>CM077010.1:62940526-63540526 GCA_039090855.1 Macrothele yani | reverse complement strand
GACCTACCGATCATTCTTATCGGGGATTTCAATATAGAGATCAGCAAATCGGACAACCACTGGTTTCTCGAGTTTATGCACTCGGAATTCCAGATGAACCTCGTGACTGATCCGGCTCAACACACAATGCTGGGAAGCAAGACTATCGATGCTATATTCACACGCGGCATACAACTGTTCCGTATAGTCAACTATGTCTCTTACTTCTCGTATCATCGACACCTGTTTGCCATAACTCACAGCCCATTGACTTCAAGCTCAGCAACATCGTCTCCAAGCTCAGCAACATCGACTTCAGGCACAACATCAACTGCAGGTAATAAAATAGGCATTGCGGATAGAGATTCTGACGACGATTCCGACCTGCATATGTAATACCACCGACAAAATAAATGAACAACGTTACCAACACCCACAGTGTATTTTATGCACGATCTCATCATATACGCAAGACAGGGCATGCGTAGTTTCTACGTTTAAACACAGCGGGCGAATCCACTTCAGCCCCATAGGGTTTTTTTACCTCCTCGGAACACTTTCTGAAGGTACTAACACTGTGAGTACCCCACAAAGAGTACCCTACGTGAGTACCCTACCTCGACGTCCCGGAAATACTCTCACCCAGTCGTCTGTCCATAACAATTTGTCAAACTCGCATAAGTCCGTTACCTTTGCCATCTGAAGAACAAGAATAACACTCAATGAAAGTTGAAGGCTCGTGCAAGAATGAATCACTGATACAAACGATTACCGTCTTCGGCACGATTTAAAGATAAAAGATGAGAAATATATACAATTAAAAACCATATGTACATGAACACTTTCGAGGCAGCGGCTACCTCATCCTCAGATGTATTGAACAAAAACACATTCAATCTATATATAGCATAGATTATGGCATTGTGGGAAGCATTGAGAGGCGTAAGAACCAATAATATTTCGCATGCGTCAAATAGTTGCGTACACAGCATGCTTAATGGTAAATGAGGAAAAACATATTGCAATGACTGAAGAATGAGGTGCGGTGGGGTGGGGTGAGCATAGCATTCTAAACAAAAGTTACAATTTAAAGTTGACAGATTTAATTAGTGATTTCCATGCATTGTGCAATTCTTAGGCGCTATGTTCATTACAACACTGTACACTGGAAACGTCTATATAAACACTTTCGCTTATTAATAGGTCCCTGGATAATTCTTGCATTACTCCAATCTGGATTAAGATTGTCTTGGAGTGAATATTTGGCTAGGGATGTGCAATACATGCCTGCTTTAATGTTGTATTTATGTTTAATCTTTAATCCAAGATTACGTTTTGTGGAACCCAAATAATTTAAGGCAATTTGTCCTGTGGTTGCCTGAAGTAGCGGGAAGTTGTAAATGCCCCATTGATCCCTACTACAGCATTGTTTACGATCTTTACGAACAACTGAAAAAAGGTTTCGTGATTGTAAGCCAAACTTTACATTATGTTGTTTACAAAGGTGTGATAAAGTTCTTGTTAAAAGTGGATTATACTGCATGGGGCCCACATATTTAGTGTTACGATTAAATTCTCTTGACAAAGTAGTATTCAGGGCATATTTGACTTTAATAAATACCTGAATAGTCAAGTATTTGGCATATCCGTGTTGCTCAGCTAAATTAAAAATGTATGTAACTTCTTGTTGTGGGAGTTCGGTGGTTCACGAATGTGGGTGCGCTCTTCTAAACAAAAAGAACAGTGCTAACAATTTGTGTTGTTTTAGATGTGATGAGAAAAATGGAATAATAACTGGGGAATGACAAGGTTTTCTATATACACTAGTAGTGATACAGTTACTATTATAATTCTTATTAATAAGAATATCCAGAAATGGTAGACAATTATTAATCATTTTCAAACTCTATCGTGAGCCTGATAGTTGGGAACTGGGATGATAGTTCGTTGGCGAACGAGTGTAAATCATCCCGGCTGTGAGGCCATGCAACCAGGATGTCGTCAACGTACCTTAAGTAAAACAATGGACGGTTGGGAAAGGAACTAATGACCTGATTTTCAATATGTTGTAAAAGAAATTCAGCTAAGATAGCTGACAGGAGGGAACCCATTGGGGAGCCCTCCAACTGTTGATAAATGCTGTATCGAAATTTGAAATATGAACGTTTCTTAACAAGTCGAAGTGCGTTCATAATTGCATCAATTTCAGAAATTTGAATATGGAAATCAGCAAGTTTTGCCTCAATAATCTGATGAGTGACTTCGACCGGTACATTAGGGTACAACGAGACCACGTCAAGGGATGCCAAAATGAAGGGCTGTGATTGTGGCTGAAGCAACCGCAGTCCTTCGACAGCCTGTGTGGAGCTTTTAATAGAGCTCCACACAGGCTATCGAAGGACTATTATAAGCTCCACACAGGCTATCGAAGGACTATTATAAGCTCCACACAGGCTATCGAAGGACTGCGGTTGCTCCATGTCTCATGAGTTTCGTTCGAGCATGCTACTGTTCACTGCGCACGATAACGAAATTCCATTCAACTTAAGCTAAGCAGATGTGTAGCTTAGGAATCCGAACACCTTTCCGGAAATGTGCTAGTCGAAGCAATTACGCTTCATCGTAACGTTGACGATCATTTCTCATCCAAGTACGGATGAAAATCAATACTTGTATCTTCATCGTATCAGATCATAGAAACCAATGGGAAGTGAGTCCCCAGAAAAATTAATTCTTTAGGAATGCATGAAAGGCATATACAGGAAGTCATGATAGCAGCCTCGAACGTAAATCGGGAGATGTGGCTTCGATTCCCGTCTAGAGCGATGTAATTTAAACCCACACACACAAAAGTACCAGGTACTTTATAACAAGCCCTCCATGTTTCAGAACTGAATAAAAGTTTTGGAAATATCAGAAATTGAAAACAAATTTCTCTTCATGAAATTGCCGGGACTCATTTCTGCTGCGTTATTGTATTCATTTCAAATGACCCTTACTCAGGGACGTCGCCAAGGGGTGCAAAAGTGGGCTCCAGCCCACTCTAATAAAAATTCTTGTCCACTCTTCGGCCCGTCCAATTCAAGATATTCCATTTTTCATTTTTTTTACTTTAAAATGTAATCTGGACTTTGCCTAGTAATTATGAGTCTAGTATTTTTCGTCATGTATCCCTACGTATATTCCCCTAGGATGTGCTTTGTCTACTTCTTCGTAGGAAGGTCATCAAAAAGCATTCGCGGGGCCATGGAAGTTTAATTGTTCTAGACTCTTCCAAGTCCTTCCTTCAAGCCGTTTTTTAGGTCAGTATGGACAGAGGCGAATGAGGAGGATGATTAGGAATTCATTAGAGAAGGCCATTAGTAATTGCTCTGCTGTTTGTTCGTGCTACAAAGTAACGGATTCCAACACGGAAAGTGGCGTCTAGATAAGATCAGATCATATGTAGAGGATTTTAGGAAGGGAGTGTCTGACCCCAGGTCTTAAACAACCCTTAGAAATAGAAAGCTAGGAGATTTGGGCTAGAGTGCCCGATAGGAAAGTGACACGGAAGCGAAGTATAAAGGGGAAGGAAGACGTCCTTATTTATTACCGGGGAGCCAGTACCCGGGATCCGACGGCTTAACGTGCCCATCCGATGCACGGCGGATATTTAGTGGTTCGAGCGTTCGTACCTGCTGCGATCAAACCCGAGACTTTCTCCGTGGCAGTCACGAACGCTGATCACTAAGACACCCGCGGCCCGAAAGTGGAGTCTAATGCTATGCCAGCGCTCTTAAGCCTGTCCATGGGGAGCGAGGAAACAAAACGTGGCTGACAACTGCTTTGGAAGAGATAAGTGCAAGACAAAGCTGCTGGCTTGAAGGAAGGGCGTTAAGGAAGGGGAAGGTATTGTAAGTCTGTGTGTTCTTACCTCCTCTCAACCCTAATCCAGGAAAATATTTACTATCAGGCTCTTTTCCTACGCATATATATAATTTTTTAAATCAGTGCATGCTACTGGTTCTGGTGGCAGTGGGTCATGTTTGTTATACAGTGTGTAACTTTTCAGGATATATTAATTTTATTAAAAATAGATGGACGGATCATTAACAAAAAGAGACCTCAAGCTTTGGATTATTTTGTATTCCAAAAGGTGCAAAAACTTCAAGACAGCTCCAAAATTAATGAGTATATGTATCCAAGGAAGAGCGGTTTGCATGAATTCCTTTGCAACAGTAAGAAGCATTAAAAAATGAAATTTTCTTTAGTTTTTCTTATATAAAGTTGCTATCAAACTTGCTCCAGCAAAAAAAAAAAAAAAAGAACACTTGCCCACCCGTCGCCCACCCTGATTTCAAAGTCTAGCGACTTCCCTGTCAGAAAAGAACTGAGTGACGGCAGTGGCAACGCCAGCGGCTTGGAACGGGTGGTCTATTAGGAAGGGGCTAAGCATAATGGGGAGACGCACAAATTTTGAAGTGCTTGTCAAAAAATTTCTTTTATGTAGATTTTACCCGACACTGATGATGTTATTCCCAGTGAATAAAATGTTTTCAGGTGCATACTAAATGTACACGGTCGAATCACATAATTGTGACCACCGGCTAATATCCACAGTAACAGCCGTATGCAGCGCGGTCAGCAGTTAGGCGGGCTGGGAGTGACTCAATAAGGTGCTGAAAGGTGTTCACAGGTATGTAGAGCCATGTTGACTGCAGTGCATTTGACAGCTGCTGGAGGGTGCGTGGTGAAGGATCCATAGAGCGAACAACACCATCGAGGTGGTCCCACAGATGCTCAATTGGGTTTAAGTTTGGAGAATTAGGGGGCCAGGGAAGTACTTTGAAGTCCTCATCGTGCTCTTCCAACAACTATCGGACATTTCTAGCTGTGTGACACGTCGTACTGTCGTGCTGTCGTGCTGGAAGATCTCATCCGCCCCATGGAAGACAATCAGCATGCATGGGTGCATGTGGTCTGCAAGGATGGGTTTATAACGAATTCGGTCCTTAGTGCCATCCACAGGTATGAGTGGACCCAAAGAATGAAACGAAAACATTCCCCAGACCATAACGCTGCCCCCACCAGCTTGTGTTTTTACAGCAATGATTGAAAAATGTTTGCTCTCCGATGTTTCTTGCCTTATACGCCAACGTCCATCCATTCGATGAAGCAGAAAACGTGACTTATCGGAGGAGGCAATCCTTTGCCAGTCAGCGGAGGTCCAATTCCGATACTGCTGTGCAAACGTAAGCCTTTTCTGCCGATGCACTTTCGTTAGTATAGGTGCAGTTATAGATGCAGTCAACTTCCGGTTCCTAGTTCATTCGGCGAGTGCGTTGCTCCACTGTAGCGTGTCGATCGGCCCTCACGCACCTTTGAAACCGACGTTCACCTCTCGCTCGTGGTGCTCCGCAGTTTCCACGCCGCTTATTCGCAATGATGCCATTTCTCCAATCACGATACACTTTAACCTCAGCAGCACTCGAACAGTTCACAAACTGCGCCGTTTCAGAGATACTGCCATCCTTGGTCAGAAAGCCGATAATCATCCCTCTTTGCAAATCTGATAAATCGCTCCTTTTATCCATGACCGCAATGAGTGATATGTTTTCAGAATGCCTACAGCGCACCTTATGTATGTACCCCCCAAGCCAGCTCACGACATGTGCCGTCTTCCATTGGCTACGTACTGTTGACGTCAAAAGTAGGAGGTGGTCACAATAATGTGACTCGACTGGGTAATATTTATTCAATGTATGTAATACTGGGAACTATGGATATGAATCTCCACGCCAAGTTACTAATTCTTCAAAATTTTAGCTCGCTTATGTCGTTTTTTTTGTTATGTTTTTTTTTTTTTTTCTTGTCTTGAGGCTGTTTATGAATTTTGATTTGCAACCTAACAAGGAATATATCTCTCCCTCGATTACGTGTGGAAAGCGACCGTGCGCCAAGCGACCCTGTGGAAAATAGTGCGTTTAGCAACCCTGTTATATTCCATCGTGGACGAAGCGACCCTGCTAATCGCATAAGTTTACTTATATATAGAGAGAGCTTTTGGAAGAAACAGCATAATTTTCAAGAGCAATATGCCATTATGTCTTAAAAGAAAAGTGTTTGATCAATGCATCCTTCCAGTGCTTACGTATGGTGCAGAGACGTGGACCTTAGCTAAAAGAGACATACAAAGGCTGCAGACAACTCAAAGCAGCATGGAGAGGTGCATGCTTGGTGTAACCAGGAGAGATAAGAAGAGGAACACGTGGATCCGAAAAATAACAAGAGTGGAAGACATCATGATCAGAGTTAAATCCCTGAAATGGCAATGGGCTGGACATACTGCCAGAAGAACAGACCATCGATGGACAGCCGAAATTTTAGATTGGATTCCAAGGGACAGGAAAAGACCCAGAAGAAGACCACATGGAAGATGGGTGGATGAAATTCGAAAGTATGCGGGAGTGACATGGAGGAGACTGGCACAAGACAGACCGTTGTGGAGGAAACTTGGGAGACCTTCGTCCAGCAGTGGATTGATAATGGTTGGCAATGATGATGATATATATATATATACAAATCGTCGTCAAATTATTTACATCTAATTAATTAATTACTTACATCAAGTTTTTTATACTAAGTGCAAGTTTTTAATATCATTTTACATATATATATACAAATCGTAGTCAAATTATTTACACCTAATTAATTAAGTACTTACATATTCTGAACTTTGATAGCTTAATGCTTTCAGGTATTTTTTAAGGTCTTTAGAATTTCTAAATTCCGCCATGATATTACGAATGCGTTTTTCTACTTGTATACACATTTTCTTCCTTTTTGGACCAAGTTCTCCGAATTTTTTAAATTGTTGTTTGTGCATCACACGTAAAATTTGGAAATTTAAAGACCTTAAAAAATGCCTGAAAGAATTATGCTATCTTACCAAGTTGGACTAAGGATAAAAGCAACGAAATTCAGAAGATGTAAGTACTTAATTAATTAGATGTAAATAACTTGACTACGATTTGTATATACGAATATATATATATATAATGATAAACTTGTGTTTAGTGTAAAAAACTTGATGTAAGTAATTAATTAATGAGATGTAAGTAATTTGACTACGATTTGTGTGTATATATATATAAGTAAAATGATTCGATTAGCAGGGTCGCTTCGTCCACGGTTAAATATAACAGGGTCGCTTCGCGCACGATTTCCATAGGGTCGCTTGGCTCACGGTCGCTTCGCGCACGACACCTCCCCCTCTATCTTTTTAGCGTATAATTACATAAAATGGTGTCTTTCTACTACTGTCCCAGACATTCGCTCAGAGCACCCCCTCCATTTGACAGAATGGTACAATACTAAATTTAACAAAAAATTCCTTTAATATAATTAAATTTCTGGGAATTCAAAAAAATTTACGTGCGTTTACGAAGATTCCTGAAATCTCAAATGGTTACACTGACCGTGTGTTCTAACTGCTTAAAAAAAATAAAAATTGGAGGGTGGGGGCAAAGGATGGGCTCAAATAAACGTTGTGTGTGGCTGAAGCCCACCCTAGCCCACCAGTAGTGTCGCGTGGGGAGCAATATACCAGTCTTGAAAATGTTCAGGTCGCCCCGGTGGCGCAGTGGTCTAAGCGATGGCCTCTGATCATTCGTCCGAACCGGGTTCGAATCCCGGTGAGGCATGGATGTTGTGTTTGTATTACGACACTGGCTCTCTCACTTCCCTGGAGCCAGTGAACTTAAATTAGGGACGGACGACTGCTTATAGCCCATTGAGTTGCTCACGGTGGTCGTTGAAATTCCAATAAAAATAAAATAATGTTCAGAAATCAAGATACAATGAACATTTCTCGCAAAAGTAAGTGAAAACACCTCTGGACTGGAGCTTTAAGTAACGGCAGAAAAACGTGTTCGTGTACAATTACATTTCCACTTCTACGTTCTACTAGAAGCATGAATTTCACAAAGATCATTGTGGTCGAACCCAGCGGACAGGAAAAATTCTGTGTAACTAACCGTAACCGTACTATAATAGGAACAGAGCTGTGACGATTCTTATTCCAGTAACCAGATACGACCATGCGGAAAATTTTAGAAGGCGAACAGTTCAAGCTGACAAATTCGATGTTCTAAAGAAGAGAGAGAGACAGAGAAGAAAGAGTGAAAAAGCCAATATTTTACTTCCTTGGAACTCGTAATGCCATTCAATTTTTAGTGACACAGGCATGATCACGCAAAGACAGATAATATGGTTCGATCCTCGCACAAAGAGCTCGCGTGGATCCTTACCGCAGTGCAAACGTAACTGGAACAAAGCAAACAATGGAGAGAAATTCCGCCTTGTATAAAATCTCTCCACAACGCCCCCTCTCCGCGGCTCACGACACTCCCACAAAGCACACTGTTTGCTTAGCTCATATCACAACCGACATCTGATAGCGTCTTCGAGCTGTTCCGGTTAAATGCAAGACTTGTGATTTATATTCAGAGGCGAAAATAAAGAGCTCGTCTAGCTGCATGCGTAGTGACGGATCCTTCTCTCTTTTTCCCATTCGCGAAAAGTAACCTTTTGACTCCACTGGCCGAGCTTGGTTGTCGCATCACCACAGGCGCTTCCTTTAGTCTCGGGAAGGACACAAAGCGATGACGAGCTGCCGCCGATTTCTTTCCCGTCATACTTTTCTTATTTTCCCCGCCGTAGCCCCCATGGCTCTGGGGAAACAAGGTGGTGGCGAAAAATAGGTCGTAAATAATACACTCTTCCCGTTAAATTAACCGTGCCATTGACCACAAGGGGCGTGAGGATCTCAGGTAGACACCTGTCATCTTCACGACAAAAAGGTCTGGCACCCTCGTATAAAAGGAGGAATTCCAAGAACACTGTGCAACCAGTCACGTGACCTTGTCTCGTTGCCTCGCCATACAAACTTTCAGTTCGTTCAGCACATCTCAACAATATATAACAGTTGGTGAATGACGAGCGGATCCCTACAAAAGAAGCAAAATTACAATTTCGTACGTTGCAGCGCTTCAATTAAATCAACAGAAATGTCACAAAACCGTTATTTTCACGAATTTTCATTAATAAGATTAATGGTGGTATGTTTGAGATTTGTAAAGAATAAAATCTCGAATAATAATTACTCGCTGAACTGCTGGAAGCTGTCGTTTTTCATATGTAGATGTTGCGGTTAGAGGTATACCCAAGGGTTATAACCTTTCTGCACCCAGGGGAGAGGATTATAACCACATCTTCTTTCTCCAAAGTGGCTGTTCTTCCAATGGAATTACGCTGGCAGGCTTACCGTTCCTTTATTGTATATTTGACGCACGCATCACCTCGGTAGTACGCCATCAAAGTCATGTGACATAGTACTTTTACATCATCCTTCCCCCCTTCAAGGAAGGCAGGAGCACGAAATTGGAGATTTCGTGTCAGCCAACAATCGTTTCCGAAGAACTACCTCACTGTAGAAGTATTAATTTTATTAATTACATAGGTTGTGTAAAAGAATCATCACACAAATACACGGTCGAGTCCCATTATTGTGACCACCAGCTAATATCCTGCGTAACCACCGTGTGCAGCGCGGACAGCAGCTAGACGGGCTGGGAGTCACTCAATAAGGTGCTGGAAGGTGTTCACAGGTATGTTGAGCCATGCTGACTGCAGTGCATCTGGCAGTTTTTGGTGGGTGCGCGGTGGAGGATCAATAGAACGAACAACACGATCGAGGTGGTCCCATAGATGCTCAATTGGGTTTAAGTCTGAGGAATTAGGGGGCCAGGGAAGTAATTTGAAATCTTCATCCTGCTCCTCCAACATCTGGCGGACATTTCTAGCTGTGTGACACGTCGCACTGTCGTGTTTAAAGATCTCATCCGCCCCAGGAAACACAATCAGCATGTATGGGTGTATGTGGCCTGAAAGAATGGATTCATAACGAATTCCGTCCACAGTGCCTTCCACAGGTATGAGTGGACCGAGAGAATGACACGAAAACCTTCCCCAGACGATAACGCTGCCCCCATCAGCTTGTGTTCTTCTAGCAATGGTTGAAGAGTGTTTGTTCTCCGATGTTTCTCGCATTATACGCCAACGTCCATCCTGTCGATGAAGCAGAAAACGTGACTCACCGGAGTAGGAAATCCTTTGCCAATCAGCGGAGGTCCAATTCCGATACTGCCGTGCAAATTAAGCCTTTTCTGCTGATGCACCTTCGTTAGCACAGGTGCAGTGACCATCCGTCTGCATCGGAACCCCATACGCAGCAAGGTTTGTTGAACTGTCGTTCAGCAAGGTTTGTTGAACTGTCGTTCAGCAAGGTTTGTTGAACTGACTTTCGGTCGCCCCCTGGTTCATTCGGCCAGGGAACTGCTCCACTGTAACGTGCCGATCGGACCTCACGCACCTTCGCAGCCGACGTTCACATCGCACATCAAGGGCACGTTGTCCTCTACAGTTTCCACGTGGCTTATTCGCAATGGTGCCATTTCTCCAATCACGATACACTTTAACCACAGAAGCGCGCGTACAGTTTACAAAATGCGCTGTTTCAGAAATACTGCCGACCTAGGTCTGAAATCTGATAATCATCCTTTCCTGCAAAGCTTCAAAATCGCTCCTTTTATCCAGACAGTAACGAGTGATATGATTTCAGATTGCCTACAACACACATTATGTACCCTCCAAACCAACTCACGACACGTGTTTTCTTTCATTGGCTACGCGCTGTTGACGTCAAAAGTAGGAGATGGTCACAATAATGTGACTAGACTGTGTGTATATATATATATATATATATATATATATATATTTGGGATGTAAGGTCAGGTGATGCGTAACATCACAGCCACTCCTTGACAAATGTCAACCCCGCCTTCTCCTGGTGCATCCTGTTCCCACTAAAGGGGCTCTGACGACCGCCAATAGTGGTATAACTATACCATCGGGATTAGAAGAAATGCTATCCAACACTCACCAACCCGCTTGGCCAGCGTGGTGAGTTATGGCCAAACCCCTCCAAAATGACTCCACAACTTAAATCTTGGCCCTCAGTCTCCGGCAGCTGGAATGTACCTGGCCAAGGCAGCGGCCAGTGCGACATGAAAGCAGAGGGTGCTAAGAATCCCTGGAGGACCGGACTAGGCTGCCATCTGATGCTGACCTTGGCTACGTATAATGGACGCTCCCTATCTTCTGATTCAAGGCTTCTTGAATTGGAAGAAGAACTACAAAGGATCAAGTGGGACATTGTCGGGCTAAGTGAGGTAAGGAGAAAAGGAGAAGATCTCATTGAACTGAAAAGTGGACATCTCTTCTACTATCGTGGGACAGATACTGGCAGAACTAGTGGTGTTGGATTTATAATAAACAAGAAACTGAAGGATAAAGTTGTAGAAGTTGAAAGTTCCTCTGACAGAGCTTCACGACTCGTTATCCAACTCTCGAGAAGATACCAGGCTCAGATTATTCAAACTTATGCACCCACCACAAGTTATGCTGAAGAAGAAATTGAAGAATTTTATGAGGAAATTCGTCATCTAAATAATAAAGGTAAGCAGCATTTGAAGATAATTATGGGAGATTTCAATGCAAAAATACGGCAACGGCAACAGAATGAAACTTCAGTAGGTAAATTCGGTGACGGCAACAGAAACCAGTGTGGAAATACTCTCGTAGAGTTTGCAGAGGCAGAAGGGTTTTTTATCATGAACTCCTTTTTCAAGAAAAAGCCACACAGGAAATGGACATGGAGACATCCAAATGGGATGACAAGTGAAATTGATTTTATTATGTGTAACAAAAAATTCATCATAGAAGACTGCAGCGTGCTAAACAAGTTCAACACAGGTAGTGACCATAGATTGGTGAGATGTAAGATGCACCTCAACACTGAACTTGAACGTGGCAAGCTCATAGGACAAACAAGATGTATTGACATAACCAACCTTAAAAAAAGCCATAATACCTTCAAGTTGGAACTGAAGAACAGATTCTCTGCTTTAGAAGGCCTAACATCGGAAGAAGTGGATATTTCTGAAGTTAACAGAAAAGTAACCAAAGCTCTTATGGAAACAGCAACAAAATTAGCTGGGTCTAAGAACAAATTGCATGTGAACAAATTATCAGGAAAAACCAAAATGTTGATGCAAAAAAGAAGAGTGATGAGGTCAACTAAAGAAGATGTGACTTCCAAAGTGGAATACATAGAGCTATGCAAGACAGTACGAAAAAGTATCACTGAAGACGTAAGGAAATTCAACTGTGAACTAGTGAGGAAAGCAATTGAAAACAACCAAAGCCTAAAGATAGCAAAGGGACATCTCAGTAAGGGAAAAAACAGATTATGGCAATGAGAAAAGAAGATGGTTCTGTAACAAGAAATAGAGGCGAAATTTTGACGAGAGTGAAAGATTTCTACTCCAAATTATATGAAAGGGATGATACATGTACTCCTAACATCATGAAAGGTACCAGTACCAGAGTTCTTCCAGTCTTCCCAGCAGAAAATGCATATGCAATCAACAACATGAAACGGGGGAAAGCTCCAGGAGAAGATGGAATTACTGTAGACATAATTACAAGAAGCAAGTGGAGAAATCGAAACAGTATTCGCCCAAATTTTCACTCGATGCCTTAATGAAGGGAAGATTCCTGAGGATTGTAACAACGCTACAATCATCCTGCTACATAAGAAAGGTGACATTGAGGATCTCAGGAACTACAGACCTATCAGCCTCCTATCAGTGGTTTATAAAATCTTCACTAAAGTTCTTTCACACCGCTTGAAGGTAACACTTGACATGGCTCAACCGAGAAAACAAGCTGGATTCAGGGGTGGCTACAGCACAATAGATCACATCCACGTACTGAGATAACTAATTGAAAGAGCGAGGGAATATGAACTTCCATTGTGCATGGCTTTTATCGATTATGAAAAAGCCTTTGATTCGGTGAAATCATCAGCAGTTACAATGGCTCTGAAATCCTGCGGCATTGAAGATGCATACATTAATATTATTAATAACATCTATGAAAATGCAAGTGCAAAGATTCGGCTGTTTAAAAATACAACACACGTAAAAATTGGAAAGGGAGTGAGACAAGGTGACACCATATCTCCGAAGTTCTTTAATGCCACATTGGAAAATGTCTTTCAATCACTGAACTGGGAAAACAAAGGGATAAAAATTAATGGAGATTATCTAACCCACCTTCGTTTTGCTGATAACGTAGTCATTTTTACAACTACCCCATCAGAGCTGCAGAGTATGATCCAGGAACTTGCTGACAACAGTAAAGAAGTGGGATTACAAATGAACTTTCAGAAGACAAAAGTGATGTTCAATGCTTTTACTAGAAATGAAGATTTATCGATTGATGGAGAAAAGCTGGAGATAACAGACACGTACGTTTATCTTGGACAGCAGATATCAAGTGAGGGTCACATTGATGAAGAAATTAATCGGCGTACAAAACTTGCCTGGAGAGCTTTTGGAAGAAACAGCATAATTTTCAAGAGCAATATGCCATTATGTCTTAAAAGAAAAGTGTTTGATCAATGCATCCTTCCAGTGCTTACGTATGGTGCAGAGACGTGGACCTTAACTAAAAGAGACATACAAAGGCTGCAGACAACTCAAAGCAGCATGGAGAGGTGCATGCTTGGTGTAACCAGGAGAGATAAGAAGAGGAACTCGTGGATCAGAAAAATGACAATAGTGGAAGACATCATGATCAGAGTTAAATCCCTGAAATGGCAATGGGCTGGGCATACTGCTAGAAGGACAGATCATCGATGGACAGCTGAAATTTTAGATTGGATTATAAGGGACAGGAAAAGACCCAGAGGAAGACCACATGGGAGATGGGTGAAAGAAATTCGAAAGTATGCGGGAGTGACATGGAGGAGACTGGCACAAGACAGACCGTTGTGGAGGAAACTTGGGGAGACCTTCGTCCAGCAGTGGATCGATAATGGTTGACAATGATGATGTCGATGATGATACATATATTTTAGGCTGGATTCCGAGGGACAGAAAAAGACCCAGAAGAAGACCCCATTGGGGATGGATGGATCAAATTCGAAAACATGCCGGGGTGATATGGAGGAGACAGGATCAAGACAGGCAATTGTAGAAGATATTTCCGGAGACCATCATCCAGCAGTAGATTGATAATGGTTGACGATGATGATGATCATGTTAATGATGATGATGATGATATATTATATTCATATAATCCCAGGCATGTATTTATACACAGTCGAGTCACATTATTTTTACCACCTCCTACTTTTGACGTCAACAACGCGTAGGTGTACTGTACGCATTCTGAAAATGTATCTCTTGTTGCTGTCATGGATAAAAGGAGCGATTTATCAGATTTGCAAAAAGGGATGATTATCGGCTTTCGAGGCTAAAGTGACAGTGTTTCTAAAACAGTGCAGTTTGTGAACTCGTCGCGTGCTGCTGTGGTAATAGTGCATCGTGATTGGAGAAATGGCACCATTGCGAATAAGCGACGTGGAAACTGCGGAGAACCACGTGCCCTTGATGTGAGAGGTGAACGTCGGCTGCGAAGGTGCGTGATGTCCGATCGGCCCCTTTTCAGTGGAGCAGTTCCCTGGCCGAATGAACGAGGGGGCTACCGAAAGCGTGTCTAAAACGGCAGTTTAGCGAACCTTGCTGCGTATGGGGCTCCGATGCAGACGGATGGTCACTGCAGCTGTGGTAACGAAGGCGCATCAGCAGGAAAGGCTTGCATATCCTTGGCAGTATCGGAATTGGACCTTCACTGATTGGTAAAGGATTGCCTTCTCCGACGAGTCACGTTTTCTGCTTTATCGAACGGATGGACGTTGGCGTATAAGACGAGAAACATCGGAGAACAAACATTTTTCAATCATTGCTGGAAAAACACAAGCTGATGAGGGGGGGGGCAGCGTTATGGTCTGGGGAATGTTTTCGTTGCATTCTCTGGGTCCACTCATACCTGTGGATGGCACTAAGGACCGAATTCGTTATAAATCCATCCTTGCAGACCACATGCACCCATACATGCTGATTGTCTTCTCCGGGGCTGATGAGATCTTCCAGCACGACAGTACGACCTGTCATAGAGCTAGAAATGCCCGTTAATCGTTGGAAGAGCACGATGAGGACTTCAAAGTACTTCGCTGGCCCTAATTCCCTAGACTTAAACTCAATTGAGAATCTGGGGATCCACTTCTTTCGTGTTGTTCGCTCTATGGATCCTCCACCACGCACAATCCAGCAGCCGGCAGATGCATTGCAGTCAGCATGGCTCCACATGCCTGTGAACACCTTGCAGAACTTTATTGAGTCACTCCCAGCCCCTCTACCTGCTGTCCGCGCGGCACACTGCGGTTACCATGGATATTAGCTGGTGGTCACAATAATGTGACTCGACCGTGAATATATACACTATATTGATAAAAGTCACCGGACACCTAGAAGAGAAATACAACATAGCATTTATTGACATACATTAGTACTGTGTCGGTCCACATTTGGCCGCCTTAATGCATGCACTGACCTTTGGAGACATGCTTTCGACAAAGTTTTGGAACACAGCGATAGGTATGCGCTTCCATTCAGTACACAATGTAGTAGGCCTTGGTTCCAAACTTCTTATGCGGCGCTCTAATGCATCCCATAGGTGCTCTATGGGAGATTAAGATCAGTGCTCTGTGCTGGCCAGTCCACCCACAATACAGAATTATCTTCAAACTATGTCGTAACAGTCCTTGCTTTATGGCTCGGTGCATTGTTCTTCTGGTACCAACAAGTATCGGTTCCATAGTATTACCACAGAGTTGGGAGGGCATAATTGTCCAGAATATCGAGGTAGACGTGCTGGCTAACAGGTTTGTACACGAAAACCAATGGGCCAGGATTATACCACGAAACACAACCCCACACGAGTACACTGCCAGCTCCAAACGTGACCGTAAGAACAGTACACTGTGGTACATTAGGTTCCCCGGCGGCCGCTGTACCCACACACGGCCAAGACTGATGGACCGTGTATCTGGATTCATCAGTCCAAAGGACCCGTTTCCATTGATCTTTGGTTCACGATAAATGTTTTTTACACCTTGCTAAACGACGAGTAGCATTCCAAGTGGTGATGAAAGGCTTATGAGCAGCCGCATGACCACGTAGCTAACGGAATGAAGTTCTCTACGAATGGTACGTGTACATACCGAAGTTCCAGCATTTTTAATCACCTGTACACTGAGGTCTTGGGCTGTACTCCGTCGATTAGCAGTAACGATTCTCCTGAGGCTTCGACCTCCTCTATCACTGATTTTCTTTGGCCTACCGGTACATTTTGCTGCTTCAGGTAATTCATGTGTCTTCCATTTATTCAGTACATCCGAAACAGTTGACTTGGGTATGTTTAAATGCCTATCGGTTTCTCTTATAGACAGCCCACTAATACAACACCCAAAAATCTTTCCTTTCTCACAGTCAGTTCTCTCCCGCCGCGACATTTTCACTTAACCTCACAGTGCGATATTCGCGGTAAGCTGCAGGCTTGTTTTTATACCGTTTGCGGCTGTACCTTGCATTTTAACAACGCAGCGGATTCGTTCATTTACTTTTCAAGGAGTGTCCGGTGACGTTTGTCAATATAGTGTATATATATAATAGTGTGTGTGTGTGTGTGTGTGTGTGTGTGTGTGTGTTTGTGTGTGTAGGTAAAACAAAGCAAACGGTCCATCCCTGATAAAGTAAGCTTCTGAATTCGACCTGTTCGTTCCTCGGAGCCTATAGGGTTTAATTTATGATGTTTTTCCGCAAAGGAGAGGCACGGAGATGGTAGAATATTTATCACGTGTTCATATGCGTACACCAAATCTAAAAATAAGTAAATAACTAAGATTTTTGGAGATTAATAGCATTTCTTATTTTTTACGCTTTCCAACCGTAGGTTGAAGAAGCGTCTATGCTCCAGCTTTGTCCGTCCGTCTGTCCTCACGATAACTGGCGTAAAAATGGTTCGATTTCGATGAAATTTTAGTGTGTGGTAGGGGACCACCTGGGGACGAACCCTATTGAAAATGGAACAAATGGGGTCAAAGGTCACGACGTAGGAGCGGGATCCATTACGTTTCTTAACCTCATAACTTGCGTAAATATTGTTCGATTTCAATGAAATTTTACTATCTGGTAGGGGACTGGGACCACTTGGGGACGAACCCTATTCAGAATGGGTGAAGTGGGGTCAAAGGTCAGGACATAAGAACGGGATGCATTCCATTGCCCTTATGCGTCATAACGTGCGTAAAACTGGTTCGATTTCGATGAAATTTTAGTATGTGGTAGGGGACCACCTGGGGACGAACCCTTTTGAAAATGGACGAAATGGGGTCAAAGGTCAGGACGTAGGATTGGTATCTATTATATCGCCCTTATCCCATATTATTAAGGTGGACATCTAGTAATTTTGCTTCCTATACTTCCAATGGAAAAACGTTTGTACACATTTCATTCACAATTATTGTGTTCCCAAGGATGAAAGTTTGAACATAGATTAAAATAACTTCATATTACAACTTGGAATACTTAATATTTTCTAAAACATAACCATAATTATATTAAAAATCAGTAACTTTTCCTTTGGTGGTGTTGAAACCAGAAAAAGGATGGTGCGACGTGTACTTTCATGACGTCAGTAGCCAAACAAATGTTGGATTGCATAATTATGGTTATGTTTTTACAAAATATTAAGTATTCCAAGTTATAAAATGAAGCTATTTTAATCGATGTTCAAATTTTCATTTTTGTGAATGTATTAATTGTCCAGAAAAAAGATGGCGCGACCTGTGCTTTCATGACTTCAGTAGACAAACAAATGTTGGATTGCATAATTATGGTTATGTTTTAGAAAATATTAAGTATTCCAAGTTATAAAATGAAGATATTTTAATCAATGTTCAAATTTTCATCCTTAGGAACGCATTAATTGGGAAGAAAATGTGTACAGAAATTTTTCCATTCGAAGTACAGGAAGCAAAATTACTTGATGTTCACCTAAAGGAGCAAGTCTTGTATGTATGTAAATTTTATTTTGAAAACGGCTCTAAGGATTTTGATGAAAGTCATTAACCTACCGTTTTCTGGTACTAGAAATCGATTTAGCTTGATCTCGACTTTAGGAAAATTTGTTTAGTGGTTTAAATAACCACCCGGAATCATCAAGTTTTTAGTGTCATGGCGTCGCCCCGTTAATGTTATCCATGCTTAGAAATCTTATGACGTCATACTCTCGCAACTCAGATGTTGGTGCGCGGTCACGCCATCTGTCTCATTACGTCACGCGTTGTGTGTGGATCCTATTAAAGTTTTATGACATCACACTATTGCGAGCAAGTGGTCGCGATTCCCATCTGCCTCCTTACGTCACGCGTTGTGTGCGTATGTTCGTCCGCACGATAACTCGCGTAAAAATCGTTCGATTTCGAAAAAATTTTAGTATGTGGTAGGGGAACACCTGGAAAGGAACCCTATTGAAAGTGAACGAAATGGGGTCAAAGGTCAAGACATAGCAGCGTGATCCATTCCACTGCTCTTATGCATCATAACTAACGTAAAAAAGGTTCGATTTCGATTAAATTTTAGTATGTGGTAGGGGACCACCTGGGGATGTATCCTATTGAAAATGGGCGAAATGAGTTCAAAGGTTAGGACACAGGAGCGGGATCTATTCCATAGCCCTTATGCATTATAACTTACGTAAAATTACTACGATTGCGACAAAACTTTAGCATGTTATATCGGAGTTATACTGAACCAGTTCTGTTGAATATCATCGAAATCGATCAAAGGTCATGGCACAGGAGGGAGATTTATTCCACGGCCATTATCCTCATAACTTGAGTAATGAATTCTGGTATGTTGGAAAGCGTATCATAATCAATGCATTGCATGATTTTACTAACTTGTTTATTTATTTATTTACTAGCAAAATACATGGAACTTTCCGGGTTTAACGAAAAGTAAATGAATCATCTTCCGAGTAAGCGTTTTCCGAGTTTTCCTGAAACTATGAATATGGTTTATTGCACGGAAACATTTTATTGCAATATGCCCCGGTAACCAAAAGAAAGGAAAAAAAAAAAGAAGAAAAGAAAAGAAAAGAATAAAGTCCATGCTTGTGCTGGCACAATTGGCTTAAACCACCAGTCTTTATTGACTATACAGGAAATTTGGAATATTTGAAATATTTACATTTTTTTTTTGCGTCGTAGTCATTGAAATGTACAATTCTTCTGAAGTTAATCCTTGAACAGAATCTGGTTCAACGACGTTGAGTGTTCTTTCATTTGGAGCCAACTCCGGAGCAACCAATATAGGCCATGGTAAAAAGCATGGGTTTTTCAAGTTGAGTCCAACAACATTGACGATTGACCATGTTCCTTGTAGACACTTATGCAGAAACTGAGACGAACAGGGAACTGTAGGCGTTAAAGCTGAAATGGAAGGTCATATGGAACGATTGGAATGCGTGGACGTTTTACATGGTCTCCTGCAGCATGCCACCCATGATGATAGCTACAATGATAATATTTGGTATGAGTTTTTTGAGAGTCAGTGGTGCTTCATTGTTACATGTTGGTTGATCTACACTAAAGAGCAATTGAATTAGAGACAGCTGGCGTTATGCAAATGTGCGCTGTGTGCGGCCCTGTAAACAAAAACGACATGACGTATGCAGCGATCCGACAATATAAGGAGTGACGCGACGGGAATCAGTAAGAGTCGGAAGCAGTATGGGTAAGACGGAGGATCTAAGCACAGTTGATCGTGGGTAAATTGTTGAGGCCCGACGAGTGGGTCACTCCATCTCGAAAGACGTGCAGGCACTGGGATTTTCACGAGCCACTGTGTCACGGGTGCACCGTGAGTACATCGAATCCGGTAAAACCATTCCTGCAAGGGCCAACGGCCGTGGACAACAGCGTGTGGATAAGCGGGGTCATCGTCGGCTAGCTTGCATTGTAACAGCGGATAGTCGGGCCACAGTGCAAAAAATCACTCGGCAATTTAACGCTGGTGCACAAAAACGTGTAAACAGCCACACCATCCAGAACGATCTCCTCGCTATGGGGTACAGAAGCCATCGTCCCACGAAGGTACCGCTGCTGACCGCACATCACAGGGTGCAAATATTAGCATGGGCGCGGGAACATCGCCACTGGACCCTAGACATGTGGAAAAATGTTACCTGGACTGATGAGTCGAGATTCACGTTGGTACATGCGGATGGCAGGATACGAGTACGGCGCAAACCGCATCAAGCGATGGATTCTTCTTGTCAGCAGGGTACTCTTCAAGCTGGAGGGGGTGGCATTCTCGTCTGGGGACTGTTTACGTGGACTGAAATGGGACCCCTGGTACTTGTGACATCGTTCCTCATAGGTCAACGTTACCGGGATATCCGGGACGACCATTTGCTCCTGTTTGTGCGTCTTCAACATCCCACTGGGGGCCTCATCCTGCAACAAGACAATGCACCGTACCATCGCTCCCGAATTGTATCCGAATGGTCGGATGAACACTCCACTGACGTGACCTAGCTTCCTTGGCCAGCTAGGACACCTGACCTCAATCCCATCGAGCACATCTGGGATGCCATCGCGAGAGATGTTCGAGGCTCTGACCCCCTCCATCAAATCTTCGTGAACTGCGGGAGCTTGTTCAGGGGTCGTGGATCCGTATGGCTCTCCAACGCTTCCGGTGTCTTGTCGAGTCCATGCCGAGACGAATCGCCGCCGTCATCAGGGCGAAAGGTGGTGCTACACGTTACTAGACAGGTTTCTCTAATTCAATTGCTCTTCAGTGTATATATAAAATAAATACATAGCCTAGATGGGGGGGGAAGAAGCAGCGAACGGAGAAAGAGCACTGTTAATCTTTGAAGAAATGAAATGCTATAAAATTAGGCTGGGATGACTAACTAGAGACTTGCGCCTTTAATTACTCGACCACTGGGACGACTCAGCAAAATCTGTACTGTTCCCACGACCTTTTCTTGTGCAGTTCCGTTTAATTCGAATCGCGGCAAATTCTTGCTGAAGAGGTTGTCTCATTAGCGAGATTTTACCGAAGCTGATCGTTTTTGGCTTTTCGCTTTTGGTTTTTCATCTATGTTTTGGCTACTGAGACATTCTCAACTTTACTACATACAGCATCAAATACTAAATCTTTTAGCCCAGGAACGGGTCTAGCTGGGGTTTATGTGGCGGGCCAGAAACGAAGTTGGAAACGGGTGAAAAAGTTTGGACCCCGGGCAAATTTGCTTTGACTATAATATATACACAGGACGTTCAAAAAGTCTCTCTGCAGTGGGTACCTTAGGTTATATGGAAATGTTTATAAATTCACTTCTGTGTCTCTGATCTTTTGGTAGTACAGAGAATGTCCAACCTGTATTCAACTTCAGGCATATCCCTTGGAGACATTCCATAACTTATATATACAGTCAGACACAGTGAGGATGCAGGATTTGTCATTTTTATGTAGGACTTCCGTCCACAGGGAGTAGAGTTTAGGTCCCAGCCACCTACAGCGAGATCGCCTTTTGGGCAGGACACAGAAACGGAAGGAATGAGAGCAAGTCTAGCGACTTTGACAGAACAGTTTGTAGTGAGATTAGAGTACAGTAGATGGCGCCACCGTACAAGTACGATATTGCACATAGATGGGTGAGAGAATATCAGGGGGGACATAGGAAAGGATACCCATTTTACCAGTGGGTCCAGCCTGGTGGCCGTCACTTTACGTGCTCGTCCGATGCACGGCGGATATTCAGCGATTGTTAGTAAATCACACCATCTCTGAAAGATCAGACCAGGCTTGAAGCTGGGGACCCAGCATCGACAGTCTGAAACACTAACCACTAAGCCATCCGCGGCTCAGACATTCCATAACAATTCAGTGTGGCACTTTTATAGTGCAACCGCAGTGTCTACAAGAGTGATGCACTCTTTGTAGACTACGTCCTTCAGAAACCCACATAAGGAAGCAAAATTTGACAGCGTAATATGACTGGAGAGAAAGGGGGGGGTGATGACGGAATTGAACCATCCCAGCCGATGTACGATTCTTCAAACACAGTGTCCAAGTAGTTGCGGATGATAATTCCCCAGTGTTGTGGACCACCATTCTGTTGGAAAATATTAGCCTGAAGATCGAGCTATGAAACGGCAAAATTCTGCAGCATATCCAAGTGAATGCTCTCGTTGATGGAGGTTTCTACGAAAAAAAAATGATGACGAGATCGGGCATCTGTTCCAGAGCCAAATATATGGATTTTCGGAATTCCATACACTATGCCGATTCCCCTTTCCTGATCTATGAAGCGTCGTGTGTCGTCGGCGAAATGCACACGTTCTGAGAAGGGTTTATCATTGCCCAGGGATCCAATACATTAACGGTTAACTCTAGGCGGCATGATTTATCTAAATCTTGGCCTTTAATGCAGAACTCGCATGGTTGTAGTGCGTGGTAACCCCAGTTTTGTGCCGGCCTGTTATATAAATTTTCTTGTATCAAGCTGAAATGTTTCCCTTATTCATTGAACTTCTGCTTCGCTAGTGTTGAATGAGACACTTCTTGTTTTATCGAGAACACTGCCAGTTTCAAGAAACTATTTTCAATTCCCTTTGCTCTTAGATTCCGGAGAGGCGGCGCACCAAAACGTGCACGAAAATTTCTTTGTATACAAATAAATGTTCGTAGAAACCAAGCCAACCGTACAAGTATACTTGGACGTTTGGCTTCATTTCTACAAAAATCGCTTTTTCTTACATCGTCGCCATTTTAGCTGTACGCTGTGAGAAATATCAAAACACCTTGCACCATTTGGCTGCACAGCTAACAAACTAAAAATTAAAAAAAGAACACGTTCTCGGTTTGTATTCTAAATATGTAAGCCCTGTTACTGTAGCACGTTTCGATTTCTTGCAAATAAAGTTTAAAACTTATGAAATACTTTTGGACCAACCTCTATTATCGACTTATCGATCAATCAGGAATGGTACACAGAATGTGCCAAAAACTGTCGAGGTGGTAATTTATATCTCTGTGATGTTAGACAAACGTTTTTGACCCAAAATACCAGAACGAATCGTATGTGTACGTGATACGTAAGCTAATACTACCATATGGCCAGGGGCGGATTGGCTTACTGGGGCACTGGGATGTTTCCCCATAGACCACTAGACAAATGGCCGACTTTCTTCAAACTTTTGTCTGGATAATTTGGGAAAAACGAATAATTGTTTTGGTACTTATGAATAGGAATCGTTAACTTTATTTGAGCTTTATGTTATCAGCCTAAAACGTTATTGTCTTTTAAAAAATGGTGTTTCCTTCTGTCTATATGCACTATATTCACAAAGGTCACCGGACACCTAGAAGAAAAACACAACATAGCATTTATTGGCATACATTAGTACGGTGTCGGCCTACCTTTGGCCTTAATGCATGCACTGACCCTTCGAGACACGCTTTCGACAAGCTTTTGGGACACAGCTTTAGGTATGCGCTTCCATTCAGTACATAATGTTGCTGTTAACTGTTGCTTAGTAGTAGGCCTTGGTTCCAAACTTCTTATGAGGCGCTCTAATTCATCCCATAGGTGCTCTATGGGATTAAGGTCAGGGCTCTGTGCTGGCCAGTCCACACACGATACGAAATTATCTTCAAACCACGCCGTAACAGTCCTTGCTTTATGGCTCGGTGCATTATCCTGCTGGTACCAACAAGGCTTGGTTTCATAGTATTGCCACAGAGTTGGTAGGGCATAATTGTCCAGAATATCGAGGTAGACATACTGGTTAAAAGGTTTGTATACGATAACCAATAGGCCGGGACCATACTACGAAAAACAACCCCACACGAGCACACTGCCAGCCCAAAAATTGACCGTAGAAACTGTGGTAAATAGCGTTTCGCCGGCAGCCGCCATACCCACACACGGCCATCAAACTGATGGGCCGTGTATCTGGATTCATCAGTTCATAGGACCCGTTTCCATTGATCTACGGTCCACGATAAATGTTCTTTACACCATTCTAAACGATAAGTAGCATTCCGAGTGGAGTTGAAAAGCTTATGAGCAGCCACACGACCACGGTAATTCATGGAATGAAGTTCTTTGCGAATGGTACGTGTACATACCGATGTTCCAAAATTTTTACTCACCTGTACAGTGAAGTCTTGTGCAGTAGTACTCCATGGATTAGCTGTAACGACTCTCCTAAGGCTTCGACGTCCTCTATCACTGATTTTCTTTGGTGTGCCGTTACATTTTGCTGCTCTAGGCACGCCATTGTCTTCCACTTATTCAGTACATCCAAAATAGTTGACTTGGGTGTGTTTAAACACCTCTCGGTTTCTCTTATTGACAACCCACTAACATAACACCCAACAATCTTTTCTTTCTCGAAGTCAGTTCTCTCCCGCAGCGACATTTTCGCTCAACCTCACAGTGCGATATGATCGCGGTCAGCTGCAGGCTTGTGTTTATACCGTTTGCAGCTGTACCGCGCATCTTAACAACGCATCGGATCCGTTCATTTGCTTTTGAAGGGGTGTCCGGTGACTTTTGTCAATATAGTGTATATGTTGGGGGTTTGTTCTAAAATGACAAAGCGAAATTCTCTCTACTTCAGTGCAACTCTGCCGCCTGACCAAGCAGGTTGTTATAAATAATTAGGCTAATTACAGTTAAGCGTAGGGGACTTGGAGCCAAAGGGTCATTGTCGTACCTACCCTCCTTTTGTAATCTTGAAGGAGGCATTGTAACAATTTTGATCGTCCATTATCCTCAAACCCTTATCCACGTAGAGATACAAAGCACAAAGCGATTCTCCGGCAAAAATGTTCCGAAATCCGTGTTCCACCCACATTTATCTTAAAAGAAACAACAATTTACCGCTACTGGTTCGTGGATCAAATTGGTAGTTCATGAGTCAAAATAATGGGTAAACTTTAAAGAGGCAAAGGAGCTGGTGCGAATACTATTGCGCAATAGACGGAGTGTGTCAAGCTGGCAGAACCACATATGGAAAAATTAATATTTTCAGAATTTCTCTGCGTGAGCGATTAGTGCTAATTAGTGCCCGAATTGCACAATCAGTGCTGCAAAATTAAACAAATCATTAAGATTTTCATGTGGCAGGCCAGCTGGCCCCCATATGTGGAAAAAAATAATATTTCCAGAGTTTCTCTCCGTGAGTAACCAGTAATTGCTCAGAGTTTCTCTCCGTGAGCAATTACAACTAGTAATTGCTCACGGAGGGAAACTCTGGAAATATTAATTTTTCCATGTATGGGAGGGGGGGGCAGCTGGCCTGCCACATTAAAATCTTAATAACTTGTTTAATTTTGCAGCACTGATTGTGCAATTCGGGAACTAATTAGCACTAAACGCTCACGCAGAGAAATTCTGAAAATATTAATTTTTCCACATACGGCGGGCCAGCTGGCCCGCTTGACGTAAACCTGGCGCGCCACATTAAAATCTTAATAACCGGCTGAATTTTGCAGCACTAATTGTACAATTCGGGCACTAATTGGTGACAGTGGAAATTAAAATTTTTCAATATGTTGTTCGTCCAGTTTCATACACTCCAGTAGAAGATCAGTGACCAAATTAATATAATTATCTGATAAAACAGATAATTAGAGTTTTTTTCGAGCATAATGTGATATGCTACCCTCAATCATGAATGGATTTTGAAAATTATTTCACCTTTAAATTGCTGCTAAAATTTTTCAACGGCTGAATTTGTTTTACAATGCAGTTCTCTTTCGTCCAGGAGTTAACAGAATCTTTTCATGAGGGAATTTATGCGATGTTCCCCAGTGGGTCGTGTGTTTCTGTTGTGGACCACAAGATTAAAATTCCCTGCCTGGTTTCGTCGACCCAATCCGCCCCTGCTTACGGCCCCCCTCCAGAGCACATTTAAGGAGACAGGGGGCCCGAGGGTTGGACAGTATTTAGGGGCCATAGTATTAGTGGCACATCTAAGATTTCAATATGGGTGGATAAATAAATATACCCAGGAGAAAGAAGTCTCAAATATGATGAGGAAACCATAAAAACATCCCCGCCATATTGAAGTGTGTATCCCATGATTCATGGCTCATGGACGAATCAGTGATAGCAAGAAAGTGGAAAAATGCATAGTTGAAAAATGGATACCAGTTCAATTCTCCTGTAATCTTCCCTTTCCTAAGGGTTCAGCTTGTTGAAGTTATATCAAAGAAGAGGGCAAAATAATATCATCCAAGTATCATGATTCAAACGAATTCCTAATGTATAAAAATTTCCCCCAATTACAGACGCATACCAAAAAAATATCTGTAATGCTTTTAAAAGATTTGAGGATGGACTGGAGGTGATTATACTTTTTGTGGACTCCTAAAAAAACAGAAAGAAATAAAAAAAAAATTTCAGAAGGAAGTTTCTTACTTTTTGCTGTGCAATTTGCAGAAAGAAAAAAAAACTGCAGAACTCTGTCAATTCTTCAAGCATTCCGCATAATTTTAGGGCCCCTTGAAAATGTGGGGCCAGGGGCTGCAGCCCCCTTACCCCCTCTTAAATGGTCTCTGCCCCCCTCAGAAATGCTCATAAAAAGAATCCAAATATTGATTAACATGATTATGCAAATAAATTCCGTTGTGTGATAAATTATAGTATGTCACTTTTGCAATTGCTTCTTTCATTACGCGCTTTGCATTTGAATGCATTAAAGAAAAATACACCGAATTATTACGAAAACTTAACCTTGGGCCGCTCCACTTTTCAAACAACAGTCAGATCAGCTGTCCCCATGCTGAGTTTCCTGAATCGATATCCCTAGTTTTGCTAGAAATAACTTCTTTTTTTACGCCTATTTTAATGAAGTGAAGAACAACCTACTTTTCGAAAAGTTGAAAAGAAGGATGGTACTTTGTCAGATCTATGGACCCTTACGAGCCAGATGTCTTTCTAACTCACAGATTTAAAAGTCAAGCAGTTCCACCTTAAAAGCACGCTTGCTACTGGAAGCAGCACCATGCTGAAATTCATGGCCTTGTTTCTGGAGGCATAGTAACCTGATGTCAAAAGAACTGTAGGCGGTCCGCGTCTCATTCACGCCTTCCTTGTGTCTGAATTTCAAAGTCTACTGCAGGGTCGAGGACAAAGACCACTGGACGTTGCTTTCTGGGAAATAATATCCGTTTCCTGAAGACACCCTCTCCCGGCATCCTTTGATACGGTACGAGCTGTTTTAATGCTCTTCACAGTATTCTACGCAGACTGGCATAAAGAGAGAGTTTTATTTTATTTCCCCCGGAAATCACGCATTCTACAAGCTATGAAAGTTTTCCTGTTCTTGTCCCATATCAGTGAGGGCCTTGTTTCCACGCATGATGTGTCGCTTTTGAATACAAATAGCTAAATATAACTAACGATTACTGAAATAGTTTTAATTCAGATACAATATAACTGCGTATCAAATTCTTTTCGAAACTAATGACTTCAATTCTCTGGTGACGTCCCGATTCATCCTTTCCCGTTTCATCCCCTGCTCAAAATCATGGCGTTTCATCCTCGGGTTTTAACAGGAGTGGTGATTCGTCCGCTCCCCCTACATTTTCCTAGTCGCTGAATAAAATGAGTTATTTGAGTTCGTGTTATTTACTCGTTATTTAGCTTTGCTCAGAGTTTTAGCCGCATATTGCGTTTCCAGGGAATACCACGAGGAGATGTCTGATTTTGTTCCCCAAAAATTATTATCGTGGTTCCTGAGACTACTCCGTCTTCTTTTAATTTTTCTTGCCACAAATGCAGTGAAAATAGCTGTGATTGGTAGCATTTTGTCAATTTTAAGAACTTATCTAACATATTATTGTACAAATTTTGAAGATGACATTCCGATTTTTGGCGTAAATGTGACAAGGATGGTAAGTCAGATAATATCCGAAAACTTTAAAATTTTTCATCGTGCTGGAGCGGGACTCGAACCCGCGTCTTCCAGAAAACGCCCGGGTATGCTAACTACTACACCACCCAGAACGACCAAGTTCCAAGTTTCCGATCAATTTGAATACTTGGAAACTTGAAACTTTGTCGTTCTGGGTGGTTTACCCGGGCGTTTTCTGGGAGACGCGTGTTCGAGTCCTGCTCCAGGACGATAAAATTTTTCAAGTTTTCGGATATTATCTGACTTACCATCCTTGTCACATTTACACCAAAAATCGGATTGTCATCTTCAAAATTTGTATTATATGGCGTGGTCCCGTATTTCTTTCATGATATTATTGTAGTTTCACTGTGTATGCCAAAGCACGTAAGCATTCAATTAGTTTTTCTTTCCGGTTTCGAAATCATGGACCGTTTTCTCAATTATTTTATTAAAATGTATATACTTTTTTGTCTTTTTTTTTTGTAGGCATATTAAGTTCATGTTGTTTTCTTTGAATGTCATAGATCTTTTAACTTAATCAAAAGTTCTAATATATTTGGATCTGATTTTCTTACAGATTTATTTAATCTCTATCTGTCGTGCCACGATTCTACGGAATTTGTCGTTCAGTGACGCTCTTTTATAACAGTTCCATATCGACCAATAACAGGGTTGTCCATCCACTAATCTACCATAAAATTATTAAACTTTTGAACAGCATCATTTGTGGGCGCAACCTCCATTATAGCTAAAAATCCATCGTCTACACAAGTGGGTGGAATGAATGCAAGAGCTGCAAACATTCGTACAAGACGTTTGTCTTCATTGTTTATGTATTGTGATGTCAGGCCTAAATTTTGAACTTTGCGCCATAGAGATTGATTGTAATAATAATTATATTATTTGACTTTGCAATATATATATATTAAACAAAACGGGAAAGGATGAATCGGTACCTAATCCTGTGTGCAGGGAACGAATCGCCACTCCTGTTAAAACCCGAGGATGAAACGGCACGATTTTGAGCAGAGGATGAAACGGTACCTAATCCTCTGTGCAGGGAACGAATGGCCACTCCTGTTAAAACCCGAGGATGAAACGGCACGATTTTGAGCAGAGGATGAAACGGCAAAGGATGAATCGGTACCTACTCCTGTGTGCAGGGAACGAATGGCCACTCCTGTTAAAACCCGAGGATGAAACGGCACGATTTTGAGCAGAGGATGAAACGGCAAAGGATGAATCGGCACCTACTCCTGTGTGCAGGGAACGAATGGCCACTCCTGTTAAAACACGAGGATGAAACGTCACGATTTTGAGCAGAGGATGAAACGGTACCTACGTCTCTGTGCAGGGAACGAATGGCCACTCCTGTTAAAACACGAGGATGAAACGTCACGATTTTGAGCAGAGGATGAAACGGTACCTACGTCTCTGTGCAGGGAACGAATGGCCACTCCTGTTAAAACCCGAGGATGAAACGGCACGATTTTGAGCAAAGGATGAAACGGGAAAGGATGAATCGGTACCTAATCCTGTGTGCAGGGAACGAATCGCCACTCCTGTTAAAACCCGAGGATGAAACGGCACGATTTTGAGCAGAGGATGAAACGGCAAAGGATGAATCGGTACCTACTCCTGTGTGCAGGGAACGAATGGCCACTCCTGTTAAAACACGAGGATGAAACGGCACGATTTTGAGCAGAGGATGAAACGGCACCTACTCCTCTGTGCAGGGAACGAATGGCCACTCCTGTTAAAACCCGAGGATGAAACGGCACGATTTTGAGCAGAGGATGAAACGACAAAGGATGAATCGGTACCTACTCCTGTGTGCAGGGAACGAATGGCCTCTCCTGTTAAAACACGAGGACGAAACGGCACGATTTTGAGCAGAGGATGAAACGGTACCTACTCCTCTGTGCAGGGAACGAATGGCCACTCCTGTTAAAACCCGAGAATGAAACGGCACGATTTTGAGCAGAGGATGAAACAGCACGATTTTGAGCAGAGGATGAAACGGCAAAGGATGAATCGGTACCTACTCCTGTGTGCAGGGAACGAATGGCCACTCCTGTTAAAACACGAGGATGAAACGGCACGATTTTGAGCAGAGGATGAAACGGCAAAGGATGAATCGGTACCTACTCCTGTGTGCAGGGAACGAATGGCCCCTCCTGTTAAAACACGAGGATGAAACGGCACGATTTTGAGCAGAGGATGAAACGGCAACGGATGAATCAGTACCTACTCAATTCTCTGACCAGATCTTTAGGTAAGTGGCCGTCCATAAAGTACGTCCGAGATTACAGGGGGAGGGGGTTTCTGACAACCAGACTAAATGTGACATGGGGGAGAGGGGGGGTGGTTAATAATTCGGTAGTCCAGCGGCAAATATATAGTGGACGGTATGTCTTCCTTTTGATTTCTCTTTTTTTCTTCTTTTAATAGTTAAAAAAGGTATGAAATATTTCAAATTTCTGATAATATTTAGCTAAATCAGAATATTAATATTAAGTTCTCCTCTTTGTACTAGATGGTATGATCAGGAGCGTTGCAACTTTGAATGCATGCATTCATTTGTTGATCTTCATTTCAGAATGATAAAGTTCGGGTAGCACTTAGAAATAAACTAATACCTAAATAATAAATATTTTCTGAAGAAAAAGTGTAAATATATGGAAGATTCCTTTAAATAATTACATGTTTTCTTTCTGTTTTTCAACGGACTTCTAAAAGTAGTTGCCGAAAATAAAAAAAAGGGGGTTGCGTGAATTAGAACGTACTTTTTAGGAGAGGGGGGGGCAGGTGTCAACAATCGGACAAAATGTGACATGGGGGAGGGGGAGTCTACTAAAAATAGCAAAAAATCATGGACGTACTTTATGGACGGCATGGCCCCTAAACTGTAGGTTCACTATATTATAGATGCATCATCATTTCGTGTACAAGTTGAGGAGAAGGCATAGTTTGAAATTAACTGCAAAAATACCTTCAGCTGAAGTACAATGTTTTTTTATTCTGTTCAATAAAAATTGCTGAAATCCTTTTGCTTAAGTAAAAATAATGGGATCTAATTTTGTAAGAGATGTGTAATTATGCTAATGCCGGATGCAATTCCATTTGAGGTTAATCACTGAAAACCTTTCAACTGAAACTCAGCTGCCAATGATTTCTTTTGTAAGAGATGTGTAATTATGTTAATGCCGGATGCAATTCCATTTGAGGTTAATCACTGAAACCTTTCAACTGAAACTCAGCTGCCAATGATTTCTTTTGTAAGAGATGTGTAATTATGTTAATACCGGATGCAATTCCATTTGAGGTTAATCACTGAAAACCTTTCAACTGAAACTCAGCTGCCAATGATTTCTTTTGTAAGAGATGTGTAATGATGTTAATGCCGGATGCAATTCCATTTGAGGTTAATCACTGAAAACCTTTCAACTGAAACTCAGCTGCCAATGATTTCTTTTGTAAGAGATGTGTAATTATGCTAATGGCCGGATGCAATTCCATTTGAGGTTATTCACTGAAAACCTTTCAACTGAAACTCAGCTGCCAATGATTTCTTTTGTAAGAGATGTGTAATTATGTTAATGCCGGATGCAATTCCATTTGAGGTTAATCACTGAAAACCTTTCAACTGAAACTCAGCTGCCAATGATTTCTTTTGTAAGAGATGTGTAATTATGTTAATGCCGGATGCAATTCCATTTGAGGTTAATCACTGAAAACCTTTCAACTGAAACTCAGCTGCCAATGATTTCTTTTGTAAGAGATGTGTAATTATGTTAATGCCGGATGCAATTCCATTTGAGGTTAATCACTGAAAACCTTTCAACTGAAACTCAGCTGCCAATGATTTCTTTTGTAAGAGATGTGTAATTATGTTAATGCCGGATGCAATTCCATTTGAGGTTAATCACTGAAAACCTTTCAACTGAAACTCAGCTGCCAATGATTTCTTTTGTAAGAGATGTGTAATTATGCTAATGCCGGATGCAATTCCATTTGAGGTTAATCACTGAAAACCTTTCAACTGAAACTCAGCTGCCAATGATTTCTTTTGTAAGAGATGTGTAATTATGTTAATGCCGGATGCAATTCCATTTGAGGTTAATCACTGAAAACCTTTCAACTGAAACTCAGCTGCCAATGATTTCTTTTGTAAGAGATGTGTAATTATGCTAATGCCGGATGCAATTCCATTTGAGGTTAATCACTGAAAACCTTTCAACTGAAACTCAGCTGCCAATGATTTCTTTTGTAAGAGATGTGTAATTATGTTAATGCCGGATGCAATTCCATTTGAGGTTAATCACTGAAAACCTTTCAACTGAAACTCAGCTGCCAATGATTTCTTTTGTAAGAGATGTGTAATTATGTTAATGCCGGATGCAATTCCATTTGAGGTTAATCACTGAAAACCTTTCAACTGAAACTCAGCTGCCAATGATTTCTTTTGTAAGAGATGTGTAATTATGCTAATGCCGGATGCAATTCCATTTGAGGTTAATCACTGAAAACCTTTCAACTGAAACTCAGCTGCCAATGATTTCTTTTGTAAGAGATGTGTAATTATGCTAATGCCGGATGCAATTCCATTTGAGGTTAATCACTGAAAACCTTTCAACTGAAACTCAGCTGCCAATGATTTCTTTTGTAAGAGATGTGTAATTATGCTAATGCCGGATGCAATTCCATTTGAGGTTAATCACTGAAAACCTTTCAACTGAAACTCAGCTGCCAATGATTTCTTTTGTAAGAGATGTGTAATTATGCTAATGCCGGATGCAATTCCATTTGAGGTTAATCACTGAAAACCTTTCAACTGAAACTCAGCTGCCAATGATTTCTTTTGTAAGAGATGTGTAATTATGCTAATGCCGGATGCAATTCCATTTGAGGTTAATCACTGAAAACCTTTCAACTGAAACTCAGCTGCCAATGATTTCTTTTGTAAGAAATGTGTAATTATGTTAATGCCGGATGCAATTCCATTTGAGGTTAATCACTGAAAACCTTTCAACTGAAACTCAGCTGCCAATGATTTCTTTTGTAAGAGATGTGTAATTATGCTAATGCCGGATGCAATTCCATTTGAGGTTAATCACTGAAAACCTTTCAACTGAAACTCAGCTGCCAATGATTTCTTTTGTAAGAGATGTGTAATTATGTTAATGCTGGATGCAATTCCATTTGAGGTTAATCACTGAAAACCTTTCAACTGAAACTCAGCTGCCAATGATTTCTTTTGTAAGAGATGTGTAATTATGTTAATGCCGGATGCAATTCCATTTGAGGTTAATCACTGAAAACCTTTCAATTGAAACTCAGCTGCCAATGATTTCTTTTGTAAGAGATGTGTAATTATGCTAATGCCGGATGCAATTCCATTTGAGGTTAATCACTGAAAACCTTTCAACTGAAACTCAGCTGCCAATGATTTCTTTTGTAAGAGATGTGTAATTATGTTAATGCCGGATGCAATTCCATTTGAGGTTAATCACTGAAAACCTTTCAACTGAAACTCAGCTGCCAATGATTTCTTTTGTAAGAGATGTGTAATTATGTTAATGCCGGATGCAATTCCATTTGAGGTTAATCACTGAAAACCTTTCAACTGAAACTCAGCTGCCAATGATTTCTTCTGTAAGAGATGTGTAATTATGTTAATGCCGGATGCAATTCCATTTGAGGTTAATCACTGAAAACCTTTCAACTGAAACTCAGCTGCCAATGATTTCTTTTGTAAGAGATGTGTAATTATGCTAATGCCGGATGCAATTCCATTTGAGGTTAATCACTGAAAACCTTTCAACTGAAACTCAGCTGCCAATGATTTCTTTTGTAAGAGATGTGTAATTATGCTAATGCCGGATGCAATTCCATTTGAGGTTAATCACTGAAAACCTTTCAACTGAAACTCAGCTGCTACATGCAGTCATGTTGTACATCTGTTACTGCTTCCTTTCGGGTGTGTTTCCATCTTTTTTCCAGATCATTTACAGGTATTCGTTCAACCGGAGTATGACTGTAAGGTTAGGTCTGGTAAGAAATGTGACTTCGTTTCAAACATTCATTCATACAATTACAATTCAGATTAAACTTTTCGGGTGATTAACTTCAAACCGTGATATTTACGTATTTGCCTGAAAATTTAGTGAAAATACTTGAAACGGATTAATCTTAAAACAGGTTTGGCCCAAGAATTAAATAGCAAGTAATTATGTATCTTTACCTGTATTTGACCCTATTACATTTGAAAAAAGACTTATAAATAACCTCAAAGATAGGCCCAAGGAATACAGATGTTCGGAAATGATGTATACAATTTCAAATTTGATTATTACAAAAAGTATTTGCGATACGAATGTTTTACGTTTTGCCCAAGATTAAGCAAGTTTTAAACTTTATGGCTTTACAATCAATACACTTCCACATGTGCTCCATTCGTAGCGCGCAGGATGTCGAGGTGGTAGTCGATGTCGGACCAAGTACGATACAGAATGTCTGGGGTGACGTGGAGGAAGGCTTCGGTGATGCTCTCCTTCATGTCACCGAGGAGGTAACCTTTGTCCAGTAGACAATATCTTTAAGAAACCCCATAATAAAAAAATATCACAGGTGGTTATGTCTGGCAAACGGGGAGGCCATGTCATTGGACCTCCGCGTCCAATCCACCGACCAGGGAAGTGCTAATCCAAGCATGTAAGAACGTCTGATGACCAATAAAGGGGGAGCCCCATCTTGCTGGAAAATGACGTCTGGAATCTCCTGCCGTTACGGAATCACGAACAGTTGAAACATGTGAAAATCTTCCAAATACGTAGCGTCAGTAAATAAACAAATACATCGCTCTTTCCACGTTCCAGAAACACATAGCAACCGAAATTTTTTGATGTTTTTCACCGCCGGGGAATTGAATCCACGGATCTCTCGATATCTAGCGGAGCGCATTAGCCTTACACCACGGTGGCCAACAATCCACGGTGCTATGTGTATTTTTAAGTCAGCTTCTGACATCATAATTCCGTTAGATGGGCTCAGCTAACGGATTAACGCGCTCGGCTTGATATCGAGAGATCCGTGGATTCAATTCCCCGGCGGCGACCGAAATAACCATTTTTCGGTTGCTATGTGTTTCTGGAACGTGGAAAGAGCGATGTATTTGTTTAGTTGTAACATGTCCAGGTATGTACCGCCAGTTATGGTTGGTTCAGCAAACAAGAATGATCCAATAACTCTGTCCTGCATAATGCCACACCAATCATTAACTTTGGGACTGTGTCTTGTGTGCTCCAGGACAGCATGGGGATTTTTCGAACCCCAAATTGAGCAATTATGCTTGTTGATGGTACCTGACACATGAAATGTTGACTCATCACTGCAACAGATTCTTGACAAGAACGTGTGGTCGCTATCAATTCGATGAAGCATTTCTACGGCAAACGCTGCACGACACGCTTTGTCATTGGGCTGCATCCTTTGCACCAGCTGCATTTTGTAGGTTTAAAGACGAAGGCGTTTTCTGTAGCACTGTGCTAACTGTTGTGGCAGGTGTCCCCAGTTCGCGACTAGCTGAACGAATGGACGTCGATGGGTTCCGTTGGTACGCCTGACACACAGCATCCACGTATACTTCCGACACAGATGGTCTGCCGCTGTTCCTCCCTTTCAACACACTACCGGTGACTTTGAATTTGTCCGATCACTGCTGGATACTCCTCCGTGTTGGTGGTTTCCTCTTGTACTCCCTCCTGGAATTTCCCTGGACTTGGGTCAGCGATTTGGACTCCGCAAATCACATCACGCAAGCAGCTTTTTCCTGTGGCGTCGACATTTCCGCTATGCTGAGTCACACTGCGTTACCAAGCACCTAGCGTTACGTATCAAAGAGAAAATAGAACTTTAGAACTTGCTTAAACTTGGACAAAACGTAAAACATTCGTACCGCAAATACTTTTTCTACTAATCTACTTTGAAATTGTATACATCATTTCCGAACACCCTGTATACTGCGAATGATGAAATATCTCAAAGAAAACTTGATTCGATAAATATACTACCATTTGTAGCTCGCGTTCTGGCTACAGTATTTACATCCTAATACTAAGAGACAGTACATTTTTTAAGAGCAGTATGCCCTTATGTCTCAAAAGAAAAGTCTTTAATCAATGCATCCTGCCAATGCTTACGTATGGAGCAGAGACATGGACCTTAACTTAAAAAGACATACAAAGACTGCAGACAACTCAAAGAAGCATGGGGAGTTGCATGTTTGGTGTAACCAGGAAATATAAAAAGAGGAACTTATGGATAAGGAAAATGACAGGAGTGGACGACATCATGACCAGAGTGAAATCACTGAAATGGCAATGGGCTGGACATGTTGCCAGAAGAACGGACCACCGATGGACAACCGAAATTTTAGACTGGATTCCAAGGGACAGGAAAAGACCCAGAAGAAGACCCACCCCATGGGAGATGGAAAGATGAAATTCGAAAGTATGCTGGAGTGACATGGAGGAGACAGGCAATTGTGGAAGAAATTTGGGGAGACCTTCATCCAGCAGTGGATTGATAATTGTTGATGATGAGGATGATGATGATGACTATATCTGTGGAAGTAAATACTCCGGTGGAGAAACATTTGGAATAATCATTTACAAGTAAGCAGAGGCGTAACTAGGGCGGGGCAAACGGGGCGATTGCCCCGGTCGCAGCTCAAGAGAGGGCGAAGAAGCAGTGCTTGCAATCTTATTAAAATTAGAATTGAAGCCTTTACATAAGTTTATGGTACACTTCAAATTCGAATTTCTTCCTTCTCAAAGTGTTCATGGGATGCTTGTTGTTCACATTCAGAAATAAAGGCGCAGTTCCATAGGCTGCCCAACTAAAGAAGAGCCACTGCGTTTAATGACAACAACAAAGCCAGCGGTTTTTAGTACGTCTTCTGTAAAAAAAGATCGTTTTTATGTTACCAGTTTGTCCGTCCGTCTGTACCCACGATATCTTTGCAACTATTAGTCCAATTTGAAAAATTCTTTTTGCAATGGGAAGCTTGAAATATGCGAATGATGATCCTTCATTTCGTTTATTTTACGATGTACAATTTCGCCGCTAGAGGGCGTAAATGCAGATGATGTCGAATTCAAAAATACGTTTTATTCTACGTATTTGCTTCTAAACATCCGATTGAAAAAATTATTTTTTATCTTTCAATTCCATTTATGTCGAAGAGTATTTTAGATATAGTTACTTTTTCAAATAACGCATAGATTTTCCGCTAGGGGGCATAAAAGTAAATTACATTTTCCCCGATAACTCTTCTTCTAAAACTCCGATTTGAACAATTTTTTCTTCAGCGGATACATCTCCTGATGCAAAATATTTTGCATATAATTTAAAATTTTTGGTAAAGAATACTTTGGCCACCAGGCACCAAAGCTTCTGATGTATTTGCCATAAAATCTGAGCTTCTAAAATATTGATTGAAAAAATTCTTTCGTGGACTGATGCCACTCACATCGATAAATCTTTTCGCAAAATTTGCTTCTTAAAATATTCCACAGTTTCTCCACCAGGGAGCGTAGACGTATATCTTATTTTTGTCAATATCTCTTCTTCTAGAAGTCCGATTTCAAAATTCCTTCTTTCTTGGATAGTGTTTCCAGTGTGACATGTTTTTCATATAATTTCAAAATGTTCAATTAATTCATAGACTTTCCGCTAGGGGGCGTAAAGTTAAATTGCATTCCCCCCTATATCTCTGCTTCTAAATCTCCGATTTGAAAAATTCTTTCTGCACCGGATACAGCTCCTGATGGGAAATCCTTTGCACGCAATTTCTAATTTCTGTAAAAAATGATTTGGCCACCAGGTGGCGTAAGTCTTAATTTCCGCTTCTGATGTATTTGCAGCAAAATATGAGCTTCTAAAATCTCGATTGCAAAAAAAATAATTTGTTGACCGATACTACTCGTGTCGACAAACCTTTTAGGAACATTTTCTTCTTGAAATTATGCATGGTTACTACGCCAGGGGCGTAGATGTATATCTTATTTTTGTCAATATCTCTACTTCTAGGAGCCCTATTTGAAAAATTCCTTCTTTGTTGGATAGTGTTTCCGATGCGAAATGTTTTTATTATAAATTCAAAATTTTCAAGTAAATTATAATTTCTCCGCTAGGAGGCACAAGGGTAAACTGCGTTTTCTGCGTTATTTCTGCTTCTAAAACTTGGATTTGAAAAAATCTTCCTGTATCGCACACAAGACCTAATGGAAAATATTTTTCACATAATTTCTAACGTTTGGTAAAGAATGGTTTGGCAACCAGGGGGCATAAGCGTTAATTTCTGCTTCTGGTGTATTTGTAGCAAAATCTGGGCTCCTGAAAATTCGATTAAATATTTTTTTCTTGGACCGATACCGCTCATATGGAAAAACCTTTTGAGAATACTTTCTTCCTAAAATAATGCATGGTTTTCCCACCAGAGGACGTAAAGTCACATCTTATTTTTGTCGATATCTCTGTTTCTAAGAGTCCGATTTGAAAAATTCTTTCTGTGTTGGAGAGCGTTTCCGGTGCGAAATGTTTCTCTTATAAATTCATGTTTTTCCTAACGCACAAGTCTGCAACCAGAGGGCATAAGCTTACGATTCCGTTTATAGCAATATCTGTGGGAAAAAAAAAACCCGATTGAAAAACTTCTGTCTTCTGTAACATACTATTGTTTTCCACACCGGTTCCATTGACTTTGAATAACTTTGATAAATTTAATTTGGTTCAGAACGGATTCAAAAGACGTGCTTATTACACCCGAAAATTCGGTGTCATCTTTCTTGTTATTTATTTTGTTGGAAAGAAAAGTATGTCGTTCACATTGTTGAAAATTCTCTGATGGCTATTCAGCCAATACTGTGCCTCCAAATCACGAGTGCCAGCTGATTCGGGATGTTTCATGTAGTACCGAAGGTCCTAACTCTGAAGTAGTTGCGAAAAGCTATAGAAACAGTCAGAGTTTTATAGAATGACAGGTGGGAGCGCAATATTTGGGATCTGCCCCGGCCCAGAAATGCGTAGTTACGCCTCTGCAAGTAAGGAATGAATTGAAGAACGGTTAAACCAGGTAAAATCATCGTAAACGAATAAAATTTATCACGACTTGTAGCATTTCAAGGATATATAGAAATTAAATGTTAAAGAACGAAATTAAATGTTAGAAATAGCAGACGAAATCAGTTCTTTGTCTGCAACAGTCTGTCGCGAAATCAGTGCCTGTTCAAGTAAAGATAGGTACAATTTATAGCAAATCAGGTGAAAATTTCATATTCTGCAAAAGCTTTAACACTCAAATTTGAGCTCTTACATTCTTGCAATTTAATGAAAAACTGCTGTGCGATTTAATGAGAAACTGCTATACAAATTAATAAAAAACTTATGCAATAGGATACCGAACTGAATCGTAATTGAAAAACGTCAAAATATTGATTTATTAACATTTTAATATGATATAAGTTGTAATACCCTAACTAGGAGCTCTAAAATTTTGAAATTTTTGAAATGCTGTAGCAAAAAGATTATTTCTGTTAGAGAAAACAAAATCGTCCAGTAAGTCATGGAAAACAATAGATTTTTGAGCGTTTCTATTTTATTTACTTTTCAAATTTCTTTTTTTACTTTTACTTTTCAAATTTCTTTTTTACTGTTTTTACTTTTCAAATTTACTTAATTAACTTTTTTTTTACTTTCCAAAATTAATAATTTACTTTTCAAATTTAATAATTTACTTTTCAAATTTACTAATTTACTTTTTTTTTTTACTTTTCAAATTTCTCGTTAAAAGTGCTGGGACGCATGTACATTTCTGACTGCCAGTTTACAGATTCAGCAAAAACTCTCTTTGACCTAACACTATTTTCCAAATAAATAAAAACTGGATTTCTTTGAGAGCAAACTTTTAGTTGCGCTACGAATTTTCAATGTGAAAGTTGCAGTAGGAACTTTAACATTGAAAATTCTTTTAATAATTTAAAATGTTCCATGTTATGAGGGTTTTTCTGCTAGATCAAAAAATTTTGTATGACCTAATCGATCTAAATATCCTTAATTTTTGTACTCGCTAATCCCTCATTTATAAATTTTCCTTCTGAACCTGAAATTCAATAGTATTTAAGAACCCCTGATCGTAAAGATGGAATGGTCGATGTATTCCTCTTTTAAACTGTAATCAATATAAGCGCGACAGGCAGCCAATCAGATCCGGGGACAGAAACTTTGCAGTTGACGGTGCGTGAGCCAAGCTCTGGCCGAGACAGGAGTCCCATATGGGGAACTTCATATCATCATCATCATGCAGAGGATTTTAGGAAGGGAGTGTCTGACCCCAGGTCTTAAACAACCCTTAGAAATAGGAAACTAGGAGATTTGGGCTAGAGCGCTCGATAGGAAAGTGACACGGAAGCGAAGTAGAAAGGGGGAGGAAGACGCCCTTATTTATTACGGGGGGGCAGTACCCGGGGTCAGACGGCTTAACGTGCCCATCCGACGCACGGCGGGTATTTAGCGGATCGAGCGTTCGTACCTGCCTGGGATCGAACCTGAGACCCTTCCGATGAGACGCTGAAGGAAGCTATTAACTAAGCCATAGAGGGGAAGGGTGGATTTCTTTTGGAGGAGGGGCTACTACATCACCGAGAGAAGGTGTTAGGACAACCAGTCAATCAGCTAGTAGTGCCGGAATGTAGGACGGGAGAAGTAATGAGATTGGCGCACGACTTGGTGGTTTCGGCTCAGTTAGGCCACAAGAAGACCTTAGAGCGTATCCGCCACTCATTGCATTGGCCATCCGTCAAGAAAGACGTTATGAGACACTGTGATGACTGTCAAGCTTGCCAACTTAGGAGGCCAGTCACACGGAACGACCGGGTACCTATAACCCCAGTTGGGAGGCCAGCGTTACCCTTTCAGGAGGTAAAAGTAGAATTTATTGAACCCATAGGCATATCCGCGTCGGCGACCCAATACCTTCAGGAGTGGGAGGAGAGAGTAGAGAAGATGGCATAGCAAGCAGGGGGAGTAGCCGAGGAGCAACCGCGACGCAACGCCTCGTACTACGAACGATGGCGGAGGCCGAAAACCTTCGAAGTAGGTGACCAAGTCATAGCACTCATCCCCGACTCTAAGAATAAAATTGATGAAAGATGGACGGGTCCGGTATTCGTTTTAGAGAAGCGAGGGAACAATAGCTACGTCATCGATTTGGGTCTGGGACACAAGCTCCACGTGCACGTAGGAAAGCTGAGTGAGTACAGGCCCAGAATCAAGGTCGTAGGGGTCATCTTTGAATCAGATGAGGATTTCGGGGACATACAAGAAGTGCCAACGAGGAGAACGGAGGAGGAGAGAGCGTGTCCGACGGACGTACGAGTAGGAAGCCCAAAGATAACACGGGAGCAATTATAGGAGCTACAGGAATTAGTAAGTGGTATGGACGAATTTTTCTCCGGAGAGGTGGGAGCTACTACAGAAGGGGAGCACCTAATTACCGTTAAACCGGGAAGTTTACTGAGTACGCAGCATTTGAGATTAGTGATAAAGAGTCTGGAGGAAGCCGGGTTCACAGGCAACTTAAAGAAATGTTGTTTCGTCCGGGAGAGCGTCCAGTATTTAGGACATGTAATAGGGTCTGGGTGCCACCAGTCAGATCCCGAGAAACTTCAGGCAGTACGGGATTTAGAACAGCCCAAGACAAAAAGGGAGGTGCGGAGCTTTCTCGGACTTTGTTGTTACTACAGGGATTATGTGCCTAAATTTGCAGAGATAGCGAAACCGCTAAACGATCTGACCGGAAAGAAGGCGTCAGAGAAAGTTGTTTGGACACCAGAACGGGAGGAGGTGTTCACAGTTCTAAAGGGGCTATTATTTACGGCACCCATAATGTTTACCCCAGACTTTAATAAGCCGTTCGTATTACACACGGACGCCAGCGCCTACGCAGTAGCGCGTTGTTTGGGACAAAGAGATGAGAGGGGGAAAGTACGACCAGTGGCATACGCCAGTAAAAAACTTACTAGCACTCAGGGACACTGGGCGGTGAGCCCTAAGAAAGCCCACGCGATAGTGTGGGCGTTACAAAAGTTCGAGGGTTGGATCTTCGGACATCAGATTGAGATTATGTCTGGCCACAACCCTCAAACTTATTTGACTAGCGCGGCTTCACAGAGTTCAAAGCTACAGAGGTGAAGCTTAGCCATCGCCCAGTTCAACTTGACCATATCACATATCGCAGGGAAATTAATTCCCCATGCAGATGCGCTGTCACGATTAGCTTTCAGCGAAGAAGGAGGAGGGCTTCGCACCCTAGATAACAGAAAGGGGGAGGAGTCAACACTCAGGTAGTAACCCAGCGAGGTTCTTTGGTGGTACTGCCCAGTGTATATATGTATATGTGCGTGTCGCAACAGAAGCTTGTGGGTGTGTCTGCTTAAGGAGACGCCGTAGAGGAATTACCGAGCGAACTTTGCTTATTTCGTTAAGACTCTACATGTGAAATATGACATCCCACATGTTTCGTCTCGGAAGTAGGGGCCTGTAAGAACGGACATATTAATTATGTGAATTTATAATAATGCTGAACATTATGTTACTTTTTCGTGAAGAAAAAGACATTACAAGCCCAAAAAGGCGACAGAAAGTTCGGGAACATTTCTTATTTTTCAGATGTCGAGAGCTTCGAACAAAGAACTTTAGTTTCTCAGGCCTTAGAAAGGGAGAGGTCTTTTTCGACGAACTGATAGCATCTTCAATGATACCGCGACTTTCGCTGTACATTGTCAGTGTCGTCCAGACGCCTAAAAGTCTGGAAAACAGCCATCCGCCTTTGTATAAACATAACAATCTGTATTGTGCTATTATAATAATGTACTTCGGCGGTAGGATTACTTTCTCAAAGGGTTCACGTCCTAATGGAAGATCTGGCAGGACCGCGAAGACGCGGAAGGTAGAATTAAAAACCCGTCAGCGAAGGGCGCGAAAGGTGACCCACGTGACCGGATGAGGCGAGCCACATCAGCAGGTCAGCGTAAGGGCAAGGTCAGCGCCGAGATCTTCGCGCATGCGTAGCGCGGAGGTGGGGAGACGAGCAGGTCCCTCGAAGAGGATCTGTTAGCTAGTCTGCTTTCGTCCAACGGAGAGAGTAGTTCTCCGGTAAGAGGAGACGCGAAGCGTTTGCCTTTTTTTAGTGTGAGCCGAGGGACGCTCCAAGCCACGGGGGTCCAACGCTCAGACTGAGTTTAGCGAGCATCTAACCTAGAAGAGATAGAGTGCTCAGCTGCTGCGGTATAGGACCTAGTCAGGGATCCCGCTGGTGTAGTAGATATTTCGCTACGGCGAATCCGATCTTAGCACAGGCTAAGATTGAAGCACATTGCAGAGAAGAATAGTTAGACTACTATTTCTTAATATTCGCAGAGATATAGATCTACCTAACAGCAGGTAGACTCTAGCTAGAACTTTAACGCCGAGAGAGATTTTCTTCGGAAGGGGATCTTTCGTGTTTTACGCCTCTTGTCAGGTCTGATCCTTAGGGAAACCTGTGGTTAGAGAAAGAGTAATCCACTGCCGGCAGAAACCTGATGGATTACGTAATAAGTGCTTGTGTGTTTCCAAAAGTAACTCCTCTCGATATCATTATATTTTAGTGTGAGTATTATTCTGTCCGTTCAGCTGTCCTCAATCCGCCATCCCGAATCACAGATTTCATATTAAAGTGGGGAAGGCTTCGTTTGTTCGCTCGAATAGTGTTAGGGGAGTGTTTCAGAGAAATACAAACAAACACTTCCTTGTGTCTGTGAGGAGCCATATAGCGTGGTCGCCACAGATCCATAAGTAGGAGGCGGAGCCACGACACGTGACCTGTACTTTCGCTCTCACATGCAGGTTCAGCTTAATTTCAGAACAAAATATGGGAGCAAACACCCCGCACGTAAAAGCATCGGAAAGCGGTACAAGTCATTCAAGAAAACTGCTACCGTCCTTACAAAGGACAGCCCTGGACGACCATCGCTGGGTCCAGAAAGGGAGGAGTTTGTGAGACAAACATTCACTCGTAGCCCTCGAAAATCAATCAGACAAGCAGCACGACAACTGGCCATCCCCAAGTCGTCAGTGCACAAAGTGTTACGTCAGAGATTCGAAATGCACAGTTATAAACTGCATATAACCCATCACATAACCTTAGATGATCATGTGAAACGTGAACAGTTTGCTGAAGAGATGTTGCAGAACATTGCAAGTGCTGAATCTTTCCCGAGACAAATCTGTTTCGCGGATGAGTGCACTTTCCATGTTTCTGGAAAGGTTAATAAACAGAATGTGATAATTTAGGGAACTGAACATCCGCACTGCACAACGGAACATGAACATGCTAGCCCGAAAGTGAATTTTCAGTGTGGCATAATGGTCCACCGTGTTATTGGACGCTTTTAATTTCAAGAAGCGACAGTGAGAGCTGATAATCACCTGGACATGATTGAGCAGTTTGTGTATCCTCAGGTGGATGAACTTGCAATTCCGGTCATTTTCCAACAAGATGGGGCGCCACCTCATTGAGCTTTGATTGTGAGGACGTCTCTGGATAACAAATTTCACAATCGATGAATTGGGTGTGGTGGTCCTATTGCATGTCCCCCACTTTTCGCGAGACTTAACACCCTGTGACTTTCTTTTCATGGGGATTCATCAAGGGCGAGGTTTACAGCACCCCTGTTGCAGACATTGCTGATCTAAAAAGGAGGATTACACACGCACTGCAGGAAGTTAATACAAACATTCTTGAATGAACATGGTTGGAACTGGAATACCGTTTAGACATTACCGAACATAGTTGGAACAAGAATACCGTTTTTTAGCATGGTTGGAACTAGAATACCGTTTAGACATTACCGAACATGGTTGGAACTAGAATTCCGTTTAGACATTAACGAACATGGTTGGAACTAGAATACCTTTTAGACATTACCGAACATGGTTGCAACTAGAATACCGTTTAGACATTATTCGGGTGACAATGGTGCCCATGTCGAATGTCAATAAAACTTCATGATCTGTTCTGTCAATTAACACAAGTTGTGTATTGAGATCATTTATATTAAAACTGTTATGATTATTTGAAATTTGTTATATTTTTGTGGGACACCTTGTACATCCCCCCCCTCCCCTTTGAGAAAGGCGAGGGCACGAAATCGCAGGTTTCGGGCCTACCAACAACCATACTCGAAGAACCAACTCATTGTAGAAGAATTTTCATTAAGTACGTGCATTGCCTGGAAGACTCATCACACAATTTTTTCAAGCCTAACATCCAGAAGATTCATTTCGTTCTGTTGCCAATATAGCTTATAATAACATTTCACCTGCGGTATAATTCGAAACCACGTCTTTCTGTTCCGGAGCAGCTGTTCTCCCAGCTGAACTACGCCGGCAGGCTTATCGCTGCTTCATTGTCGATTTGACAATTGCTTCACCTCAGTAGTACGTCACCTACGTCATGCTGTGTATTACTTTACGAGTTCACAGCATCACAGGAAAAAGAGAGAGAGAGAGAGAGAAAGAGGGAGGGGGAGAGAAAGAGAGAGGGAGGGGGAGAGAAAGAGAGAGGGAGGAGAGACAGATAGAGCGAGAGGGAAAGAGAGAGAGGAGAGAGAGAGAGAATGAATCTACAACATTGAAAATTGATACAGTGACATATAAGAATATGTACAGCCTGCAGAAAAAAATACTGCACATTTATATTCACTAGGAATAGGCAGATGAACGAATAAATGTGAAAATAAATTAATCAATTATATTTTGTAATTTTTTTCCTTTTCCCACAATAAAAAGCTGAGCAGTGAATACTTCTGGATGTGATTTTGCGATAGTAGATAAATCAGTGATAGGAAAATGCATGTCCCTTGTTTATCTACTTTATGAAAGCTAGTCACGAATGTCAATTACTTTTTCACGCGAGCGACAGCACAGATTACAGAAGGCTTGGGAACGAAAAATGCATTCACAAAGCAACTTCCGATAATTTAGTATCGCTTTCTGGAAACTCCATGACCCTCCCAACTATGTTCCCTCACCTTTCTTGTCCTGCTGTTTATTTCTGAGAGATTTGCAAAATGCTTTATGGCTAAGAAAGGCAAGGATATGTCAAATGTAAGAAGAGAGAAAAATATAATATCGCAATTATTTCGTGAGGAATTGCAGCTTTCCATAAATACTGGCTTTTGAATGAATGGGAAGATTCGCCTAAAGGTAAACACAGGAGTAATTGCATTCGCGAGAGGTATCGTAGATTTAATTGTCATTCATCGTTACATTTTCCATGACATGTCATAACAGACCACCTAGGGAAGATTTTGTCGTGTTGCCCAAAGGCAATATTTGATTGGAAGAACAGTACCGAAACGGGAGCAGGAATTTAATTCGTGATGGAAGCATACGAAATCATTTTGCTTCATTCCAATCAAATTTATAAGAACTCCCTTCAAAATATCGATTTTTCTTTTAGCTCGCAATATCACGATACATGAGCGGCACGAATAAAAACAACCTAAGACTTTGGATTGTTTAATGTAGTTGCTGGTAGAATGGTTGGGATGTGCTGCTCCAGAATTCCTCTAGTTTATTCCTACTTCTTAATCAAATGAAAATCATGTTCAAAAATCACGAAAACATGTTAACAAGTGAATAGTTTTGACTGATTTTTGCTACGAAAACAAAAATTGGAAAAAAGGACTAGGTAAACTGCTTCACTTAAATTTCTCGAAAAAGCAACGCAAAAATCCCAAATGAATATCCGAATCATAAATGACAAATTGAAGGGGTTTATCTGAAATTAAGGATTATGAATTTCTAATATAAAAAATAAGATATATTTCCATATCGCGACGCTTCGTTTCTAAACAAGAAACATAAGATATGTTTCCATATCGGGGCGCTTCGGTTCTGAACAAGAAACATAAGATATGTTTCTATATCGAAGCGCTTCGTTTCGGAACAAGAAACATAAGATATGTTTCCATATCGGGGCGCTTCGTTTCGGAACAAAAAACATGATATATGTTTCAGTATCGGGGCGCTTCGTTTCGGAACAAAAAACATAAGATATGTTTCAATATCGGGAAGCTTCGTTTCGGAACAAAGAAACATGTGATATGTTTCACTATCGGGGCGTTTCCGTTTCGGAACAAGGAACATAAGATATATTTCCATATCGGGGCGCTTCGTTTCGGAACAAGAAACATAAGATATGTTTCCATATCAGGGCGCTTCGCTTCATATCTTATGTTTCGTTTCGGAACAAGAAACATAAGATATGTTTCCATATCGGGCGCTTCGCTTCGGAACAAGAAACATAAGATATGTTTCCATATCGGGGCGCTTCGTTTCAGGACAAGAAACATAAGATATGTTTCAATATCGGTGCGCTTCGTTTCTGAACAAGAAACAAAAGATATGTTTCCATATCGAAGCGCTTCGTTTCTGAACAAGAAACATAAAATATGTTTCCATAACGGGGCGCTTCGTTTCAGGACAAGAAACATAAGATATGTTTCCATATCGGGGCGCTTCGTTTCTGAACAAGAAACATAAGATATGTTTCCAATAACGGGGCGCTTCGTTTCGGAACAAGAAACATAAAATATGTTTCCATATCAGGGCGCTTCGCTTCATATCTTATGTTTCGTTTTGGAACAAGAAACATAAGATATGTTTCCATATCGGGGCGCTTCGTTTCTGAACAAGAAACATAAGATATGTTTCCATATCGGGGCGCTTCGTTTCTGAACAAGAAACATAAAATATGTTTCCATATCGGTTCGCTTCGTTTCGGAACCAGAAACATAAGATATGTTTCCATATCAGGGCGCTTCGCTTCATATCTTATGTTTCGTTTTGGAACAAGAAACATAAGATATGTTTCCATATCGGGGCGCTTCGTTTCTGAACAAGAAACATAAGATATGTTTCCATAACGGGGCGCTTCGTTTCAGGACAAGAAACATAAGATATGTTTCCATATCGGGGCGCTTCGTTTCGGAACAAGAAACATAAGATATGTTTCCATATCGGGGCGCTTCGTTTCGGAACAAGAAACATGAAATATGTTTCAATATCGGGGCGTTCCGTTTCGGAACAAGGAACATAAGATATATTTCCACATCGGGGCGCTTCGTTTCGGAACAAGAAACATAAGATATGTTTCCATATCGGGCCGCTTCATTTTGGAACAAGAAACATAAGATATGTTTCCATATCTGGAAGCGCTTCGTTTCGGAACAAAAAACATAAGATATGTTTCCATATCGGGGCGCTTCGTTTCAGGACAAGAAACATAAGATATATTTCCATATTGGTGCACTTCGTTTCTGAACAAGAAACATAAGATATGTTTCCCTATCTGGGCGCTTCGTTTCGGAACAAGAAACATAAAATATGTTTCCATATCGGGGCGCTTCGTTTCAGGACATGAAACATAAGATATGTTTCCATATCGGGGCGCTTCGTTTCGGAACAAGAAACATAAGATATGTTTCCATATCAGGGCGCTTCGTTTCGGAACAAGAAACATAAAATATGTTTCCATATCGGGGCGCTTCGTTTCGGAACAAGAAACATAAGATATGTTTCCATATCGGGCGCTTCGTTTCGGAACAAGAAACATAAGATATGTTTCCATATCGGGGCGCTTCGTTTCAGGACAAGAAACATAAGAAATGTTTCCATATCGGGCGCTTCGTTTCGGAACAAGAAACAAAAGATATGTTTCCATATCGAAGCGCTTCGTTTCTGAACAAGAAACGTAAAATATGTTTCCATAACGGGGCGCTTCGTTTCGGAACAAGAAACAAAAGATATGTTTCCATATCGGAGCGCTTCGTTTCTGAACAAGAAACATAAGATATGTTTCCATAACGGGGCGCTTCGTTTCAGGACAAGAAACATAAGATATGTTTCCATATCGGTTCGCTTCGTTTCGGAACCAGAAACATAAGATATGTTTCCATATCAGGGCGCTTCGCTTCATATCTTATGTTTCGTTTTGGAACAAGAAACATAAGATATGTTTCCATATCGGGGCGCTTCGTTTCTGAACAAGAAACATAAGATATGTTTCCATAACGGGGCGCTTCGTTTCGGAACAAGAAACATAAGATATGTTTCCATATCGGGGCGCTTCGTTTCGGAACAAGAAACATAAGATATGTTTCCATATCGGGGCGCTTCGTTTCGGAACAAGAAACATGAAATATGTTTCAATATCGGGGCGTTCCGTTTCGGAACAAGGAACATAAGATATATTTCCACATCGGGGCGCTTCGTTTCGGAACAAGAAACATAAGATATGTTTCCATATCGGGCCGCTTCATTTTGGAACAAGAAATATAAGATATGTTTCCATATCTGGGCGCTTCGTTTCGGAACAAAAAACATAAGATATGTTTCCATATCGGGGCGCTTCGTTTCAGGACAAGAAACATAAGATATATTTCCATATTGGTGCACTTCGTTTCTGAACAAGAAACATAAGATATGTTTCCCTATCTGGGCGCTTCGTTTCGGAACAAGAAACATAAAATATGTTTCCATATCGGGGCGCTTCGTTTCAGGACATGAAACATAAGATATGTTTCCATATCGGGGCGCTTCGTTTCGGAACAAGAAACATAAGATATGTTTCCATATCAGGGCGCTTCGCTTCATATCTTATGTTTCGTTTCGGAACAAGAAACATAAGATATGTTTCCATATCGGGCGCTTCGTTTCGGAACAAGAAACATAAGATATGTTTCCATATCGGGGCGCTTCGTTTCAGGACAAGAAACATAAGAATATGTTTCCAATATCGGGCGCTTCGTTTCGGAACAAGAAACAAAAGATATGTTTCCATATCGAAGCGCTTCGTTTCTGAACAAGAAACATAAAATATGTTTCCATAACGGGGCGCTTCGTTTCGGAACAAGAAACAAAAGATATGTTTCCATATCGGAGCGCTTCGTTTCTGAACAAGAAACATAAGATATGTTTCCATAACGGGGCGCTTCGCTTCATATCTTATGTTTCGTTTTGGAACAAGAAACATAAGATATGTTTCCATATCAGGGCGCTTCGCTTCATATCTTATGTTTCGTTTCGGAACAAGAAACATAAGATATGTTTCCATATCGAGCGCTTCGTTTCGGAACAAGAAACATAAGATATGTTTCCATATCGGGGCGCTTCGTTTCAGGACAAGAAACATAAGAAATGTTTCCAATATCGGGCGCTTCGTTTCGGAACAAGAAACAAAAGATATGTTTCCATATCGAAGCGCTTCGTTTCTGAACAAGAAACGTAAAATATGTTTCCATAACGGGGCGCTTCGTTTCGGAACAAGAAACAAAAGATATGTTTCCATATCGGAGCGCTTCGTTTCTGAACAAGAAACATAAGATATGTTTCCATAACGGGGCGCTTCGTTTCGGAACAAGAAACATAAGATATGTTTCCATATCGGTTCGCTTCGTTTCGGAACAAGAAACATAAGATATGTTTCCATATCAGGGCGCTTCGCTTCAAGAAACATAAGATATGTTTTCGCTTCGTTTGGAACAAGAAACATAAGATATGTTTCCATATCGGGGCGCTTCGTTTCTGAACAAGAAACATAAGATATGTTTCCATAACGGGGCGCTTCGTTTCGGAACAAGAAACATAAGATATGTTTCCATATCGGGGCGCTTCGTTTCGGAACAAGAAACATAAGATATGTTTCCATATCGGGGCGCTTCGTTTCGGAACAAGAAACATAAGATATGTTTCCATATCAGGGCGCTTCGTTTCGGGACAAGAAACATAAGATATGTTTCCATCGGGGCGCTTCGTTTTGCCCAGTGAGGGTTCCATACAGTTCCCAAGCAGGTCCGTAACAAAAGGAAGACCGGGTCGGGCGGCGCCTGAGTTGCGTTTCTTTTTGCCCGTTCTAGCGATTCACACTACAGTTCGGTGCCCAACTTGTTTTATATCTTTTGCCCTACCTGTTTTATACCGTTTGCCCAATATCAATCATCAGCCACCCCTCGCAACTTTGCTGTCTGGCTGCGGGCCTGTTCCCTGGAATGATTCAAAATTTGATAGGATCTAGAACCCATTTACTTTTGTTTATGACGTACCTCTATAGGGGGACACTTGCTTTATCTGACTGCTGGCTATTGCTTTCTGTGGAATATTTTGTAAAGAAACGGCCACTAATTGACGTCTTAGTTCCCTTTATGAATTAGTATATTATATTTTAACTAGGGTTTTAGCAGATTAGGCTGATGTATTTTTTTCTATGATTCGTACATTCGAAATGCTATGGAACAGCAGCAAGTGTAAAATCTTTACAAAAAAGAAGAAAAGAAAATGATGGCAGTATGCAGGAAGTTATTTTTGTTTTTCATTCCTTAAACGGCTATCTCCTTTCTTGAAATGAGCGGCCAACATTTGTAAAGCAATGTTTTCCTGTTTTGTTTTGTTTTCTATGGAAGAAACCCTAAAATGAATTTTCATATGCCGAGGTACCTCTAAAATAATTTCTCTTATTCCGAGGAACATCTAAAATAATTTTTTATCACGAAGAATCCTTGCCTACGAAAGCATTTACAGCCCACAAAAAGGTGATAGCAAGGAGCTGATTTCTATTACGGCCAAACCGTTGTCAAGAAAATTCATTTGTAAAAAATTCATGGAAATGCATGTAAATCAAATTACATTGTAAGGAAATTAAACTAAGATATTCTTCCTGTTTTTTTCTTCTATATTCTCTAATTCTTTTTAAATTAAAACAAAATCAAACCAAAGTTTATTTAAATATCAAAATAAAGTTTCGAAACTGAACTCATAATAAGGTTTACTTTCAGCTTAAAACTTGGGTGTATTTCGTTTTGCACAAATGTCGAATTGTTGGCCGAATTTTCGACAAACTTACTAGGGCAATTCTTCTTCGACATACAACAGACGATTTCTTTCTCAGACATGTGAAAGCTTGCTCGTCAACAAAACCACGAACGACCATAATGCGCATTAGACATCCCTAGAGAGATCACTACCGAAGATAAATCACTTTGAGTAACACTATTCGAGGAATTTCTTTCTTCCCTTTTAATATTTCGCAGACATGTGAAAGCTTGCTCGTCAACAAAACCGCGAACGACCATAACGCGCATTAGACATCACTAGAGAGATCACTACCGATGATAAACCACTTTGAGTAACACTATCCGAGGAACCGCACTGTTTACTTAAGGCTTACACGGTTACCCGGATAAAGTAAAAGAACCTCTTCGAGCCACCTACTACCAGAGAGATCGAGAAAAGGGAACGAACGTGGAGATTTCTGGGTAGCAGTCTGCAGGCTAAAGAGATTCTACACTGCTAAAAATTTTGCGATAGGTTGCACCAAAAAGTGGTGCTACATCAGCTGCACCACTTTTGGAGAAAGCATACGCCATTTTGTGGTGCAAACAAAACCCAACAAAATGGTGAAACCTTGCAGCATAATGTAGTGCAAGCTTGTACCATAACGTGGTGCAAAGTTGCAGCATGTGTTTGGGTTTTGTTTGCGACACATAATGGCGTGTGTTTTCTCCAAAAATGGTGCAGCTGATGTAGCACCACTTTTTGGTACAACCTACCACAAATTTTTTTAAGAGCGTAGGAATTTGCAGATATGAACACCACTTCCAGGATGAGTTTTTGCTAGCTGAGGGCATAAGACTATCCTTTCTGTCATCACCGATGAGGTGGCTCTTTAACAATATGAAACCAGCACAGACACAATGCAACTGAACACGAAATGAGTAAAATAAAGCAGAGAGGCAGTAAGTAGCGTAACGGAGATTACTCCAATACTGTCAGTTGCCGCTCAAAATTCCAGCGATATTTCGAGGGACATTTGAAAATTTTGGTGGTATTTCAAAATGTTTATCTATTTAATACACGATTAGCTTATAGCCTGTGCCATGCAAGGGTGAAAAAGCTGCGAATGAATTTTTAAAACACGAATCGTAAAATACATATACATACTACGCACGTATTTCTCGATGTATCGAGATTTTAAAAAATACGTTTTCCGTACGCAGTTAAAACCACCATTAAATGGTTCTACCTGAAAAAATACACCGGACAATACATTCAAGAAGTGTTTTTTTTTTGTGATTGCAATTCCTCATGCGAATATTTTTACGAGTGATTCATTTTTCCGTTTTTCAAGTTTTCCAACGTAATTTTCGCATTCCCTTTGTCTTCATGTGCCTCCCGTAATGCAACTAAAAAGTTTATCCTACTCAAGAAACGTGCGGACTTTTTGAAGTTAATCAAAAAAAGCCTACACCCAAGAACTTGATGAGAACAACAGTGCAAAGATTTGAACATCGACCAACTACAACCGAGAGGCACGTGAAAGATTTTTCCTTGAATCGCATTCGATTACCGCGATATATATTCGCAGCGAATATTAATAACTTCCAACCGAGAAATTGTTTTCTACTCAAAGGAAATATAACATGTAAAATGTTACAGCAGTTAAAACCCACCATTAAGTGGTTCTACCTGAAAAAATAACATGTACATGCATATACAAAAAATCTATATAATAGGCTACGTCATATGTCTGTCTTGTGTTTCTTAAAAAGTTTCATAGGTTTTATGAAGATTGGTTTGCACGCCATCGCCGTTGTCGTTCCCTATTTAAGCGACGTTTTCTTTTAGCTTTATCTTCTTCCATCTTGTACTACAAGAAAAAAAAATTCCACTGAACCAATATTTTTTTTTAATTTCCGTCACAGTGAATCAAAACTACGCATGCAGCTACTTTCTTACAATTTTACTTTTTACTTTTTATGAAATACAATAACGCTGATTATTTTTTATGAATTCCTTTTTATGAAATAAAATCATGCTGATTCCTTTTTATGAAATCACTCTACAATTTTATTCCTTTTTATGAAATTACTCTGCAATGCGAAGAAAATAAACACTGCATAACACCTACGTAACAGAATAAACGTCGCAGACAATTGTTGGAGCACCTGCGTGTTGCCACAGATGAAGTTGTTTGTCTTACTAGCTTTATTTTATTTCCCCGTATTTCTCCTTGATTTTACGTATCGTGCGATAGCGGTGTACTTAGTTCCGACTTCGGCCACCGGAAAAAAGCAGATGGCGTTGCAAGTACCGCTGACGTCAGAGCGTTAGGGACAGACGTAGCCTATTATATAGGTTTTATTTCTCGCGGAATCGCAGTTGCCGCTTCCCAGTGGGGCAGTGGTCTAAGCGATGGCTTCTGATCATTTGTACGAGATGGGTCTGGGTTCATATCCCAGTGAGGCATGGATGTTGTGTTTGTTTTACGGCACTGACTCTCTACCTTTCCTGGAACCAGTAACCCTAAATTAGGGATGGGCGATTGCTTATAGCCCAATGAGTTGCTCACGGTGGTGGCTAAACTTCCAATAAAAAAAAAAAAAAAAGAATCGCAGTTAGGAAATATCAGTCTTCGTAGCGCTGACTTTTAATCCTAAAGATAATATTTCTGCATTATTTCAACACTTATCCGGCTTGCTGAGACAAAATTCCTTTTTCCAGATTTGAACACAATGGCCAAAAGCAGGGGAGAAGTGGCCCACTGGGTCACTTCCCCGTGGACTACTCAAAAAGTTCCCGTATTCTTTTAATTTGAAATTTTATAGGAACGAACAGATAGATATTTTGGTAGTTATGAAAAGCAATCGTTATTTTTACTGGGCCTTTATTTCTGTCTGAAAAGTTAAATTAGCCGCCCCGGTGGCGCAGTGGTCTAAGGCGATGGCCTCTAATCATTCGTCCGAAAGGGGTCCGGGTTCGAATCCCGGTGAGGCATGGGTATTATGTTTGTCTTACGGCACTGGCTCTCTCCCTTCCCTGGAACCAGTGACCCTAAATTAGGAACGGGCGACTGCTTATAGCACATTGAGTTGCTCACGGTGGTCGTTAAACTTCCACTCAAAAAAAAAAAAAGTTAAATTATTTCCTTAAAAAATAAAATTGCTTCTTACGTCGGCTCTGATGAAATGAAATAACAAAACTCTCTGTATTTACGTGAGAAAAATTCCGTCGGATCAAGCAAGTTCCCATAAATTTATTAAGCTAAAGCTAACAACAGTTAAATGTAGGTCGTTGAATTTGGAGTACACAGTCATTCGTACGACAGAATTTGCTTTTATAATTTTGAAGAAGCCACTAGTACCCATTGTAATTGGCCCATCATCCCCAACACCCCCTTATCCACCGACTGCCACAGAGCGTAAAGCGATTCTCCCACAGAGATATTCCGAAATTTGGGTCCTACCCACTTCTACCTTAAAAGTGACAACGATTTACCAGTACTGGTTCATGCGTCAAAATAATGCGTAGACTTAAAAATGCGTCTGTTTAATGAGGAGATACAGATACCACTGCGCAGATGGAGATCAGTGACCAAATAAAAGTAATTATTCATCAATGAAACAACTTTTTCTAGACAAAAACAATGATATTCACCCTATGATCAATTTCACTATGGAGCTCGAACACAATGGCGCCTTTGCATGATTTGGATGTTTTACTGAGCAAATTGCCTGAAAGTCACCTTCGTACACAAGTCTATTAAGCACACCGGACAAAAAATTACGGAATGCATATTTTATTGGTTAATATGGGGTTACATCACCACGAGCTCAAAGCACAGCCTTGATTTTTTTGGCATGCTGCCAATATGGGAGCGGATGACATTAATGTCCAGTTTGCCCCACGCCGTGAACAACTGGTCCCGCAGAGCAGTCAAATTGGGAGGGTGTTGTTGTCTCTTCTTAACGGCCAGTTCGAGCATGTCCCAAATTTTCTCTATAACATTGAGATCAGGCGAATTGGCGGGCCAGGTGAGATGTGGAACGTCGACCTCATGTTCTGCAAAACAATCCTGCACAATGGCAGCTCGGTGGAGAGTGCAGTTGTCGTCTTGGCAACGTGGATCTGGAATGGCGGCATCTTGGAGGAACTGGACATATGGCAACACCTCGTTATCCAACAGTTTCACGTAGTTCACCGCTTTCATGCCATTAGACACGTGAACTAAGGGATCCCCCCCCCCCGGGCACTGTATATACACCTCCAAAACATAACACTTCCACACCCCTTCTGTACAGCACTTTGCACACACTCTGCGTTGAAGGCTTCTCCGGCCTTCTGCATGACCCTGGATCGACCATAATTGGAATACAGGCAGAACTTGGATTCATCCGACCAGTTGATGCGTCGCCACTGTTCTGTGGTCCAGTGTCGGTGTTCCCTCGCCCATTCCAGCAGCTTTTTCTTGTGTATGGCAAACAGCTTGGGCCGTACCCTAGCTACACGACTGAATATTCCTACACCACGCAGTTCTCGTCGAAGCGTTCATTCGGAAACAGGCTGACTAGATCCCGCATTGTAACCTTGCAGCAATTCCTGCCGGGTTTGGAACCGTTTTGCGGTTGATAATCGCACCAGACGTCGATGATCACGGTTTCTCATGATAGTTTTTGTGCCGCAGCTGCTCCGACGGGAATTGTTTCTGGCCGACTCTTCCCGCGCTAAATGAAGACTCCTGACTATGGACTTGGACACGCCAACGAACTCCACCACCTCCCTCAGCGAATGACCATGTTCACGACCAAAGACGATAGCTCCCTTTTGCCACTCTGTTACGTCACCTTTTCTACCCATGGTACTTACTACCTGTAAGCAACAATAAAACTGATTAGGCATGCACGTCTTTCAAGGCTGAAAAAAAACAAGTAGCGTGCAATACAGGCCCGTAGCCAGACAAGCAAGTTGGGAGGGGCGGCTGATGATTCAGATCGGGCGAAGGATATAAAATGGTCGGGCAAAAGATGTGAAAGAGGTCGGGCACTATACTGTTGTGTGAGTCGCTAGGACGGGCAAAAAGAAACACAGGTTGTGTTCAGCCCGGCCTGGCCCTCCCTTGGCTAAGGTCCTGATACAATAATTTCCATTCCATTATACACACGCATTTTTCTCTGCCTGACCAGTTATCAACTGTTCCTCCGGATGACAGCATTCCGTAATTTTTTGTCCGGGGTGCTTATATACATACATCCGTTGCCCCCTGATGCTCATTCATGCCCCGCTGATTACAAGACGGCGTTCTTCCGTTCTAGAATCAGAAGAATCTTCGCAGTTTCCTCCGACCGATGTTCCTTCTAGAAAAGTCGAATTAAAAAACGTTATCGAATTGGCCAATGAAGTAGGATACCCTATAACGTAAAGTTCCTTTCGTACTGAAATCTTGTCGTTCTTACGTTATGTCTATATCATTAGGTATGAATACGATGGGACACTTCCTTAATTAAACCTTTACGGCCAGACGAAACATTTAAACAGAAGTCAAACTTACGGAAATTGGCTTTATCCCAGGACTATATCAATAGATCACATATCACATTTCAACGTAATTCGCATATCACATCTCCAACACTCATCCAACATCCCACATGAGCCACTGTTGTATACTAGTTTTTATCTATCGTTCTTATCTCATACAGCCATACGTCACGTTCAATCTGACCTCAATTGTGTTGCTAACAGTATTCGTTTGAGAGAGAAGATGTCGCGTTAAGTTGTGAAGTATAACTGAGAACGAACTCAAAATTTACTTAGGGAAAGAAACTAAAAAGGAAAGTTAATTTAGAATATACGTCACAACCTCCCTAAACTGGTACATAGCTATATCGAGAAAACCAGAACCAGTCATATTAATCTTTCTCTGGGTTCAATTCCCTACTCGCCGCCCCGGTGGCGCAGTGGTCTAAGCGATGGCCTCTGATCATTCGTCCGAACGGGGTCCGGGTTCGAATCCCGGTCAGGCATGGATGTTGTGTTTGTCTTACGGCACTGCTCTCTCCCTTCCCTGGAACCAGTGACCCTAAATTAGGGACGGGAGACTGCTTATAGCCCATTGAGTTGCTCATGGTGGTCGTTAAACCTCCAATAAAAAAAAATTACCTACATACGAAATGATTCTTATCAGCTGAAGAACGCGCTCAAGAAGATGAACCACGGTGTTGACATGAGATCTCCGACTTCTTTATATGCCATGCTTAAGGGAAACGCTGAGAAGACCCCACCTTCCAATGAAGCGGGTGTTTATTCCATTCCTCTACAATATCCGGACGGCTCTAAGCGATACGACATTGTAATGACCAAGCGTTCATTTTGAATTTGAGTCGACGAACAAAAAAGAGACATAAAGAACGGCAAAGTAACCACAGCTCTACCCAGAGAAGTCAAGTTCAAGTCCACGACTTCTATGTGGGATGACGTAAAAAAATTAGCTTCCTATACTCCACCCCGAAATCAACTGCCATTCGCGAAACTTTGGAGAACGTTACCAACAGCGCGACATACAATGATAGCGTCTTGGTGGAACTGTCACGAGTTTGGAACCAGTTCTTCAAATAGTGAATACCTTTTGTTTGCCTTCCATGATTCCGTGTGCTAAACGAACATAACGCCTCGTGTCTTTGAATGCATAATTACATTCTCATGTGTTCGTTTATTGTCAAGTTACCACGTTCAAACTGTTGAAGCGTTTTATTATTCAGTTTGCTGTCTACCATCCTTCAAAAAGCTATCTGGTTGATGTGCGAAAGCTTGGAAACTTTGATTTCTATACTACGCCAAGAAATTCGTATTACTAGTACAGTTATGCTATTTTAAATGCCAACATCATTAAACAGAAGTCATCGCTCTTTCCAAGTTTATAAGTGAGTCACGGAAGAATTCTCATTGGCCGCCACCGGGAATCGAGCCCAGGGTCATCCAGTTAGGCGCCGGACATACTTCCACTGCACCACAGTGGAAGTTTTTGGTGAAGCCCCGCACAATGCTGGGGATTCACCAAAAAGGGTTAGCAGCAACTGAACAAATAACTAGAAGGCGAATGAATAATTAATACAGACATTTGACGTGGACCAGGAACATCTTTGGTGAATCCCCAGCATTGTGCGGGGCTCCAAGAAGCAACCTGCCAAGTGACTTGGCAGTTAGTGTATGTGAGTCTAAAAAACTAGAGGCCGCTGGGGAAGCACGTCCCGCGAGTAACTGAAAGACCTGGGTTCGATTCCCGATGGCGGCCAAAGAGAATTTTTCCGTGACTCACTTATGAACTTGGAAAGAGCAATGATTTCTGTTTGATGGTCCATGTCAAATGTCTGTATTAATTATTTTAAGTAATTAGTCATTGTTTAGGAAAATTGCTATGTGGCATGTGCACATTTCAACTTTCGGAATGATCTCTATAGTGATTTAGTTGGAATCTTTTTTTTTTTTTTTTTTTTTTTTTGATTGGAGGTTTAACGACCACCGTGAGCAACTCAATGGGCTATAAGCAGTCGCCCATCCCTAATTTAGGGTCACTGGTTCCAGGGAAGGGAGAGAGCCAGTGCCGTAAGACAAACACAACATCCATGCCTCACTGGGATTCGAACCCGGACCCCTTACGGACGAATGATCAGAGGCCAGCGCCTTAGACCACTGCGCCACAGGGGCGGCATTAGTTGGAATCATTTCCACTTCCATCTTAAAAGAAACTTTCGTACACAAGTCTATTATGAATTCATTTTACTATTACTATAAATTTATTTTTATAAATTTTACATTTTTTTTATAATTTTTTTTATTATTAGTTTTCGTAGTTTGATACTACATTCAATCATAAACGAATTCTAAAAATTATTTCGCCTACAAATTATTGTTAAAATCTTGTTCACGACTGAATTCGTTTTACAGTGCCATATTTCAGTAATTCATCCTTCATCCAGGATCAAACAGAATTTTTTGTCATAAGAGAATTTATGAGAACAGTGCTTTTGTAGTGGACCACAAGACTAAACTTTCAGGCCTAGTTTAGTCGTCTAAATCCACATTTCAGCTTTTGATTCATTTTTAATTCTTCCATCCGAATTACACGAATTCATATACATATAGCAAACATTTCGGAATGGAAACAGCCAATCCCAACTTTTTTTTTTTTTTTTTTTGATTGGAGGTTTAACGACCACCGTGAGCAACTCAATGGGCTATAAGCAGTCGCCCGTCCCTAATTTAGGGTCACTGGTTCCAGGGAAGGGAGAGAGAGCCAGTGCCGTAAGACAAACACAACATCCATGCCTGACCGGGATTCGAACCCGGACCCCTTACGGACGAATGATCAGAGGCCAGCGCCTTAGACCACTGCGCCACCGGGGCGGCAATCCCAACTTACGTGATACAGTTTCGGCGTCCTGATTTCTAGGTAGAAAAGCGCTGCTGATATTTCAGAGTAATTTCAGACAAGGCACTGGGGGAAAATGGATTTTTTAATCACATACACTTATTTCCTTATGTGCGAAATGAATCCATCATAAAAAAATATTAAGAATGTCGCGAATTACGGAGTTACACCCATATTACCTCGTATGTAGTAACACAAGTTTATAAAACTAACTAACGTAACTAATTATAACACTAATATGGAGGTCTTTCAATATTAAATCAGCCACATTACTCCGGATTTTCGGCAATTCCCACTGCTTCCGTTTTAACGAATAAACGCGTTCGCATCATAAAAAAATGTTAATGATATTAACAAAGCATGCACGAAGAAAAAATTCAAATGGGAAGCCATTGTTTACATCTCATCATCATGTCTAGTTTCTGGGTAATTATTTAAGCTTTCCTAATTTTGTTAGTTTTTCTCATATCAGAATGTTTTTTTTCAAAATATCCCAGTCGTAACTATTAATAGGTTAGATTACATCTTAGTACACAGTGTGGCAAATAATTTTTAAGACTGGATCTGTAAAATGATATAGAAACAAGAAATTATAATTCATTGTGGTTTGTTATTCAAAATAAGTCCCTCCGGCTTTAATACACTTGTTACAGCGATTTAATAATGATTCGAATGCCTGTTCCAGTTCACTTTGCGGAATTGCCTCCAAAGCACGCGTCGAAGCTGTTTGTATGGTCGAAATATCATCAAAATAACACCCTTTTAACGTCATTTTAAGTTTTCGGAACAAAGAAAAGTCGCAGGGTGCTAAATCAGGCGAACACGGTGGATGATTCAACACCCAGACGTTATTTCTCGCCAAAAATCTACGAACAAGAAGTGAGGTGTGACTGGGTGCATTATCGTGCAACAAACACCAACTGTTTTCATCCCGATATTCTGGACGAATGCGACGAATTCTGCCCATCAAACGCCTCAAATCACTTAAATAAAACTCACCAGTAATTGTTTGTCCACTTGGAACAAATTCTTTGTGGATAATACTCTTACTATCGAAGAATGTAATGAGCATTGTTTTGATTTTCGATGGAACTTTTCTTGTTTTTTTTTTTTTTTTTTTTTTTTTTTTTTTTTTTTGGCTTGTGGTGAGTTTCTGACTTCCATTCCGCACTTTGTCGCTTTGTTTTAGGATCATATTGAAAACACCATGTTTCATTACCTGTAACAATCGATTTTAAGAAGTTTGGATCATTTTCAGCGGCTGAAATGATGTCTCTGCAATGTGCACTTCTCCTTGATTTTTGTTCATTGGTTAACGTGTGTGGAACAAATTTAGCACAGACTTTTGTTTTGCCCAAATCTTCATGCAGGATGGTTCGAATCGTTTCTTTGTTGATGTTTAAAGACTCTTCCATCATTCTTAGTGACGCACATCGATTGTTTGCCACGAAATCACGCACTTTTTCAATAATCTCAGGTGTCCTAGATGAACTTGGTCTTCCGGTATGCTTATCATCTTCTAGCGTGTCTCTTCCGTCCAAAAAACGTTTGTGCCACAGGAAAACATTTGATCTACTTAAACAAAACTCACCGTAAACTTGTTTCATCATTTGGTACGTTTCTGAAGCACTTTTACTAAGTTTTGCGTTAAATTTAATAACAGCCCTTTGTTCCATCTTAATAATTCAACATGAAAAAAAATTTTACTTCTCTAATGAACGGCCGTTTCTTTTGAGTTACTTTAACAACTGCGCAGTAATTTTGGCAGAAAGCAAGTAGATGGTCACGGTTTATAACGCATTCGCGATTACACTGGTGGCGCCACCGTAGGCTGAAATCTGGCGCCAGTCTTAAAAATTCTTTGACGCACTGTGTATAGTAAAATCATATTAAGATCACTAGAGAGAGATGCTGATAACACATGGAATTAATTCATCTGCCTCAACGAGTTGCATTCCAAAAATCTCCACTTTTTGAACAGATAATTTCCTAAAAGAGCTGAAATTTGATATGTGTGCAGATATTTAATACCTTATTTACAAAAACCTTTTTGTGTGTGGACTGTATACTTTTCTCGATACGCCATCTGGAAACAATGCGCTGGAGTCCTTGGCAGAACAAAATTGCTCGGACAGATTGTAAAAAAAATTTCTGGAGTGTGTCGGAACATTTTTGTCTGTCTAACAACCATGTTATCATCCTTATAGTGAATGCCCCTCTTTAATGAAAATAAAAAATGTTCAAATCGAAGGAAGTCAGTTCCGAGAAGTATGGTGGATAACATTAAACAGTTTAGACCATTCTTGCAACGACGTTTTATTTTCTCAGACTTCTTTGAGGTAGAAACATAAATTTTGAAGAACGGAAAAATGACAGTCGGAGTAAAAGGAAGGATACGACACTTCATTGTTTCTCATTGTAGTTTTTGCAGATCTTCCTCTAAAGTGGTGATTAAGTTTCTTGAGGAGGAAGTGAGGGTGAGATAGCCTCTTCTGGTTAAGTCCATTTGGTTAGGGGATTTTATCCACTACACTTTTTCTACCCTTCTGTCTCGTAGCAGTCGTTAAAAGTGCGTACTTTTTTCAAAGAAAGTGATGCATATTATGTTTTGTATCAATCTTGGAAAAATTCATAATCAGTGATTGCACAATTAGTTGCGTGCGCAGTAATATAAATTAGTTGCGTGCGCAAAATATAAATATCTCGAAAATATTAAAAGGATTTTCATGATGATATTTCTGTTCTCCACGTGTTGTTTCGGTATTAAAAGCTTGACGAGTCAGATTAGAGTTTTGCGATAATGTTTTATAACAACTATAGTCCTGTACAAAAATTTATGGTGAGATTATATTCTAAATTCTTGTATAGAACTATACTTGTTACAAAACATTATCTAAAAGCTTTAATGTAACTCGTCAAGCTTTTAATACCGAAACAATACGTGAAGAACAGAAACGTCCTCATGAAAATACTTTAATGTCTTCAAAATATTTATAAAGTGATGATATTTGGGTTTCGCTAAAGTTGTGGATAAACTTCGATTTGAAAAAAATGCTAGAGCTGTCAAGCAATGTGAAAACTTAGTTTGAAGGGACGATATAAGAGACGATATGTAGTGAAATGGTATATTTAAAAGTAATATAGGCTGCACGGCGGAATCTTTGAGTTTATAAATTACAGTGAAAAATGCTTTTAATACCAAATAATCTCTGAGTTCATTAAACTTATCTTCTCTATGTTTCCTAGAAATGGAATTATATTTTGACAAAATAATAATCGTAATAACTGAATAGAAAATTTAGAGAATTAAATCACTCTAGCTCGTTGTCTTGGTTTCTCAGGGATACTGATTTAATATACCCATGAAACGACATAAGGCCGACGGGGCAAGCAAGCTCTGAAGTTCTTATGACACGAGCATAGCCTGAATGCATTTTATCACTGGATATGTATTTCTCCATCTGCCGCTTTCCCCAATATGGCAGCTGCATTCAGACTTCGATCAGCAGCGTTTTCCCACACATGCCATTCTGCGCGATGATAATAGAACAGAAAGAACGACAGAGGTTGAATAAGGGTAAACGCCCTAGTTGCAGCGAAATGACCACTGGGGCGTGAAAAATCGCTATTAAGAACTGGGCGTAAGGTGGTAAACTTCCTTCGGACCATGTCCACTGCTCCCCCGACTTCCATTGAAGACTTCAGTCTCAGACCTGTATTGAGTTGTAAGGAAAGTCAAAAGGAGCTCTGACCCACGGTGGCTGACAGCTCAACCACTTTTGAAACGTAGGCGTAATACAACGTGGTCAATGAATGATGCGAAAGGTCAAGACGCATCGACAATGCCATTCTACCGACTCACATTCACACCTTGGTCATCTTTGTGGTCACTCAAGGACCTCCTGCTTTGTTTTTGAAGTTGTGAATGGAGGATTGCTGAAAAGGCTGATTCTTGCATTGGGTCGATAGAAAGCGTACAATGGGTCGAGCCTTCTATTACTGGCTTCATGGCAATTCGAAATAGTCCCCCTTTAAATGCTGGGAGCTTAAAGGTTCATACTTGGCGCGTGGACTACATGCAGGTGATAAAGAGAAGAACTCCCTGACCGTTTCTTCCTGCGCTGCGTCATTGCAATGGTAACCGCTGACATCTGTTATCCCTCAGATATATAAGTTTATGACATGTTACTTTTTCTCAATAGCTCAGCTTCTGAAATAAATCTAATTGTTGTATGAAAATGAAATTGAATCGTATGACAGTAGGAAAATTTCACCGCATGCTTTTACATTGAAAACAATCCCTGGTACTCTTTTGTAGGTAATTTATACTATATATCTTTCGCATGCCAAGACCTTTGTATGTGTGAAATAAAAACGAGTGATTCGAGAGCATTTTTTTTATTGAAGGTTTTACGACCACCGTGAACAACTCATTGGACTATAAGCAGTCTCCCGTCCCTAATTTAGGGTCACTGATTCCAGGGGAGGGAGAGAGCCAGTGCCGTAAGACAAACACAACATCCATACTTCACGGGATTCAAACCCGGACTCCTTTATAACGAACGAGCAGAAGCCATCGCTTAGACCACTGCTCCACCGGGTAGCTTCGAGGGCATCCGTTGATTCATGTACAACATATTGCACTTATTCACATCACTCACGATCACACCGAGCGACAGTCCGGTACATACTAAGTGGAATTAAATCATAACAAACAATAGGATTTACTAATTACTGAGGATTTACTACTAATAAGGATTTACTAATAAGTACTTTTAATATTACTAAGGATTTACTAATTACTTTTAATGTTACTAAGGATTTACTAATTACTTTTAATGTTACTAAGGATTTACTAATTACTTTTAATAGTTACTGAGGATTTACTAATTACTGACACTGAATGGTACTTAGCTGGATAAATGAATTAGTAATGAAAGTAAATATTTGCTAAACTGTGGCGGCGGCAATAGTATTTGGACTGTTTATTTTTTCAAAAACAATCATCACCATCATCATTGTCAACCATTGTCAATCCACTGCTGGACGAAGGTCTCTCCAAGTTTCTTCCACAACGGCCTGTCTTGTGCCAGTCTCCTCCATATTACTCCCGCGTACTTTCGAATTCCATCCACCCATCTCCCATGTGGTCTTCTTCTGGGTCTTTTCCTGTCCCTTGGAATACAGTCTAAAATTTCAGCTGTCCTTCTGGCAATATGTCCATCCCATTGCCATTTCAGGGATTTTACTCTATCATGATGTCTTCCACTCTTGTCATTTTTTGGATCCATGAGTTCCTCTTCTTATCTCACCTGGTTACACCAAGCATGCATCTCTCCATGCCTCTTTGAGTGGTCTGCAGTCTTTGTATGTCTCTATTAGTTAAGGTCCACGTCTCTGCACCATATGTAAACACTGGAAGGATGCATTGATCAAACACTTTTCTTTTAAGACATAATGGTATATTGCTCTTGAAAATTATGCTGTTTCTTCCCAAAGCTCTCCAGGCAAGTTTTATACGCCAATTAATTTCTTCATCAATGTGACCCTCACTTGATATCTGCTGTCCAAGATAAATGTAGGTATTGGTTGTATCCAGCTTTCCCCCATCAATCGATAAATCTTCATTTCTTGTAAAAGCATTGTACATCACTTTTGTCTTCTGAAAGTTCATTTTTAATCCCTCTTCTTTACTCTTGTCAGCAAGTTCTTGGATCATACTCTGCAGCTCTGATGGGATAGTTGCAAAAATGACTACGTCATCAGCAAAACGAAGGCATACACAGAAGGACTTTCGGAGCTAGATCACATTGCATCCATGTCAGGATCGTTTCTGACTTTTGTCTAAATCGGAATAATATATATATATAACAATAATAATAATAATGAATGTTGTTTTTGATTTAGTTTTTGTTTTTGTTTTTTGATGTCGAAATCGAAATCAAAAACAATATTTGTTATTATTATTATTATTGTTATATGTTATTCCGATTTAGACGAACGTCAGAAACGATGCTGACACCGATGAAATATGATGTAGCTCCGAAAGTCCATCTGCGTATGCGCAAGCTAAAATCTGATCTCAAGATAGAAAAAAGCTGAATTACGAGTATGTTAGCGAGAGGGATTTATAACTTTAGGTCTACGGAATCTACAGATTACACTCCATCGTGTAATCGTGTTATACATCATTTTAAAGCTCTCATCAATAGCAGGTGGTCTCATCAATAACCCTTAGGGGAATCGAGAGTGAACCAAATTTTGCTACGACGCACCACGTTTGAGATACACTGGTTTCCATAAATTAAGTAACAAATGGAAAAACCCGGACGACTCAAAAAAGGTATGCAACCGATTCGAATGAAAGTTGGTGGTAAGCTTTATGAGACCAAATGCAACGAAAAAAAAAAAAAAAAAAAAAGAACATAAGAACACGTGATACAAAGCATTTACATTTTGTATGAGTGATGCAAATATGAAAATACAGAAATATAGGTATCAAGGTGAAATAGGAAAAGGTACTTCAATACGGAGTGTGGTTGCCCTGAACAGCAATACCGGACCGACAACGATGTTTCATGCTGTTAGTTATGGCGTCGAGGAGTTCCGTGGGTAACTGCGTCCATTACTCGTGTAAAGCAGTGCGGAGCACCTGCAGAGTTCGGGGAGGGGCATGCTCAATCTGAATCCCATTGAGCATGTCTGGATGCCTACCGAGAGCATCCCAGACATGCTCAATGGGATTCAGATCGAGAGGGGCGTGCTGACCCCTCCATACGGACTATAGTCACCTGTTACAGGTATTGGTGCACGAGGCGAGCTTATGATTCCCTTCTGAAACAGCTGGTTTTAAACTCTTATTATCCGCCTGCTTATAAATCCGTCTGCAGTACAAATGTATCGCCAATTGCGGCCAGATACGGACGAACAATTGGGTCCAGGATGTCCTGCCCATACCTCTGAGCATTGAGGTTTCCATGTGGCAAAACATAAAGGCCGGTACGGCCGCCTAACGATATGCCTGCTCACATCAGAACACTACCACCACCACAGGTGTCCATTTCCTGGATACTAGAGGGAAGATAGCGAGTACTTGCCTCTCTCTCCAGATGTAAATTCGGAGAGAGTCACTCTGTAAACAGTATCGCGACTCATCAGTGAACAGAACGGACCTCCACTGATTTTGAGTCTAGTTCACATGCATTCGTGTCCAATTGAAACGTTCCCTCTGATGGCGGGAGGTGAGGGACACGCATAATACCTTCTGCGTACCGTCGAAGCTGATATCATCCGTCCGGTGGCTTCCGCAAGCACAGATCTGAGATGAGTTGGTGTAGCCGTCCTGTTCCGCCGTGCCGAAAGTCGCAAATGACAGTCATCCGCGGAGGTCGTCGCCCTTGGCCTACCTTCGCTGTACCTTTCGGGAAGCTGCACCCGTGGCTTGAAACAGCTGCTACATCCTGTTGACTAAAGAACAATCGACGTTGAACCATCTTGAGGCATCCGCGTACAGTTGCCCTGCTTCGAGACGGCCTATCGCTGTGTAGAGTAACTCCGCTGATGACGTCTTGAAGCCATGTTAAAAAATCGCTATCTCAAAACCTTGTCATTCACCGCCGCACATGAATTGGCGACTCCTTCCGAAACAGCTGGTTTTAAACTCTTGCGCATTTGCATAAAGTGCTGCCAACGTCACTCATCTGCCTTCGTATATCGATGCTGCATGCCTTCACCCGTAATATATGCAAATTTCGTGCAATTTGAACTATATTTCGCCCAATTATCGCGAATTTTTTGGTTCTTTGTTTAATATATGGAAACCAGTGTATTTGACAAAATCAACCTAGGGAGCTCACCGACAATATTTTCGTTTCACCGAAATTTTTTACTTGGGATTTACTTTACTGCTGTCGGGAGGAAAAGATGCAGAACATCAAAAACAAACAAATGTACATTTCTTTTTAATTTTGTTTTAAATTCTATAGCGACTTCAATCTTCGTGCTTTTCTCACTGCGAAAAGTTAAATCAACCAGAACATTTATAAGTGAGTGGAACAGTCTGCCATTATACATTAGGGAAATCGTGGGCTCTAGGGTATTTAAAAAACTGCTACGAGAGTTTTTGTTGTTTGTTTGAGTTCTTGTATTCTTTTTTTCACGGTATGTTCAACACCGGTCGTATTTTTAATGTTGCTATTTCTATCGTTTTGACCTGACCCATTTACCACTGGAGATCGGGGGCTTGTCAGGCTTAAATTTAAGCCTTTTTCTCTGGCTCCATGCTACAGTTTCATAATACATTACGTTATTTTTTCTAATGAATTACATTGCATTGATTTTTTTTTTTTGGTCAGTTGAAAACGGGATTAGTGCTCGTATTTTTATGATTATTATACGAGATATATTTGAGGTGGTTGAGCCTTTGTTTTCTCTTGGAGTAAATAATTAGTACTAAATGTTATTAATTTATATTGAACTTTGTGATATTACTGTGATTTCATGTATTTATTCCGTTGTGTTAATATTGTATTAATATTTAAATTTAGTTTAGTACGTATGACAACTCTTGGTGTTTGTGTTTTGTCAAATATAGATGTACTGTATAACGAAATAAATTTCTCCGTCATTTTTTATGTATTATTCCGTTGTGTTAATATTGTATTAATATTAAAATTTAGTACATATGACAACTCTTGGTGTTTGTGTTTTGTCAAATATAGATGTACTGTATAATTTTTGTCCACGCCGGGGCTCGAACCCGGATCCCCTCATTCCGGAATAAGTTGCTCTACCAATTGAGCAACGCAGACGTTCGTTGCCAGAAGACCCGCTGTTTGCGTCCCGCTCACTTCAGCACACAAGAGAGCGCGTTTAGCATGGTGCAGACAACATCAGCCTTGGACCAGACTTCAGTGGGGTAACGTTCTCTTCACAGACGAGTCGCGATTTAGCTTGGACACTGATTCTCGACTTACCTTCATCTGGAGAGAACCCGAGACTCGGTACCTTTCCTCCGACATCCGAGAAAGGGACCGCTATGGCAGCGGAGGTGTCATGGTCTGGGCAGGCATCATGTTGGACAGCCGCACACCTCTCCATGTGTTTGACAGAGGCTCCCTGACTGCTGAGAAATATAGGGATGAGATCTTACAGCCCTGTGTTCGACATTTCAGGGGCGCAGTTGGCCTCTCGGTTCCATTTTATGGACGACAACGCTCGTCCGCATAGGGCTCACCTGATCGACGATTATCTTGAAAGTGAGGATATTCGCCGGATGAATTGGCCAGCCAGATCGCCAGACCTAAACCCTATCGAACATGCTGGGGCACTCCTGGGAGAGCAATTGCAACTCGCCATCCCCTCCGAGAACCATCCAGGTGCTGAAAACTGCGTTGCTGCAGGAGTGGAACCGACTGCCACAGGGACTCATCAACTGCCTCGTTTTCAGTATGACGTCGCGCTGTGAGAGCTGTGAGAGGGGACTATACCCCATATTAGAGTCATTTTATGTTCGATCTTGCAACGTGGATTTTGGACATTTCTGCGCTGATGAGCCTTACTGACGATCATTGGTGCGTACCATGACTGTTGTATGGTATAATTTTTCTCTTATATAACTCTGTATCCATAATGAATTTCATTAAAATGTGTCCCTTAGTTTTTCAGAAATTCGACAAAATGTGCAAATTCTGTTAATTTTGAACATCAGTGTATTTATTCTTAGTCCGAGAAAAATGCTTCACATCTCACTGTATCATTGGCAGGTTAGGATAGAACGAAGCGCGCTGAATTACGAATCTGCGGGACCGACCGCAAGTGGAATTAATGAATCACACGCTGTCCATGCCGCGCAGCAGCCAATGGTCATGGTCACATGGTTTGTTCATATTTCCCGCTATGTGAGCAAACTCATAGAGAGCAGCATAATGCTTTTTTGACTTGCATTATAATCAGTCAAGGTGACGAACAGGAACCTACCCCGCCCCGGTGGGGCAGTGGTCTAAGCGATGGCTTCTGACCGTTCGTCTGAGATGTGTTCGGGTTCGAATCCATGTGAGGCATGGACGTTGTGTTTGTCTTACGGCACTGGTTCTCACAAGAGACGGGTGGCTGCTTATAGTCCATCGAGTTGCTCACGGTGATCGTTAAATCTCCAAACCGCAATAATACACTGCTGGACAATTGCTAAGGACGGATCATAAACGGCTTTATAGCGCATAAAAAAGTAAGTGTGGTTGGATGCCAAGTGAAATAAAATAATGTCAGAATGCCAGGACATTATAAGAAAGACAATTTATTGTGCTCTGAAATCCAGAAGGCTTTGGAACGTGTTCAAGGGACAAACAGACCATTTTGTGCAGAATACGTAAACGTGAAAAAAAAATGCAATTACCGTCCGCAAGCGTTCCGGCGTAAGATGTCAATACGGGATATGGCCACCATGGAGGGCGATGAAAGATTCCCCACGTCGTGTCATGCTTTGCACAACATTATCAAGCAGCTGTTGGGGTAATTTATCCCATTCCTCTGTCAGTGCACGGATGAGGGTGTCCTTGTTTATTGGAGGGCATTGGCGACCAGCAAGACTCCTCCCCAAACCATCTCACACATTTTCAATGGGATTCAGATCTGAAGAACGTGCTGGCCATACGAGGCGTTGAATACCCTCGTTCTCAAGACACTTCTGGACAGCGGCTGTTCGATGACATGTTGCGTTATCGTCCATGAAAATGAATCTATCACCGACAGCACCACGGGACATGCGAACATGAGGTAGCAGAACATCATTAATGTATCGTTGGCCAGTCATAGTCCCAGTTGGAAGCACATAGAGGGACATACGGCCATTGATGATGATGCCAGCCCATACCGTGACACTACATGTCGGATATCGGTCCCTTTCCTGTATGTGTGCTGGACAATATGCAGTACCACTATCACGCCAGATCAGTTGTCGTCGACAATCAGCCGATAGACGGTATCTACTCTCATCTGAGAAGAGGACAGCAGACCAGTCGTTATCAGTCCAATTGCGATGTTGATGGCACCATTGCAAACGGGCGGTACGGTGACATCTGGACAATGGGATGCACACAACAGGACGGCGGGCGTATAGTCCTCCTTTATGCAAACGTCTGGCGATAGTTTTTCGGGAGATCCGCTTGCCAGTATCAGCCATAAACTGATTTGCTACCTCACTAGCTGTGCTGCGCCGGTGTCTTTTTGTTGATAGCACTATGTACCGATCTTCTGCAGGTGTCGTACTGCGAACACGACCTCCCCGTGACGTTTGCTACACTCTCCATTTGTTTGAAATGATTTTCAAAGCATGGAAACAACACTGTGGCTGACGTCGAACTCTCTGGCAACATCTGTTATTTTTCGCCCTTCTTCAATTGTGCCAATAATATGGCCACGCGTAAAATCATCTAGGTGATGTCGGGAAGACATACTGAAAATTGCAAGTTCGTGAATTTATTCTTTCCCTTTCAACTTTGCGTTTGAACAACAACGGTCAATACGCGTCAAATCCTTTATATCTCTTATCAGCGCTCTGACGTCACGAACAAGTTCGGCAATCCAAAATTTGCATACGCACAACACGTCTTACTGTATCCCGCACTTATGCTAATTTCCACATTTTGCTGCCTTCCACTTTATGGTTGCTATCGTTGCTATTGTCATCTGTCCTTAGTAGTAATAATGAAAAGGTTAGGAATCTGCAATGCGACGACTATGTAATAAAATATTACAAACCAATTTCTGATCTGCTGAAAAAGGATGCAACCATTACGAAGTGAAGTACGATGCTGTCGTTTGCCACCTGTGTGGCCGAGTTGGGCCCAGTTTCAAGTTTAAGATGAAGCATGGGTGGTGTGTTTGTTTTACGGTTCTGTCCCTTTCTTTGAACCAGTGGCTTTAAATCAGGGATAGCGAACCCTTTTTAGTCTTACAGAGGGTGAGTCAAAAGTAATGAGCCATTGGATAGGGAAACTTCAAACATGTGTAAAGTACAAACGAATACAATTCAATCTTCGAAATACAAGCCATTATGTTCTTTGCTCTGAAGCCATCTTTCTGCCAAATTGTGAATTCCCGCTCTGTTCCACTCCTTGGGTTTTGAGATGAAAAACTCCTGGACCTCGGCTTCCACCTCATGACGGTTTCGGAAGGTTCTGCCACGGAATAAATGTGCCATCGACCGAAATAAGTGGGAGTCACTTGGGGTAAGGTCTGGGCTACAGGCAGGAGTGGAAGAAGTGCGATTCTATCGAGCTCCCGGATCTTATTCATCGTTGAACGGGCGGTATGAGGTGGTGCGTTGTCCTGTGAAGGAGAACCTGGTTTCTGTTGACCAGGGCCAGGTACTTACGGACCAGAGCTTCGTACATCCTCTGTAGTTTTTGAGAGTAGAGCACAGCGGAGACGTCTCGCCCAGCTGGAACGAATTCAAAGTGTATGGTCCCCTCAAAATTCCACCAAACACACAACAATGGCTTTGTCTTTGAAGCTTCCCCGCTTAGCGACGGCTTCTGGAAGCTGAACGGGGTTAATCCACAGGTTTCGCATGTCGGGATTACGGAAAGAGATCCACTTTTCATCAGATGTAACAATTCGCCCGATGAAACGCTCGTTCACGTAGTGGTTCAGCAACTCTCTACACAATTCCATCCGCCGTTGAGCTTGTGCTGTGGTCAATACGTGGGATACCACTCGGCAGCTCCTATTGACCTTCCCAAGCTTGTGGAGATGGCGAATCACACTGGATTGTGATACCCCAATCTCGTCCGACAATCTGCGAGTGCTTGTGGTTGGTGTGGCCTCTACGGCTTCACGCAGGGCTTCCGAATCCACCGTTGGGTGTCTGCCACAGCGAGTCCCATCTTGAAGGCTGGTGTCCCCCCTTGTTAAAGTGAACAAACCATATTTTTTGCTGTAGCGTAGCTGACTACACCCACACCGTCCACTGAACAAATTTCGGCGACCTCAGCATGCGCAGATAGTCCCTTTTTTCCAATAATGACGCAACAGTACTCGAACTGCCGTTTTTTCGTCCACTTTCTGAAAGCAAAAAAACAAAACAAAAAACAAACCACAATTAATTTATATTCATGTCCACCACCAAAGCAAATTCTGATAGTCCATGAAATGCTCTTTCTACCTATAAACAAGTTCCAGTCCAAACGATTATTTATTTCCGAAAAATCAACGCCATCTCAAACTACCTCTGACATGGCTTGATCATGATCATATGTAGAGGATTTTAGGAAGGGAATGTCTGACCCTAGGTCTTAAACAACCCTTAGAAATAGGAAACTAGGAGATTTGGGCTAGAGCGCCCGATAGGAAAGGGACACGGAAGCGAAGCAAAAAGGGGGAGGAAGACGCCCTTATTTATTACCGGGGGCCAGTACCCGGGGTCCGACGGCTTAGCGTGCCCATCCGAGGCACGGCGGATATTTAGTGGATCGAGCGTTAGTACCTGCTTGGGATCGAACCTGAGGCCCTTTCCGCGGCAGTCACGAACAATGCCCACTAGGCCATCCGCGGCCCAACTCTCACATGGCTTATATTCCCCCTCATCTTATGAATCACCCTCTGATGATGCTCATGAGGGTCCTTAAAACCCGAAAAAAAAAACCATTGCTTCTGCGCACAACCAATAAAGAAATTTCAATACGATTTAAGACTACACACTTGTGACATTAGATAGAAAAACTTATCAACGTTTATTCACAATTAAATGTCTTATTAACATCGACTATAGTTTCGCAGAGCGTTTGGCTCGGCATCATCAGGACGAATGGAGCGTAAACATTCAACTCATTGTGACATCTTCAGAGTTCTGACGGTCACGAATTTTGATGAGTTGTTTCCACGCGCTTGAAAGAAATGGAGTAGACGTCACGTCATTAACTAACCGTAAAGAGTTCCGGTATATGTGGAAAGCTTCTAATATTTATGCTTGATAGTCGAATCAGGTTTATCAATAAGCGTAGCTTTTACAAGTAAATATTTATGGTTATTTTCGTGACAATGTTGGGCTATTGATGACTTCTTCAGTTCATAGTTCCGTACGTAAGTCTTGTGTTCCTTCACACAGAAACTTAAAGCCCTGCGGGTCTGTCCTATTTATGAAAGTCTACATTCACAAGGTATCTGATAAATTCCCCAGAAATTTGTCTTCGACGTAATCTTTTGATCCGTAAAAATTCATTTTGTTTCATGGGTTTAAAACAATTCACCAAAATCCGTGGCAATCAGAATTTTGATGATGTCACAATTATTTGAATGTTTACGCTCAATTTGTCCTGATGATGCCGAGCCAAACGCTCTGCGAAACTTTATTCGATGTTAATAAAGCATTTAATTGAGAACAAACGTTAATATTTTATTCAAAAGGCATTTCTGTTTAAAAGCTGTAGATGGATAAAGGAACTCAGTTCTCTCTCTAGGTATATACAGTAACGAACAAAAGTATTTGGCGAAACACTTTTTCGACCATAATTTTTTCTGCTAGACAAAATCGGGTCATTTTGGGATATGATACGTGTTGATTCGTGGGTGCCGCGTGGTTTGTATTTCGCTCAGAGCGAATTTGTCGTTCGAAATGGGCCATATTAAAGAGTCGCCAATTATTACCCATTTGTTTGCTGCATGTATTAATGTTTTTCTTGTGATTTTTGTAGGTTTTGTGATGTGAAGTGTGATAATAAGTCAATCTTAGGTTTTCAGAAATGGGTAAAAAGGCGGAGATCCCTGTTGGAGCTCGCCAGGCGGCCGTGAACATGATGGAATCCGGAATGCGCGTCATCGACATTGCGAGGGCCCTGAAGATCCGACACCAGTCCATTTCAGCTATCCTGCAACGTTATAAGAAGACTGGGACCGTCGAGAACAGTACGCGATGTGGTAGGCCTCGTTCCACAACGTTGCGTCAGGATAGACGCATCCTCCGTCAATCTCGTGCTGATCTCACTTTGACTGTTGTGGCCATCACCACCGAATTCCGCGATAGCGACGACCTGAATGTCAGCCGAATGACCATCTCCCGTCGTCTCATTGCTGGTGGATTGAATGGAAGACGCCCCGCCAAGAAACCACTCAACGGAGTTAAGAATCGACGAACCAGAGTCGCGTTCGCGCGCCTTCATCGACACTGGACTCCGGCAGACTGGAGTAAGGTCATTTTCACCGACGAGAGCAAGTTCAACTTCTTCAGAAGTTATGGCATCCGATACGTACGACGTACGTGTGGCCAGAGATTCAACCCCCAGTTCATTCAGCCGACTGTCAAACACGGAGGAGGATTGCTCATGGTTTACGGCGCCTTCTCCCGCAATGGAATGGGCCCCAACATCAAGATTGACGGAATAATGACCGGACAGAGCTACACGGACATGCTCATCAACGATGTCTTCCCATGGGCAAACCAGAACATGCCACCCGGATGGATCATGCAGCAAGACAACGACCCGAAGCACTCCTCCAGAGTAGCGAAGGCAGCCTTCCAACAGCAACAGGTCACACTTCTAGGCTGGTCAAGCCAATCTCCAGACCTCAACCCCATCGATCACATGTGGGAGGAGCTGGAGAGACGATGTGCGAAGAAAACCTGCCGGAATAGGGCCCAGAAGTTCGACCAGCTGTCTGCAGAATGGGCGCGAATTCCGCAGGTCACCGTCGAGAAGCTAGTGGACTCGATACCAGCACGTTGTGCAGCTGTTATTAAGTCTCGTGGTTATCAAACTAAGTATTAGTTATTGTTTTGTCGTTTTCTCGTACTTGTTTTCGGTTATCGTTGCATTAAATGAATGTGATACACACCTACTTCGTTGGTCAATTTGTATGATCTTTGCGATTAAGCTCGGTACCTGATCTGTGTTAAGGTTTCCGATCCATCTGAATATGGGTCATGTTTACAACTGAATAACACATATCATATCCCAAAATGACCCGATTTGGTCCAGCAAAAAAAATATAATAGTTGAAAAAGTGTTTCGCCAAATACTTTTGTTCGCTACTGTATGTATAGTCGGGTCAAAACCGGCTCAAAGCATGAGTGTAGGACTTTTCCAAGGTTCTCGCTGTCTCCCTTTCCTGAATCCATCAACCCTCAATTAGGGATTAGCTACCTATTTCATGCTTCTATGTTCATAGAGGTGATTAAACTGAAAGAAAAGTACAAAAATTCATTTGGTGAATTTTCGGGGTGCTGTATACTCTTTGCGTTGATTTAGTAGTAGACAAGAAATGACCCGATTTAAATGTTTTGTCCCGGAGTGATGTATGGTAGATATTAAATTGTAATATTTGATTAATCTCTTGATATTGTTAGTCTAGAATGCGTTGCAGCAAAATTCGTTTCGCCTGCTCCTTATCTGTTTACCTCATCTCATCTGTTTTTAATTAGTAAAATATTCCTGTCTGGTGATGCATGGTATAAATAAAAATGAAACAGAAGTATCTCAAGCAATACGAGTTCCAAGAACCCACACAAATTTGCCGGAAATAGCATAAAAAAAAAAGAGCAAAAAACTTGGGAGAAAACAATTTAATTTTAAACCAAAGGTCTTTGCTTCGACAAAGAACATAGATAGCTAACGTGAGCGTTACAACAGTAGCATATTAAGTCTCATCAAAATCCTTGCTTTCTCGAAATGCAGAAAACTAATACCTATAATTTCCGGTTTTAGTCATTTTCAAGATGGTGATGCCAGCGAAATAACCATGTAGTATTTGTTCTCTTTGGCATTATGCTAGAAAAACAATTTGAATCCCTTTTTGACTCAAGAATATATCAAAACCATTTAAACATTCTCAGCTAAAGACGTTGTTCTAAAGTCGAAACCAGTGGCAACGCCAGCCGCTCAGAACAGGGTGCGTTATTAGGAGGCTAAGCATGATGGGGAAGCATAAATTTTGAAGTGCTAGGCAGAAATTTCGGCAAAAAAATATGCGGATTTTACCCGGTAATGTTATCCCGAGTCAAAAACAAATCTCATACTGTACGTAGTATTAATTCAACGTATGTATAGTGTGGGAACCATCGATACAAATCTCTATGGCAAGTTACTATTTCTTGGCAAATTTTAGCTTACTCACTTCGTTTCCTCTTTTTTTTCCATCAAAAAGCTGTTTATGAATTTTAGTTTGTCGCCTGACAAAGAATTTCTCTCTCTCTCTCTCTTTCATCTTTTAAACTATAATTATAACAAGTTAGTAAAATCATGCAATGTATTGAGTATGATACGCTTTCCAACATAACAGAAATCATTACTCAAGCTATGAGGATAATGGCTGTAGAATAAATCCCGCTCCTATGACCTGATCTTTGACTCCATTTCAATGATATTCAACAGAACCGGTAAAGTATACTTCCGGAACAACATGATAAAATTTTGTCTCAATCGAAGCATTTTTACGTAAGTTATACCGCATAAGGGCAATGGAATGAATCCCGATCCTATGTCCTAACCTTTGACCCCATTTTACCCATTTTCAATAGGGTTCCTCCCCAGGTTGTCCCCTACCATATACTTAAATTTCATCGAAATCGAACCATTTTTACGCAAGTTATGACGCATAAGGGCAATGGAATGCATCCCGCTTTTATGTCGTGACCTTTGACCCCATTAATCCCATTTTCAAGAGCGTTCATCCCCAGTGGTCCCCTACACATACTAAAATTTCATCGAAATCGAATCATTTTTACGCGAGTTATCGTGCGGACAGACAGACGGACAAAGCTGGAGCATATACGCTTCTTCAACCTACGGTTGGAAAGCGTAAAAAATTATGTGTTTCTACTACTCTCAGAAATTTGCTCAAAAAACTCCCTCCATTTCCCTTCCCAGAAGTACAAATACTAAATTTAACAAAAAAATCATGTTATATAACAAAATTTCTGTGAATTTGAAAAATTCAGGTATGTTTAGTTCCCTAATTTACGAGCGATTGCTTATAGCCTATCGAGTTGCTCACCGTGGTCATTACCCCTCCCCCTCTCAATCCCAAAATTAGGCTCTGTTATCTGTCTGATGGAGCTTATTGTTTTTTATATAGTTTTATCTCTTGCCTGTATGATAGAGCCTATGTTTTTTTTTCTATGGTTTTATCTGTTGCCTGTATGATAGAGCCTATGGATTTTCGATGTTTGTAACTACCGTTCTGATGTCCACGAAGTGAACAACCTTCAATAGGATTTACTTTGCGACCTACGTGACTGGCTATTTTTAAAGCTGACCATCCGTTCTGAAGGAGTCCAAAAAAGGTGTCCCCTACCCATCCCGATCGTTCAATCGTACTAGTAGACGAGTGGCCTGAGGCGCGGGCTTCTGATATTCGTCCGACATGGATCCGGGTTCGAGTCTTCGATGAGACATGAGTAGTGTGTTTCTCTGATGTCGCTGGTTCTATCTCCGAAATGGTACCAGTGGCTTTAAATTAGATATGGGCGGCTGCTAACAGCATTGAAGAGCCTTATGGTGGCTGTTAATTCCCGAAAATAAATAAATAAATAAATGAAACGTTCAGTTGATGTTGTATGTCTGGTCGTCGTATCTTCCTATCATCCGGAAATCACTTTGTTGTCACTACCTTCCGTTTTCGTTTTCTGCAGTTGGTCACGGAGCTTGATATGGTTGGATGTGCTCCTAATCATGTCACGCAGATTCTGCATGCTTGTATTGTAAACGTGAAGCATGCCCTCTCCGCATACTTTGATTGTTTCGGAGTTTAGCGACCACAGTGAGTAGCTCTTAATGCTGCAAGCCGTCCCCCGCCGATAATTTGGGACCATTGATTCCACAGAAGTTAGCGAGCCAGCACCGTTACATAGATCCACCGCACATGCCTTATCCGGAAATTGAAACTTTATCCAGCTTGGACGACTAGCCACAAATCAGTGCCTCAGACCACTCGGCTATTGGGACGGTGTTTAGCATTACAAGCGTATTTGCATGCCAGTGAATGCAATAACTTGAGATGAAGGATGTCTAAAACATCGCAGAAATGATTTCTCAATGGTACGTATGTTGACAGATATATTTTCTGACATATACTTCTAATTTAACCTTCCTTTCGAGTTTCTGTGTTTTCACGTAAATTTGGTTTCTCCTCATTAAATGCTTATCTGACTTAACGTGATAAAGTTTCTTTCGACGAGCTTGAAGTTGGCAGCCTGACAGTAGGACAGAAGTAGTAAGAAATGGGGGTTTTAATGACAAAGGAAGTGCGCCACGGTGCCCCACTGCTGCCCACGTGCTCACCCCGACCCCGACCACTGCGGCCACGTGCTACCGCACGGACGGATGTGGTCAATCATGACGTCAGTCGCCGCCATTTCTTCCACGTGTTTCTTCCGGCAATCTTTTGTACGCCACGTGTTTTGAGATGAGTCATCGTTTTCTCCGACCATGCCATTTTGTGTGCAACTTGTTTTGAGATGAGTCATCGTTCTTTCCGACCATGCCATTTTGTGTGCCACGTGTTTTGAGATGAGTCATCATTTTCTCCGAGAATACCATTTTGTGTGCCACGTGTTTTGAGATGAGTCATCGTTTTCTCCGGCCATGCCATTTTGTGTGCCACGTGTTTTGAGATGAGTCATCGTTTTCTCCGACCATGCCATTTTGTGTGCCACGTGTTTTGAGATGAGTCATCGTTTTCTCCGACCATGCCATTTTGTGTGCCACATGTTTTGGGATGAATCACTATGTTGGGTGACATCGCCGTGCTAGCAAGCAATACTATGATATCACCAATACAGTCATGATAAGAATGGGGTAAGAGGAGAAGTTGACGTCATTTCAGATTCTGTTAAGCTCCAAGACTGATTTTTTTTCAATAACTTGATCATTTTACAACGAATTTATTCCTTATTTATTTCCATAATTTTTCAACGTAAACGATTTTTTTTTATTTTCTTTGAGCTTCACACATTTTCAACGGACGTACCAACATAAAGACGTTTTCCAAAGTTTTGTGTTGCAGACTTAATCTTAAAACACGATTGTTTATTAATGTATTTACGTGTTCATGGCATTTTCTGTTACATTTTTTAACGTTGTACGTTTTTCCACCATACAAAGCCGCAATGTTTTATACATAGTTAAAATATTTTTTTCATTTTTTCGTATTTTCTTTTATGATAATTCAGTGAATGTACCTTTTAATGCATTATCTTAATCTACTTTTTTCTAAATACTTGCGTACTCGTTAAACTTCTCGATGTACCAACATTATTTTATTTCCTAACTTTACAAACTAACAACTACTTTTATCGAGGACTTTATTTTTTCCGATTCAAACAACCAAACGTTTCTTCGTTATTATTTCTTTTTCCTACGCAAAGAACTTTTCTTACTTGCTTTTAATGTATGATTTAATCTGGTTTTCTATATATCTGTTTCATGTTTGTGCAAGAAATATACAAATCTATAGCAGACATACATACAATTTGTTCGTAACAGTATCTTTTTTTTCAGATTTAAACCAACATACGTTTCTTAACGACTTGATATCTGTTCTACAAGATGTGACGAAACTTCAGATTTTTAATTTCTTCCCTCTGAAACTGTTTTTTTTCTTACTTGCTTTTAATGTATGATTTAATCTATCTTTCTATCTCACTTTTCTATGTGTGTACAAGAAATATACGGATCCATAGTAGTTAAAATTCGATTGAAGCAATATTTTCTTCATTCTTACTGTATTTGTCCATTTCTTTCATCTACAGTAGTTAAAATTCGATTGAAACAATATTTTCTCCATTCTTACTGTATTTTTACATTTCTTTCTAACAGACGTTTTTCCCTTCTCAATTCCCGCTATCTAACTTAATCTATGTTTTTGAATATCATTCTATGTTCGCGTATTCGTCCATTATGTTATTTCAAACTTTGCAAACTGCCTCATACTTATATTCTGAATTTAATTTTTTCATTTCAACCAACGTTTCTTAACGACTTGAATTTCCGGATGTGACAAAACTTCAGATTTATTTTTTCTCCTCTTAAACTATTTTTTTCTTACTTGCTTTAAATGTGACTTAATTTATTTTTTACATCGCTGTTTCGTGTATGTACAAGAAATATACAGATCTATAGCAGTTAAAAATTCGATTAAAACAGTATTTTCTTTATTTTTACATTTCCTTCTGTCAAACATTTTTTTTCGCATTTCCCCCTATTTAACTTAATTTTGTGTTTTTGAAAATTATTCTATGTTCACGATTCGGACTTTATTTTTTTCATTTCATTTCAACCAACGTTTCTTAACGACTTGATATCACAAGATGTAGCAAAACTTCAGATATATTTTTTGTTTCCTTCATGCAACGTAATATTTTTTCAAAATTCACTTTTAAGTATTACTAAAAGCTTACATTTATGAGAAATATACAGATCTGTCTGTAGTGGTAAAAATTGGACGGCAACAGTATTTTCTTTGATTCCAACTTTACTTTTCTATTTCTTTTCAACAGGCGTTTCTTCATTATTATTTCTTTTTCATATGTAAGCCACTTTTCTTTCTTTCTTTTAATGTATAACTTAATAAATTTTTCTATCTTACCTTTTCGTGGGTATACGAGAAATATGCAGATCTATGACAGTTAAAATTCGATTGTATTAGTATTTTCTTTACTATGACTTTATTTTTTCATTTCATTTGAGTAAACGTTTCTTAACAACTTGATATCACAAGATGTACCAAGCACTTCAGAATTTTTGTTTCCCTCACTTTCCAACTCACTTTTAAGTATTCCTAAAAACCTGCATGTATGTGAAATATTCATATTTTTCATTCTATCCTAATTTGCTATACTTTTCTTTAACTGGCCCAACAGGAAAAGCATTCATTATCAAGACATTCATTCTAAAGCATTCTTTCTTACGATAAAATTTATATTATTTGCAATATATTTTCAGTATATTTTTTCTAAATCAACAGAAAAAACATTCATTCTGGAGACATAACGACCAAGTCCGTACTTCCACTAAACATCATATTCTTAGCAAACATTATTTCCCCTACATAGCAATTTCCTAACTCACCAGAAAAGCAGCTATTCTCAACATGTAGCTAAAATATCGAAATTCTCCAAACAAATGTAATCATTTTTTGAGAAAGACTTAGTTCTTTTCTCTGTATAACGACTTAATCTATTTTTCAAAAAACTGTTCTACGTTTACGTATTTTGTTTAACTTTGCTTTACACTGTACTTCGATTTTTTTTTCTTCGTGGTACTTTTTTTCCTGTTTCATTGCAACAAACTTGTTTATTTTCGACTCGCTCACTCTCACATTTCCATACAAACTTTCCTAATATCAGAAATGTAACAAAAACTTCAGATATATTTTTTAACTTTAGAATAAGTCTCACCGACATTTATTATCATGACATAAACTAAAATTTCATACTTTCCCCAAAAATAATTTTCTTAATGAGTTGTTTTTACACTTTTTTCATGTATATCTAAATATTTATTGCTAATTCACCTCGTCAAAGTCAGTATGAACACACCTAACCACATTCTTTTTTTCCCAATTTATTTCGCTTTATGTCGAAATGCGTCAAAAAGTTTGCGTTTACTTCATTCACGCAATGATCACTTTTAACTTACCAGGCATTACATGTGAAACATCTGTGTTTGAGGTATTCCCCTTCATACGTTAACATTCGTTTCCCCTTACATTCATTTCTAAATAGGTTATCTCCATCGCATCTGTTTTTCTGATACAAGATCACACACCATTTATTTAATTACTTCAAGAACATATTAATCTTGAACATAAAGAACAGCCAATCGTATTCTAAGTATGTTTTCTCTTGATTCTTATAAAGGAACAGACAGCAAGAAGTCTCACACACTGAAACAAACATCGCCAATTTGTTGCTTTCATTGAGAGGGCGATTTTTTTTTATTTTAGTTTTTTATATAGTCGCAAAAAATCCCATAGAATAACACGAGAAAATCATTTACCTTAAAGGAGCGTTTTCAGACATGTTAGAAATCTTAAAAGAGCAAAATATTTCACTTGAAAAGTTAAGGGGTACGTTTATTAAAAGTTCATAATTGAGGAGGATTGTGTTTTTTACAACTTCATTTTAGATAAGGTTGGTTTCGAGAAAGTTAAATTCCGTCTAGGTTAAAAATATTTCACTTCATTTTACTTAGCGGATGGTTCTGGGAAAACGTTGATCTGAAAAGCAGAAGAAAATCCCATAGAATAACATTGATAAATCATTTGCCTTAAAGGAGCGTTTTCAGACATGTTAGAAATCTTAAAAGAGCGAAATATTTTCACTTAAAAAGTGACAGGGTACGTTTTCTAAAAAGTTCATAATTGGCAAGGACTGTATTTTTTTTACAACTTCATTTTATATAAGGTTAGTTTCGCGAAATTTAAATCGAGCAGAAGAAATATACATCAAGGAAAGAAAACTGAAATTATACATATGCAAAAAATTTGCTACGGCTGAAGGTCCCCCGAGCGAGTTATTCAACCAATGCTCGTATTACCCATTCAAAGATGGAGGTATCAGGATGACCAAATCCCTCGTTGTTGCCTTCTTGTAGCAAAAGAGGTGGCGAACTTCACCAAACATATTTCCATAATATTGGAGAAACACATTAAGGTTTACGGAGCAATTAAGCCCACGCCAGTGACCTTCTTCGTTCACATACACTCACATTCAAACAGAAAAAGATATAAATGAATGACAAAAAATAATGAAATAAAAGTAGTCCTGAAAAGGACTGATGTTTAGTCCTAAAAAGGACTTTTTTTATTCCTCAAAAGAACTTTTTTCTCTCATCTGGACTCTAAATTGCTCCAACATATTCCACATTCTTGAGCTTCTACAAGAATTTTCTTCACATTAATGTTCTCGAAGAAAAACGTGAGTAATGGTGGGACGTATCAGCGATTGAAGGCGCTCACCAAAGTATTTCCCCAAAGTTTTGGGTTCAACAAGAGCAAATGCTTTGTCAAAGCATAGAGTCCATTTGTCTTCTTCTGTTTCGTTAAAGCACCTATGCCCCAGCTGATTGTTTGTCATGAGATTAGGATGCAAATGACATTCTTTGCAGTTATACACTTTTGCAATGTTTTTTCCAACCACATCGACCAGAGCAAGTTTAAGAGCATTGGTGTCTTGATCAGATATCGTATGTTCGAGTCCGAATTTACTGCATACCAATCTCGCTGCGTCACGAAAAATTGTTCCAAACTGTAATTGTAGAATACCGTCCCACAGCTTTTCAGAAGCATCACGAAGCGAGTTGAATTGTTCCCAGGTTAGGGACACCGAAGCACAATTCAATTGCAAGGCATCATTGGAGCACGTGAACAGTTGTTGAAAGGTGTACACAGGCCAATCAGATGAAAGTGAACAGTTGATCAACAGTTCTTTATTGATCACTTTGATTTTGTTGAGAGCGTCATAACAATGCGAGCGGTCCACGAACTTCTTGAATGTTCTAGCAGACATTGTCACGCCATATTTGGTAGGAAACAGTTTTTCTCCTTTGGTAGTGTAGCTGCGAATGTGCACTCTCACAGTTCCAGAAAAATCAGTCACTTTAGCAACTTTGTTTCCCCCGAGGGACACATGATGAAGAGGCATGCTTTCTAATGAAATACCGTGAGGAGGAGGTTCGACAAATGGATCAGGACATCCATAGTTTAAAAGCTTCCATCGTGCTTCCATTAAGCGCGGATCATCACGCACTTTTTTCTTGGCATCAGAAACATCTGAAGACGAAGAAGTTCGCTTCATTTTTAACGCAGATCGACGAGGAAGTAGGTAACACAACGTGCACAGAATTCGAAGGCAGAGAACAGAATGAGGGAGCTGGTCTGTCCTCGGCCAAAACTGATAACAAATTGTTGTTGACGCATGCGCGTTGTTCACTGTGTGATGCCGTGATTGTATAGCCACGTGATAAAGGAGCCTCTGTTATCATCTTTCTAAAGGTCCGATTTAATCGAACATCAGGTGCATTTTCGCAACGTGAAACCATGTTTCATTCGTCTTGTTCACGCATGTGTGTTGTTCGCTCCTTCATGACGTGATTGCATAGTCACATGATAAGGGTGACCCTGTTATCATCTTTCTAAATGTCATATTTAGACGAATATCGGGAGCATTCTTGCAACGTGGCAGTCCATGATACCATGACACATTCGTAGGGGTAGCATTTGTAAAAGGGATCTACATTCCAAAGCTATGACGACAGGCTGAAAATCATCTCTTTTATAAACAAAGTCCCTTGTTTGGCCTAGAGAAACTGGGGCAATGCATGAATTTTTTACAATTTCACATTCTTTATCTCTGTGAAAACCAATACAGGGATTTCCATTTTCATACTTATTAATCAAAACAAAACTGAATATTTCTCCACATACATTCTAAACAGTATCCTTGATTTCACGAAGTACTGGTATCCAAGGTTTAGCCAGCACACACAATCCACTGAATGAGTAATGGAGATGATTATTACCGTAGGCCACATGTTGTCTAGGAATTTTATATGTTTTTCCATAAATCTTAATTTTGCTGAGATTATCACCGATATATTCTACTTCATTTTCGAGGTGGTTAAGATAATCTGTAGCTCCAGAATCAAAAAATAATTTCTCATAGGAAAAATGGAGGCCATCCTTTTGATACATCTTAGAAGAATGCATTTCTTCAGACGAAAGAAAATGTAGCAGTAATTGAAAAAGCTGTCTGTATCTTCACACCGAGGAACGAAGCGAGAATGAAACAGACAGGTTTGAGATAAGACGTACGATTAATGAGTGCGTGAGTCATCGGTGATGCAAGCACGAGTACGTTACGGACAGGTGTAAATGATCAAGAATTTAGCACGTTCGTTTAAAACCAGTGTCAAATAATCAAGCAAAAAGTACAATTTCCGAAGGGGTGAAAATGAAATTGATTACATGTGAGAAAACAAAATGATGGTGATCGTGAATCATCGACCCCCCCCCCAAAAAAAAAAAAGAATATGGCGGTGACAGCTAGTAGGATGGCAACATCCAACATGGCGACTCACCCACACAAGTGGCGTACAAATCACATCTCAAAGAAGTAGATATTAAACTTCCTTCTTCTTACATTGCCACCATTCACAAAAATTTGTAAAATGAGTGTTACTGTCTCCATTGTTCCACCCTCAGATTTCATTTTTCCTATGCGAACAGAAACGAATGTGAACCATTGTCATAGAAGATGAATAGTCCGCATTTTCCCCCCTCGACTCACACAAGACCAATGTCGTCGCCTAACCCCGGCAGTATGTTCACCAAATTTACTGTACATGACCTCTTAATAAATTTGGTGAAACATACTGCTGGGGTTAGGCGACGACATTGGTCTTGTGTGAGTCGAGGAGGGAAAATGCGGACTAGTCATCTTCTATGACAATGGTTCACGTTCGTTTCTGTTCGCATAGGAAAAATGAAATCTGAGGGTGGAACAATGGAGACAGTAACACTCATTTTACAAATTTTTGTGAATGGTGGCAATGTAAGAAGAAGGAAGTTTAATATCTACTTCTTTGAGATGTGATTTGTACGCCACTTGTGTGGGTGAGTCGCCATGTTGGATGTTGCCATCCTACTAGCTGTCACCGCCATATTCTTTTTTTGGGGGGGGGGTCGATGATTCACGATCACCATCATTTTGTTTTCTCACATGTAGTCAATTTCATTTTCACCCCTTCGGAAATTGTACTTTTTGCCTGATTATTTGACACTGGTTTTAAACGAACGTGCTAAATTCTTGATCATTTACACCTGTCCGTAACGTGCTCGTGCTTGCATCACCGATGACTCACGCACTCGTTAATCGTACGTCTTATCTCAAATCTGTCTGTTTCATTCTCGCTTCGTTGCTCGGTGTGAAGATACTGCTTTTTTCAATTACTGTTACATTTTCTTTCGTCTGAAGAAATGTATTCTTCTAAGATGTATCATAAGGATGGCCTCCATTTTTCCTATGCGAAATTATTTTCTGATTCTGAAGCTACAGATTATCTTAACCACCTCGAAAATGAAGTAGAATATATCGGTGATAATCTCAGCAAAATTAAGATTTATGGGAAAACATATAAAATTCCTAGACAACATGTGGCCTACGTTGATGAACATCTCCATTACTCATTCAGTGGATTGAGTGTGCTGGCTAAACCTTGGATACCAGTACTTCGTGAAATCAAGGATGCTGTTTAGAATGTATGTGGAGAAATATTCAATTTTGTTTTGATTAATAAGAATAAAAATGGAAATCCCTGTATTGGTTTTCACAGAGATGACGAATGTGAAATAGTAAAAATGCATGCATTGCCCCAGTTTCTCTAGGCCAAACAAGGGACTTTGTTTATAAAAGAGATTATTTTCAGCCTGTCGTCATAGCTTTGGAATGTGGATCCCTTTTACAAATGCTACCCCCCACGAATGTGTCATGGTATCATGGACTGCCACGTTGCAAGAATGCTCCCAATATTCGTCTAAATCTGACATTTAGAAAGATGATAATAGGGTCATCCTTATCATGTGACTATGCAATTACGTCATGAAGAAGCGAACAACACACATGCGTGAACAAGACAAATGAGTCATGGTTTCACGACCTTCCACGTTGCGAAAATGCACCTGATGTTCGATTAAATCTGACCTTTAGAAAGATGATAACAGAGGCTCCTTTATCACGTGGCTATACAATCACGGCATCACACAGTGAACAACGCGCATGCGTCAACAACAATTTGTTATTAGTTTTGGCCGAGGACAGACCAGCTCCCTCATTCTGTTCTCTGCCTTCGAATTCTGTGCACGTTGTGTTACCTACCTCCTCGTCGATCTGCGTTAAAAATGAAGCGAACTTCTTCGTCTTCAGATGTTTCTGATGCCAAGAAAAAAGTGCGTGATGATCCGCGCTTAATGGAAGCACGATGGAAGCTTTTAAACTATGGATGTCCTGATCCGTTTGTCGAACCTCCTCCTCACGGTATTTCATTAGAAAGCATGCCTCTTCATCATGTGTCCCTCGGGGGAAACAAAGTTGCTAAAGTGACTGATTTTTCTGGAACTGTGAGAGTGCACATTCGCAGCTACACTACCAAAGGAGAAAAACTGTTTCCTACTAAATATGGCGTGACAATGTCTGCTAGAACATTCAAGAAGTTCGTGGACCGCTCGCATTGTTATGACGCTCTCAAGAAAATCAAAGTGATCAATTAAAAACTGTTGATCAACTGTTCACCTTCATCTGATGGGCCTGTGTACACCTTTTAACAACTGTTCACGTGCTCCAATGATGCCTTGCAATTGAATTGTGCTTCGGTGTCCCTAACCTGGGAACAATTCAACTCGCTTCGTGATACTTCTGAAAAGCTGTGGGACGGTATTCTACAATTACGGTTTGGAACAATTTTTCGTAACGCAGCGAGATTGGTATGCAGTAAATTCGGACTCGAACATACGATATCTGATCAAGACACCAATGTTCTTAAACTTGCTCTGGTCGATGTGGTTGGAAAAAACATTGCAAAAGTGTATTACAACATTGCAAAAGTGTATTACTACATTGCAAAAGTGTATTACTAGAACATTGCAAAAGTGTATTTCTGCAAAGAATCCTAATCTCATGACAAACAATCAGCTGGGGCATAGGTGCTTTAACGAAACAGAAGAAGACAAATGGACTCTATGCTTTGACAAAGCATTTGCTCTTGTTGAACCCAAAACTTTGGGGAAATACTTTGGTGAGCGCCTTCAATCGCTGATACGTCCCACCATTACTCACGTTTTCTTCGAGAACATTAATGTGAAGAAAATTCTTGTAGAAGCTCAAGAATGTGGAATACGTTGGAGCAATTTAGAGTCCAGATGAGAGAAAAAGTTCTTTTGAGGAATAAAAAAAGAGTCCTTTTTAGGACTAAACATCAGTCCTTTTCAGGACTACTTTTATTTCATTATTTTTTGTCATTCATTTATATCTTTTTCTGTTTGAATGTGAGTGTATGTGAACGAAGAAGGTCACTGGCGTGGGCTTAATTGCTCCGTAAACCTTAATGTGTTTCTCCAATATTATGGAAATATGTTTGGTGAAGTTCGCCACCTCTTTTGCTACAAGAAGGCAACAACGAGGGATTTGGTCATCCTGATGCCTCCATCTTTGAATGGGTAATACGAGAATTGGTTGAATAACTCGCTCGGGACCTTCAGCCGTAGCAAATTTTTTGCATATGTATAATTTCAGTTTTCTTTCCTTGATGTATATTTCTTCTGCTCGATTTAAATTTCGCGAAACTAACCTTATATAAAATGAAGTTGTAAAAAAAAAAAAAAATACAGTCCTTGCCAATTATGAACTTTTTAGAAAACGTACCCTGTCACTTTTCAAGTGAAAATATTTCGCTCTTTTAAGATTTCTTACATGTCTGAAAACGCTCCTTTAAGACAAATGGTTTATCCATGTTATTCTATGGGATTTTCTTCAGCTTTTCAGATCAACGTTTTGCCAGAACCATCCTCTAAGTAAAATGAGCCGCCCCGGTGGCGCAGTGGTCTAAGGCGCTGACCTCTGATCATTCGTCCGTAAGGGGTCCGGGTTCGAATCCCGGTTAGGCATGGATGTTGTGTTTGTCTTACGGTACTGGCTCTCTCCCTTCCCTGGAACCAGTGACCCTAAATTAGGGACGGGCGACTGCTTATAGAGCCCATTGAGTTGCTCACGGTGGTCGTTAAACCTCCAATCAAAAAAAAAATTAAAATGAAGTGAAACATTTTTAACCTAGACGGAATTTAACTTTCTCGAAACCAACCTTATCTAAAATGAAGTTGTAAAAAACACAATCCTCCTCAATTATGAACTTTTTAAAAAACGTACCCCTTAACTTTTCAAGTGAAATATTTTGCTCTTTTAAGATTTCTAACATGTCTGAAAACGCTCCTTTAAGGTAAATGATTTTCTCGTGTTATTCTATGGGATTTTTTGCGACTATATAAAAAACTAAAATTAAAAAAAAAATCGCCCTCTCAATGAAAGCAACAAATTGGCGATGTTTGTTTCAGTGTGTGAGACTTCTTGCTGTCTGTTCCTTTATAAGAATCAAGAGAAAACATACTTAGAATACGATTGGCTGTTCTTTATGTTCAAGATTAATATGTTCTTGAAGTAATTAAATAAATGGTGTGTGATCTTGTATCAGAAAAACAGATGCGATGGAGATAACCTATTTAGAAATGAATGTAAGGGGAAACGAATGTTAACGTATGAAGGGGAATACCTCAAACACAGATGTTTCACATGTAATGCCTGGTAAGTTAAAAGTGATCATTGCGTGAATGAAGTAAACGCAAACTTTTGACGCATTTCGACGTAAAGCGAAATAAATTGGGAAAAAAAAGAATGTGGTTAGGTGTGTTCATACTGACTTTGACGAGGTGAATTAGCAATAAATATTTAGATATACATGAAAAAAGTGTAAAAACAACTCATTAAGAAAATTATTTTTGGGGAAAGTATGAAATTTTAGTTTATGTCATGATAATAAATGTCGGTGAGACTTATTCTAAAGTTAAAAAATATATCTGAAGTTTTTGTTACATTTCTGATATTAGGAAAGTTTGTATGGAAATGTGAGAGTGAGCGAGTCGAAAATAAACAAGTTTGTTGCAATGAAACAGGAAAAAAGTACTAAGAAGAAAAAAAAATCGAAGTACAGTGTAAAGCAAAGTTAAACAAAATACGTAAACGTAGAACAGTTTTTTGAAAAATAGATTAAGTCGTTATACAGAGAAAAGAACTAAGTCTTTCTCAAAAAATGATTACATTTGTTTGGAGAATTTCGATATTTTAGCTACATGTTGAGAATAGCTGCTTTTCTGGTGAGTTAGGAAATTGCTATGTAGGGGAAAAAATGTTTGCTAAGAATATGATGTTTAGTGGAAGTACGGACTTGGTCGCTATGTCTCCAGAATGAATGTTTTTTCTGTTGATTTAGAAAAAATATACTGAAAATATATTGCAAACAATATAAATTTTATTGTAAGAAAGAATGCTTTAGAATGAATGTCTTGATAATGAATGCTTTTCCCGTTGGGTCAGTTAAAGAAAAGTATAGCAAATTAGGATAGAATGAAAAATATGAATATTTCACATACATGCAGGTTTTTAGGTATACTTAAAAGTGAGTTGGAAAGTGAGGGAAACAAAAATTCTGAAGTGCTTGGTACATCTTGGGATATCAAGTTGTTAAGAAACGTTTACTCAAATGAAATGAAAAAATAAAGTCATAGTAAAGAAAATACTAATACAATCGAATTTTAACTGTCATAGATCTGCATATTTCTCGTATACCCACGAAAAGGTAAGATAGAAAAATTTATTAAGTTATACATTAAAAGAAAGAAAGAAAAGTGGCTTACATATGAAAAAGAAATAATAATGAAGAAACGCCTGTTGAAAAGAAATAGAAAAGTAAAGTTGGAATAAAGAAAATATTGTTGCCGTCCAATTTTTACCACTACAGATCTGTATATTTCTCATAAATGTAAGCTTTTAGGAATACTTAAAAGTGAATTTTGAAAAAATATTACGTTGCATGAAGAAACAAAAAAAATATATATCTGAAGTTTTGCTACATCTTGTGATATCAAGTCGTTAAGAAACGTTGGTTGAAATGAAATGAAAAAAATAAAGTCCGAATCGTGAAGATAGAATAATTTTCAAAAACACAAAATTAAGTTAAATAGGGGGAAATGCGAAAAAAAAATGTTTGATAGAAAGAAATGTAAAAATAAAGAAAATACTGTTTCAATCGAATTTTTAAACTGCTATAGATCTGTATATTTCTTGTACATACACGAAACAGCGATGTAAAAAATAAATTAAGTCACATTTAAAGCAAGTAAGAAAAAAATAGTTTAAGAGGAGAAAAAATAAATCTGAAGTTTTGTCACATCCGGAAATTCAAGTCGTTAAGAAACGTTGGTTGAAATGAAAAAAATAAATTCAGAATATAAGTATGAGGCAGTTTGCAAAGTTTGAAATAACATAATGGACGAATACGCGAACATAGAATGATATTCAAAAACATAGATTAAGTTAGATAGCGTGAATTGAGAAGGGAAAAACGTCTGTTAGAAAGAAATGTAAAAATACAGTAAGAATGGAGAAAATATTGTTTCAATCGAATTTTAACTACTGTAGATGAAAGAAATGGACAAATACAGTAAGAATGAAGAAAATATTGCTTCAATCGAATTTTAACTACTATGGATCCGTATATTTCTTGTACACACATAGAAAAGTGAGATAGAAAAATAGATTAAATCATACATTAAAAGCAAGTAAGAAAAAAAAACAGTTTTAGAGGGAAAAAATTAAAAATCTGAAGTTTCGTCACATCTTGTAGAACAGATATCAAGTCGTTAAGAAACGTATGTTGGTTTAAATCTGAAAAAAAGATACTGTTACGAACAAATTGTATGTATGTCTGCTATAGATTTGTATATTTCTTGCACAAACATGAAACAGATATATAGAAAACCAGATTAAATCATACATTAAAAGCAAGTAAGAAAAGTTCTTTGCGTAGGAAAAAGAAATAATAACGAAGAAACGTTTGGTTGTTTGAATCAGAAAAAATAAATCCTCGATAAAAGTAGTTGTTAGTTTGTAAAGTTAGGAAATAAAATAATGTTGGTACATCGAGAAGTTTAACGAGTACGCAAGTATTTAGAAAAAAAGTAGATTAAGATAATGCATTAAAGGGTACATTCACTGAATAATCATAAAAGAAAATACGAAAAAATAAAAAAAATATTTTAACTATGTATAAAACATTGCGGCTTTGTATGGTGGAAAAACGTACAACGTTAAAAAATGTAACAGAAAATGCCATGAACACGTAAATACATTAATAAACAATCGTGTTTTAAGATTAAGTCTGCAACACAAAACTTTGGAAAACGTCTTTATGTTGGTACGTCCGTTGAAAATGTGTGAAGCTCAAAGAAAATTAAAAAAATCTTTACGTTGAAAAATTATGGAAAAAAATAAGGAATAAATTCGTTGTAAAATGATCAAGTTATTGAAAAAAATCAGTCTTGGAGCTTAACAGAATCTGAAATGACGTCAACTTCTCCTCTTACCCCATTCTTATCATGACTGCATCGGTGATGTCATACTATTGCTTGCTAGCACGGTGATGTCACCCAACATAGTGACTCATCCCAAAACATGTGGCACACAAAATGGCATGGTCGGAGAAAACGATGACTCATCTCAAAACACGTGGCACACAAAATGGCATGGTCGGAGAAAACGATGACTCATCTCAAAACACGTGGCACACAAAATGGCATGGTCGGAGAAAACGATGACTCATCTCAAAACACGTGGCACCCAAAATGGCATTGTCGGAAAGAACGATGACTCATCTCAAAACAAGTTGCACACAAAATGGCATGGTCGGAGAAAACGGTGACTCATCTCAAAACACGTGGCGTACAAAAGATTGCCGGAAGGAACACGTGGAAAAAAATGGCGGCGACTGACGTCATGATTGACCACATCCGTCCGTGCGGGAGCACGTGGCCGCAGTGGTCGGGGTCGGGGTGAGCACGTGGGCAGCAGTGGGGCACCGTGGGACACTTCCTTTGTCATTAAAACCCCCATTTCTTACTACTGACAGAGTGTAGCGAAACGTAAAAAAAAAGGTATTGAATATTGTGAGAGCTAACTGCAATATTAGAGCGATATTCAATGGGCACAGAGAAGAGCGATTTTTGTATGAGTAGAGCTATATTCGTTGAGCATATTGCATTCAATTGTTACGTGGGTTAGGGAGGAGATTTTAAAGGATTTTAGTATTAATTCATTTTCATGTAAGATCAGCCAGCAAGAGTGTTCGAAGGAGTTATCTAAGGCGGTAAGGGTAATTAGAAATTGTGAAATAGTGTTCCCTTTTGTTTTAAAGAGCCGTTTCAGAAAACCTTTAGTGCTTTTATCGTTTTATTGGGCTACGCTGTGATCATGTACATTGTGATCTGCAAAGCGCATTCGTGACAACTTAATTGTTTTATTTCCGAAGAGGAGTCAGAGAGAAACACTATCCCCTTCGAGCAGAAGGAGGGAGGAAAAGAGCCTGTGCTCGACTCAGGAGGTCACGCTTAGAACGGATATCACAGCAGTCGAGGGCGACAGAAGTCTTTCGGGTAAAGACGATTGGGCAGCAAACTAGGAAAGAGATTTAAGGAGGATGGCTTCCGAACTGGGAAGCGTGAGCGATAAGAAAAGAAAGTACATATGAGAAATATTTAGGTAGAACGTGCAGATGACAGGTAAACTAAACATAATTGATTCAGTAATCAAGATAATTCCAGGACAAACCAATAAGGAGATTTAGATAGTAATACCGAACAGATTTAATACCGCAACCCCAATTAAATATGTTCTGTGAGATACAATCATGTCGTAACATCCTCAGCGAGCTGCATCTAAGCATGAACATCGAAACCGAAAGAACCATATGTAATCCGACCTCGTTCCACAGTGTTGAGAACGACGTCATATGAAATGTGAAATCTATTCGCCTTGTTGTTGAGAACGAAGTGATTACCGTCGACTATTTGACGTGCTGGATTATTGAATAAACGTAGATTTTTTGTGTCGTAATAGTTGTCTAATAACTCACTTTGGTCCAGGGTTGGAAACCGGTCAAATATTTTGGAACCCGGGCCCGGTCGTCACATAATTGGATCTGACCCTGACAAATCTTCTTTGAGCTTTAAATTCAAATACATCATCATTGTCAATCATTATCAATCCATTGCTGGATGAAAGTTTCCCCCAAGTTTCTTCCACAATAGACGGTCATGGGCCAGTTCCCTCCGTCCACACATCTCCCACGTGGTCTTCTTCTGGGTCTTTTTATATCCCTAGGAATCCAGTCTAAAATTTCGGTTGTCCATCCGTGGTCCGTCCTTCTGACAGCATGTCCAGTCTATTGCCATTTCAGAGATTTTACTCTAATCTTGATGTCTTCCACTCTTGTCATTTTCCTTATCCAGGAGTTCCTCTTATCTCTCCTGGTCACACCAAGCAAGCATATCTCCATGCTTCTTTCCGTTGTCTGCAGTTTTTGTACGTCTTTTTTAGTAAAGGTCCACGTCTCTTCTCCGTATGTAAGCACTGGAAGGATGCATTGATTAAACACTTTTCTTTTAAGAAATAATGGCATATTGCTCTTGAAAAATGTCCTATTTTTTCTAAAAGTTCTCCATCCAATTTTAATACTGCGGTTAATTTCTTCATCAATGTCACCCTTGCTTGGTATCTGTTCTCCAAGGTAAATGTAGGTATCGGTTACCTCGAGATTTTCTAAATCAATCGCAAAATCTTCATTTCTTGTAAAAGCACTGTACATCAGTTTTGTCTTCTGAAATTTCATTTTTAATCCCATTTCTTTACTCTTCTCAGCGTTCCTGAATCATACTCTGAAGTTCTGAAATATTATTTCAAAGACCACTGAAGAATTTTATGATATATTTTTTTTTCTATTCAAAAATTAAACGGAAATAAAACCTGGTCAAAATCGGGTCCGGAGGACTTTGACCCGACCCGTTTGACCCGCGGGAAATTGTTAACCCGGTGACCCGTGTCCCGTTTCCGTCTCTGCTCTGGCCATTTGCTTGAAGTGCTTACTTAGAGATTTCCGTGCGTAATTAGGATTTCATCTATTACGAGCTAATTGGAATAATCCGAGTAGCAAAGTAAAGCTAAGTCTACAAACTTTAAGTAAGGTTGAGTTAAACGTAAACGTAAATCCATTCTGCAGCCATTTATTTCGTAATTTGTAATATAATATCTTATGCCCCTCCACCCTTGTTCATGAACATGGTTTTTCATTGGATCGGATCTGTCATGATGGTGGGTGGGGGGAGGTAAGGGGGTAAGGACCACTCTGAACATCTGAGACTATAACACCTTCTTCGGATAAACAGATCCCCCACGCTTCCATCATCAGGCCTCAACCAAGGCCGTCTAGAAAATGCAAGGCCATAATATTAGAGATAAGCTCCCTCTTTTAGTAACGTCATAAGGAAACCAAACATAGCCCGTTAGAGAGAACAGGCCCTGAAACGAAAGGTCATGTGACCAACTTAGTCTTGATTTTTAGCTTATTATTTGTAATTATTTATTATGTTTCACTACTGCGAGCAAATTATATTTATAAGTGCCATATATATACTAATCTAAACCTTACACAACATTTAATATTACACCCACTTACATTTTTTTCACAAAATTGGCACAAGAATAAAGCAGTTTTGATTGGAAAACATAATGCAATAAAGGTTTTTAAGAGACTTTAATCAAGAATAATAACTGTATTCACTTCCGGTAAAAACTTGGAGAAATTTCACAAAACTGACATTTTGGTCACATGACGACCGTTCGTGTCAGGGCCTCCTCTTTCCAGTGGGCTATGGAAACCAAGGCTTCTGACTGATTTCCAACACTGTCGTGTATGACGTCAAACACGACAGCGACGTACCGAGCCGTATAACATGAGAGTGACTTCAAAAACAGTGGAAACTAATCTCTCTAATGTTCTGTCTTTGTACTTTCTAGACGGCTTTGGCTCAACTCGAACGATTAGCTAGAAGCCCGCTCCACTAACCACTCAGCAACGGAACGGCCCTTAATTGTGCAGCGACAACATTTCGCGCGCATTTTCCCTTACTATTTCAATGTGAAATATCTGTGTGATTAAGACACCTAACAACATATTGCATGGCGAGAAATATGTCGACAAAAACGAACTCGAATTTAAATGCAGTGATAAATTAAAGCATATTTTCGTATTGAAAGAGTGTCATAACCAGATGCCGTGGTAAGAGTTCAGTACTTCCTTTTTTTTTTTTTTAAGATAGAGTGTGTGAACTCCTTTTGCTTAAGATCAGGTCGCTGAGACAGTCGGCACAGACTTAAAACAGTGGTAGTTAGTTTCACTAGAAACATAAGAAAAGCGATATTCAGCTTTGACTAAAATCTACATGCCGTTAAAGAAACGGATATACGCATTTTCCAACATCTATTTCAGAAAAAATAAATACTAAGAAAAAAAAGTATTTTTTCTCTTCGAAAGAGTACTTCCACACAGAATGCTCAGTCGTTGCTAAGAAAGACTGAAGATGTCGCGATAAAGATTTCGTCCTTAAGGTCCCAGAGGTTACCTTTACGATGATGCGAACGTTGTGTGACATGCTGAATATATTTACAGACCGCAGTTCTTGTCAACGTTATACCCAGGGGACATTTTGGCTTCTTTAATTGGTTTTCGACATTCTTCCGAGGGTGGTCTCTCCGATACAGAATAAATAGCATCACATGCAGCAGACTTTACGGCCACCAACGACGAGATCGGAAGTGCATGTTAGTAGCTTCTCCTCTACTTTTGGTTCCACTTCTATCTTTGAATGGTTGTACGACTGCTCATTAAGGACGAAAATTTGAATCTGAGAATATTTCATTGCCCAATTATTAACTTTTCTACTGTTTTCTCCGCTTGTTCTCTGTATTGTGGAGCAGCTTCATTTTCTGTTGTTCGTGTCTTCAGGTCAAAGTGGATCAAAACAGGAGCATGCGATAATGACTCTGTCAGTGTGGTTCTACGGTGAACAGAAAATAGAGCAGCAGAAGAAAGGCATTATTTTGGTAGTCTTAATTTTCCTTCTCATGCTTTTGTTATGATCAAATGTAATCTATGACAATAGACTGGCTGAAATTTTGAAGGTTTATACACGAACCAAAGTTTCGCAGAATCGACATAGCAATAACTTTTTTATCTCTTCCTATCGGAAACAGTTCTTTAAAATTTCTGCTTTTGCCAAAAAAAATCATGACAAAACTTATGGCGGCAGCATGTTTTTTAATTGATTTCCTTTCTTTCTTTATTTTTTTTTTTGTTCGTTTTGGGATTCCGTGTCTTAAAATTTTAAAATCAATGGGCGTTTTGAAATTCCATGCGGAAAGGGACTCTTAGTTTTCTTGACCAGAAGGAAAATACTTGCATCAAAATACTTTACGAAACAAAAACGAAACCGGATTCTCCGGTTTAACGAGTACGTCTTTTAAATCCTTTCCGACAAGGAAATAATTTTGCACAGAGGTCTTTTAGCTAAAGTAAAATCAGCTAAAGAGAATAATAGGTGGAAAAACTGCGCATCATTTAAAACGCACATTGTGCGCAGTATTCTCCATAGTGAATGGAATCAATTACAAAAGAAAAAAAAAGAAACCGAATTTCTAGTATCAACAAAATATTTGGAAGTAGCAATAGCTACTGATTCTCGCTAGGCGCAGAAATAGGCCTTACAAAAAAAGTAAGTCACATATTGTGGATAAAATATTTCCCATAGTGGAAACTATCTGATGCAAAAGATGGTTTTCAAATAGAACAGTTACAAAAAAAAAAAACACGGAAGAAAGCGCAATGTTAGTTTACTCTCCCTATACACAAAGCCGTGATCTATTTAAAGAATAAAATGTGCGCAAAACATTCTTCATAGTGAAAGGTATCCCCTAACAAGAAAGGATTTCTCCAATAGATTTTTAGAATTGGAGATACGCTTTCAAATAAAATTATATGCTGACGCTCTCTTGCGGCAGAACCTGGGAAAAGGTGAGAAATACACTCATCGTCAAAACAAATTGTTGCACCCAGAAAGAAGCAACCGACAGGAATGAAACTAGGGGGGTGTAGGTTTGACATCGTGAGATAGGCAAAATAATTCAAGCATCACGCTCGGCCGCGCATATGACGCAAGCAAAGAGGGGTGGTCGTACAGCTGTGCGCGACCGGCAATATGAAGTCGTCCCGTTGCGCGTGCTTGCCATTCTGACTCGTGCTGTTGTGTTGGTTGCATCTTTTGCGAGTGAAGTATGCCTCGAAGAAAGTTCGGAAGCAATTCGAGCAGTTGGAAGAGATCGAGAGGGGCCGCATCGTCGGACTCCGGGAAGATGGATGGTCTTATCTCCGATATTGCGCGCATTCCGGTCGTGCGGATATCACCACAGCACGCTGTTGGCGGTGTTGGCGGTAGGAAGGGTCTGGAAGACCTAGACGAAACACGGAGAGAGAGGACCGACGCGGCGAGTTGTCCGACGAACGCGGAGTTACCCAACTTCTACGATTGCGGATATTTAGTGAGCAGTGGTGCCCTCCATGCCTCGTCTGATTAGTGCCAGCACCATTGGTAACCGGCTGCACAACGTAGGAATACACGCATGCAGACCGTTACGACGACTGCCCTTAACACCATTGCATCGTCACCAAAGACTGCAATGGTGTCATGCCAGACTGTCAAAAAGCTACTCACAATGACAGCGGGTGATCTTCAGTGACGAGTCCCGCCTTTGTCTTGGAGGAGACGACGACAGAATCCCTGTGTGGAGGCACTGTGGTCAGTGCCAAGATGAACGGTTTGTTGTCGAACGTAACACTACGATGCCAGATCACCTTTGGTGTTCATGACAGGTACTTTGACAGCCCAACATTACGTTAATGAGGTCCTGCAACCAATAGCCCTTCCTTTTCTGAACGCTCACTCCGGCGCGATTTTCCAACAGGACAACGATCGTCCGCATACTGCTGCTCTTTCGAGAGTTTACCTTCAAGGCTCTGACACTCTGCCATGGCCAGACGCATCGCCAGACCTATCGCTGATTGAAGATGTGTGGGATCATACTGGATGCTCTATCCACACTCCACCCCTACCGCACAATCTGCAGAAACTGCTTGAGAAGATTCAAGCTGCATGGGATGGCTTATCTCAGGACACCATTAGCAGCATGTACAACTCCATGCCCAGACATCTGGCATGCTGTGTGAGCAAACATGGAGGCCCGACGCTATACTGAGAGACACTACTTATTGGCGTGTTGCTCAATAAATATTGCCCATATCAGTCTCAATGTGTAATCATTTATTGTTCCTGGTAACTTTTACCTTCTTCCCGAATAGCATTGCAATAGGACGCGTCCTTCTGGGTACAACTATTTTTTTGATAATGCGTGTATGTGTACAGCGGGAGCTATGGAATGGGAAAAAAAAATTAATGCGTCATTTAGAAACAGAAATAGCAAGAAAAAAGTTTTTTTAATTAACCTCACCTAGCGGAAAAATCTGCATTATTAACAATTAAACTTGACGCCCCGGTGGCGTAGTGGTCTAAGCGATAGCCTCTGGTCATTCATCTGAAAGGGGCCCTGGTTCGAATCCCTGTGAGGCATGGAGGTTGTGTTTGTGTTACGGCACTGGTTCTCTCCCTTCCCTAGAATCAGTGGCCCTAAATTAGGAACGGGTGACTGCTTATAGCCCTATTGAGTTGCTCACGGTGGTCGTTAAACGTTCAAGAAAAAAAAAACGATGAAACAACGTTCACGATCAACATTTAATCATGATCGAGTGGTGTACATTACCAAATGCTCTTTTCTGATAAGAATTTTAGAAATGGAGGTACAGCTGCAAAAGAAATATACATACTAACATCACCTATCGCCAGAACTAGGCATTGTGAATAATCAGGGACAATAGCGGCGCCAGTAGTTCAGAGCTAGGGGACTATTGGTGGCTAAGTATCTTACAGGGGAGTAAAATATTTCCAAGTGTTTGGCAAGAATTTTGCCCAAAAATCTCAGTTTCATATAGATTTAACCCGACCCTGAGGATGTAATCTCTAGTGAAGGAAAAAAGTTTTCAGGTGCATACTGAATGCAGTATTTGTTCAGCGTATGTAGCACTGAGAACCGTTGGCACGAGTTCGCAGTGCTGCATACGCTACCTCCACAGCCTTTAAAAAGTTACTATTTCCTCACGATTTTAGCTTACTTGCAGCATTTTTCTTTAATGTTCGCTGAATACAAGGCGTTTCATGAATTTTCAGCTTGAAACTTGATAAAAAATATCAACCGTTTAAATTATAATCACGAATAGGGTGTTTTCCGACCACTCTCCCACGCATTCGCTCAGAGGGCTTCCTCCATTTTACATTGCTATAAATTGAACAGAAAATTCATTTCATATAAAAAGATTTCTGAAAAGAATTTTCTGATCATTTCAAATGATAAAAGTAGATGATAAGACGATGGGAATAATGGGAATTTAAAGTAGAGGTACCCGCTAATTTTATTTTTAATACAGTGAGAAAATCATTATGTAGCCGCATATTTTTTCAATACAATTTCTGGCACGCTGTTTGCTAAGTATGGCATTCGTGTTTAAGTGTACCTGAATCAAGTAGAATTTAGATCACCTTAATGAGTCTTTAGTGTAGGTATTTAGTGTAGGTATTTAGCTAGGCGTACAGCAGACATAAATACATACAAAGGTTTATCAGGGGCTGGTGTCTTATTCTTGATGTAAGATTAAATGTATTTTTCCAGGTATGTATATTTATGTTTTTTTTTTTTTTCAGGCAGGACCGATTCAACCACTAGGCGAACTGGACGGCTGCTTAAAACGCCAAAATTTTGAGTTTATAAATTTAGACATTGATTTGAAGACGTTCCTAATTAAATACAAGGTATTAAAGCATGTTGATGAATGCTAAGTATTAAATGGCTAAATGTATGACAAAAATGGTCGATGAATGCTAGGTATTAAATGGCTAAATGTATGATAAAAATGGTCGGTGAATGCTGTCTGTTGTTTTATGTAGAAAGTGACCTGTACATAATGGTGTATTTACCTTCCCTAACTAAAAGAAAGATGATTTTTGTTGGGGACAAGGGGCCTCAAAGGAGGGCTGAAAGAAAATTTGAGCAGGATGAAGCTCCCCCCCATAGCTTCATGCTTTATCTAGGAGTATATTAGAAATATCACATAAGGTAAACGATACGCAGTGGTAAAAGAAGTTTACAAATCAAACTTTCAGAAGCAGAGATATTGAGAAAATAGGATATAAATTTGCTCCTCTAGAGCTAAACTTCGTTTTATTTTGATCAGGAAACGCACATATAATGTTTTAGTGGTGCGTGGTACCAGGACCAAAAAAAAATTTTTTTCAGTCGGATTTTTAAACTCACAGATGCGGGTTCAAATAGGTTGCCAACAGAAATGTGCGAACCTATGCGTAAGGAAAGTTTGTAATCGTATGAAAAAGAATTCCTTGTATCACGAATACTATTCAACACAAAAACAATTTCTCAAGTCGGTCTGTTGGAAGTAGGGTTATCGAGAAAAATATGTTATAACTTTACGCTCTCTATAGTGAAAAAACTGCATTATTTTGAGCAGGAAATATCGGATAAACGTTTTCCGTCGTGAGCATTAGCCAACAGAAAAGAAGTTTTTTCTTTCTCAGGTGAGTTTTAAGGAGCGCAGACAACACCACAAATTTATAGGAAACCAAAATATGCACGTACACTTTCTTGTGGGGGAACGACATAGTGAATTACAAAAAATTAGAATTGCATTCGAAACAATCTTCTCCACGGGCCCAATCTGACGTAAGAAGAATTTTTCAAATTGGAGTTTTATAAGTAGGTATATTAGGGAAAATGCAATATATAATACATTCACACCCCCTAGCGAGCAAGCTGTGCGTTATTTGAATAACAAGCTGTACGCGCAAGGGTCTTCGTTGGAAATGGCATCGAAATAATAAAACAATTGTTTCAATTGAATTTTCTGAAATGGTGATATGGAATAAAACGTATTTTGGAATAGATCACATCTTAATTTAGGCTCACTAGTGGCGAAGTTATGCAATGGGAAAAACGTCAAAAGGAAAAATTACAATTCTCACACGTTTTCCAATGCAGAAAGAAATTTATAAATCGGACTAATAGATATAGAGATATGGTGTGTGAAGACAGACGCACAGGCAGATATAATGATAACATAAGCACGTCATCTTTTTACATAATTAGAAAACCCAACAAATTTTCAAAGCATCGGAATCGTGATGAGGATTATTTATTTGTATCTTACCACAGATTCAACAGCAAGGCCAGCAGCAGTACGAGAAGTCAAATGTAGTGGTGAGGTGTCATCATTATCATTGTCAAACATTATCAATCCACTGTGGACGAAAGGTCTTCCCAAGCTTCTTCCACAACTGTCTATCTTGAGCCACTCTCCTCCACGTCACTCCTGTACGCTTTCGAATTTCATCCATCCATCTCCCACGTGGTCTTCTTCCGGGTCTTTTTTTGTCCCTTAGTATCCAGTCTAATATTTCTGTTGTCCATTGGTGTTCCGTTCTTTTAGCAATATGTCCAGCCCATTTTTCATGGATTTTACTTTGATCTTGATGTCTTCCACTGTTGATAGTTTTCTCGATCCACGAATTCCCCTTCTTATCTTTCCTGGTACCGCCAAGCATGCATCTCTCCATACAGCTTTCAGTTGTCTGCTGCTACTGTATGTCTTTTTCAGTTAAGGTCCCATGTCTCTTCAAAGATTAAACATTTTTCTTTTAAGACATAATGACAGATTGCTCTTGAAAATTGTATTGTTTCCTCCAAATGCCCTCCAACTAATGCTTGTTATAGGCGGGGATGGCCACAGTTGCCACCCCGATGGCGCAGTGGTCTAAACGCTGGCTTCTGACCATTCGTTCGCGATAGGTCAGGGTTCGAATTCCGTTGAGGCATTGGTTTTGTGTTTGGTTTATGGCACTAGCTCTCTACCTCCTATGGAACCAGTGGGCCTAAATTACGGATGGGCGACTTCTTATAGCTCCTCGAGTTGCTCATAGTGTTCGCTACCCCCTCCCTCTTAAAAAATGTCCGCAGTTTTGTCTCTCAAGCGCATGAGTAATGCTTATTACTGCCTCATTTGCGCATCAGTAATGTCTATCGATGTGTCTCACACCGGCATGAATGATTCTCATTACTGTGCAACATACTTGCCTCCGAACTTGTTTCGAAATCCCGATTTTTTTTTAATTTTTTTTTTTTTTTGTAATAGTTAAACATCGGCCGCTTCTTACCTTTATTCGTTCAAATAATTCAACAGACTAGGCCTATGTTTTAATTAGAAGGTAGGTGTAAGAGCGGAAGCATTTTGTATGCATGCGAAATAATTACTTGAACATTATACCTGAATAATCAGGAAATTCATATCTTAATGAACTAACGATGGGAGCAGTATGCCCACATATTCCCCTGGTGTGCAAAAATTAAGGACGAAGAGGAGAAGTCAGCATAACAGCGGAATGAGCAGGCAGAACGGGCCGAAAGACCACTCAGGAGATAGACTAGGGTCCGGTACGGTAGGGCATTCGCATATATGCAGCATGACGTAAGGGGGTGGGCCGGAAGGGCTTTAAAGCACACGGGCGGTGTACGCTCAGCAATTCGGTGAAAGCTATTGCACGATGTACATCGGTTTGAACGACGTCGAGTTGCTGCCACCGTGTGATATGGCCAACAGGCAATCCAAGAGACGACATCTGGGAAGTTGGAAGAAGGTTGAAATGTGACTAGTGTGGCCGAGGAGTCCGGGATAACTCACAGCATCGTTTCACGAGCTTGGAGAGCGTTTCAAACGACAGGAACAGCTGTCCGAGAGTTTAGCAGTGGTCGTCCATGAGCAACCACAGCGGCGGACGACCGGTAAATTGTCCTACAGGTGAGAAGAGACAGACGGCAGACAGCGGGAGAAATCGCAAGGCACATGCAACAGACAACTGGACGTCCGTTATCACGTTTTACCGTGGCCAAGAGGCTGCACAAAGGTGGTCTATTTGCACGACGACCAGTACGGTGTGTGCCATTAACGCCTGCTCATCGGAGACGGCGGTTTCTATAATGACAGGAACACAAGAACTGGACACATCAGCAATGGGGTCGAGTTCTCTTTACGGATGAGAGCCGATTTAGTCTGACGAGTGATTCTGGACGTATACACATCTGGAGAGAGCAGGGAACACGCAATGACACCTCCAACATCATCGAAAGAGACCGGTTTGGAGGTGGCGGAGTTCTCGTTTGGGACGGTACCATGCTTGGTAGCCGTACTGACCTCCATATCTTCCAAGGGCGTTCAGTCACTGGTGTCCGCTATTGTACCGAGGTTTTCCTGCCTCACGTGCGTCTATTTAGAGGTTCTGTGGGTCCTGAGTTCCTCTTCATGGACGACAACGCTACACCTCATCATACAGTGGCTGTCGCAGAGCTGTTGGAGAGTGAAGATATTCAACGCATGGATTGGCCGGCAAGGTCCCCGGACCTAAATCCAATCGAACACGTGTGGGACCTTCTCGGGAGACGCTTGGCAGTAAGTCACCAGCCGCCAGCAACGACTCCGCAGCTGCGATTGGCGCTACAAGAGGAATGGGCCGCGATGCCTCAACAGCTCCTTGACAACCTCGTCCTCAGCATGGACAGACGTTGTAAATCTTGCAACGCAGTCAGGAGTGATCATATCCTCTACTAAAGACTGGATTTTTCTTGGCAGCCGCCTGTCACATGGACGTTTCTGTCTTCTGTGCAGTTGTGCTAGAAGCTACCTTTTCAGTAAAGTGCCTTTGCATCCTTTGGGTTTCTTGTTTGGACAGTTTTGCTTACTTGTCACATATTCTTACATCTAGGAGATATTATGGTATGATTTGAGTCGATGTGGAGCACTTCTGCACGACGTTACATTCGAAAAACCGCATCGTCCTTAATTTTTGCCCGCAAGGTTCCCGGACTTTGCACGCCAGTGTATTAAATCAATGTGTGGTATGTGGACTTATGATACGAACATCCATGTATATAATTATTAACAAAACTCAAAACGTGGTCCAGTGAACAAAGAAGAAATGGGTGACTCTAGAACTCTTTCGGAATTATTTGTATAATACAATGGAGGACTGGTGTTCACACGCTCGAAGAAAGGGTAGCTCCTTTTCCGAGCATGATAACCATCAGCCATTAAGCTAACAACATTCACCAGACATTGTCAGCGAAGAGCAGACGCCAAGATGTCTAGCAAACTGACCATCAGTTATTGTTTGTATGTAGTAGTGTGTATTGTGCTTAATGTGTAGTTGTACTTTAGAGTAAGTTAAGTCTGTCCAAAGAAGCGCTGCTAATGGAGGTACATCAAACGGGCCGGCTATCTAGTGAAGGACCAGTGAGTTCGTAAAAAGGATGGGCGGGTCCACCGGACGCGAACAGAGAAAAATGCTTGGTCATATTATGACGTAGACACCAGCGGAGAGAGGGAGAGCGGGAAGCCCGGAGGGTAAGGAAGTGGAAGTGACGAACGCGTGGCGGATGCGAAAGAGAGAGAGAGAGAGAGAGAGAGAGAGAGAGAGAGAGAGAGAGAGAGAGAGAGAGAGAGAGAAGCGAACGAGTTGGTTGGTCTGACCAGTAAGCGGAGAAGTAAGTTCTCTGGTAGGCGTAACTCGAAGGGGGTAGTGTGCGGACGGGCCCAGGTGGTGGGGATCCCGTAGTTCAGTCGCGTACTGAATGGTAAAGAGATATTTTCGTGAAATTAATGTACTCGTGATATAGGTATCAGAGTCAGAGACTCTCACGGATATTCGGAAGGAAGTTTTTCTAGGTAGTGAAGACGAAGGTCAGAGCTGAATTTTTTTATACTGTAGGAAGGTAGAAGATCACTGGGACATACAGGTCTTACCTCAGAGAAGAAAGACTCCCTCACAAGTTCCAGGGAATAGTGTTAGGAGATAGGTGCCAAGTTTACAATTGGCAAGTTAGTTACGAACTTTTCACCGGATAACGGACGTTTTGATCCGCCATCAAAGACGGCGACTTGACAGACAGACTGATTTTCCAACCTCAGATCTATTCAAATAAACTTGTTAAGTTTGATCAAGTCCTCGTGTATTATTTTAGGACACTGGTAATTCTTGTTTGAATTTCAGCGGTCTCGATCCATCCTCCTGATTCGCAGATTAATTATAGAAAAGCGAAGAGGATTTCGTCCATTCACCCAATCTTGGTTTTGGGAAAGTTCTTAGGAAAGAACCTCATATTTCTATTGGCTGTGAGGGTGTGTGTGTGTGTGGGGGGAGTTATAACGTGGACTGCCGCGAAACATAATTTTGGGCGTGTCCACATAATTAGATGAGTACGCTCGCTCCTACAGCACGTATTTCGCGGTTTAAATTAGTTTCCGTGCAAAGAATGATGACAAACAGAGCACCGTATTTAGTTATACACTAAACAACACACGGCCATCACTGGCACCCAGGCAGAACCGGCTTTCATCAGAAAACACAACAGATGTAGTTGAATGCAATGAACTGCAATGTTCATAGAGAATGGACATCAAGAGTGTTTATGAACCAGAAAGCGAATGCACTAGAGATGAGGACGCATTGTGCTAGATCTAAACATTTCTTCCAGATTAATCTGCCTTATGCGCACTGGTTTTTGTTCCAGCAATCTCTCTTTGGTCGTATAAAGTGACATGGTTCCTTGTTACTTTTGAATGCACGTCCTTTAATAAGAACGCCACACATTTTCATTATGCAGTCTTCGGCTACTACTTTCCACTGTGATATTGATATCATCTTCATCTTCAACCTTCATTTTGATTACCTTAATTCTCAGCTGTTTCCACCATGTCACTGTGTGGAATTTTCAACATCTTCATCTTCATTGCTATCATTACGAATGTCTTTATCCATAACCATTTCAAGTATTTTAACATATCACTGATTGAACTTTAAACATCTTTATCTTGACTGTTTTCATAACGATTACTTTCGTACAGAACCATTTCAGTTAATTTCACCATATCAGAGTAAAAATTTTCACATCTTCATCTTCGCTGTTATCATCTCGATTTATATACTTCAGAACTATTTCAAGGATTTTCAGCATGTTTCTATAAGCAAAATTTTCCGCATCATTGTCATCATAGCTATCATCACGATTTCCTTCATCCAGAACCATTTCAGTTAATTGCATCATGTCACTGAGTGAAATTTTCCACATCATCTCCTTCTTCACTGGTATCATCTCGAATATCTTCATTCAGAACTATTTCCGGTATTTTCCCCTAACACTGAGTAAAATTTTCCACATCATCTTCATTTTATAGGTTCATTCAGAACCATTTCAGGTATTATCAACATATTACTATAAGTAGAATTTTCCTCATCGTCGTCGTCTCCATTGCTATTATTACGGTTACCTTCGATCGAAATCATTTCAGCTAGTTTCATCATGTCACGAAGTGGAATTTTCCACATCATCTTTATCTTCACAATTATCAAGTCGATTACATCTTCATTCAGACCATATCAGGTATTCTCAGCATATTACGAAGGTTGTACCGAAAGTAATGCAAAAGTGGGCATAACTTTTTATTAACTGACAGAGGTCGTTTAAATTGCACATGTTGGTAGAGTAAATCTTCCTATGTACTAACCCTTGTTTTTCATTGCAGGTAAATAATGGATTCCAAGCAGAAGCAACGTGCCGTCATTGAGTTCTTGACGAAGGAAGGGTGCAGGCTGTCCGACATCCGCAGAAGGCTACAGAATATTTACGGAGATGACAGCGTTGACAAAAGCAATGTATACAGATGGATGAAGAAGTTTGAAGAAGGGGAAATCAGTATTGAAGACAAACCACGCAGTGGAAGACTATCTTCTGCGACCACTGACACAAATCTTCAGCGAGTGGATGAATTGACTCGCGCGGAGTGACGAATCACAATCCGTGAGCTTGTTTCACAACTGAACTGTGGTCATAATATCAAACAGAAAATGGTGGAAGACTTAGGGTATCGGAAAGTTTGTGCAAAGTGGGTACCTCGGCAGCTAACACCCGATTTGAAGAAGAGAAGAGTGGAAGTCTTCTCTGATCAGCTGGAAGTGTTTGGAGCCAATGAAGGCACGTCTTTTTTCCGATCTGGTGACAGAGGATGAAACATGGGAGTATCTTTACGATCCGGAGACAAAGAAGCAATCCATGGAATGGCTCTTCACCAAGGCCTAAGAAGTTCAAGAACCAGCGATCAGCACAGAAAGTCATGGTGACTGTTTTGGGATGACAGGGGTGTCATTCTCCCTGATTTTCAGGAACGTGGCCATAGCGTGACCAGCGAGCGGCACATTTAGATACTCAAGAAGCTTGGAGAAGCCATAAGAAGAAAGAGACCGAACAAGAATCTAAAAAGGGTCCACATTCACCATGACAATGCGAGACCACACACATCTTTGGCAACAAATCAGGCAATCAGCATATTAGGCTGGTCGGTGGTCCAGCATCCACCGTACAGCCCATATCTGGCGCCCACCGACTTCCATTAGTTCGGTCTAATAAAGGACAGTCTCCGGGGACACCGATTTGATGACACAGACGAGGTGAAAGTGGCTGTGAAGAAGAAATGGGTACAATAGTCCACACCTGAATTTTTTTCAAAGAGGATTCGAGAGTTGGGTTCAACGATGGCGCAAATGCATCGCTTGTCATGGAGACTATCTTGAGTGGTACTTTTTTTATAGAGGAAGAGTTACTCTAACAACGTGTGCAATTTGAACGACCTCTGTCAGTTAATAAAAAAGTTGTGCCCACTTTTGCATTACTTTCGGTACCACCCTTGTATTATAAGTAGAATTTCCCACATCATCTTAATCTTCTCTGCTGTCATTACGATTACTTTCATTCAGAACTATTTCAGCTATTTTTCACTAAGTCACTGAGTGGAATTTTTCCCATCACCTTCATCTTCACGGTTACCATGAGATTATCTTTTCTCAGAAATGTTTCAAGTGTTTTCACCACGACATTAAGTGGAATTTTTCACATCATCTTCATTCTCGTCATTACATACAGTCAGCACGATTACCTTCATTCAGAACTGTTTCAGCTGTTTTCGCCATCTCTGTGAGTGAAATTTTCATCTGCACTTTTATCATCAAGCTTACCTTCTTTTCTGCTGGTTTCACCATGTCACTGAGTAGAATTTTCCACTCGTGGCATCGTGTCAACGCTCGGAAAAAAATTGCAGATGATTTCACCCTCCATCCGATAAAATAATTTCTGACAAGAATTGCTCAACCTGTATTAATACGGCTGTCGATTCTAAAGTAAGTTCGAGACAGTTCCTTCAGCCTATAGCTCGAAAAGGAAATAACTGTAAAATTGACAACAGACCGAGGCGGATTGGCACACCTGGACATTTCTCGATGACCTAATCGAGAAATGGCCCTCATTCTCGTATTCTTTTTGTTTTGACTTTTTGGAACGAACGAATAATTGTTTTGGTACTTATGAATTATAATCGTTAACTTTATTTGAGCTTCATATCTACGTGAAACGCTGTTTCCTTTTAAAAAACGTAAGCATTTCCTACTATCTATATGTTGCGCGCTTGCTATGAAATGACACAGGGAAATTGTATGTATTAATGTGTGAAAAGTGCTGTCGTACTAAGCACGCTGCTAAAAATTAATTAAACTAAAAATAACTACAGTTAGACGTAGGTCGTTGGACTTGAAACCCAGGGTCATTGGTAGTTCCTACTCTCCTTTTTTTAATCTCCACGGAGACACTAATACCAAAGTGATGGCAAATATTTCCCACCATCTTATCCACAGATGGACATACAAAGGGATTCTCCGGCAAAAGGATTCCAAGTACGTGCCCCACCCATGGGCGCCCATAAAGAGGCGCGAGAGGGGCACTTACCCTCCACTGGGACTCTTACTGTCATTTCAGTTCTTGAGAGGCACTACAAAGATTTTCGCCATAACACTAATTCTGATTGCTAATTTTTATGTTGAACTTCTGTAAAAAAAACATACAGACCGAGGCGGATTGGCACACCTGGGAATTTCCAGTAGAAAGTAATAATTTTGAAATTTCCCACTGCGTGCTGGAGCACAGCATACCTGAGTACAGTGTTAGGCAGTGCAAAAGACAAAGAAAGGGAAAACATATCATCCTCTACAACGCCCGTTCGTGCTGGTCAAAAAGATCATCAAGTGTTTTCCAGAACATTGCATTTTGGGGGAGTTTTTCTTTTTTCTTTCTTGGTGATCAATTAAGTGACCATTGGAATTTTGTAGCACATGGGCCAAAAGGCGCAAATCTCAAAAGAACAACAAAGAAAATATAAGATAGATGAAGTTCAACAAGCTGTCGAACTTCATATCAGTATCTTCGATTCTGTTTCTGGGTTGTGAGGTTTTCAGTATTTATCTAGGTGTCATGGGCGCCTGCAGGAAATTTTTCAAGGGGGTTCAAGTGTAATTAATTAAGGTTTGGATGTAGAAAACAGTACTTCGTGAAAATGAAAGATTAATACTATTACTATTACTACTACTTACTTACTACACTGCAACACTACTACTACTACTATTATTATTATTAATTGATGCTGCTCTTGAAGAAAGTGTATGTTATAGTAATAGTCATATATTATCATATACATTGGCAACTGTTTTCAAAATAATGAATAGTGTCAAGCAGTGCCACGCCAAGCCTTTTAAGTTCAGAACCCACCACCCTGAGCGGAACTTGTTTGGGCGTACTACCTTACGGTTTGCTAGGTTTTCCGCTTTCACGTTATCGTTTTCCAATTCCAAATTTCCAATAAAATTGGGATATTAAATTAAACGCCCCAAACTCCATCTTTCCTTGTAGTCCATTTCTGTGAGTGTAAAAAAAATAAAAAGTAATAAATAAAATAAAATAAAGTAAAAAATAATTCTACAGGGGGTGCGGTCAAGTGGCCCATGTAACACCCCTGTTGTAAGCGCCCATGCTAGGTGTGTGCGGTAAAAACGGTTAGAGGATACAGACAGCACAGTGGAAGTTTATGTTGTTCATACTATTTGTGTTTACAGTTTCTATTTTAGCCCCCTCTTAAAAACTAAGCTATGGACACCCACGGTCCAATCCACATTTACCTTAAGAGAAACAACGATTTACCACTATGCTTCATGGGTCAAAATAATGGGTAGATTTAAAATGGTTTCTATTCAAGGAAAAATTATTATTACCATGGCACAATAGGTCATCAGCAGGGTTGCCCGCGTAAATTACATGATACATATTTTACATAAACTACGCGTAATTTATACGTATATTACGTAGCGTAGAAAACTAATTCATTACACAATTTTTACGATGCGTAATAATTTATATACATGAAAATAAATTAATAAATAGCTATGTGAATGCAACTAGAAGTAAGCATTTATTTTGAATTGTTTAGTTTATAATCACAGAAATGAAAATTATTGCAGTGGTGAGGCATCAAAAACACACATAGGTCATGTGAATGATAGAACATTTTTGTTCAAAAAGATTAACGTTTCTTTTAATTTGGTAGTGGTTGTTAATGTCCATGATTACCCACTTAAACTAATATCACCCTTAACGACTTCAGTGCCATTCATTTTATCGAAAGCAACCAGAAAAATTAAATTTCTCTTCCAGTTAAGCTGGAATTGCACATTTTTAACACTAAATAATATGAAGTGGAGATTTGGACGTTCTGGGTGGTGTAGTGGTCAGCATACCCGGGCGCTATCTGGGAGACGCGGGTTGGATTCCCGCTCCAGGACGACAAAATTTTCAAGTTTTCGGATATTATCTGACTTATCATCCTTCTCATATTTACAAAAAAAAAAAACGGATTGTCATCTTCAAATTTTGTACTAAATAATATGCTATACAGTGAGATTAATTTTATTCGAAGGAAAACAAACAAAGAAAACGTTGCGACAAGGAAGTTTCACATTTTTCATGTTCATTTATTTGAAACTGAAAGATTACTGATCTGTGAATTGCTCATACACTTTTTACTGTTTCATAACATTTAATAAATTTTTCCCTATATCCAGGTGTCACTGTTGCTTTAATTTGCGTTCTATTTTAATAATGTCATATTGTTAATAATTTTATCAAAACTAAATTGAAACTAAAATAACAATTGGCGTCACATTATCACATATTGTCTACATACAATTTGTATAACACTTGCCTAACAGTTTCATTCATTCTTATTTTTCTTAGCACCTTTTAATTAACATCACATTTCTGATATTTCATTTTTTGGGTGTAGTATGCACGATCGAGTCACATTATTGTGACCACCAGCTAATATCCAGAGTAAAAGCCATGTGCATCACGGACAGCAGCTAGACGGGCTGGGAGTGACTCAATAAAGTGCTGGAAGGTGTTCACAGGTATGTGGAGCCATGCTGACTGTAGTGCATCTAACAGCTGCTGGTGGGTGCGTGGCGAAGGATCCATGGAGCAAACAACACGATCGTGTTCTAAAACCACTCTCGGACATTTCCATAGAGCGAACAACACGATCGTGCTCTTCCAACCACTCTCGGACATTTCCATAGAGCGAACAACACGATCGTGCTCTTCCAACCACTCTCGGACATTTCCAGCAATGTAACACTTCGCATTGTCGCGCTGGAAGATCCCATCCACCCCAGGGAAGACAATCAGCATGTGTGGGTGTACGTGGTCTGCAAGGACGGATGCATAACGAATTCGGTTCACGGTGCCTTCCACAGGTATGAGTGGATCCAGGGAATGCCACGGAAACATTCCCCAGAACATAACGCTGCCCCTGCCAGCATGTGTTTTTCCAGCAATGGTTAAAGAGTGTTTGTTCTCCGATGTTTCTCGCCTTATACGCCAACGTCAATCTGTTCGATGAAGCAGAAAACATGACTCATCGGAGAAAGCAATCCTTTGCAATCCGTGGAGGTCCAGTTCCGATACTACCGTGCAAATGTAAGCCTTTTCTGCTGTTGCACCTTCGCTAGCATAGGTGCAGTGACCATCCGTATTCATCGGAGCCCCATACGCAGAAGGGTTAGCTGAACTGTGGTTTTAGACACACTTCCGGTAGCCCCCTGGTTCATTTGGCCAGTGAGTTGCTCCACTGTTGTGTGTCGATCGGCCGTCACGCACCTTCGAAGCCGACATTCACCTCTCATATCAATGGCACGTGGTGCTCCGCAGTTTCCACGTCGCTTATCCGCAATGGTGCCATTTCTCCAGTCACGATACACTTTAACCACAGCAGCACGCAAACAGTTCACAAACCGCGCTGTTCCAGAAATCCTACCACCGTTGTCCCGAAAGCCGATAATCATCCATTTTTGCAAATCTTATAAATCACTCCTTTTATTCATGACAGAAACGAGTGATATGTTTTCAGAACGCCTACAGCACACCTTACATATCCTCCAAGCCAGCTCATAACACGTGCCTTCTTTTATTGGCTACGCGCTCTTGACGTCAAAAGTAGGATGTGGTCACAATAATGTGACTCAACTGCGTATATGCACCAGTTTCTTAGAATTTTCAAAGCTTAGTCGGTTTCTTGTTGCATTATGAATGCACGACCAGTTGGAGAACAACCTTTCAAGCTGTGCTGATGATGCTGGTTTGTTGAGAAGTTTAATAATTAATTTCGCGTGCTCTTTGTGATGTCTTTTAGCAAAATGCCAAAATGTTGCTGGAGTCTGAACTTCTTTTTCAAGTAGTTTACTAAATATTCTCACACTATCTCTATGTCGTTGGTAGCTTGTGATTCGGGCTGCATCCAAATTCTGCAGTATAAAGTTTTCTACCACCTCAAGACGCTCTTCATTTAGTTTCTTACCCTGATATTTAGGATGCAACACGTTGACCGTAAGGCTGTTTTTACTCACTTATTTTTTTGAATTTATTACATTTTTTACATTTACGACATAAATTACGTATTTTTTACGCGTATTTTACACATCACTTAGAAAATATTTTTTTACGCGTATCTTCCCAACACTGGTCATCAGTGAGCAAAGAATTATAAAAATTTATTGCTTAGGAAAATTGCTATGTGGAATTGATGTAGTTTCTAAGAAGAAAGTGCCTTAGTGGTGAACGATCTGGATGAAACAAACCCCCGAAAGGCCTTTAAAAATTTCAAAAGCAATTTAAAATTTCATTTGTTTTCATCGGTTAATATTTTATTAAAGTTGTGTTACTAATTATTTTTATCAAATTTTAGTAAAATTGCTTAATTGGAACAACTTTAAATAAAAGATAAAAGTTACGTGGGAGTCAGATGCGAAGAATATGAAGTTCCCCCTTAATTACTGTTTTCAGTTCCAAATATCAGGTCATCCCAGAAGTAATGTCGTTTTGCGCAAGCCCAACAGTAGTGAGCTCCCTGGTGCTCAAACTATGACGTCGACCACGGTGAGTATAAGAGGGATCACGCGAGCAGACCTTCAAGTCATGGTTGGACTTGATGGAAGAACTTCAAACCATGCCATCCGAAGCATGCTAAATATTAATTCTATCCATTACACGATGTATGACTTAGTTAATAGATACTACGAAAAAGCTAAGATTCATCCTAATCCTCTAGTCAGAGAGGCCATTAACTACACTGTCAATGTAACTGACAGTTATAAAAGGCCAAAAACTATCTTGAATAAAGTTCCAGAAATGAACCCAATTCACATCTACCCTAGCAAAAAAAATAACAATAATTGGGACTAGTGTTTAGAGGGTATTTCTCACCTAAGAAGAATTTCTGTTAAAAAAAAAAAAAAAAGGGGGGCTCTTTTAAGGGCCGTACTCTGATTTGCAAATATACTTCACACACATGGGAAAAAATCTTGTTAAATAAAAAAAGGGGGCTCTTTTAAGAGCCGTACTCTGTTTTGCAAACATACTTCACACATGTGAAGAAACCTTGTTAAATGAAAAAAAAAAAAAAAGGGCACTTTTAAGGGCCGTACTCTGATTTGCAAATATACTTCACACATGTGAAAAAATCTTGTTAAATAAAAAAAAAAGGGGGCTCTTTTAAGAGCCGTACTCTGTTTTGCAAACATACTTCACACATGTGAAGAAACCTTGTTAAATGAAAAGTGAAAAAAAAAAAAAAGGACTCTTTTAAGGGCCGTACTCTGATTTGCAAACATACTTCACCCATGTGAAAAAATCCTGTTAGATAAAAAAAGGGGGCTCTTTTTAAGAGCCGTACTCTGTTTTGCAAACATACTTCACACATGTGAAGAAACCTTGTTAAATGAAAAAAACAAAAAAAACGGCTCTTTTAGGAGCCGAACTTGTTTTGCAAAGAGAAATATTGCAGTTCATATATATGAGACTGGCCCAGAAACACGGTACTATGGTTTAAAATAATTATTAAAGTACCAAACTCCCCTCCAGCCAGTAAAAAAACAACAACAACAACAAAAAAAAAAAAACGAAAAATTCCTGAGAAGCGAGGTGAAAAGCCGACTCCTACACGGGAACTGAGCAAACGATAACTGTGTGCTTTAAGGTGCCTTGCAACACAGGGTTTTGTGAGAAAACTGGGTGTTTATCTGTAGGATTTTTCTTGTGGTTCTACTCTTTTTTTTAGGCACCCCTTTTCTCTGGCCTTTCCGCCGTTTCCCTGGGGCCTGGCGTTGTCTGCGGGATAGCCTGCTTTGACTGATTTGGTGCAGGTAAGTATGTAGGGTAGCTTGCAACTTCAATACTTAACGGGTAACCGTCTACTCCTTCTCCTCTAATATTTCCATACTTTCCTTTCGTACTATTCTATCAGGGAAATCTGTTCCCAATTATCTTATCTTCTTCTTTTTCACCTGACAAAAGGCGCAGAGCACTGAGGGTTAGGGTCTCTCAACCTCAGATAGGAAATCTCTCTCTCGACCTTCAAGTCACTTGAGACCGCAAACGGGAGTTCTAGGTGCAGTCGTTGTGTGCTTAAACCGCATAGGAAATGGCAGTGTCAGAAGGCCACATTAGGCACATTATGCTGTATGAGTTTCACAATCGGCATTCAGCGACGGAAGCAACACGAAACATCAATGCCGTATATGGGACGGGTACCCTGGAGGTCAGGAAATGTCAACGCTGGTTCCAGAAATTTCGACGGAGCACCAGCCTCAAGGATATGCAACGACCCGGACGGCCTGTTGAGCTGGATAACGAAGTGCTGAAAGCTACTGTTGAGAAAAATCCGCAAACAAAAGTCGAGGAATTGGCCAGACTTATTCATTCAACCCATTCCACTGTTCACCGGCATCTGCAGGACCTCGGTTATGTGTCGAAACTGGATAAGTGGATACCTCATGATCTCACTCCACAACAGCTGCACAGCGTGTGGATATTTGCACTTCTTTGCTCTCCCGTGAAAAAAGGGAGCCGTTTTTGCACAGAATTGTCGCGGACGATGAAAAATGGATTTTTTTGTCAAAACATTAAGCGTAAACGGCAGTGGCTTCCCAAAGGCAATGTGTCTGCAGCAGTGGCGAAACCAGGACGTTTCCCACAAATGGTTTTGATGTCTGTGTGGTGGGATATGCAAGGCATAATCCATTACGAGCTGCTGCCACCCAAGAAAACCATTACAGGGGAAATCTATTGTTAGCAGCTGCAGCATCTACGCACTGCTTTGCAGGATAAACGTCCAGCACTCGTGAATCGTAAAGGCGTGCTGCTGCAGAAGGACAACGCAAAACCACACACAGTGAAAATGGCCAGTGCCACGCTGCAGGACTTCGGATGGTAAACACTTCCGCATCCAACATATTCCCCTGACATCGCCCCATCCGACTACCACCTCTTTCGCTTCCTGCAAAACAATCTTGCAAGGAATACACTTCGAAATGGGGAGGAGGTACGGCGAACCCTTTCTGCCTTTTTTGCATCGAAACCCATGGAATTCTACAAGTCTGGGATTCAAAACTTTGTCGATCGATGGGAGAAGGTTGTAACTACCGGTGGCACTTATTATATGGATTAAAACATCTGTTCTAGGTACCTTTTTCTTTCTTTTCTTCACACGTTGAAAAAGCGACAGTATTTTTGGGATTACTTGGTATTCCGCGTGAATAATATGAATCAATCACGCTGAATACATGTGCCTTATACTGAAGAGCAATTTAATTAGAGATACCTGTCTAGTAACGTGTAGCACCACCTTTCGCCCTGATGACGGTTGCGATTCGTCTCGGCATGGACTCGACAAGACACCGGAAGCGTTGGGAAGCCATACGGATCCACGACCCCTGAACAAGCTCCCACAGTTCACGAAGATTTGATGGAGGGGGGGGGATTCAGAGCCTCGAACATCTTTCTCGATGGCATCCCAGATGTGCTCGATGGGATTGAGGTCAGGTGATCTAGCTGGCCAAGGAAGCGAGGTTACGTCGGTGGAGTGTTCATCTAACCATTCGGATACATTTCGGGAGCTGCATTGTCTTTTTGCAGGATGAGGTCCCCAGTGGGATGTTGAAGACGCACAAACGGGAGCAAATGGTCGTCCAAGATATCCCGGTAACGTTGACTTGTTAGGGACGATGTCACACGTACCAGGGGTCCCGTTTCAGTCCACGTAAAGCAGTCCCCAGACGGGAATGCCACCCCCACCAGCTTGAAGAGTACCCTGCCGGCAAGAAGGATCCATCGTTTGATGCGGTTTGCGCCGTACTCGTATCCTGCCATCCGCATGTGCCAACGTGAATCTCGACTCATCAGTCCAGGCAACATTTTTCCACATGTCTAGGGTCCAGTGGCGATGTTCCCGCGCCCATGCTAATATTTGCACCCTGTGATGTGCGGTCAGCAGCGGTACCTTCGTGGGACGATGGCTTCTGTACCCCATAGCGAGGAGATCGTTCTGGATGGTGTGGCTGTTTACACGTTTTTGTGCACCAGCGTTAAATTGCCGAGCGATTTCTTGCACTTTGGCCCGTCTATCCGCTGTTACATTGCGAGCTAGCCGACGATGACCCCGGTCATCCACACGCTGTTGTCCTCGGCAGTTGGCCCTTGCAGGGATGGTTTTACTGGATTCGATGTACTCACGTTGCACCCGCGACACAGTGGCTTGTGAAAATCCCAGTGCCTGCATGACTTCCGAGATGGAGTGACCCATTCGTCGGGCCCCGACAATTTGCCCACGATTAAATGTGCTTAGATCCTTCTTCTTACCCATACTGCGTCCTACTCTTACTGATTCCCGTCGCATCATTCCTTATATTGTCGGATCGCTGCATACGTCGTGTCGTTTCCGTTTACAGAGCCGCCCGCAGCGCCACACTTGCATAATGCCAGCTGTCTCTAATTCAATTGCTCTTCAGTGTATATGCCGCTTTCGTTAAGATTAGGAGGTGGTATAAGAAGATTTCATTTGCGTTTTTTTGTTGTTGTTTTTGTTGTTTCTTCTCGAGTATAATGACCATCACCGTGATCATCTAGGGTCATAGTGGCCGATCTCTGATTTGAAACCTTTGATTCCAGGAGGCCTCACCCGGAGCACGAGTCCATCAAGAGCGACTGGACAGAAGCCCGTGCCGCTGGCCACTCAGAATCCCGAAACGTCCTTTTGTGTTACTTATAAGGAATCACAGAATGGGGACAGGTGGTTGCATTTGTTGGATCCTGTGGCGAGCTTACCTGAAATGCCCTTCTCAAACAAAAATTATTGTTCACCTTTGGGGGAAGGGGATGTATAGCAACCCCCATGAGGAACTGTGAGGGCTATAAGCAGTCGTATGTTCCTAATTTAAGGACAATGTCTCCTGGGAAGGAAAAAGCAGTGCTTTAAGGTGGTTCCACCTAAAATCTCTGCGTTATGTTTCCAATGGTAAAACTTCTTTACATATTTTCTTCGCAATTAATGTATTCTCATGGATGAAAATTTGCACATCGGTAAAACTAACTGTGACGTATATTCTAAATTAACTTTCCTTTTTAGTTTCTTTCCCTATGTAAATCTTGAGTTTCTTCTGTTATTCTTCACTCTTAACGTAATATCTTTTCTCTCAAACGAATACGTTTGGCAACACAATTGAGGTTGAATGCACGTGACGTATGCCTGATATTGATAAGAACTAGAGATAAAAGCGACGACTAAATTGTTGCTTGAAGAGCGTTGTAAGAGAGCGATTATTGCGAGCGTTCGGTTTTAAACTGATTATTGAAAGGAGCGTTGTGAAAAGAGCGTTGTGTTAATAGTTGTGTGGTGTGGGGAGAGTTTAGTGCGATATGCTATGCTACGATGTGTGATACATCCTGAATAAAGCATCTTTTTCCGTAAATGTGTGACTTCTGTTGTTTACATGTTTCGCCTGGCCGTTAAGGTTTCTTTCATTTAGGAACTATTTCTTAGTATGTTGATGTTTTAAATTACCGTAGAAGTAAGACAAGACTTCTCCGTCATATAACTTTAAGTTATAGCATGGGATACTTAACACTTGCTAAAACATAACCATAATTATATTAAAAATCAATCATTTTTCTTTCAGTAATGTTCAGACCTGTAACTGATGGCTCGACCTGCACATAGAAGACGTCAGTAGACAACAAATGTTGGATAAGTTATGTTTTAGCAAGTACTAAGTATCCCATGCTATAACTTAAAGTTAGTTTCATCGATATGCAGATTTTCATCCTTACGAATACATACATTAATTGCGAAGAAAATATGTAAAGAAGTTTTATCATTGGAAACATGAGGCAGATATTTTACGTGGAACCACCTTAAGATAAGCACACTGCCCATACCTCGTCCGGGCTTGAACCCCGCCCCGAAGAACGGTGAGAAGTAGCCGCCACTTGTTACTCTGTCTACATACATCGTAGCCGCCACTTGTTACTCTGTCTACATACATGTTTAACTTTTTGAGGTTGCTTCTCCTCCTAGAAGTCGGTTCACCACTTACTGCGTGATTCGACAGTCTTGCTTTTCCAATTCGAACGTTCTGTTCATATACGAGTACGCTTTCATATAAATCAGTGTTCCTGATGCATGAACATCTCTAAAAATTCCTTTGCTCTGCATGCTTTTCTTCCCAACTAAGCCACGAAAAGTGCCTTAGCATCGCTAAGCCGCACTGAGGCTCTTCTACACCACTGCTATGTGGCATGTGCGCATTTGAACTTCAGAATGATTTTCATGGTGACTTAGTTGGAAATCTGAGTCTTCAAAACACTCGTGATTTTGTCAAAACTAAATTTTCAAAGAAAAATAATTATCTGGCACATTACCTCGTTTCAAACGTGGTTTGATGTTACATCCAATCATGAGCAAAATTTTATAATTCTTTCGTCGTTAAATCGTTGTTGAAAATTTCTCTAAAAGAATTTTAAAATTCTTTTCCGTTAAATCGTTGTTGAAATTTTTTGAATTCGTTTTACAATGCATATTTTTGCAGTTCTCTTTCATCACAGATCTAACAGAATTTTTGACACGAGGGAATTTATGAGGTAACGTGCGTTTTTGCAGTGAACCCCAAGATTAAAATTCTCGACCCGGTTTGATCGCTCCAATCCTCCCCTGATTACGGACAAAGCAATCGAAGCCTTTGTTTCTTTTCAATACAATATATTTCTAATCTTGTTGAACCAATAATTTCTTATCTTGTTCACAGTAGAAGCAAATAACGAAGTGAAGTAAAACTTCTGTGTAATACGAGATTAAAGATGAGAACATTTGCACCAGGTGTTTAAAACATTTTACAAAATGTAACAGGAGCATATTTTACGTTAGGCTGCAATTTCTGAACTGCATGTGGAAGAAATTTTTCAGGTGGGATTTTGAAATAAATGTATAGTCACTAATTTGCATTTCTTAATTATTTTTTACCGAAAACAATTCCATTCTTGATTCAGTGGCGCAAAAATGCACTTCAAAACCCATATTTCAAATGATTCTGGGTATTTTCAGAGAAGGAAATCACCTTCTTCCGAATTGCTTGAACTGAACAGAAGAAAATTGCCTGTGTGCAAGCAATTTTCTTCTGGCATTGTTCAGCCTCCAACAGTATATTATGAACGAAAGAGGGTATTTTTCTTAAAACTCACATTAAGGGATGAGAACATTAAAGCTGGAATACTGAATAAGTAACGACTAGAAAGAGAAAAAGAAATGGATATTATTAACATTGGGATCTTATATTAAAAAGCACGCATTGAGAAACGAGCTACGATACTATCGTTAATGCTTGTCCAAAATAACTTCGCAAATAACTGTCCTGTTACCGTTGTAAAAAAGACATTTAAAACAGGCGAAAGAAAAAACTTCATCCCCAAACATTGCTGAAACTCAAAAATAGCAAAAAGTGTTACCTATAGGTAGAAAAATCTAGCTAGTTTGAATGGAAAATATAGCACAAACGTTTAGAAAGAAATTGCCGGGTTTCTGGAAAGAACAGTCCGGAAAAATCTTTTAGAAACAGTGTATATTTTTCATTCAGGGAAATTCTTCTTCAAATTGAAGTTATGAAAACAATGGCTTTGGATTGCATTTGAAAATGCATTCAGGAAAAGGTGGTAGAATTCTTGTTCTTCCGTCATAAAAGATAACTTACCAGAAGAGAAGAATTTCGCATTATGTAACATTTTCCGAGGTGTTGAAAAAAAAAAGACTTTGGATTGCATTTGAAAATGCATTCAGGAAAAGGTGGTAGAATTCTTATTCTTCTGTATCCAAGGTGTTGTTTCACAGTTAAAAAGTGGCACCATTTGCCTATTGCCGTTGCGAAGGGTCTGCGCGTGCGGTTTTGTTTTGTTCTTTACATGAGCTTCTTGTTCTACATTACTTTACTTTAAACCCGAATACGAAACATAGATGGCAGCAACAGTACTTCTGCGATTATTCCGGCACTCAATATTGTTGGTAGCGCGACGCAACTTTGGTAGGCAGACGTAACTTCCCAGCGACATCACCTCAGGTGTTTTCGATTGCTGCGTGAATCACGGCATCGCTTTAGAAAAGCAAAGCGGAATTCAGTCAGACTCACTAAAAGCTAAGGGGAACACTGGCGATCATTCTCCGGGTTACACTGCATGTGTTAAGCATACTTTTCTAGTCCTTTCTTGATAGAAAAAACAGAGGATTTGATAAAATCCAATCATCAAAACTTTACAACACAGTCGTAACTAGGGCAGTGGCGACGCCAGCATCTCAGAACTGGGTGGGCTATAGGGGGGCTAAATCTCATGGGAGGGGTTACAATTTTTGAAGTGCTAGGCGGAAATCTTTGCAAAAAATTCCGTTCATGTAGACTTTATCCGATGCTGATGATGTTATCAACAGTAAAAAAAAATTCAGGTGCGTACTGTGTAGTATTTATTCAATGTAAAAGGAGTGAGACAAGGTGACACCATATCTCCGAAGCTCTTTAACGCCACATTGGAAAATGTCTTTCAATCACTGAACTGGGAAAACAAAGGGATAAAGTTTAATGGAGATTATCTAACCCACCTTCGTTTTGCTGATGACATAGTCATTTTTGCAACTACCCCATCAGAGCTGCAGAGTATGATCCAAGAACTTGCTGACAAGAGTAAAGAAGTGGGATTAAAAATGAACTTTCAGAAGACAAAAGTGATGTTCAATGCTTTTACACGAAATGAAGATTTATCGATTGATGGAGAAAAGCTGGAGATAACAGACACGTACGTTTATCTTGGACAGCAGATATCAAGTGAGGGTCACATTGATGAAGAAATTAATCGGCGTACAAAACTTGCCTGGAGAGCTTTTGGAAGAAACAGCATAATTTTCAAGAGCAATATGCCATTATGTCTTTAAAGAAAATTGTTTGATCAATGCATCCTTCCAGTGCTTACGTATGGTGCAGAGACGTGGACCTTAACTGAAAGAGACATACAAAGGCTGCAGACAACTCAAAGCATCATGGAGAGGTGCATGCTTGGTGTAACCAGGAGAGATAAGAAGAGGAACTCGTGGATCCGAAAAATGACAAGAGTGGAAGACATCATGATCAGAGTTAAATCCCTGAAATGGCAATGGGCTGGGCATACTGCCAGAAGAACAGACCATCGATGGACAGCCGAAATTTTAGATTAGATTCCAAGGGACAGGAAAAGGCCCAGAAGAAGACCACATGGGAGATGGGTGGATGAAATTCGAAAGTATGCGGGAGTGACATGGAGGAGACTGGCACAAGACAGACCGTTGTGGAGGAAACTTGGGGAGACCTTCGTCCAGCAGTGGATTGATAATGGTTGACAATGATGATGATGATATAGTACGTACTGGGAACCATAAGTATCTCCATTGCAAGTTACAATTGCTCTTTGCAGTTTTAGCTTAGTCATATAGTTTTTTTATTTATTTATTTTTACTTGTTTTTTATTTATTTATTTATTTATTTTGCTGTCATAAGGCTGTTTTATGAATTTTGATTTGTAACCTGGCAAGGAATATCTCTTTTTTCCCTTTCATCTTTTTAAACTATAAATATAAAAAACGGTGTCCTTCTACTACTCTCTTAGACACTCTCTTGTATTCTACTGCTCTCTTGTACTTCTGGAAAATAGACTTCCTCCACTTCCCAGAAGTACATTCACTGAATTTAACAAAACATTCATTTTATATAATACATTTTTTGTGAATTAGAACTATTCACGTACAATTATCCAAGTTCCCTAAAAGCTTAGATGGCTCGTGTGTTCTAACTGCTTAAATATTTTCGCAAGGGCTAAAGGGTGGGCTCAAAAACAGTTGGGTAGGCTAAAGCCCACCCTAGCACACTTGTAGCGTCCCGCCTGAACGAGGGCAAAGCAAGCGCGGGGGGGGGGGGCTATCTAGGGCGCAGCTCAAGAGAGTGCAAAAAATCACGATTTAATCGGAATTGAAACATTTACACCAGTTTCTGATACAGCTTTTTCGCGCTATATTTTGTCGTTTTTCCAGTTACTGCAGGGGTGCACAACCTTTTAACACCTACGGGCCAATTTCAGATTGCCTCAACAACGGCGAGCCGCATGGCGCACCCTAACAAAGGATTCCAAAAAGAATCCCAAAACATAAATATTAAAAAACATGTATAATAAAAGCTAAAAAAAAGTGCACAGAAATGAATTAAACAAAACAATTTATTTGCTAATATGCAGGAGTCGCCAAACAAAACCGTTCCTTTTTTTTTTTTTCTTTTTTTATTTTTGTTTCTAGGTCCCTAGTGAGGTGTTTGACACTGTTTATTTTTTATTAGTCTTTCAATGACTGGTTCAACGTTGGAAGTGTATATACTTAGGCGAGAACGACCTCTTGATTTCACCTGTTTCATTACAGAAAATGGTTGTTTGCATAAGTATGTGCTTCCGAATAATGTTGCCGTTTTTTGAAAAGTGGATTTTTCAATCTTCTTTTCACAAGGCAAAAAGTTTATGTGGAATTCTAGCTAGAAACTTCTTTCTGCCACTTTAGCCTTCAATTCGAAGTTATTTTTAAGCTCCGCAAGTTCCATCTGAAAATTGACGGGTGCCATTTCAATATTAGATGCGAATGACTTTGCAAACACGGTGTGTATTTGAGTGTACCCCGAAAAAAATTCATACCTTTATATATGTACACTGAAGTGCCAGAAAAATTGGTACAGACGAGCTTATGCAAAATACACAGCAACGTCACCTATGCGCGTACTCGGTTGCGTCCGGCAGTGCATATATTAAGTGATAGACATCCTTGCCAGCTGTCAGAGCTGTTTTCGGCATGAGAATGGCAAGTAATAACGATCTAAGCTATTTTCAACGCGGTGTCATAGTTAGCGCTCGTGAGATGGGCCATAGTTTTTCGGAGGTAGAAACGAAGTTCGGATTTTCACGGACCACCATTGCAAGGGTGTACCGTGACTACAAGAATTCCGGCAAAACCTCCAACCTACGATACCAGTGCGGCCGTAAAAAGACATTGGGTGAACGTGACCATCGTCGGCTGTCAAGAATCTTTTCACGCGATAGGCGTGCAACACTCTCGCAGGTATAATGGGAATTCAATGCTGGAGCCTCAACAAGAATCAGCGTCCGGATTGTGCAACGTACTCTGCACGATATGGGCTTTGGGAGCCGACGCCCAACTCGAGTCCCCTTGATAGGTGCGCGACACAGAGCTATGCGCCTCGCTTGGGCACGGCAACACCGCCACTGGACACTTGATGACTGGAAACAAGCAGCCTGGTCTGACGAGTCTTGTTTCCAATGTATCGGGCTAATGGAAGGATTCGTGTGTGGCGCAAACCCCATGAAGCCATGGATCCCGCCTGTCAACAGGGAACTGTACCGGCTGGTGGGGGGTCCGTAATGGTATGGAGTGTATTTAGCTGGACTTTACTGGGACCCCTGGTACGTCTACAAACGTCTGTGACCGGCCAACGCTATGTGCGCATCCTTTCTGACGGTACACCCGTTCTTGTCCTGCATTCTTGCTGATGGGTTGGGTCTGTTCCAACAGAACAATGCACCTCCGCACAAGTGTCGGGACGCCACATCATGGTTAGAGGAGCATTCATCTGAGTTTGGGGTGTTGCCATTCCCACCCAATTCCCCAGATCTGAACGTGATAGAACAGATTTGGGATGCAATGCAACGCTCTACAGAAAACAGGAATCCGAGACCTCGGAATACACCCGAATTGTGGAAAGCTCTGCAGGAAGTATGGTGTGCATTGCCTACAGCATATTTCCAGAATCTAGTAGAGTTCATACCCCATCGTATTTCTGCAGTCCTGCGCTCCCGTTGGGGACCTACCAAGTATTAGACTGGTGCACCAGTTTTTCTGGCACTTCAGTGTATATATATATATATATACAGTATATACCGCCAGGCCCACCCTAAATATTCATATCCCTATAATTTTTTATTTTTTCTGTAAATGTTTGATTAATTTCTGTTTTGTGCTCTCCTGAGATTTTGAGCGCGCGCGAGCCACATACAATCAGGCCAAGGGCCGCATGTGTGAGTTATAGAATATGCTTATATCTTCGCCAGTTTCGAAACCCTTGGCAGCTTAATATTCGCATTTCTTCTTCAAAATGTGCAGGGATGTTAGTTTGCTGACAATCAGAAATGAAGGTGCCGGTTTTCGTACGCTGCAAGGTAAGGATGTCGCTCACATTGTTGAATAATCTCTTTGAATTCGATCATTGCCGCCGCTACTGCAAGCTGACTTCAGTCCGATTAATCCGGTACCAAACGCCCATACTCTTCGAAGCAGTTGGAGTTCTCTTGACCTCCTGTATTTTACAGTCTTAAATGACGTACCGTGTCCAGTTGCACTTCACTTCCCAGAGCATTCTTGATGTAGTGTAAAGAAAACGCACGAAACCCTTCTGCTGAGTGCTGCACCTAATTTCCTAACTTCTTTCGACGCAATTAAAGAAGGTAAAATGCTGTTGCCTTTGGAATAAGAAATAACACCAACTGCATCCCTATTTATTGCATCATACCCTAATGAAAGCTTTTAAGCGTTAGGTTCTTAAACTGCAATGCAAATAGCAATGACAGCAGCGGAAAGTTTGCAAAGGTCTTTCTCTGATCCGCCGAAAAACTGTCAAATTCTTAAAATCTATTGCACAGCCGTTTATAATTATTAGTTATCTACTAACTGCAAGAAAATATGAAATAAAATAAACGAAATTCAATGTGACGCGAAATGTCGGAAGCAACTCCCAATGGCCAATTTTAGTTTCTTTGAAATATTGTTTCATACGCGTGTAGGAACCAAATAAAGCAAACTTTTTCTCAATCAACACACAAGACTGTTTGCTATCCTAAAAACTCGTCCAACATGCGCGATGACAGCAGACGCTCCCTCAATGGGGGTGGTCCAGGGGCCCGGGTTCTCCCCATGAGGTATCACTTCCTTTTTCGTTCTTTGTAACTAGCTGCTTATTTTGAAATGTATTTGTAAATGATTTCAAATCTATATTTTGCAAATCACTGGAAACGCACTTTAATACGGCGGATATTAAAGTGCGATTTACAGGAAATCTAACGACATCCAAACTGCTGATTTACAGGAAAGCCAACGATGTCCAAGCGTGGAGCCCCGCGGTGTACGCTCAGCAATTCGGTGAAAGCTATTGCACGGTGTATATCAGTTTAAACGACGTCGAGTTGCTGCCACCGTGTGATATGGCCAACAGGCAATCCAGTAGACGACAACTGGATGACTTTACCCGAGGTCGCGTCATTGGAATGTCGGAAGAAGGTCGAAGTGTGACTAGTGTGGCCGAGGAGTTCGGGATCGCTCACAGCATCGTTTCACGAGCTTGGAGAGCATTTCAAACGACAGGAACAGCTGTCCGAGAGTTTAGCAGTGATCGTCCAGGAGCAACCATGGCGGCGGACGACCGGTATATTGGCCTACAGGCGAGAAGAGACAGACGGCACACAGCGGAAGAAATCGCAAGGCACATGCAACAGAAAACTATACGTCCCTTATCGCGCTTTACCGTGGTCAGGAGGCTGCACAAAGGTGTTCTATTTGCACGACGACCAGTACGGTGTGTGCTATTAACGCCTGCTCATCGGAGACGGCGGTTTCTGTGGTGCCAGGAACACAAGAACTGGACACATCAGCAATGGGGTCGAGTTCTCTTTACGGATGAGAGCCGATTTAGTCTGACGAGTGATTCTGGACGTATACACATCTGGAGAGAGCAGGGAACACGCAATCACACTTCCAACATCATCGAAAGTGACAGGTTTGGAGGTGGCCGAGTTCTCGTTTGGGGCGGTATCATGGTTGGTAGCCGTACTGATCTCCACATCTTCCAAGAAGGTTCAGTCACTGGTGGCCGCTATTGTACCAAGGTTGTCCTGCCTCACGTGCGTCTGTTTAGAGGTGCTGTGGGTCCTGAGTTCCTCTTCATAGACGACAACGCTACACCTCATTGTACAGTGGCTGTCGCAGAGCTGTTGGAGAGTGAAGATATTCAACGCATGGATTGGCCGGCAAGGTCCCCGGATCTAAATCCAATCGAACACATGTGGGACCTTTTCGGGAGACGCTTAGCAGCACGTCACCAGCTGCCAGCAACGATTCCGCAGCTGCGATTGGCGCTACAAGGGGAATGGGCCGCGATGCCTCAACAGCTCCTTGACAACCTCGTCCTCAGCATGGACAGACGTTGTAAAATCTTCAACGCAGTCAGGGTTGATCATATCCCCTACTAAAGACTGGATTTTTCTTGGCAGCAGCCTGTCACATGGACGTTTCTCTCTTCTGTCCAGTTGTGCTCGAAGCTACCTTTTCAATAAAGTGCCTTTGTATTCTTTGGATTCCTTGTTTGGACGGTTTCGCTCACTTGTCCCATATTCTTACATCTTGAGGATCTTATATTATGATTTGAGTCGATGTGGAGCACTTCTGCACGACGTTACATTCGAAAAACCGCCTCGTCCTTAATTTTTGCACGCCACTGTGTATATACACTGACGGAAAAAAAATCTCCACCAAGAAGGGGTTGTGTTAGATAAACGACAGTTGGTAGGCGGTGAGAGTACATCTGTAAGATGACCTCTGTGCAAATTTCGCGCTCGGCGCATACGTGTGGCGCTAGTAGCACCCCTCGGTACATGCAAAGCAGCTTTGCTGTAAATACGCGCTGTAACGTTCGTGATCGTTAGTTACTTTGAGAATCGACGTAGGGTGTTGATGTTAGTCAAGAATGCCTTTAAGAAGACGAAGAAGCCATTTTCAACAGCTCACGGAGTTTGAACGAGGTCGTGTAATAGGGCTACGAGAAGGTGGATTTTCTTTCCGCAATATTGCAGAACGACTTGGCAGGAATGTAGTCACTGTGCATGATTGTTGGCAGCGGTGGTCAAGGGAAGGTACTGCCTCAAGAAGAGCGGGCCGGCTGCCACGTGGCACTACTGAGAGGGAAGACCGCCGTGTACGGCGTATGGCCGTGGCGCATCGTACCGCGTTTGCGGCAGCAATTCGAGCTGCAGTTGCCACCACAGTGACACAACGAACTGTTACAAATCGGTTACTTGAAGGACAGCTCTGAGCCAGACGCCCTGTAGCGTGCATTCCACTTACTCCAAACCACTGCCGTTTGCGACATCAGTGTTGTCAAGCTAGAGCTCATTGGAGGACGGAGTGGAGATCTGTTGTGTTTTCTGATGAAAGCTGGTTCTGCCTGGGTGCCAGTGATGGCCGTGTGTTGGTTAGAAGGAGGCCAGGTGAGCGCCTGCAACCGACCTGTCTGCGGCCGAGACACACTGGACCTACACCTGGAGTTATGGTCTGGGGAGCAATTTCCTATGACAGCAGGAGCACTCTCGTGGTTATCCCACGCACCCTGATGGCACAGTTGCAGAGGGAAGACCTCTGCAACTGTGATTCAACCTGTTGTGCTGCCATTCATGAACAGCATTCCAGGGGGTGTTTTCCAACAGGATAACGCTCGCCCGCATACCACTATTGTAACCCAACCTGCTCTACAGAGTGTCGACATGTTGCCGTGGCCTGCTAGATCACCAGATCTTTCACCAATCGAGCACGTATGGGACATCATTGGACGACAACTCCAGCGTCACCCCCAACCTGCATTAACCGTCCCTGTGTTGACCGACCAAATGCAACAGGCATGGAACTCCATCCCACAAACTGACATCCAGCACCTGTACGACACAATGCATGAACGTTTGCGTGCTTGCATTCAACATTCTGGCGGTTACACCTGTTATTAATGCACCAACATTTCACATTTAAAATGGCTCTTCTCGCGCTTACAATAAGCTGTGATCTTGAAACCTTAATTGATTAAATATGTTACCTATACAAATGTATTGCCGCCATTTCATTCCTCTACAACTATTTTTTCGTGGTGTTGGGATTTTTTTCCGTCAGTGTTTATAGTGTATATATAAAAAAAAATTGTAGACCGTGGGTTGAATTAGCTGCTTTGGGTTGGGGAACATGATTCCGCCCTAGCCAGAAGTATATCATCTACAAGTATGAATTTCCTAGCTTAAGTACAGGATCACTAAGAGTGATTTGAGAATTACTATTATACTAACTGTTAAAATGCCGTCGTTGCACGATATAACATGAAATTCAAATTTAACGATGAAAATGACTTTTATTTACACTGAAGAAAAAGTCAGAAGTGAAAATCACATCACTAGATCTTTCGTGCTGGCTCCTAGCATATTCTCAGGTGAATGCTAAAAAAGATATTGTAAAAAAGTTGAAAAGGAGTCCACCATGGAACGCCACTCTTGTTTACATACACCACGTTCAGGTCCCGAATGACTTCAAAAAACGTCCCCACTCTCTTACTAATGATTGTTGTGTCTTACTTGTTATTGGGTGAGTTCTGAAATAAAGTTCGAAATAGTGGTTATTTGGTCCTTGTTGTTCGAAATTAACTGTATCCCAGGTGGAGGTTTAAATCTAGGTACTTCATCGTTACAACATTCATCAGCGTTATTGACTATGTATAAGCTCTCGCCTAGAGAAGTCGTATTTCCGTTGTTGTGACTGGAAATAACTCTTGCCTCATTCCATAGAGGGAAGTGGGCTGCCTGGTTAACTAATCTCGTAAGTGCTGTAGAGTTTGAATGTGTTTCGACACTGTACTTGTGTTCCGCACTACGAAAGTTCAAATTCCTTATGGTGGATCCAATATAAATCCGATCTATGTCCACGGTATCCAGGGCTTTTAAAGATATTTTATAAACTCCGAATCTGCTATTAGACGGGATTGGGTCCCGGTCTTTTTAGCACGTCTTTTGTAAAAAAAATTGTGCTTATGTTACCGGTTTGTCCGTCCGTCCGCTAATCCGTCCGTCAGTTCGTCTGTACCCAAGATATCTCTGCAACTATTAGTCCGATTTGAAAAATTATTTTTGCATTGGGAAGCTTGAAATATGCGAATGATGATCCTTTATTTCGTTGTTTTTTTTACGATGTACAATTTCGCCGCTAGAGGGCGTAAATGCAAATGATGTCGAATTCAAAAATACGTTTCATTCCACATATTTGCTTCTAAACATCCGATTGAATTTTTTTTTATCTTTCGATTCCATTTATGTCGAAGAGTATTTCAGATATATTAGGTGTGCAACTAAATTCTCGGCCCCTAACAGCAAGCGATCATAAAACATCGGCAAATGCAAATAGCTGTGTGCGATAATGGCTGATTGCAGCGCCATCCAACAGCTTTCCAGGCAACCGTAACCGCTCACAGCTGTAGTGGCAAAACGGACGAAAGTTGACGGTGAAAGCAATGTCGTTCGAGAAGCAACATTTGAGGCACTGCCTCCTGTTCGCATTTCAGCTGAAAAAAAGTTCCTAACAAATGTTCTGTGCTGCTTTGGGTGAGGCTGCTGTGTCTTACAGTACGTGTAAGAAGTGGTTCCAGCGGTTTAAAGCAGGGAAATTTCGATCTCCGTGATGCAGAAAGTCCGGGACAACCACAGAAAGCTGACGATGAGGAACTGGAACAACTTTTGGAAGCGGATCCCTGTCGCACCCAGTCAGAGCTCACCCAGGAACTCGGAGCAACACGGCAAGCCATTGCAAAGTACCTGCATAAGCTTGGACGGTTTCACAAGAAGGCCCGTTGGGTACCCCACCAACTCACAGCTGCGAACAAATTTAGGCTTCACGATGTTGCTGTGGCCTTGCTCTTCAGATTCAAGAAGAAGGATTTCCTTCACAAGGTTTTTATCCTGTGATGAGAAGTGAATCCTCTACGATAATCCTAAGCGTCGCAAGTCGTGGGTTTATCGAGGTCAGCCTACGACCAGTACCTCCAAACCAAATATGCATGCCAGGAAGTTGTTGCTGTGCATATGGTGGGATCAGCGCGGTGTCGTACACTATGAGTTGCTCAAACCTGGTGAAACGGTCAATGTTGAGCTTCATTGTCAGCAACTCATTCGTGTGAGTGACGCAATGGAGGCGAAAGGGCCATACACCGGCAAAGGGCAGAAGGTCGGTCCTGTTGCTTCAGGATAACGCGCGTCCTCACACCGCGAAAACGACTTTAAACACGATCACCGACCTGGGATGGGAGATTTTGTCCCACCCGGCGTATTCTCCAGACTAGGCCCCTTCGGATTATCACCTCTTTCGCTCCCATCAGCATCACCTGGGTGATACGCACTTCACTTCTGTCGAGGAGGTCCACACAAGTATTGATGACTTTATCAAATCGAAACAGCCCACTTTTTTCTGCAGTGGCATTCGGCAGCTCCCTGACCGATGGCTCAAAAACGCGACGGGGATTATTTCACTGATTAGGTACATATTCGATTTGCTATAATTTGCCGTCAACGTGTCGTGCCTGTGGCCGAGACTTAAGTTGCACTCCTAATAGTTACTTTTTTCAGATTACGCATAGATTTTTCGCTAGGGGGCGTAAAAGTAAATGACATTTCCCCCGATAATTCTTCTTCTAAAACCGATTTGAAAACTTTTTTCTTCAGCGGATACACCTCCTGATGGAAAATCTTTTGCATATAATTTAAAATTTTTGGTAAAGAATACTTTTGCCGCTAGGGGGCGTAAGGGTTAATTTTTGCTTCTGATGTATTTGCCATAAAACCTGAGCTTCTAAAACATCGATTGAAAAAATTATTTCGTGGACTGATGCCACTCACATAGATAAACCTTTTTGGAATATTTTCTTCTTAACATATTCCCCAGTTTCTCCGCCAGAGGGCGTAGATGTATATCTTATTTTGGTCAATATCTCTACTTCTAGGAGTCCGATTTGAAAAATTTCTTCTTTGTTGGATAGTGTTTTCAGTGGCACATGTTTTTCATATAATTTCAAAAATTTTCAAGTAATTCATAGACTTTCCGCTAGGGGGCGTAGAGGTAAATTGCTTCCCCCTATATCTCTACTTCTAAATCTCCGATTTGAAAAATTCTTTCTGCCCCGGATACAGCTCCTGATGAGAAATCCTTTGCACATAATTTCTAAGTTTTGTAAAAAATGGTTTGGCCACCAGGTGGCGTAAGTCTTAATTTCCGCTTCTGATGTATTTGCTGCAAAATATAAGCTTCTAAAATCTCGATTGAAAAAAAGTCGTTTGTTGACCGATACTACTCCTCATGTCGACAAACCTCTTAGGAAAATTTTCTTCTTGAAAAAATGCATGGTTTCTACGCCAGGGGTCGTAGATGTATATCTTATTTTTGTCAATATCTCTACTTCAAGGAGTCCGATTTGAAAAATTTCTTTTTTGTTGGATAGTGTTTCCGATGTGAAATGGTTTTCCTATAAATTCAAAATTTTCAAGTAAATCATAGACTTTCTGCTAGAGGGCACAAAGGCAAATTGCGTTTTCTGCGTTATTTCTGCTTCTAAAACTCCGATTTGAAAAATTCTTCCTGCATCGCATACAAGACCTGATGGAAAATATTTTTCACATAATTTCTAATGTTTGGTAAAGAATGGTTTTGCCTCCAGGGGGCATAAGTGTTAATTTCTGCTGCTGATGTATTTGTAGCAAAATCTGGGCTCCTGAAAACTCGGCTAAATGTTTTTTTTTTTTTTTCTTGGACCGATACCGCTCATATGGAAAACCCTTTAGAGAATACTTTCTTCCTAAAATAATGCATGGTTTTCTCACCAGGGGACGTAAAGTCACATCTTATTTTTGTCGATATCTCTGTTTCTAAGAGTCCGATTTGAAAAAATCTTTCTGTGTTGAAGAGACTTTCCGGTGAATAATGTTCCTCATATAAATTCATGTTTTTCTTAACGCACAAGTCTGCAACCAGAGGGCGTAAGCTCACCATTCCGTTTACAGCAATATCTGAGGGATAAAAAAACCCTACTAAAAAACTTCTTTCTTTCATCAGATACTATTGTTTTCCATACCGGTTCCATTGACTTTGAATAGCTTTGATAAATTTAATTTGCGTCAGAACGGATTCAAAAGACGTGCGTGCTTATTACACCCGAAAATTCGGTGTCATCTTTCTTGTTTAATTTTCGTAACATGTTTTTTAGTCGGTGATGGAACTAAGCAGATATTTCTATTTCTGGATGTTCTATCGATTGTAGATACCAGTTGACTGTTTTTCAAAAAGATTCCATTGACTTTGAATAGCGTTGATAAAATTAATTCGCGTCATAACGTATTCAAAAGACGTGATCATTACAACCGAAAATTCGGTGTCATCTTTCTTGTTTAATAGTTGACATTAGATACAACCTAATTTGTACCTCCACCTTGGATACAGTTAATTTGGAACAACAAGTACTAAACAAACCACTAACTCGAACTTTATTTCAGAACTCACCCAATAACAATTAAGATACAACAATCATTAGTAAGAGTGAGGGGACGTTTTTTGAAGTCATTCGGGACCGAATGCGGTCTATGCAAACAAGAGGGGCGTTCCATGGTGGACTCTTTTAACATTCACCTGAGGACGTGCTGGGAGCCAGCACGAAAGATCTAGTGATGTGATTTTGACTTTTAACTTTTTCCTCAGTGTAAATAAAAGTCATATTTTCTTCGTTAAATTTGAATTTCATGTTATATCGTGCAACGACGACATTTTAACAGTTAGTATTATTGGCACAAATTTCTTCAACAACTTCATTACTATTATTATACTGTACTATACTGCAAATGAACGCAGAAATTTGAGTTTATATCTGGCTGGTTTTCTTAGAATGTAATGAACATTTTGCTGCTTAATTCGGAATTTAATGTGATTGCCCTTAATTTTTTTCCCTCATTCAGTCCAGTTTAAGAAGCAATCACAAGACTGTTACAGTTGAAATAAAATGGTATTGGGAAAGAAGTTGGTTTTACGAGACACGGGAATAAATTTCATCCGTGTTTGCACTCTTTGCGGCGGAGTGGAATATGATGACATGTGACCGCAAATCTCACACCCTGTAGCATAAATGTCAATTAAAACAGTACCATAAACTATCTGCATGTAACAAGTTCAATTTTCGTGCTGTGCTTTAGTGGCCATCCTAAGAAATGTTCCGACTTTGTTTTCTTAAAAAAATTTTAATTCCGCAATTTCTTTCCCATTAGGGTATCTCAAGACCCTTAAGTATTAAATTTCGTCATGATATCTGTAACAGTTTTTCAGTTATGGTGGCGACAACACACACACATACACACACACAACACTGTGAAAATAGTCAAATCATGTTAGGGGGATCCCTAAATATGTATTTCAGTTGAAATCTCGAAGCCCATTTTTACCAGAACTTACTATTTTACTCGTGCACAGTATGTATCTAGGACGCAATAAATATCTGTCTTAAGTACGATTACAAAGATACTCTACAACTGCACATACCCGTCCTCAATGAACAAACACTTTTATTCGAAATTAAAAACATCTATGTACAGCTAAGAGCATATTAAAAAGTTAAAAGGCGAGCACTTTCGGTCCACCCAAGTGGCCATTATCAAGCCAACAAGTGAGCTCAGATTTTTTTTTTTTGGTTGGAGGTTTAACGACCACCGTGAGCAACTCAATGGGCTATAAGCAGTCGCCCGTCCCTAATTTAGGGTCACTGGTTCCAGGGAAGGGAGAGAGCCAGTGCCGTAAGACAAACACAACATCCATGCCTGACCGGGATTCGAACCCGGACCCTTACGGACGAATGATCAAAGGCCAACGCCTTAGACCACTGCGCCACCGGGGCGGCGCTCAGATTTCCTGTGAGTGGGACTATAATACATACAGGGTTAATCACGTGTAGTTACCATCACACAGCTGATTGGGAAAACAACAACGCTTGTAACATACTACGCTGACAAGAGAAATAATAAAGAAAACCTTTGCTGGATCGTTAGATTATAACGCTAACATTAAAAATGCCCTGCAGCGTTTCTGTAAATAAACACCAGGTACAATTTGGACTACGAACAACAAATATTTTCAATATGGTTCGTTGTGATCGTGATCAAGTAAAAATAAATGACAAATATGGAATATGCTGTATACCGCTACAGTCTCCTAAACATGAAGTTCAACCTTGTTATTATATAGGCTCCACCCTCAGGACGTTAGGTTTGAGAACGTCTGAACATAAATACGATATTTCTAGAAAGGCGATGTCGACCTCCTTAGCCAGGAAAGTTAAAGTGGAACCTTTTTGTTCCAGCTGGGGAACAAATGAGACATTTGACATATACTGGAAACAAGACTGATACTTTTTCAATGAAGCCTTATTTATTCTATGGTACGATAATTCATGCTGTAACGAAGATTTACCATGTTATGTACCAAACCCATGGCGACAATACATTCGAACACTTACCCCACCTAAGAACATTTAACTTAACCTAAAGACTTTAAGATAAAAAAACTATATATATTTTACCACGTTGTTATTGCTACTTTGTGTTGCTATGGTAACTGCACGTGACTAACCCTGTATGTATTATAGTCCCACTCACAGGAAATCTGAGCTCACTTGTTGGCTTGATAATAGCCATTTGGGTGGGACGAAAGTGCTCGCCTTTTAACTTTTAAGTTTTTAATATGCTCTTAGCTGTACATAGATGTTTTTAATTTCGAATAAAAGTGTTTGTTCATTGAGGACGGGTATGTGCAGTTGTAGAGTATCTTTGTAACCGTGCTTAAGACAGATATTTATTGCGTCCTAGAACCATTTTTACCTTTTTTCTTTTTTTCAATTAAAATACTTTCTCACGCATTAGGAGAGTAAAAACGGGGAAAGTGGATTATGAGGCAACGAAAGACATTATTTTTCATGAATGGCTGGAAAAGTGAAGGGGCCCTCCAAAACCCATTATGTGCGCGAGCCCCGGTAACTATAAATCTGCCACTGTTTTTATCGCATCCCAATATTTCGGGAGATGTTTTTGATGTATTCTTATTTACATCTTCAATATTTTGGGCCACACCCATAACGAAATCCTCGGTGCGCCACCGCATAACATTGCAAATCGCAATTTCGCCAATTAAGCTTAATAAATAACGCGATAACTTATTTCTTTTTTATTTCTTACCCATACATATCCATGGTTTTGACATTATCATCGCTGTGAGAAAATTCAAAATCGCAGCTTCTGTGATGGAAAAGAGAAATAACACTGACAATATCAAATGGTGAATATACTGTATATCAAATGCGTATGTAAATGGACGATGTCGTCGCTCTGTCCAATGTGACTTACCTGCCAGCAGGACGTACACGACATAAAGGCAGATAGCAGTCAGAACGAACGTCCGTGTAGCTCAATTGGTAGAGTGACTTATTCCGGAATGAAGGGACCCGAGTTCGAGCCCCGGCGTGGACAAAAATGACGCAGAAATTTACTTCGTTATAATGGCGCCCGAACTTTCCGGATGACGCGGTCGTTCAAAATCTCGCAATGGTGTGATGTTATTCCCACACCGGGAGATAGGAAAAATCATAGAATTCCCTCTCCAGCGCTTCGAAAAATAAAAATGTGTGACGTTGCATTCCATACACCAGATTGACTGGGAGTTCTCAAGTGCACGTTCTACAGCGGATGGCTGCCTGCAACGATTCATGGTCACGGCTGACCCGTGGGCCATGCCCCCTGCCCTCTTTCGGGGGGAGGATGTAACGTACCAGCCAGCAGGACGCGCACGACATAAAGGCAGATAGCAGTCAGAACGAACGTCCGCGTAGCTCAATTGGTAGAGTGATTTATTCCGGAATGAGGGGACCCGGGTTCGAGCCCCGGCGTGGACAAAAATGACGGAGAAATTTACTTCGTTATACCACGATATTTTATAAACAACACATAGCAACTGAAAAAAAATAACGTGGACAGAGGTAACGACATCGTCCATATTTATATAAAATATCAAATGGATTTAAAACACCGTTTCTACGAAAAGCATTATTTCGACCATTTGTAGAGTAATAACAACAAAATGTAAATCAGAAGGACTGCAGGAAAAACTATCGCCGTCATGAGGTACCATTTTGTACCTATCTATATCAGCCAATAATTTTGCTTCATAAATCCATATGCGTGTCTGTAGATATAAAAGCAATACAGATCGTAAAGCATATTATTTTAACAATCAGAACGCAAAACTGAATTGATTTCAGCCCACACTCTTTACCACGTAACATCACAAGAAACTTGAAAATTACATCGTCGTATAATCGAAATCGCTTCTCCCACTTAAGCGTGCAACCGTTACCCACCCAGGACAGTGAAGTTCCAAGGAATTAAAGCTAAGAAATAAAATCTTACAAGTAACAGCTCAAAATCTGAACCAACTTCAGACTTGGCGCTAGTCGAAATGATCCTAAACTTCGTCGTCGTGTCGACCGCCTTTTCGAATACATGAACTTGCGCGTCACATATAATCACATAAATTAAGGAAAAAGATTCTTCACAAACGCATCAGAAATTCACAAAGTATATTATTTTCAGCAATCAGAATGCGGTACTCAATTGCTTTCAGTTCTCTGTTCACCACGTAATGGCAACATAAAGCAAGACATTAAAAGCATTTCCCATGGTGTTAATAAAGCTGCGATGCGATTCTCTCCCCCCCAAACCCAGTCGTTCCTTGTTTTAAGTACAGGGTGATAGCTGGGTCTTAGAATCGGTAGGGGGGGGGCAACTGGAAACTCATCTGAGGAAGGTTTTCTGTTTAACGACACATTGTTTTCAGCCACGAATACAGAATACAGATGCAAGTTTCGCTTTGTATTTTCATTCCTCTTGTTAATTTACTTCATTAGCGAACCATTTCTTCATTCCGAAAATTAAATAAAAATATGAAATTCAAAATATCAAAGGGGCGGGGGTGGAGAAAGAAGAATGAACTCTCTTTAAATATGAAAAAAAAATCGTATTACCAGAATTTGGCGGTATCTGAGTTTCCAGATTAATATCGCTGGAGGAAAGATGGCTGTCAATTGGCATGAACAAACTGTTGAATAATTTTTTAATTTACTATTCTGGTACCTTTCCGTGGATCTACGCAATGGCATCGAAAGTGATCTCTGGTACTTTCTCTGGTCAATTGCCTAACCTCTCTCCCTCCCTCGGAAACCAAAAGCTCTCTGATTCCCGCCAATAAACGTTTCTTCTCACTCACACATGCATCGCAAAAACATTCCTGTTGACCGCAAAACAATGAACAAGAAGTTGAAACCTCTCTCGCTCTCACTCACTCTCGCATAAAGATTTCTGTTTAGCACTATTTTACATCGCCTAGAGGGATACATTTAATTAAAACGTACATTTAACTCCCGTAACACTTCTTTTTATGCACTTAACCATCTGGAAGTTGTTTAACAGCAGCTAAACATCTCATAGACACTTAACTAAGTGACGAACAGTGTTTTATCCGAATGCGCATGTTCACTACTCGCTCTCTCTGTTTATGGAGCAGCTGTTCCTGCCAATCCGCTTATAGAAGACATTTCTTTAGTGCTGTCCGTCGTTTGTGTTGTATCATTCAATTTTGCTATTTTTAAAAACGTGTAATATAGAATAAATGAAGAAACTGTGCTTAACTAATAATGAAATACAATAAGACATTTTCAGAAACTACCGAAAATAAAGGTTCAGAGAATTTTCAAAGACGTCCAGACTGCTTACTTTGCAGGGCAGCTGAGCTTCCTCTAGTCCCCTACTAACTAAGGCCCTGTATAAATAGAAAAGGAATTCAAAATTTATGTCCACTTTTTCTGCATGAGGAACCCTTGGACGACAGTGGGGGATCTTTGGACTATTTGGGCTGTACTGTAGGTGAAGGACCACCGACCAGCCTAATTTGCTGATCGCCTGATTTGTTGCTAACGATGTGTGTGGTCTTGCATTGTTATGGTGAATGCGGATCCTTTTCAGATTCTTGTTCGCTCTCTTCCTCCTTATGGCTTCTCTAAGCTTCTTGAGTGTCTCAATGTACCACTCGCTGGTCACAATACGGCCACATTCCAGAAAATCAAGGAGAATGACACCCCTGCCATCATGAAAAAACAGTCAGCATGACTTTCTGCGCTGATTGCTGGCTCTTGAACTTCTTAGGCCTTGGTGAAGATGTGTGACGCCATTCCACGAATTGATTCTTCGTTTCCGAATCGTAAAGATACGCCCAGGTTTCATCCCCTCTCACCAGATCGACAGAAAAAAAACGTATCTTCATTGGCATCAAACGCATCCAGCAGATCAGAGCAGACTTCCACCCTTCTCTCTTTCAAATCGGGTGTCAACTGCCGACGTACTCACTTTGCACGCACTTTCCGATACCCTAAGTCTTCCACTATCTTCCGTATGGCATTCTGACCACAGTCCAATAGTGCAACCTGTTCATGGAGTATAACTCGTCTCTCCGCGAGAATCAGTTCATCCACTCGCTGACGATTCGTGTCAGTGGTCGCAGATGATGGTCTCCCACTGCGTGGCTTGTCTTCACAATGCTGGTTTCCTCTTTAAACTTCTTCATCCATCTGTTCACATTGTTCTTGTCAATGATGTCATCTCCATAAACATTCTGTAGCCTTCTGTGGATGTCGTACATCCTGCACCCTTCCTTCGTCAAGAACTCAATTACGCCACGTTGCTTCTGCTTGGAATCCATTATTTACCTGCAATGAAGAAGAAATGTCGCTATAGAGGAAGAATTACTGTACCAACATGTGCAATTTGAAAGACCTCTGTCAGTTAATAAAAAATCTATGCTCACGTTTGCATTACTTTCGGTACAACTCTCGTATCAACGAAAGTATTAAGCTGGTAACAAAATATCAACGAAAGTATTCATTCGTTAGATCCTAGAAAAAATCTCACTATTTTGAAAATAACTATTTAATTTGTTTTTTAATGTTTTTAACACTAACAGTGAACTCTCATTGTTCTGTACTTAAACGGGTTAAAAATTATTTATGCGATTCATTAAGTCAGTTTGATATTTAAGCGGTTTGTGTCATTTATATGTTAATGGAAAACCAAGTTCAATCATAAGATTATTCGCCACTGACTGATGGCGAGCACTTCCCTGTCCTGAATATTTCCACAAATTTACTTTTTCATGGCTATATTTTTTTACTGCTACTAAAGTGGCTTCAAATAAAACTAAAATTTGTGTTTCCAGCTAGAAATTCGTTTCCTTTCAACAACTTTTGGTAATGTATAAAACACAAACCCATCTATGATTACAGTATTGCTCTTACGTTTGGGCAATATATCAAAATCAATTCAGAAAGTTCTTGATCTACAGAAAAGGGATACTTGGCTGTTCTAAGGCTGGCGCCAATTTCTCTGTCTTTCCTGAGTAGTCTACGGACTATACACTGAAGAGGAATTGAATTAGAGACAGCTGGCGTTATACAAATGTGGCGCTGTGGGCGGCCCTGTAAACGGAAACGATGTGACGCATGCAGCGATCCAACAATATAAGGAGTGATGCGACGGGAATCAGTAAGACTCGGACGCAGTATGGGTAAGACGAAGGATCTAATCGCATTTTATCGTGGGAAAATTGTCTGGGCCCGACGAATAGGTCACTCCATCTTGGAAGTCGTGCAGGCACTGGGATTTTCACAAGCCACTGTGTCACGGGTGCACCGTGAGTACATCGAATCCGGTAAAACGATCACTGCAAGGACCAACTGCCGTGGACAACAGCGTGTGGATGAGCGGGGTCATCGTCGGCTAGCTCGCACTGTAACATCGGATAGACGGGCCACAGTGCAAGAAATCACTCGGCAATTTAACGCTGGTGCACAAAAACGTGTAAGCAGCCACACCATCCAGAACCATCTCCTCGCTGTTGGGTACAGAAGCCATCGTCCCACGAAGGTACCGCTGCTGACCGCACATCACAGGGTGCAAAGATTAGCATGGGCGCTGGAACATCGCCACTGGACCCTAGACATGTGCAAAAATGTTACCTGGACTGATGAGTCGAGATTCACATTGGTACATGCGGATGGCAGGATACGAGTGCGGCGCAAACCACATGAAGCGATGGGTCCTCCTTGCCAGCAGGGTACTCTTCAAGCTGGTGGGGGTGGCATTCTCGTCTGGGGACTGTTTACGTGGACTGAAATGGGACCCCCTGGTACGTGTGACATCGTCCCTCACAGGTCAACGTTACCGGGATCTCCTGGACGACCATTTGCTCCCGTTTGTGCGTCTTCAACATCCCACTGGGGACCTTATCCTGCAACAAGACAATGCACCGTGCCATCGCTCCCAAATTGTATCCGAATGGTTGGATAAACACTCCACCGACGTGACCTCTCTTCCTTTGCCAGCTAGGTCACCTGACCTCACCCCCATCGAGCACATCTGGGATGCCATCGAGAGAGATGTTCGAGGCTCTGACCCTCCTCCATCAAATCTTCGCGAATTGTGGGAGCTTGTTCAGGGATCGTGGATCCGTATGGTTTCCCAACGTTTCCGGTGTCTTGTCGAGTCCATGCCGAGACGAATCGCCGCGATCATCAGGACGAAAGGTGGTGCTACACGTTACTAGACAGGTATCTCTAATTCAATTGCTGTTCAGTGTACTATACAACGTTATATATATTCCTCTCCAGGCATTGTTACGTATATTTTCAGTTAACTTTCATTTTTAGTTCCTTTTCCTATGTAAATTTGAGTTTGTTCTCTTTTATACTTTCCAAACTTAACGTTATGACTTTTCCCTCAAACGAGAATACTGTTGGCAACACCCAGAGGTCGGAACAAGGGTGACGTATGTGTGGCCGGATAAGAACAATAGATAAAAAGGCAATGCAGCGATTGTTTGAGTGAGAGAGATGTTGGATGGTGAACGCTAATAGTTGGTTTGGATACACGACTGCTTAAATTGCCGTTTAAGTATTTGTGAAGGTTATGTGTTCCACTTTAATAACAGTTTGGGGTTCTAGTGGATAGTAATTCTAGTTCCAGTGTTGTGTAGTTAATTGATTCTTGTTAAAGTGCAAATAATCAAGTGCCTATTGACAGCAATAAAAGATTAGCTGTAAGTAAACTTCCTGACTTTATTTGAGTGAGTCGTATTTCACTATTAGTGAAGTTTTGATTTATGCAGTGTTTCAGTAAGGCAGCTATTCACAAACGCTGCAGCATGAAAAAGAAAATGAATTTTTATATCTACAATCGGCAGCTTTTTTCTTGGAATAGTGCCTTTCCTCGTATTTTGATCGCCCTTTCTTTTGAGCGAATCAAGAAAATTAAAACAGAATGCGTATTCATAATTCAACATCTCAAATGTGTTGTTTACAGGTCTTTCAAATTCGAAGTGCTGTCGGAAAAATGATAAGCATATTTCTGTTCCTCTCTCACCAAATTCTTTTTTTTTTTTATTTTCATTGAATGTTACATTTTTGATGACACGCCGTATTTCAGAATTATAGAAATTATTCTTTTCAGAAAGGTCAGCACATTTAAAAGTGCTCCTCAAGTTTTACTAAAAGATAAAAGGATTATGAGAAAGACTAAAGACACTGAGAAACTCCATTTTTAGCAGCAATGGATATAACTTCGAATATTTTCAAAAGATCAGCGGTGCCCCTATTATGCTAGTGTTTCTAGATTACGTAAATGGGTCAAAACTATCCAAAATTGCTGATAAACCTGAAATATTCTATTATCAGTTTTCCAGACTGATAACAGAATAATAGAATATTGGTAACAGAACTTTGATTTGAGTGATGAACTTGTTCTGAGAAGCTAACCTGAAGCTTTCAGAGAGGTATGTATGCACGTATACTGGGACCGTAGCAAGACAGAGAAGTTGGAAGAGACGGCTGATGATTCAGGTCGGGCAAAGATGAAATGTTTTATTACTATATCGTCATCATCATCAACAACAACAACAATCATTATCAATCCACTGCTGTATGAAGGTCTCCCCAAATTTCTTCCACAATTGTCTGTTTTGGGCCTGTCTCCTCCATGTCACTCCAGCATACTTTCGAATTTTATCCTTCCATCTCCCATGGGGTCTTCTGGGTTTTTTCCTGTCCCTCGGAATCCAGTCTAAAATTTCGGTTGTCCATCGGTGGTCCGTTCTTCCGGCAACATGTCCAGCCTATTGCCATTTCAGTGATTTCACGCTGGTCATGATGTCGTCCACTCCTGTCATTTTCCTTATCCACAAGTTCCTCTTCTTATCTTTCGTGGTCGCTATATACATATGTATATACATATACAGGGTGCATAGGAAAGTCCCTTTAGCGTAAAATAACTTGTGAACGAAGAGAGGTACAGTTATACAAGTGAGATAACGGCATAGTAAAGTGACTACGCCCGATTAAATGCAACCAATAGATGCCCCCCTAGTGGCGAAATGCGGAAGTTAGCCATTGCAAATCGAAAACGAAAAGAGATAGAGCAAAATTTCCAATTACAAAGTTGTAGAGCATCGATTAATTAGTACAAAACGACATTTGTTTTACACGGATAAGATAAATTGTTGCCTGAATATCCTAAATGTCCGAAATCACTGGTCTGCCAGAAGGAAGCACTTTTAGTGCTTCCTGTCTCCCTGAACCGTCTCACTACACTTGCGATGTTAACCGCACTTGGATGTGGCCCAGCTGGAAAACGAACGGCATATTCCCGTGCAGCCAGCGCCGCGTTTCGTTGGCATTCGCCGTAAATAAGCACCATCTCGCAATATTGGGAGTGAGTGAAGCTCGCCATTCTCACACAGCAGCGTACGTAGACCTAAGCTTCTTATCAGAGTACATCCTGTTACTGGTTTTTACATCGTAGGTACGGTACAACGTCACAATCTGCATTTGCATACGGCTACTTTTGCGAAATGGGAATATTCAGATTCGAATCGTCGCGCATCGATTTCGGACATTTTAGGGTATTCAGGCGACAATTTATCTTATCCGTGTAAAACAAATGTTGCTTCGTACTAATTAATTGATGCTCTACAACTTTGTAGTTGGAAATGTTGCTCTATCTCTTTTCGTTTTCGATTTGCAATGGCTAACTTCCGCATTTCGCCACTAGGGGCGCTGTTATTGGTTGCATTCGATTGGGCGTAGTCGCTTTACTATGCTGTTATCTCACTTGCATAACTGTATCTCTCTCCGTTCGTAAGTTATTTCAGGCTAAAGGGACTTTCCTAGACAGAGATGGGTGATGGGCAGTTGACATGGGTATCCCCGCGCAGAGTTGAACAGACCCAAACCGAACACACGCGATAAATAGGTGGACAGCAGGGCTTACAAATAGTGTATCAGAATGAACAAACATGTGCAAACGTGGTGATCTGAGGAACTCTGATCGTGGAAGCATTGTCGGCGCAAGAAAGATGGGCCATTCTATTCCCCAAGTGGCAAGAACCCTAGGCTTCCCGATGGCAACCGAACCGTACACCGAGGGTGTTCCGTGAGCATACCATCAACCAGTGCTGCCATTCTACTGATTTTGACTCCAGTCTACAGATAGATTTTCGCAATCTACTGATTATCCTCTGTTTAAGACAGCCTACACACTCAGAGGCATGGTGTATAAAAACGTCTGCACTGGTCTGCAGAGAAAACTCTGACGAGCACAAAAGTTATTCGACAGGTGCTACCTATTATTTTTTAAAATCTACACCGGTTGCCATTAAATATTCTTTTATTCTAGATAACTTAGTCTGTTATACAAAATTTTCCCTAGTTTTGTTAAAACGTAGAATATTAGGACAACGGCTACAGTACGATATTGGTGTCAACGATACTTTTTTTAAGTATAGCACTTTATTCACATTCTTTGGGAACATCAGGGTATCGTGTAGTAGGAAGTGTAAAAATATCGCTCTTTGTTTTTGGGAAAACAGCAAGTGGAACCAATGAAACTGTGACTACAATAAAAGCCAAATGACATGATTATTTACAGTAATATCTTATAGAAAAGCGACTCGGGATTGTACTGTTTTCAATTTTATTTGAGTATTTAATAGCAGCAGTTTTTGGGGTACTGTTATTATTTGACCAGTAGATTTAAGTGTTCATTCGTATTGAGATTGCATCCACTACTTGATTACATTTGTAAGGTTACGCATATTTCAAGAAAAAAAAAATCTGATCTACTGATTTTTGAGCCCTGATTTCAGGACAAAGTCTCTGGCAGCACTGCCATCAACGGACGTTCCAGCGTCTAGAGGACAAATGGTGGCCGACCACATGTTACTGATGACCAGGGTCGACGTAGATTATTTAGATTCGCACACACCGACTACTTGGCAAAGGTGGTGCAAACCACACCCAGATTAAATGCCGGAGGCCCAAACAGTATCAGCTAACGAAAATTACGGAGTATGTTGCATACCATGGGCGAGGGGAGCCAGCGCCCTACTCGTGTGTCACTGTTGACTGCTCGTCATCAGACATTACGATTCACCTTGTGGCGGGAGCATCAGAACCAGTGTTTCTTTCAGGCATACATCCAGGGGGGGCGAGACCCTCCCGGAAACGACCATTCCCCCCCGAGACATTTTAGGTTGCCGAGCCAAATTTTAATAAATTTAGGCTACGATGAAAAAGGAATTTTTTCAAATGGTACTAGTTATAGTTTATTTTATTAAAAAATGTGTTACGACGAATGGTACTCTTCAAAATATAATAAGTAGACTAATCATACCTAAATTGTCTGGGAATCGTGATTTAGGATCAAGAGCGCGTTGAATGCATTTTAACAGATAAAAATTTCAAGCCTGCGGAACCTCCCCCTTCTCTCCTTTAGCTGAAAACAGTTTGTTATTCCTGAAATGTCTGAAGAAGTAATTACTACATCAGATATTTATATAAAATTTTACTTGGGGGGGGGGGGGGGACTTTTTGAAATCCGCCATCTGGAACTAAATTAAAGTTAATGAAAAATTGAAGAAAAATTAAAGCATTTTTCTTCTAATGTAAGTTGATACATTTTTATTAAATTAAGGCATTTTTTCTAATGTAAGTCGCATTTTAACCAAAAACAAAAAAATGAAGTATTTTCCGGGGAGGCCCCCTCTAAATGCGCCCCTGTGCTAGATATACAGTAACTACTTCTATATGTATAAATATAGTAGTTAAATTATATATACACTATTTACCAACAAGTAATTGGACACCCCTGCAATCGACGATATCTGCGGCCCAGATACACGTCATGGCCGCCGCCGTTCAATATCGTGTGGGAAACAACAACGCAACCAGTCGCATGCAAGATGCCACGCAGTTCGGAGCTCTCTGATTTCGAGAAAGGTGTAATCGTCGGGTATCACAGAAATGGCCGATCCTTTACGTGACATATCCAGCGAGTTGAAGTACCCAAAATCGACAGTGGCCTACGTGATTGGCAACTGGAAGATGAGAGGTAACTGTCGGAATGTGCCCCGACCCGGCACACCCCCAAAACTGGGAGTTAGAGACCGGCGGGTGCTGGCCAGAGAAATTCGGAAGAACCGCATCAAATCGATGGACCACATCCGCGAGAAGTTTCAACAGGCATCCGGGAGTGTTCTTTCGATGAATACCATCCGTAAGGAAGCCCATCTGCTCGGTTATCATGGACGTGCTGCCGCCCACAAGCCTTTGATCACCAAGTCCAATAGCGCTGCTCGGCTAACGTGGTGCAAAGAACGTCGACAGTGGACCGTTGAACAGTGGAAACAGGTTCTCTGGAGCGACGAATCAAGGTTCACTCTCTGCCGTTCGGATGGCAGGGTCTGGGTTTGGCGTCTGCCTGGAGAACGCCTCCTGCCGGAATGTATTGTGACAACTGTGAAGTTCGGCGGCGGTGAAATTCTGCTATGGGGGTGTTTCTCCTGGAATGTACCGGGACCCTTGGTCGCAATTCCTGGTAGACTCAACGCCGAGACCTACTGCACCATTTTGGATGACCATGCGTTTCCTACGTTGGGACAGTTTTACGGGGTGGACCCATGTTACTTTCAGGATGACAATGCCACCTGTCATGTTGCGAGGTCCACCATGGCTTGGTACGGTGACAACGGGGTTAATCGAATGGACTGGCCTGCGCAGAGCCCGGACCTTAACCCTATCGAGCAGCTCTGGGACGAGTTAGAGCGTCGATTTAAGGGGCGCCCCCACCGTTCAAAATCGGTGAAGGAACTAACCTGTGTTCGAGCCGGGTGGAAGAAAATACCGCTAGCCGTCGTACAACGCCTGGTTGAAAGTATGCCCCGGAGGGTCGCAGCTGTAATCACCGCTCGTGGAGGCTCCAGCAACTATTGAAGGTGAATAAACTTCGTTTACCTTTGGTATCACAGGTGTCCAATTACTTGTTGGTATATAATGTATATAGCAAATGGAAAACTTGCCCCGTCTAAGGTTCCAATCCCCCCCCCCAGCCAAAAAGTCCTGAAAGAAACACTGATCAGAACCGGGCCTCCGCAGAGTGACGCCACCTGGTTTATTCAGATGAATCCCGTTTCTAGCTGTGCCGAACTGACAGGAGGGTGCGGGTGTGGAGTCGCCATCATGAGCCCACGGCCCCTTCGTGCCAGGTCGGTTCTGTTCAAGGCGGTGGTGGCTGTGTGATGGTTGGGGAAGAGTTCTCATGGGTCACATTACGTCACTTAATGTGCCTGGAGAGGCTCTTAATTTCTGCGTACTACCATCACCTACACGCTTTCAGGGCCTTTGAGTATCCTGCGGTCGATGGTCTGTTCTAGCAGGACAATGCACCGCCTAAGAGGGCCGCAACCACCCAGGTATGGCTCGAGGAACACTCATCTGAGTTTCGTGGCCCCGAGGTTCCCGTATTTAAATGCTGTGGGATCTCTCTGGTATGCCCTGAAGCGGAACATCATATGCACGGATCCCGGGGCTTACGTCGCAGTTGGAGTTGTTAACAATGCTGCAACAGGCATGGCAGGAATTACTTCCAAAAACCCTCCGGCATTTAGCGGAGACGATGCCTCGGCGTGTACAGTCTGTTATTTGCGCAAGAGGAGGACCAACACGCTATTAGGTAGGAATCTCTAATGTTTTGTCTATTGAGGGTACATATACATGCAGCCTCTCTTTGACAAATGTAAACTCCGCGTTCTCCCGGAACATCCTGTTCCCACTGATGGGGATCTGACAACCGACCAATAGCAGTAGAACGCAGAGTCAAGTCACACCATTGCGACCACCTCCTTCTTTTGACGTCAACAGCGCGTAGCCAATGAAGGAAGGTACGTGTCGTGAGCTGTCTTGGAGGGTAAATAAAGTGCGCTTTAGGAACTGTGAAAATGTATCACTCGTTGCTGTCATGGATAAAAGGAGCGATTTATCAGATTTGCAAAAAGGGATGATTATCGGCTTTCGGGCCAAGGGTGGCAGTATTTCTGAAACAGCGCAGTTTGTGAACTGTTTGCGTACTGCTGTGGTTAAAGTGTATCGTGATTGTAGAAATGGCACCATTGCGAATAAGCGATGTGGAAACTGCGGAGCACCACGTGTCATTGATGTGAGAGGTGAACGTCGGCTGCGAAGGTGCGTGAGGGCCGATCGACACGATACATTGAAGCAACTCACTGGCCGAATGAGCCAGGGGGCTATCGGAAGCGTGTGTAAAACGACAATTCAGCTAACCCTGCTGCGTATAGGACTCCGATGCAGACGGTTGGTCACCGCACCTATGCTAACAAAGGTGCATCGGCAAAAAAAAAGCCTTACATTTGCACGGCAGTATCGGAATTGGACCTCCGCCGATTGGCAAATGATTGCCTTCTCCGATGAGTCACGTTTTCTGTTTAATCGAACGGATGGACTTTGGCGTGTAAGGCGAGAAACATCGGAGAACAAACACTCTTCAACCATTGCTGGAAGAACACAAGCTGGTGGGGGCAGCGTTATAGTCTGGGGAATGTTTTTGTGGCATTCCCTGGGTCAACGAAAACATTCTCCTGATAATTTGACATCCATCTGCCCTTAACTCATAATTGTGGAAGGCACTACGGACCAAATTCGTTATTAATCCATCCTTGCAGACCACGTACATCCATACATGCTGATTGTCTTTCCCGGGGCTGACGGGATCTTCGAGTACAACAGTGCTACGTGTCACACAACTAGAAATGTCCGAGAGTGGTTGGAAAAGCACGATGAAGACTTCAACGTACTTCGCTGGCCTCCCTAATTCTCCATACTTAAACCAAATTGAGCATCTGTGAAACACCTCGATCGTGTTGCTCGCTCTATGGATCCTCCAGCAGCTGTCAGATGCACTGCAGTCAGCATGGCTCCACATACCTGTGAACACCTTCCAGCACCTTATTGAGTCACTCTCAGCCCGTCTCGCTGCTTTCCGCACTACACACGGCGGTTACTCTGGATATTAGTTGGTGGTTACAATAATGTGACTCGACCATGTATATTACCGGGATTAGAATATATGCTACCCCACACACACCAACCCCCTTGGCCAGTGAGATGAGTTAGCCCTCCCTTCCCCAAATGAGATAACAACTCGTACCTTGGCCCTCAGTCTCCGGTGGCTAGAATGTACCTAGAGAATAGGCACATAGCCACTTTTGCAAGTATCCTTTCAGAGCTAAGGAGTTATGGTTCAGGAACTTGCTAACAAGAGCAAAGAAACGGGTTTAAAAACGAACTTACGGAAAGCAAATTGATGTACTTTAATGTATTTTCAAGAAACGAAGATTTAGGGATTAATGGGGTAATCTACACTGCTGGCCACCCAAAACGCAACACCTAGGAAGACACGAGATAGCAAAGCCAGATTTACTGGACACATAACAACAGATACAAAGATGAAACGATTGAACTTACAGGCCTTTGCGACTTGCGGAACACGCAGACATCAATAGTTCGTGTGGCCCCCATGGCTGGCAATAACGGCCGCTACACGCCGCGGCATCGAACGAAAGAGGCTTTGGATGTGGGCTTGTGGTATTTCGGTCCAGGCTGCTTCCACACGTTGACACAGTTCTTCAGGCGTAGCCGTGGGTGGTGCTTTCCGGGCCACTCGGTTGCCGATCAGCGACCAGACGTGTTCAATATGCGATATTTCGGGAGAACAGGGGGCCACGGCAGCAGTAACACCTGGTGGGCCGTGAAGAATTGTTGCACGATGCGTACCACGTGCGGGCGCGCATTTTCCTGTAGAAACGTGGCAGCTGGCAGGTCCTTCAGGTAAGGGAGGACTACAGGCTCCAAAACGTCAGAGATGTAGCGGTGGCTGTTGAGTGTACCGGCGATGCGTACCAGATGAGTACGTCAGTCATATCCAATTGCACCCCAAACCATAACGCCAGGCGACGGACCGGTATGGCGATGCATAATGCAGGCGTCATACAGTCTCTCGCCGCTGTGCCGCCACACGCGGATCAGACCATCGTGGTTTTGCAGGCAGAAGCGGGATTCGTCGGAGAAGACAATGTCGTGCCATTCCGTAGTCCAGGTGCGGCGTTCAACGGCCCATTGCCACCGCACTTGCCGGTGGTATAACGTCATTGGTAATCGGAGCAATGGGCGCCGTGCGACAAGCCCCACTCCTGCAGACGACGCCAAACGGTACGTGCTAACGTTCGTGATGTGGCGCTGCGAGCCGTCAATGCCCGCCGCACAACATGCCGGTCCTCTTGTTCGGTGGTGTGCCGCTGCTGGCTGCTGCGGAAATCACTCACGTCGATCCTTCCGTCCCTCCTGCACCCACCGAATCCATACTCGCCTCACTGTGGCTGGATGTCGTCCCACACGGGCGCCGATGTCTCGGCACGATAAACCGCTGTCGCGATAAGCCACTATTTGTCCTCTGTCGAACTCCGAAACGTGCTGGAATGACTGCTGTATTCTGCGACGAGGCATCAGGAAGCTTCCCACGCACAGATCCGGCAGCACAACACACTTCCACTACTTACACCCCGCCTTCTGTGCACCTTCTTATAGTGCTTCTCGGTGGCGTGACGGGCGCACATGATTTGCATATGCCCTGCAATGCTAATCGTTTGCATGTCCTCTTGTGGACAAGGCATGCTGCGAATTTCAGGCCAATCGGATGCTTCCTTCTTGGTGTTGCATTTTAGGTGGCCAGCAGTGTAGAAGTAACTAAGTACAACACATACCATGCGAAGGTCACATCGAATAAGAAATTAATAAAACTTGGTTGGTGAGCGAAGAAACAGAACAATTTTCAAGATCAATTTGTCATAATGTCTTAAAAAAAAAGTTTTTAATCAATGTATTTTCCGGTTCTCACTTATCGATCAGAGAAGTGGACCTAAACTGAAAATGTCAGACAGAAGCTGTGATCATCTGAATGAAACATGGAGAGGTATTTGCTAGGCATAATCAAGAAATATAGGAAGAAGAACTCATGGATTAGTAAAATGGCGAAAGTTAATGGCATTATGATCAAGGGAAAATTCTTGAAATGGCAATGGGATGGACATAGTGCCAGAAGAACTGACCACCGTTGGACAGTTGAAATACTTGGCTGGATTTCAAGGGACAGGGAGAGACCCAGAAGAAGGCCACGTGGGTGATGGGGGAAGGGATGAAATTCGAAAAATTTCGGAGTGACATGGAGGAGACTGGTTTAAGACAGGGAGTTGTGAAGAAACTTGGGGAAACCTTCATTGAGCAGTGGATCAAACGCAGCTTCCCCTTCCTTCCTGGCTACGGGCATGCATTTTTAAATCTATGGTAAATGCCAATCGCCTTTGAAGAGTGAGCTTATCTTGCTTCTGAAAAGATCTTGCTTCTGAGATCTTTGAAGAGTGAGCTTATCTTGCTTCTGAAAAGTTGTAGTTCTAAGGGTGATTACTCTTCACTACACCTTTCGAGCCCCTAATAAAATCCCGTTTAACAAAATTCAATAGTCTTCAGCGAAGCCAATTGTTGAAATCGATCAGTCAGAAATCCATTGGGCAGTTTAATGATTGCACTTAAGGCACATGATCATAAATGATCATATGTAGAGGATTTTAGGAAGGGAGTGCCTAACCGTAGGTCTTAAACAACCCTTAGAAATAGGAAGCTAGGAGATTTGGGCTAGAGTGCCAGACAGGAAAGTGACACGGAAGCGAAGTAGAAAGAGGGAGGAAGACGCCCTTATTTATTAACGGGAGGTCAGTACCCGGGGTCCGACGGCTTAACGTGCTCATCCGACGCACGGCGAATATTTAGTGGATCTAGAGTTCGCACCTGCTGAGATCAAACCCGAGATCTTTTACGCGGCAGTCACGAACGTTGCCCACTAGGCCACCCGCGGCCAACTTAAGACACATGTCCTCACTTTTACAAATTATACTTTGTAGTGCAAGTAGACATGTCTCAGAAAATGCGAAAGTTACATCGTCCCCGAACGGGAATCGAACCTATATCACCTGATTTACGTTCGAATATGTTACCCTTTCCAAAACTCAGAGCAAGGAACCTCCAAGCATCCGAGGTTGTGTTTTGGGATTTAGATGAAACGCTCGGCAGTGCTCAAATCGAACCATGTATTCATATTAGCAGCACGCGAGCAAAAAGCGAATCCCCTGAAGAAATAACTCTTTATAACTTTCCTTTGAGGTTACTTGTTCTGGGTAACGTAAGAATTACATACTCGAAAGTAAATCGGGAGATGTAGGTTCAATTTCCGTTCCAGAACGATGCAACTTTCATATTTTCTGAGGCATGTCTCTTTGCATTTATTAATTTGGCACCCATCTGCTCTTAACATCTATTAAACTATACTTTGTTTTTTTCGTATTCACCCAAATGCCACTTGGTTTTCTTCCGAGAATAGGGTATCTCGAGTTGAGCAAAATGATAAAAATAGCGTATCAGGATTGAAGACTTCTCACAGGATATCATTTGATCTGGTATGATAACTTTTATGTTGCTCAACAGAGTAACAGCGTTAGAACGATCAAGGACAGTAGTCAATACAGAAACTGCATTCTCCGTGGCAGCACTGAACAATTCAACTTGAAAAATGTCAGTCAGAAATACGGAAAGATACAGAGTTTTCTCCAAATATTTAGCAATCACATTTGGATTGAAATCGGGGTGCGGTGTCCGACAGTTTACGAAGTTTTTGATAAGGTCTTTATGAAGAAACATAGAACTGTCGTCGAATAGCGCATACACATATACATCATCATAAACTCATCGTCGAAAAAATAGTTGCACCCAGAAGGACGTGTCGGATTGCAATGCTATTCTGGAGGAAGGTAAAGGTTACCAGGAACAATAAATGATTAAACATCGAGACTGATATGGGCAATATTTACAGAGCTACGCGCCAATAAGTAGTGCCTCTCAGCATGGCGTCGGGCCGCCATGTTTGCTCACATAGCATGTCAGACGTCTCGGCATGGAGTTGTACAGATTCCTAAGGGTGTCCTACGATAAGCCATCCCATGCAGCTTGAATCTTCTCAAGTAATTTCTGCAGATCGTGCGGTAGGGGTGAAGTGTGGATAGCGCGTCCAATAGCATTCCACACATTTTCAATCGGCGATAGGTCGGGCGATGCGGCTTGCCATGGCAGAGTGTCAGTGCCTTGAAGGCAAGCTCTCGAGAGAGCAGCAGTATGCGAACGAGCGTTTTTCCTGTTGGAAAACTGCACCGGAGTGAGCGTTCAGAAAAGGTAGGGCCACTGGTTGCAGGACCTCGTGAAGGTAACGTTGGGCTGTCAAAAAGCTTGTAAAGAACATTAAAGGTGATCTGGCATCATTGGCAATTGCACCCCACACTATGACACCTGGCCTTCTAGCCGTGTGACGCTCGACAACAAAACGTTCATCTTGGCGATGACCACGGTTCTTCCACACACGGATTCGGTGGTCGTCTCCTCCAAGACAAAAGCGGGACTCGTTACTGAGGATCATCCGCTGCCATTCTGAGTGACTCCATGGCAGTCTGGTACGACACCATTGCAGTCTTTGTCGACGATGCAATGCTGTTAAGGGCAGTCGTCGTAACGGTCTGCGTGCGTGTAGACCTACGTCGTGCAGCCGTCTGCTAATGGTGCTGGCACGAATCGGACGATGCATAGAGGGCGCCACTGCTCGCTGAATATCCGCAGTCGTTACGTTGGGTCACACCACGCTTGTCGGACAACGCATCGATCCTCTCTCTCCGTGGTTCGTCTAGGTCTTCCAGACCCTTCCTGTTGCTGCTGCTGCGTGCCTTGTTCTATCCACTGCCGCCAACAGCGTGCTATGGTGATATCCGCACGACCGGTATGGTGCGCAATACGACGATAAGACCATCCCGCTTCGCGGAGCCCGACGACGGCTTCCCTCTCGAACTCCTCCAACTGCTCGACTTGTTTTCGAACTATTCTCCCAGGCATACTTCCCTTGCAAAAGATGCAACTAACACAACAGCATGAGTCAGAATGGCAAGCACGCGTAACAGAATGACCTTATATATCCGGTCAGCACAGCGCTACAACCCCTCCTTGCTTGCGTAACATGCGCGGACGAGCGTGATACTTGAATCATTTGTATGTCTCACGATGTCAATCCTATCCTCAGAGTTTCATTCCTGTCGGTTGCTTTCTTCTGGGTACAACTATTTTTTAACGATGAGTGCATGTAAAGGATTTTAGGAAGACAGTGTCTGACCCCATGTCTTAAACAACCCTTAGAAACAGGAAGGTAGGAGATTCGGGCTAGAGTGCTTGATAGGAAAGTGACACGGAAGCGAGGTTAAGGGGGGGGGGGAGGAAGACGCCCTTATTTATTACCGGGGGGACCAGTACCCGGGCTCCGACGGCTTAACGTGCCCATACGACGCACGGCGGATATATAGTGGTTCGAACGTTCGCATCTACCTGGGACCAAACCTGAGGTTTCTCCGTGGAAGTCACGAACGTGGACCACTATACCATCCGCTGCCTGGTCGAAGATCAACTGCCCATCATGTATTATAAGGAGTTTGAGACCCGTTGTGTGGTAACTTCATCTCTGGCTAGAGAGAGTGTACTCAAAGGCGTTCTGGGCAGGGGCGTATATAGATTTTTTTTTTCGGGAGGCGGGGCCGACCGAAAATGAAAGTTTTTGAAATCCATCAGGACAGAATAAAAGTTAATGAAAAATCGAAGAAAAAATTAAAGCAGATGATCTGCAAATATTAGATAATAGCCGCGTCAGTTTTTGGTCCGGATATTTGTCAGGAACTTCTTGAATTTCCTTTTCCTCGGGAAAACATTTCTTCTCATGCTCTGTATCCAGACTTTTAAATTTGAATAAAGGAGGGGTTCATTTCTTCATAGGTTTTAATCGCGTTTTGTTTGAATTGTCTACAAGGTTTTCCAACGAAAGGGTATTGAAAAATTTCGTCACTAATATACACCACTGTTTGTAGGGGGCGCTCCCTCTACATATGTTTCATTGATTATGAGAAGGCCTTCGACAGAGTGACTTGGACAAAACTTTTTCCAATCCTAGAGAGACTCGGCATGGATGATAACAGTATCCATCTTATCAAAAATCTCTATGTAAATCAGAAAGCATTGATTTCAATTCAAGGGGGAATGACTGATCCAGCCCCAATAAATAAAGGTGTAAGGCAGGGATTCTTGTTGTCACCTGGCCTTTTTGGTATTATCAAAAATCTCTATGTAAATCAGGCAATCCCATAATTATGCAATCCAACATTTGTTTTTCTACTGACGTCATCAAAGTACAGGTCGCGCCATCTTTTTTCTGGTTTCAACATCACCAAAGGAAAAGTTATTGATTTTTAATATAATTATGGTTATGTTTTAGAAAATATTAAGTATTCCAAGTCATAATATGAAGTTATTTTAATCGATGTTCAAATTTCCATCCTTAGGAACACATTAATTGTGAAGGCAATGTGTACAAAAGTTTTTATTGGAAGTATAGGAAGCAAAATCACTTGACGTCCATCTTAACACCCAAGATCGGGCAGTTCAGAGAGTGCTGCTGCTAAACCGCATGCGCATTTTCACTGATATTTTAATCATCTGCTTGTATCAAGCTGTTGTACATATCCCGTAAGTTTCAAGAAAATACCAGAAGTCTTTCATGTTATGGCAATTTTCACAAGCAGTAGTGTATTGTATACATTTTTCATGAGATTAATCTTGTCGCGGGAAATCGGTTGTTTCACCTAAGCAAAACAAACTGATTTCAGCCCATTCAAAATTTAAGCGTTTAGGTATCCTACATTGCAAAATCGTTATCGGATTTCTTTATTTCGAGAAGGAAACAACTGCAATCGCCAGAAACTTCCATAGCTACGATAAGATTCAAACTTCTTAAAAATTTTATTGAGAAAAACAGTTCCAAACCTTTGGGCTGCCGCCTCGGTGGCCGATTGGTCAGAGACGGAGTTTTCTGGCTAGACGTCGGAGTTGGACCCGGGATCGAGTACCGAATAAGGGATGGATGGTGAATCCGTTCATGAAGTTGGCTCACTCCATGTCCTGAAACCAGTGGCTCTGTATTAGGAACAAGCGACTGCTTATAAACCTTACTGCTTGTGAGAGTCATTAAGCCTCGAAACAAACGAACAAAACTGTTTCGTCTCCCATTCCTATTTGATATGTAAAGAATAACTCGTGCTACCCTGTAAAAAAAAATTTGAAATTCGCGAGCCACTTTCCGTCCATTCTTTCGTGAATTAACGAAACATATTTCTGATACAACATTTTCCGTGAAGTGACAGAAAGAAACCTGAATTTCACGGATTTTTCGTACCACGGAAAAATTCCAAATTTTCAGAAACCTTTCCGCAGTTTTTGTTTTTTATGTTGACGGTAAATTACCGTTTTAGAGATGGGTTAACGAAAAATTCTGAAATTTCAGAAACTTTTCCGCAATTCCTTTCGTATATTAAAGAAAAAACTCCATTCTCACTTTTTCCGTATCCGTATGACGAGAAATTAATAGGAGTGACTGATGAGAATACTTGTAAGTAATAGCAGCGATTGGTGAGAATACTTGTAAGTAATAGGAGCGATCGGTGAGGATACATGACGTTTGATCAACTTTTAAATTTTAATCGTCTGTCGAATTTTGAAGTTCCATAGAGAGATCGGATATTGTGGATAGCATATCGCATGAATTTTGTTTATTGTAAAACAGGATATTTCTTCTTCTCTCCCCTATATTGTGCACCAGCTATTTATTTTATTAGGTATGCAACTTAATTTTCAGCCACAGGCACGACACGTTGACAGCAAATTATAGCAAATCGAATACTTACAGTACCTAATCATGGAAATAATCCCCGTCATGTTGGATACATTTGCGCCATCGGTCAGGGAGCTACCGAATGCCACTGCGGAAAAAAGAGGGCTGTTTAGAGTTGATAAAGTCATCAATACTTATGTGGATCACCTCGACAGAAGTGAAGTGCGTATCACTCAGGTGATGTTGCAGGGAGCGAAAGAGGTGATAATCCGAAGGGGCCGAGTCTGGAGAATACGCCAGGTGGGACAAAATCTCCCATCCCAGGTCGGTGATCGTGTTTAAAGTCGTTTTCGCGGTGTGAGGACGCGCGTTATCCTGAAGCAACAGGACCGACCTTCTGTCCTTACCGGTGTATGGCATTTTCGCCTTCATTGCGTCACTCACACGAATGAGTTGCTGACAATAACGCTCAGCATTGACCGTTTCACCAGGTTTGAGCAACTCTTAGTGTACGACACCGCGCTGATCCCACCATATGCACAGCAACAACTTCCTGGCATGGATATCCGGTTTGGCGGTACTGGTGGTAGGCTGACCTGGATAAAACCACGATTTGCGCAGCTTAGGATTATCGTAGAGGATTCACTTCTCATCACAGGTCAAAATCTTGTGGAGGAAATCCTTCTTCTTGAATCTGGAGAGCAAGGACACAACAACATAGTAGGAGCGCCTAGACTTGTTCGCAGCTGTGAGTTGGTGGGTTACCCAACGGTCCTCCTTGGAAATCCGTCCAAGCCTGTGCAAGCACTTTGCAATGGCTTGCCGTGTTACTCCGAGTTCCTGGGCTAGCTCTGACTGTGTGCGACAGGGATCCGCGTCCAACAGTTGTTCCATTTCCTCATTGTCAACTTTCTGTGGCTGTCCCGGACTTTCTGCATCACGGAGATCGAAATTTTCCTGCTTAAACCGCTGGAACCACTTCCTACACGTACTGTAGGGCACAGCAGCCTTACCCAAAGCAGCACAGATCATTTGCTGGGCTTCCGCGTCACTTTTTTCAGCTGAAACGCAAACAGGAGGCAGTGCCTCAAATGTTGCTTCTCGAACGACATTGCTTTCACCCCTCAACTTTCGTCCCTTCTGTCCCTACAGCTGTGAGTGGTTACGGTTGCCTGTAAAGCTGTTGGATGGCGCTGCAATCAGCCATTATCGTACACAGCTATTTGCATTTGCCGACGTTCTATGATCGCTTCCGGTTATTGTGCTAACCAGGTACTTAACTTATTGTACAGATGATTATACGATGTGTATGCATCAGTCTTTGGACAACTTAAGACAAAAGCAGTTATAGCTATCAAGAGTAAATTTGATATTTAGGATTTTTTTTTGTGTGTGAAATAATACTATAAAAAACGTACATGTCACCTTTTTTAAAGATAACTGAAAGTCATTGCCAGTTTTAAAAAATCAAGTTGCAAAGCATTTTGTTGCTTCGAAAAATCACGATGAGAAATGTTTAATTTGTGAATGTCCTCCTACAGGGGAAAAAAGTTACTACAAACCTGTTCAGGAAAATAGTAAGATCCAACGGAAAATAAAATGCCTAAATCACTCGCATTAAAAACTACAAAAAAAAAAAAAAAAAAAAATTCATGGTCGCGAATTTTTTTCTAAGATGTACGTGATTCGGATTTCCGAGTGTTTCAAGCTCAGTGGTTAAAGGCGTGCGTTACCTGTTGAACCAATCCAAACGACGGGGGTTCGATCGCTGACTGCAGCGGAAGGGTCATCTGGGTAAAGGGCTGAAAAGTGCCGGGTCGTCGTTTCTGCGGAATTTCAGTTTAAATACGGGAAAACCTTAAATGGACTTTTCTGAAATAAATGAAATTTCTCACTACGGAAAATCTGTGAAAATACGGAAATGAAAAAAAAAAAAAAAAAAAAAATTCTATAAACGGAAATTTATGAAAAACACGGACACATGCCGGCAACTTTGTTTCACGTTATTTTCAGAAATTTTTCGTGAATTCACACCCCTTAGTTTTCACAATGTACATCGTGTTTTCGCAGATTTCCTGAGTTCTTGAGTAATCCTGGCATAATACACAGTGTTTGTGTGTGAAAAACTTATTTAAAAAAAAATATATAAAAAAACTTTTACTGTCACCTTTGGCCGTACAGAACAAAATTTTGCTTAACCTTCCGATATTGGGTGCAGTTAGCTTTTCAATTAACGCACAAGAAGTAACATTTGTTTTCTGTCATCGGTCCCATGAAATTATTAATCAGAAGGGTATTAGCAATCACTGATATTGTTCCAACAAAGCATTTCAGTAATCCCCACGAAGATCATTTGCACTCCTGTGCATGCATGTATATGTGCTTCATTAGACAGAAAAACGAGGATAATAGATTTTCTTATCGTTGTGGGCATTTCTTCCCTTTCTTGTCTTTGGTAGTCCGAGCTCCTGCTTCGTATGTGCTCACCAGAGGGACACCAAGAGAGAAAGAGAGAGAGAGAGAGAGAGAGGTAGAGAAAGAGGTGCTTTCACGTTCACGTCGATCTTGTCAGAAACGGTTCACATCTCCATTGCTACTGGAAGAAGAGGTGGCTGGGATGGAGGGCTGCAATCCTGGATGCGAAGGAGAGGAGGGTAAAAGAGAGAGAGAGAGAGAGCCTCTTCTTTTTTAACATATTCTTTCCCCCTCCCCTTTCAGTGGTGGGTGCTTTATTCAGCTCCGACCCCGACTACGCTCTGGTCTTTCTTTGACTTACACAAAGCCTTCTATAATAGTAGAAAGTTCGGTGAGTTTTCAAGCGTGTGCATAAGAAACAAGAGGGGGAAGGTGAAGGACACTGCAAGGGGTCGTTGAGAGAGGGGGTTGAAGTCTTTTTCTTGAAAAAGACACGTGACCTTGCTAGGTGCCTCTGCACCCTCCTTCCTTTTGCCCATCGCCAGTCAATGACCAGGAGTTAGGGTTGCCCACTGAAGATTTAAAAAATGCGAAACGATAGCTGTTCAGGATCTCTTTCTCTCTCTCTCTCTCTCTCGGAACTAAATGGAGCCATATGTTCACTAAAACTCCTTAATGCTGAAACGCGAGAAGAAAAAAAAAAAAAAAAAAAAAAAGAAAGTTGGGCAGCAATGCCAAGAGCCCGAACTTAAACCAAATTTTGGAAACTTAAGGGCATATCATTTCTGAGCATATTAATATTTTTGCTTCGTGATGAATCCTACACTGTAAAAAAAATTCCATGAATCGTCAGTGTTTTGTCTCGATTAAGACAGTTTACAGATCGTAAGCACGCCGCCTGGCGGTCAAACATAAATTTGCGGTAGATAAACTATATGTTCACGGTCAGGGGCGGATTGGGATGACCACACCACGCCGGGAATTTTAGTCTTGTAGTCCACTCTAATAATATACATACATGCGGGAAAATACGTCATAAATTCCCCCATGAAAAAAAAATCTGTTACATCGCGGATGAAGCAGAACTGTTGATATATGCTTTGTAAAACAAAAAAAAAATCCTTTCGTAATTGACTGCAGATTCAAACGAAGGTCAAAACGGGGTGTTGCACCTGATCATTAATTTCCTTTAAAGAATTGTTTTTGACAAAAACGAAATCGAGTCCTCTCAAGACTCCATTTCCATCTAAATCACTATGAAGAATATTCCGAAATAGAAGTTAAAATGCGCACATGCAACATAACAATTTCCCTTCACAATTAATTTTTATATTTATTTGGTTTCTGATCGCCTACTGCGCAATTGTATTCGTATCTTCTCCTTGAGTAGATGCCTTTTCTAAATCTACTCATTATTTTGACCCATGAGTTAGTACTGGTAAACAGTTGTTTCTTTTAAGATACATGTGTGTGGCACACAGATTGCCGAATATCTCTGCCGGAAAAGCATTCTCTGTATCAGTCAGTGGATAAGTGTGTGGGAACGATAGACTATCACATAAGGGTGGGGTACACCAATAACCCTGGGTTCAGAAATCCAGCAATCTGCATATAACTGCAGTTAGCCTTAGCTCAATTAATTTATAACAGCTTTCTTGGTCGAGAGGTACTTTTCTCACAAACGTGCAGAGAATTTTGCTAATCTATTTTGTAGCCAACGCACAACATAAATAAAAGGAAAAGTTGGGGGGGATGTTTTTTACGTAAATAACCTTTCAGATAGAAATGAAGCTCCGATGAAGTTTACCATTATATTATTCATAAGTACCAAAATAGTTATTCGTTCTTTCCAAAAAAATCCAGGTAAAGAGAACAGGAGAAAGCGGGCCAGTTCTCGAATGGTCCACTGGGAAATGTCCCTGCATCCCGGTAAGCCAATCCGCCCCTGTTCACGGTGTTTAAGCTGTTTGAACTGTTCTGTATTTTAACCTTGACAATCTGGCAACGTTCTTCTTAAAGTGGTTATATACCTGTTTTTACATGGCCAATCAGTTGAATGGCAACACCTCTGTGGGCAACACATTTTTATTTCCCGATCAGTAGACATGTTATTTATTCCCGGTCATTAGACATGTTAATGAACATTATGGCCATTAGACATTTATATTTCCCGGTCATTAGACTTTTAGATTTCCCGGTCATTAGAAATGTTAATAAAAATTACGGCATTAGATGTTTCTATTTCCCATTTGACATGTCAATGAACATAACATGTATTATTATTTATTTTTTATCAGACATGTTAATGAACATTATGGTCATTAGACTTTTAGATTTCCCGGTCATTAGACATGTTAATAAAAATTACGGCATTAGATGTTTCTATTTCCCATTTGACATGTCAATGAACATAACATGTATTATTATTTATTTTTCATCAGACATGTTAATGAACATTATGATCATTAGACTTTTATATTTTCCGGTCATTAGACATTTTAATGAACATTATGGTCATTAGACTTATATTTCCCGGTCATTAGACATGCTAATGAACATTATGGTCATTAGACTTTTATATTTTCCGGTCATTAGACATTTTAATGAACATTACGTCACTAGACGTTTCTATTTCCCATTTGATATGTCAATGAACATAACATGTATTAGTATTTATTTTTCATCAGACATGTTAATGAACATTATGGTCATTAGCCATTTATATTACCCGGTCATTAGACATGTTAATGAACATTACGGTCATTAGACTTTCATATTTCCCGGTCATTAAATATGTTAATGAACATTACGGCATTAGACGTTTCTATTTCCCATTTGAAATGTAAATGCACATAACATGTATTATTATTTATTTTTCATGAGGCATGTTAATGAACATTATGGTCATTGGACGTTTTTATTTCCCGGTCATTAGATATGTTAATGAACATTACGGTATGGTACTGTAAAATTACGGTTTATTGACTGGCCACTCAGCTGCCGGTGCATCTACCGTAATTTAACCCTGCAATTTTTTACAGTGTAGTCAAACATTTATACTAAGAGTTTTTGTAAAGACGCCTTAGTGTTTTACTGATCACAAAACCAATAAGCACAGATGTGACGGAGGGCAAGGTGTGTCTTGCCTGTTGTGTAAGTTCATTTCAAATTCACTGCATTTTCAAATAACATTTCCACAGAAAACGAACACACACATGTTCATGTTCAAATTGTATTCAAAAGATTACGGAAAAGTCAATGGTTGCAAGAATGTGATACCTTTACCATTCGGTTTCATATCATCCTAAGGAATTATTTTTTATGGTGAATTTCTTCCTAAGATACGTAAACGATCTTTATCTATCAAATATTTAAAAATATAAAATCGTTCAGCCATTGAACATGCTGTCTATTTCTAGTTTTTTCAGATACCCAATGCGTAACGGGTGAACAGATTTCACCTTTAAATCCCGGTGATCCTGACATCCTAAAAACTATTTGCTGAATATCGATATCGTATATAATTTTTGTCAGGGTTTATGTATAACTTCTGTTTACGCAGTTCCTCTACTAAAAAATGTTTTTTTTTAATATTAAGCATTTCAACATTTTAACGTGCCATCGTGTGCATCGCAATCTGATCTGCAACTTTCAGTTCTTGATGTTTAACCCTTTAACCGGCCACTGTACCTGGGCCAAAATTTTCCCGAATTTTCCTGCGCTCCTCAAACAGAATTTTTCTCACAGCGACCGGGTTATACGAAAGCTACGGCAAAACAATTGCGACTATAAATCTATCGCTGTTCGTAAATGCTCCCTTACAGTCCTTAGTCTTATAGTATGTAGTTTGATTCCCTTATAGTCCATTATTCTCAGTGCAATTACCAAAGGAATGATTCAAAAGGAGTAGTCCCCGGACACGGACATCATGCCACTGGATGGAGACAAGTAACTCAGACATCTTTTCTTTCTTTCTTAGGTTCAACGCCCTTTTTTCTTATAGCATTATTAGCGGAAAAGGTAATCAGGAAGGAAGGATTAATGGCAATCCTCAAATGACCACTTAGAATGACAAACCTTAGGTTAAAACAACGCTTTCTGATGTGCAGGTTTACTTGTTCCTGTCGGGATCGGCCCACTTCTTAGACAGCGAAAATATTCGTTCGAGCTGATTTCAGCGTATTATGTTAACTAAAATAATACATTATACGCTGAAATCAGCTCAAACCAAATACTTAATATACATTTTCTTTAGTTAAGGGTTAACATTCAAGGTACAGTATAAAAGATATTTAAACCTACAAAATGGTAAGCAGAAATTACATGTCTGACCTATGATTTCAACGCTTTGAAGCTATCAGATAGAAAAGCTTGTTGCAGAAATTTTAAAAATGCTGCGTTATACATTTTCTTTAATAGATAGTCGGATGAACGTCACTTTATAGTATCCACAAAAGTTAATTGAAAATGCTGATAGCGGTCCCAGTGGCCGACTGTGGGACGTAACCTATTTCAGAGGTGACACACATGTCAAGACAGCAAAGTTGCAGCGATAAGCCTTGTCTGTGTAGTTCAATCGGTAGAACAGGCGACTCCAGAAAAGGCACATGGGGATTCAAATCCCATCACCGGCAGCAAAGTGCTTGTTTCGCTCCATTGGTGCCCGAACTTAAAATGAATCTCCTGAACGTGAGGTTCAAGAAAAATTGTGTCATGCTTCTTCCACATATCGTCTGGAATTAATAAGAATTCCTTCTTCTTCAATGAGCTATTTCAAGCACGGTTTGCCGGCTGACTCCCGAAACCTACGATTTTGTCCCAGCTTTTTTTCATGGGGGGATATATGTGACGTACCTGCCTCAGAGGTGACGCATATTTCAAGACAGAAAAATTCCAGAAATAAGCATTGTCGGTGTAGTTCAACCGGTGGAACACTCGACTCCGGAGAAGGAAGATGTGTGTTCGAAATTCGTCACCAGCAAATGGGCTTGTTTTCAAAACCGGTATGAAGCGTTAGCTTTTAATCATTCGTCCGAGATGAGTCTGAGCCCCAAATCTCGGGTGAGGTACTGCTCTCACCTCACCCCCACCCACTCCCTCAAAAACCAGCAGTCCCAAATTAGGAACTGGCGATTACTTATAATCCATTGAGCAGCTTACGATGATTGTTAACGCCTCCCCCTCCTAATACTGATAATAAATCATTTGGAATTATAATAATGATATCGCCATAGAAAATGACCAAAAATATTCCTAAAATTAATAAATTTACACCTAACCACAGATTCACCCGATACTGAAGTAATTGAAGTAGGCCGTATCTGCACGATCTATACAGTAGATAAAGGGTGTCGAGGACCATAAAAACTACTAAATTTGTTAAAATCACAGGTTAAAAAACATATTTACAAGTAAAAGCCATGAGAGCTTTTGGCCTTACTATAAGGCCATCATCAGATGACCTTATAGTAAATCGAAAGCTCTCAGTAAGGCCAAAATATCTGATGGTGGTCTTATAGTAAGGCCAAAAGATCTGATGATGCTCTTATAGTAAGGCAGAACGATCTCATGGTTTTTACTTGTACATTTGTTTTTTAACCTGTGTTTTTAATAAATTTAGTGGTTTTTATGGTCATCGGCACCCTTTATCTACTGTATAGATCGTGCAGATACAGCCTACTTCAATTACTTCAGTTACTGCATGCACGAGGACTAAACTCAAGTTCACCCGATAGTTCTACTGTCATTGGTAATGAATTAACTTTTTCTTACTGACAGAATTATAAAAGTACTGTAAATGAAATTTGGCCAAGAATCAATTTTTTATCGTCCACTCCTCTTTGTAAAATTTTAATAATTTTTGTTCGTTTTCAAATGAAATCTTTCGATGGAGAAAAGAATGAATGAAAGGTGTCACCTTCTTACAGTTGTTCATTAACTTGATATTGTGAAAAACCATTTGGAGAAATAGCGTGGTATTTGCAATAAACAATTTCCGTCTCTTTCTGGCTATGGCACACTTTTCTTACTATTGCATAGTGCTGTCTTGATGACTAATGGCTGTTTTCGCACACCAGTTCTAAGTCTAATTCTTAGACTGCCGGTCGATGCTAGAAAATGTAACATCTGCTTAGGTAATACTTCTAATCGTGCCTTTTTCTCCTAACGAAAAAGTAGCCAGCTCAGTTCTCATGTCTGTTGAATCCACCAATTTCCTTCGTGATATTTTTCTTACATTATCATTAGCTTCTAATCTCCTCGAAAGCCCTTTAATTTGTACCAAAATCTGTCATTAAAAAGAATGCTTCCTACTAAAGGCAAGTTTTGTTCTCTGCCTAAGCTCTTTCTTTGAAAACATAGTTTTATGTACGTATATGACCGCCACCGTCAGCACAACAACAATTCTAAATCCGCTTTCGGATGGAATGTCTTCCTAAGTCTCTTCCACAACTCTTTGTTTTGAGCCGCTTGCTTCCATGTCGCTCCGGCATGCTTTCGAATTCAATCCACCCATTTCTCATACGGTCTTCTTCTTAGTCTTGGTATCCAGTCTAGTATTTCAATTGCCCAACGGTAGTCAGTTGTTCTAGCAATATATCTAGCCCATTGCCATTTCAGGGATTTTATTTTGCTCGTGATGGCTTTGCCATTTCCTTGATCCAAAAGTTTCCCATCCTATCTTTCCTGATTACATCAACCATACACTTCTGTCTGCTTCTTTAAGTTGTCTGCAGCCTCTGCATGTCTTTTTTTAGCTAAGATACATGTCTCTGTTTCATAAGTAACAACTTTAAGGATGAATTAATTAAACCCTCTTCTTTTAAGACATAATGGTTATTTGCCCTTGAAAAATGTACTGTTTCTTCCAGATGTATTCCAGCCAAGTTTTGTACGTCAGTTAATTTCTTCTTCGATGTGTCCCTTCCTGGATAAAATGGATATACAGGTATCAATTACTTCTAAGTTTTCCCCATCAACGTCTACATCTTCACTTCTTGTAAAAGCACTGTACGTCAATTTTGATTTATGTAAGTTCATCTTTAATTCCACTTCTTGACTCTTGTCAGTTAGTTCCTGAATCATACTATGCAGCTCAAAGGGGTCATGGGCGCCCATATAGGGGTTATTTCCGTTCCTGAAAATCTAACCATACTCTTTCTGTCCGTGGAAGGTATGTGAAAACACAAATTTGTCCCTGACTGAGATTGAAACCGCGCCCCCGAGCGATATGCTCTCCCAACATCAACGTCTACATCTTCACTTCTAAAAGCACTGTGCGTCAATTTTGATTTATGCAAGTTCATCTTTAATTTCACTTCTTGACTCTTGTCAGTTAGTTCCTGAATCATACTATGCAGCTCAAAGGGGTCATGGGCGCCCATATAGGGGGTATTTCCATTCCTGAAAATCTAATCATGCTCTTTCTGTCTGTGGAAGGTATGTGAAAACACAAATTTGTCCCTGACGGAGATTGAAACCGGGCCCCCGAGAGATTTGCTCTCCTAACTAAGCTACACGGGCGGAATACATCGCTGCATATTTGTCGTCTTGACATATGCTTTACCTCTGTAGTACGTCACACCATCTCCCTCTTAATTTTTTTTTCTTTTTGAAGCGAAGAACGAATATTTATTAGTCGTGAAAATCTTCCAAATTTGTGAATTCAGATGCTGACAGATAAACACACATAGAGCAGTGGATTTCTGGACACCGTAGCGTAAGACGAACGCACTCGGCTAATTATCGAGAGATCTGGGGTTCGATCCCAGCGGTGTCCAGAAAACAATTTTTCCTTTGCTGTGTGTTAATTAAAGAAAAACGTGGAAAGAGCGATGAGTTTGTCTGTTTAAATTTTCATTAATTCTATACGATGTGTGGAACAAACATCACACATTTTTCTAAGTAGTACTTCTATTTTTCTTTCCAGTACTTCCATTTTTACTTTCGGGGGCAAATGTGAAAACACAATTTTGTCCGCGACGGAGATCGAATCGCGCCTCCTCGCTCCGCCGGGAGTTGCTCTCCTAACTATGCTACACGGATGGAATATATCTCTGTAGATTTGTCGTCTTGATACATGCTTTACCTCTGTAGTACGTCACAGGTATTACAGAGATTTTTGCGATGACTGTAATTCTGATTGCCATTTTTTCTGTAGAACTTCTGGATACGCTTTTATGAAGAAAAAAATGGGGGAAAAAGTTGGAAATTTAGAGTAGAAAGTAATAATGAAATTTTTCATTGCATATTGGAGGACAGCGTACATATGTACACTGTACAGTATGGTGAAGCACGAAAGTCGACAAAATGGAAAATATATCATCCTCTGCAGCAGCTATTCATTACTGGGCAACTGAAATTTTCCCCTGAAATTTGTCTTACGGATGTTTTTTCATTCTTGATGATCAGTTGAGTAGTTTCTAAGGTTTCGTGGCGGATGTGACCCAAGTGGTCAAAAGGATCAAAAGAAAGACAAAGAAATTCATTTATTGTCCTAAAGTGCTGTCAAATTTCATTTATTTTCATTTATCCATCTTTCTTATATATATTTTTTTTTTTTTTTGGTCTCCTGGTTTTCAATTAGATTTATGTGTTGAGAGTGGGGTAAAAACGGTTAGATAATAATAAAAGCAAAGTGGAATTTTGCAAGTGGTGTTTGTACCTTGTCTCACCACAAATACTGTTACAAAGTATTCAATGAAATAACAAAAGAAATTTATAGATATTTTAATATACCTGTGATATGACATAAGTAGTACACTTGTGAATGCATAGCACCAGTCACTTTTCAAAATGGCATCCTTTTGCCTTCCCACAGTCCTTCAGTCTCTGTGACTACTCATCAATAGCTTTACTCAGGGTCTCCACAGGGAAAGCTGCTACTGCCCACAATAAAGAGCGTTTCAGACTGTCAATACTGAGGTGTCTCTTCCTCCAGTGTGGCTCACAACTTGTACTCCAATGGGTTGAAGTCTGGGTTGTCCTCCAGTGTGGCCCACAACTTGTACTCCAATGGGTTGAAGTCTGGGTTGTCCTCCAGTGTGGCCCACAACTTGTAGTCTAATGGGTTGAAGTCTGGGCTGTCCTCCAGTGTGGCCCACAACTTGTAGTCCAATGGGTTGAAGTCTGGGTTGTCCTCCAGTGTTGCCCACAACTTGCAGTCCAATGGGTTGAAGTCTCGGCTGCTTGAAGGCCAATCAGCTGGAGAAATGAAGTCTGTCAAATTCGTCTGAAGCCCCTTCTGGTTTGACTTGGCCTTGTGGACAAGTGCGGAATCCTGCTTAAAGCTCAGATGTCGGTTTTGGTAGAGCTCACATTTGTTATCACTGGCTCCCAAACCCTGTCCTGCTAGACTTTGGCGGATGTTTTCACTCCTTTTTCACAGAAATGGAGCTCCGTGGTACCATCGTAGGAGACTCCTCATCAAACCCTGGCAGAAGCAGGATGATGGTCCCTCATGATCCTTGGAGCTTTCTTTTGAGCTTCTCGTGAGGTTGACGCATACATCGTGTCATTTTGGAGGTTGAAAGCCTCTTTAATAGTGAAATTTTTTCATCAGAGAAAAGAATCTGTCTGTGGCGATTTTCTGCGTAACGCTGCAGCAAACGTTTCGCTTTTGGCATCCTCTGCTACTTCAGTTGTGAGGCGAGGAAGTGCCCTGTACGCCGCCGGTAAGCTCTCACCCTTAGGTCACTCGGCAGCACGCGTGACATCGACTTTTTTTGAAATGTTCAGCTCACGAGCAATCACTGATTATTTTCTGACAGGATTTCGTCGAATACGGGCTGCCACTGCTTTCACCAGGCGAGCAATCCCCTCGGTGTGCGGCAGACCCTTCCGGGGCGGTCAACGATGGTCCCCGTCTCAAGGAACCTTTTTATGGTCCGGTAGACAAAACTTCGGCTGATTTTCAGCTTATTCAGCATGTTAAAAATCTCGGAAGCTGATTTTCCAAATTTGTGCAGCGTTATTACAGAAACACGATTCTCATAATTGCCCATGGCAAGTACTTCACGAAACACGTTATCTCCTCTGTAACTGAACGCACAATTATTCACTAGCTGCTTCATGCTTCCTAGTTAGTAGGTGACGTTGCACACCGGTTGCGCGCCATCTGTCGAACGTTTTTAACAGTATTTACGCTAGGACTGGGGATATGTTATTCCTAGAAGTAATTTCAGTTTGCCCCTCCTGAAAGCTAAGTTATGGGCGCCCATGAAAGGGAGAATTTGTAAAAATGACTACGAAGTCCACAAAACGAAGGTGGATAAAACTGTCTCCGTTAATCATTATCGCCTTGAATCATAAAAGCTTAAGGTAGCAATCTTAAAAGCACGATAATTAAAACACTACGCAGGCTTCCGATGAAGTAAAGAACTTATTTAATGTATAAGTTAAAAATATTAAAAATAAAGCCATAAGAACTTTCGGTCTTCCTAAAGACCATCATTAGATGGAGCCGCCCCGGTGGCGTAGTGGTCTAAGCGATGGCTTCTGATCAATCGTCCACACGGGATCCGGGTTTGAATCCCAGTGAGGCATGGATGTTGTGTTTGTCTTACGGCATTGGCTCTCTCCCTTCCCTGGAACCAGTGACCCTAAATTAGGGACGGGCGACTGCTTATAGCCCATTGAGTTGCTCACGGTGGTCGTTAAACCTCCAAACAAACAAAAAAAATAATAATAATCAGATGGAAGTACTGATGATGGTCTTTAGGAAGACCGAAAGCTCTACTTTCGGTCTTCCTTAAAGACCATCATCAGTCTTTCGGAAGACCGAAAGCAGTACTACCATCTGATGATGGTCTTTAGGAAGACTGAAAGTTCTTATGGCTTTATTTTTAATCTTTTAACTTATACATTAAATACGTTCTTCACTTCATCGGAAGCCTGCGTAGTGTTTTAATTATCGTGCTTTTAAGATTGCTACCTTAAGCTCTTATGATTCACTCATTCCGCACGAAAACCTGATGTCTTCATTATCGCCTTGTCTTTCGATTTCAATGATTGAAAGACATTTTGAAATCTGGCATTGAAGAGCTTAGGAAAGATGCGTTGCCATGTTGTCTTTCTTCCTTTTCAATCATTTTACGTACCTCATAAATAATTCTACTTGCTTTGCTTATTCTATTGTCTAATTCACCAAATCTGGCATTCGTTGTTTTTCATCGATATGCTTTAAAGCAAAACTAGCTGTTAGTAAACGCCAGCTGAACTGTACCGACGATGACCGAGTGTGAAGAGGAAAACAATACATTCTGATTTTTACACCAGTGTATGACCGTGTGGTATGTACTAAGTTCTGAACTCCCTAACCAGTGGTGTGCCCAGAATTTTTTTTCGGGAGAGTTACGAAGTTTATATTTTTATACAACTACATATGTTATGAGTGCATTTTTTAAAAGTATGCAACAACTGCCCAAAAATATTCGAATAAATATTGCTGGAAATTATTAATAATATAAACACCCAGATTCGTCTCTCTGGAACGCTTGACGTCACATCAACGTAAGCATTGCTGCGTCATCACTTATCGATCAATTCGTGTGTGTTCACGCGATGTCAAAATGATTGCCTGCTATATAATAGCACGAGATCACTTTCAGATGTCAAATGAACTAAATTATACCATTGATGAAACAGTAAGCTTGTGTATCATTGATAAAGATTATTGAATTACTCATTTTATCTGCTTATACGCTTAGAAGCTTTTGTTCCATTGGTTTCCAAGCAGCTTCTCTTCTGCGGCTGCGTCGTGCCTGCTCATGACGCCATTTGCAGCACAGACGGTGACTTATGGCGCCCAATGCTGCGTGGATAGGAGTGGTGTCTCCAGTAATATAACCTCCTTGCAAAAAGGGAAAGAAAAGACTTCTACTTAAAATTAAAAGTTTTTAATTGAAGCAAAATTCGAAATCTGTGTTTAATGAAAAACCAGTTAAGGAATACAGTTTTCAAAAAATATACCCATACTTATTAAGAAGATACAAATGAAATTTATAATATACATTTACTAAAGAAAGTACATAACTCCTAAGGTTCTTGTCCACTTCCTGAGCATAATTTGACAAAAAATATTTGAGTAACAGTTCACATTTTCGAAATTTTTCTTTAATAACAAAAGTTCCAAAACCTTTTTAAATCAAAGCAAGTGCAGAGGTGGGGAGGATTATTTCAGTAGTTCAAGTGTAGAGGTAGGGAGGATTATTTCAATAGTTCGCATAGATTTTGGAGCCCCACACAATACGGTGCAGCAAAGAAGCAACCTGCCATGTGGTTTGGTAGTTTGTCGTTAGTGAGTCTGGAAAATTTCGAGGCTGCTGTGGTGCAGTGGAAGCATATCCGGCGCGTAACTGCAAGACCCTGGGTTCGATTCCCGGTGGCGGCCGATGAGAATTTTTCCGTGACTCACTTATAAACGTGGAAAGAGCGATGACTTCTATTTGATGTTCCTGGTCTGCACATACGTCAACTGTGTATTTATCATTCATCCGCCTTCTAGTTATTTGTTCAGTTGCTGCTGTTCATCTTTGGTGAATACCCAGCATTGTGCGGGGCTCCAAAGAAGCAACCTGACATGTGGTTTGGTGGTTTGTGGTTAGTGAGTCTGGAGAATTTCGAGGCCGCGGTGGTGCAGTGGAAGCATATCCGGCGCGGAAGACCCTGGGTTCGATTCCCGATGGCGGCCGATGATAATTTTTCCGTGACTCACTCATAAACGTGGAAAGAGCGATGACTTCTATTTGATCTTCCTGGTCCTCGTCAACTGTGTATTTATCATTGTACAGTGAGATTAACAGTCGCTGACGACACTCATTTCAACAAATATACGTTCAGATGTTTCCTCCTCTCTCTATGCCTTGACCTCATTACGGAAGGTTTGTACTGCATTACGACCCAGTTTGAATTCATGAAGCAGAACAACCCGCAACTCACTCCTTCCTAACATGTTGTTCATACCACTCTCTCGCTCGTAAAAACGACTGCAGCTCAACCGATTACGGTGTGTGTGCGCGCCGTTTGAGTGGCCCTTCATTCGAATCGCGCTGCGAGAAGGTTGGTATATGCAAGCATTGAGGGCGAGTTGAATGTGGCACCTCACAAAATCGACTATTGTTTTCTGAACGACCTAATATATAAGCACGTCCTTTATTATTATTTTGTTTAAAGACGGGCTGAAGTTACGTGTCATAGGTCTGATGTATCCCTTGTATTTCAAATTGCGCATTTGCAGTGGAAAGTTCAATCTAAATTTTTCATGCCATTAGTAATCACTGAAGTGGAATATTGTAAACACACGCCGCAATTAAATTTAATTCTTTGGCAAATAATAAGATCCGAATTCCGTTTAATGGGTGTAAAACTAGTAGAAATACATGAAACGAGCTTTCGCCAGTACCGACTGGCTTCTTCAGGTAAGTACTACTTAGTGAAAGCAGAAAACAACTTAGCACATCTCAATAGATCTACAAAAAAATTCAAATTGAAACATGAATACAAGACAGAATTGCATAAAATGATGGCACAGTCACAGGTGGAAGCTCGCGCATTCTTCAGAACGTTGGTGCTCACGTGGTATGTTAAGGAGGTGATACCATACGTAAGGTATAGCCATGGTGACATCCTCGTTACAGGCATTTTGCTGCGTGAGAATCTCGATGGACGACCATACGTCAGGTATAGCTATGGTGGCATCCTCGTTACAGGCATTTTGGTGCGGGAGAATCTCGATGGACGAACGTACGTCAGGTATAGCCATGATGACATCCTCGTTACAGGCATTTTGGTGTGGGAGAATCTCGATGGATGACCATACTTCAGGTATAGCTATGGTGACATCCTCGCTACAGGCATTTTGGTGCGGAAGAATCTTGATGGACGACCATACGTCAGGTATAGCTACGGTGACATCCTCGTTACAGGCATTTTGGTGCGGAAGAATCTTGATGGACGACCATACTTCAGGTATATCTATGATGGCATCCTCGTTACAGACATTTTGGTGCTGGAGAATCTCGATGGACGAACGTACGTCAGGTACAGCCATGGTGACATCCTCGTTACAGGCATTTTGGTGCGGAAGAATCTTGATGGACGACCATACGTCAGGTATATCTATGATGGCATCCTCGTTACAGGCATTTTGGTGCGTGAGAATCTCGATGGACGTCAGGTATAGCCATGGTGACATCCTCGTTACAGGCATTTTGGTGCGGAAAAATCTTGATGGACGACCATTCATCAGGTATATCTATGATGGCATCCTCGTTACAGACATTTTGGTGCGGGAGAATCTCGATGGACGAACGTACGTCAGGTATAGCCATGGTGACATCCTCGTTACAGGCATTTTGGTGCGGAAGAAACTTGATGGACGACCATACGTCAGGTATATCTATGATGGCATCCTCGTTACAGGCATTTTGGTGCGGGAGAATCTCGATGGACGAACGTACGTCAGGTATAGCCATGGTGACATCCCCGTTACAGGTATTTTGGTACGTGAGAATCTCGATGGACGAACGTACGTCAGGTATAGCTATGGTGGCATCCTCGTTACAGGCATTTCGGTGCGGGAGAATCTCGATGGACGAACGTACGTCAATTATAGCCATGGTGACATCCTCGTTACAGGCATTTTGGTGCAGGAGAAACTCGATGGACGACCATACGTCAGGTATAGTTATGATGGCATCCTCGTTACAGGCATTTTGGTGCGGGAGAATCTCGATGGACGAACGTACGTCAGGTATAGCCATGGTGACATCCCCGTTACAGGCGTTTTGGTGTGGGAGAATCTCGATGGACGACCAGGTATAGCTACGGTGGCATCCTCGTTACAGGCATTTTGGTGCGGGAGAATATCGATGGACGAACGTACGTCAGGTATACCCATGGTGACATCCTCGTTACAGGCATTTTGGTGCGTGAGAATCTCGATGGACGAAAGTACGTCAGGTATAGCCATGGTGACATCCTCGTTACAGGCATTTTGGTGCGTGAGAATTTCGATGGAAAAACGTACGTCAGGTATAGCCATGGTGACATCCTCGTTACAGGCATTTTGGTGCGTGAGAATCTCGATGAACGATCATACGTCAGGTATAGCCATGGTGACATCCTCGTTACAGGCATTTTGGTGCGTGAGAATCTCGATGAGCGATCATACGTCAGGTATAGCCAGGATGACATCCTCGTTACAGGCATTTTGGTGCTTGAGAATCTCGATGGACACACGTAACACTGTAGCTTTCTGGTTTTCGTATGGAGCAAGTCGGGTAACGCTCTCTCAACACGGGATCGCCTGTTTGCAGAGGACGTCTCGGGCAAGGGCTGTGGAGAGTTTCCCGCTTCTGACGACCTGTTTGTGTTAAGGGATTCTGATCTAAATCAAACTTTTTATCATCCGGATGCATTGCTTAACTGTTGCATCAGGGTAGTTCAGGGGGACTGCATATACCGTAGCTTCAGGAAGTACAGACTCATCCGGATGCGAGGTGAGGATGGCAGCAATCGACTTAGGGCTCCTCATTCGGATATCAGGTCCACATTTTTTCAGGCTGTTTAGAGAAGTTCGCATCACCCAGAAGGACCATTACAAATACCTCCTAACAATGTACTCCATTTTGTAAGATCGTTACAGACAGAACATATGCAAGTGTAATATAATCGAAGATCAAAAGTAAACACATAGTTTGAAAGAAACGAATGAAATTTTAAAAGTTCTACACCATTAAAAAATCACACGAAACCTTCCAAATAAAGAAAATTATCGTATACATGCCCTATTTCTTTTTTCTTTTTCTTTTTTTTTTTTTTGAAATATGATATTCTTTACTTCCTCTTTTACAAAAACATGTGTATTGAAAAAATTGGAAAACACTGGTCATCTTTGCCTGCATCTCATAAAGAATATCGCGATATACTTTCTAGAAATGCATCTAGTGACAAAAGCAACTAAATAATTTGTGCCACGTAGCCACCTGGAAAAGATGAAAGATTGAAGAGAATCGGAGAGTGTTTAATTTATCCCATCGCAACGGAATAATGTACTAGAAAGCCGAATTTAAATTTACAATCACTCCGCCTTCTTATTAGAAATTGTCAAAAAAAAAAAAAATCTTAAGTCTACGTTTGTCGAGCTTGGAAAGAACTCTATTTCGTTCTCTAGGTGCTCCGAAATTCACAAAAATGCAACGTAAATACACAATGAGCAATCTAAAAGAAAAAGCGAGCACTAGAATGATGTATAGAAAATATTTGGTAGGTACGCATCTCTCTGATCCAATTATACATTTTTCGATTTCGTATGAAAATAAAGATACCGTAATAAATGTAAGTATGCGTTGACAACAACTGTAGGAAAAATTATTCATCATGAAAAGCAGAAAGTGAATGAAAAATTTTGGTCTTACACACAACTAACCAACACGAAGACAATATTCCCTATACCACCCCTAAAAGAGAAGATATGGAGTCCACCGGCTAGCTATGGATGAAGAAGTCAAGTGAAACCTCCAGCATTTCATTACTACTATTCGCTTTTGTACATCAACGTGCACTTCAGGAGGTGCATATAGATTTATCTAATGATATGACAAGTTAGTAAAATCAAGCAATGCATTGATTATGATACGCTTTCCAACATACCAGAAATCATTACTCAAGTTATTACTCAAGTTATGAGATAATGGCTATGCAATAAATCTCGCTCCTGTGTCCTGAATTTTGACCCCATTTCGAAGATATTAAACAGAATTGGTTCGGTATACCTTTGGAACAACATACTAAAGTTTTGTCGCAATAGAAACATTTTTAACCAAATTATGAGGGAAATGGCTGCGCAATAAATCTCGCTCCTGTGCCCTGACCTTTAACCCCATTTCGGTGATATTCAACAGGACCGGTTCATTATACCTCCGGAACTACATGCTTACGTTTTGTCGCTATAGGAGCATTTTTTAGTTAAGTTATGAGGATAATGGCGGTGGAATAAATCTCGTTCCTGTGACCTGACCTTTGACCCCATGTCAATTATATTAAACAGAAGCGGTTAAGTATACCTCCGGAACAACAAGTTGAAGTTTTGTTGCAATCGAAGCATTTTTACGTAAGTTATGACGCATAAGGGTGATGGAATTGATTCCGCTCCGATGACCTGACCGTTGACCTTATTTCGCCCATTTTCAATATGGTTCGTTCCCAGGTGGTCCCTTACCACATACTAAAATTTCATCGAAATCGTGATATTTTTACGCTAGTTATCGTGAGGACAGACAGACGGGCAAAGCTGGAGCATATATGCTTCTTCAACCTACGGTTGGAAAAATATTAATTATATATTACTGCACTAGCGGAAAGTGAAAAAAGAACACCAAGAAGGAGACGTCTGATACCAACGAAATTTATACAGCATAATAACGGAATACAGAGGAAAACGTGATCAAAACATTATGGCAAAATACAACTGCATTTGCTGGCAAACTGAAAAATAACATTTCCATGTAACATGGTTAGTATGAGGTTGAACCGCCATGAACTGCGTCACACTGTGCAATTCTGGCATGGAGTCTGTCGTACAGATGTTGGATGTAAGTTTGGGGTATTGAGTTCCAAGCATCCTCAACCTGGACGCGTAAATCGGGGATGGTCGTGGCTGTCCGTGGAGACCGGATAAGTCGTTGTCCCATAGAATCCCACAAGTGCTCAATGGGAGACAAATCCGGTGAACGTGCAGGCCATGGAAGTTGTCTCACACCCTGAAGTGCATGTTGCGTTGCACGTGCCGTGTGTGGGCGTGCGTTATCTTGCTGGAAAACACCACGATGAACCGACCTTACAAATGGCACAACAACGGGCTGAATGATGTTGATGTAGGAGGTGCTGTTTAACGTACCCGGTACAAACACTAATTGTGTACGGGAGTGATAGCTGATCGCTCCCCACACCAGGAGACCAGGTGTAGGCTCTGTGTGTCGCTGGCGGATGCAAGAAAGGTGGAGACGCTCCCCTGTGCGTCTGCGAACACGCATACGGCCATCGGAAGCTCCCAAGCAGAATCTGCTTTCATCGCTGAACACGACAGATCGCCATTGCGTTCTCCAGTGCAGACGTTGGCGACACCACTGCAGCCGTTCCTGACGGTGGGCTGGAGTCAGAGGTACACATGCCAGAGGCACACGTGCACGTAGTCCTGCATCCAGTAGACGGTTGCGGATTGTTCGCACAGTCACCTCAGGTGCAACGGCAGCTCGGATTTGCGTCGCAGTGGATGTTCTGCTTGACAACGCCGCTCTTCTTATGCGTCGATTGGTCCGCTCATCAGTCCGTCTGTGACTCCCGGTTCCCCGTCTTCTCGTGTGGGAATGTTCCTCGGACCATCTACGCCACCATCGTACCACCACCGATACTTCTCTTCCAATTCGCTCCGCAATACGACGATACGACCACCCGGCCTCGCGGAGTCCGACTAGACGACCTCGCTCAAAGTACGATAGCTGCTGAAATCGTACACGTCTTCCATGTCCAGGCATTGCAGCTTCTTCAGGGTCTTCGCACTTGTCCGTACGCCGACGACTGATTACATTCACTTCGCCGTACTCCTTAAATACCACCGACGATAATTCGCATATTATGCCGTACTGTGGCGTAAGCGCTCACCGGTTGGTCCCGAAATTAACATCACACCTACGTAAACTCGACCCCATTAGCATATGTAAATTTCACGATCGTCCGCCAATTCCTTTTTGGTGTTCTTTTTCACTTTCCGGCAGTGTATATCACTAAAGCTGCCTTTTTGTAGCGAAAATATTGAAAATATTATGGCTACAAAAAGGCAGCTCCAGTGTCATAGTCGCATTGTTTCGTGCTTTACAGATATTTTTTCAAATCAGTTCAAGGTTTACACAGTCGTATCAGAATAATATGACCACCTACTTAATAATGGGAATAACCATCCTTGGTCCGGATGATAGCGGCGAGACGGCGTGGCATGGATGTAAAGGAGGACCTGGGCGATTTCGCCGACCAAGGGAGAACGGAGACATCGCTGTCATGTTCCTGGAACCAGTCACGCACCACCTTAGCGACGTGGCACGGCTCATTGTCCTGTTTATAGACACCATCACCACCAGGGTAAACGTCCAACATGAAGGGATGCATGTAGTCAGTGAGGATGGACAGATAAACCACTGACGTTCAGGTACCCATCCAGTGGTAAGAGCATTTTTAGGTCATACCACGGAAACATCCCCCAGACATGCACACTGCACTTGACCTGGCAAGCGTGCCCGAGTGTTGGTTCTCGTGTGTCTGACGCCGTATCCGCCACCACCCTTCACTTTTGTAGAGTACAAACCTCGATTCTTCGGAGAAGGTGACCTTTTTCCACTCTTCCGCTGTCCAATAACGGTAATCCCACGCGAATTCCAGGCATCGTTGCCGATGGACCTGGGCAAATGTGGGCGCCTTGACACGGCGTCGACTCTGGGGACCTGAGCGTAACACGGTTAGCTCTACTATTATCGGAGACACGTACCTAGGTGCCCCAGCTTTCATTTGCGTGGTCAATTGCTGCACCGTTGCGCGTCTATTGTCTTTTACTAGTCAACGGAGGCGACGTTCTCCTTTGGAATCGATGGCCTTTGGGGCTCCACAGTTATGACGTCATGAGGTGCTCGGTGTGCCAGCTGTCCATTCTTGATACACCCACATTACAGCACCTCGCGAACATCCCACGAAGTCTGCTGTTTCTGAGATGCTTCCACCCTTGGAGCAGTAGCCGATTACCATTCTTCTTTGAACGTCCGTCAGATCACTACCTCTGCCCATTGTGCTCACGTTACACACTATGGTTCATCTGTCTTGGCCGGCAGCTTATTTCTCCGTGTGGTCGATCTTGTCTTGTCACGTGCACTCTGTAACGCGCCCTAGGCGAGGGTAGCCTTCGTATTATTCTGATACGACCGCGAATATACTCGTATTAGAGACTATAATATTCGAACTAACAGCTAGTAACAATTTTAATTTATTTAGACCCTCTTTGTTTTGTTACATGATTTATGGTAATTCAAAAGGTGAACCCAGCCATCTTAACGTTAAGACAGATCTTCAGGGTAGATCTTCAGCATCAGTGGTGCCTTTTTCTGGAACAGGTGTTCTTGATGTACGTATAGGTGGGAGAACGGCTTTGCGAGATACAAAGCGCTGTTTGCGATTAATCCTCACGTCGTACAAACTGTCACAGAGATTTGGAACGCTGCAGCAGTCCATCCGAACGTGGCCCGTCGTCGGTTGTTGATATGATTGCTCGTACGGCATTCCGGCCATCTTAGAAGCGATCGTGACACCGCCATCGTTACCGAAGAAGAACTGCGGCAGCTGCTGCTGTTGTGCTTCGAGATGAGATTCCAGCTCTCTTTTCCATTCAACATGTCTCTGAAGAGCCCTTTCTCGTGCATTCTCAAGGCCTGCTGTGGACAGTGAATTCATCGTCTCACTGGTCAAGTAGTCTAAATCACTCTTACGTTTGCTATCAACAGTGAAGGCCTTCGGAGAACATGGGGGAGTCGAAGGACTACGGGGAGTGGCTTGAAATCCATAAAGTCTGCTTTTTAATGAGAATTTGCGTATATTTGGGAAATGCAGTCCTGCTTGAATAATCGGTGACTGGCCGAGATTTATCCGTGGCCTGCGAGATAGACTTGAATTAGGTAGCATGGCATCGATCATATATATGTTTTGATACTTTCACGCAGGAAATCTGTAGGAGCAGAAACATTTCATTGTTATTAATTATTAATGAATGAAGACAGTTGGCTTCGAATAAGCCACTCTAAATTAAACACATGTAAAACTCAAGAAGTCATTCAAGGTAAAAAGAGCACCACTAAGAAATAACAAATTGACCACAGCTCTAGCTCGGGATGCTGCCAACCTGGGAGACGTACCCATTCGGTCTGATCTGCGTATGTTAACCCCTTACGATGGACCAAAATCTACGTCTGTGCAGGAAACAATTGAAGTCCTTACGTACCATGAATCCTGCAACACTGACATCACGATGGAACTCTCTCCGATTTGGAACAAAATTCTCGGCATACAGCGCACGCGCCCGTCTTCAGCAACATGGCCATTGATGAGCTCGTGAGCACTTGAATTCCTGTTCAATAATTTTTCATATATGAATTGTATTGGCGCTCTGATTCTGTTTCGTCTATTTATATTTTCGGCAGCCTGATGAAGCTTCCCGTTGGAAGTGAAAGCTTGCATTTTGTTAAGATAAAGTTTTTACGCCCTGTAACGGATCTCTGAGTTTTTACTTGTATTTTATTTCATTGTTAATTTTTTACTACACAGAAAATTCTAGGGGTTTTTTTATGTTCTGTGAAATTTGTAGCATATACAGGGGTTGTCCAAAATAATGGAAACACCTAGCTGAAAACAGTGACTTTGGTATGTGCTGCTTTTTGAGTAAAGCGAACATGTAGCTACATTTTTTTTTTTTGTAAAAACGTGTTGCTTATAGTCTCAAGGGTCTGTGTGATTGCATTGTAAATCGGTGTTTGCATAATTTCTTTCCAGCTGAAGACACAATGAGTGACCTGTCGGAGTTCCAAAGAGGGCATATTATAGGAGCCTGTCTGGTTGGTGCGTCGGTAGCCACAGTGGCATAGGTATTGGGGTATCGAAATGTACCGTGTCGAAGGTCATGACAGCATACAATGTTCGCGGAACAACATCATCTGCGAGACACAACTGTGGAAGGAAAACCAAACCCACTGCGAGAGACAGGAGGACATTAAAGAGGATTGTGACCGCAAGGAGGAAGACCACGGCGACGAAAGTGACTGATGAGCTTAATGCACATCACCACAACCCAATGTCGACCCATACCGTGCGAAGGAAATTGTATAAGCACAATATTTACGGCAGAGCTGCGATTGAAAAACCCCTGGTGTCACAGGTGAATATGAAACGGAGACTACAGTGGTGCCAGGAACATAAAACATGGACTGCGGATCAATGAAAAAATCTCTTGTTTTCCGATGAATCAAGTTCCTCTCTATTCCCTACCACAGGACGGGTTTACGTGTGGAGAACCCAAGCAGAAGCCTACAACTCAGACTGTCTCCTTCCTACAGTGAAGCATGAGGGCAGTTCCGTAATGGTTTAGGCCATGATCTCGTGGCCTGCCGCAAGCCCCATTATCACCTTACACGGACGGAACACTAACGGTGACTATGTCATTCTTTTGGCCGACCGTATGCATTCAAAGGCGCAAAACTCTGGACAGAATCTAATAATACATACTTAGCAGAAAATATGTCAGAAGTTTTATATCGTCGTGGATGTAGGATGAAGAGAATGAATTTTCGGAAATGATATATGTTATCAAGCACACTGAATGATAAATACTTCAATATCAGCTTTTTCTGTTGATGTTGTACTCCCTCTACTTAATTTAATTCTAGTTGAGTGTTTTTATTGTACTATTGTGGAACTATTTCATATGGCCAAGTACACTGCTATGCGTAAACTCAGCCTTAGAAGGATGGATGCATGTAATGCTTCGGAAGTCTTTCCAAACCAAAAAGTTAAGCTAATGATACGAGTAAATACAGATATTGTTTTAACATTTTACTCCACAAACAAATGCTAGCTGAAAAAAATAATGTGGAAGAAATATTCTTCACATAATACGTGGCCAATACGCCGAGATATAATCAACACAGCAATCAGACGTTGCTGTGTTAAATGCTAGCTGCCATTTTAACAAAGATGAATTCGAATTTGGAAATCAAAGAAAGTGCGGGGTAATCTGATCTACATTTAGCAAAACTGTACTAGTTTTGAATTATGCATCTTAAATTTTTTTTAAAAGTACCTGTCTATAGGTAAAATATCACATAGATTCAGGGGTGGTCTTCAGATTGCAAACGCTTTTATGTAGTTACTAAGTTCGGTTGCATCGCCGCGCGTACGAATAGTTCCAAGTTATTTTTACAGGAAGATTTCGGCGAGGTTTCTTCAACCATTGTTTCGAATTTGACACAGAACGCGTGATTTTCAATTTGATCTTGCTAATAATATTTAATAAATAGGAACTGTATACCAACTATACTCAAAATAGTGTAATTATACTAGTAATCCAAATTCAGTGGCGTAAAATAGAAATCAAAGTTTCCAAGCTGTCACACATCAACCAGATGGCTTTTTCAAGGAAGTTTTTTCAAGAAGGTAGATAACAGTTGCCGTCTACCTTCCTTGAAAGTACCATCTGGTTGATGTACGAAAGCTTGGAAAGTTTGATTTCTGTTTTACGCCAATAAATTCGCATTACTAGTATAATTATATTATTTTGATCTTACTGGATCTTGTTGTTTACGGGGTTAAACTTCAAATGCGTGTATCTTTCCGGTGCAATTGCCAGCGTATTTATTTATGTTCCGACAGCTACTCTGCGTGTGTTACTACACGCTTAAATAGCACCACTATTTAAAAAATACAGTAACGCGATTCTTTTCGAGAGGAAATATATTTCAATGAAATGCAAATAAAATACACGAAATGGAAAATAAGAACAATGTGAAATTTCTTGCATTCCATTCCTTCCAATTTTAACATTTTTCTTCCGCCATTCGCGCATTCTCAAACTTCATCTTGCCTTCCTGTTTGTTTGCTTTTTTAATCTTGACGTAATCTTGATCCACCAACAATCTGCAATAAAATGCGACTGACTGTCTAGAAAAGCATGTAAAATGTCATCGAAGCTATCACGTGCCCCGCATGCTGCAGAAGACCATGTTTCTGTTTCACGCATTTCAATCGTCCCAACTGATCTTTCATTTTGTTTTAAACGCCTACGGCTTCCTGTTGTTCTGAGTGTTGGTACAGAAGCTGACTCATGTATTTTTTTTTTTTTTTTTGTTGTTAAACCTGGGCAACGCCGGGTACCTCAGTTAGTACTTAATAAATAGAGTATGGCTAGCCCAAATATATTAGATTAATACACTGGCAAAGAGTATACATGAAAGCCGCCACTATAGAGAGACTCTCTATAATGGCGGACTATCATTATAGAGAGACTGTCTATAATGGCGGACTACCATTATAGAGATACTCCCAATTATCCCTATAATGGCGGACTACTATTATAGAGAGAATGCCGCCATCATAGAGAGTCACCTTATAATCACTAGTTACCCCCTATAATGGGGGCTTTCATGTATGCCGCCTTCTGACGTACATGAAAGCCGCCATTATAGGGAGTAACTACTGTGTTCACGTGATCGCACGAGTATGTCTGTTTTAAATCTTTAAGGTGGACGTCAAGTAATTGTGTTTCCTACACTTCCAATGGAAAAACTTCTGTACACATTTTCTTCGCAATTAATGTGTTTCCAAGGATGAAAATTTGAACATCGATTAAAATATCTTCATTTTATAACTTGGCATACTTAATATTTTCTAAAGCATAACCATAATTATGCAATCCAATATTTGTTTGTCTACTGACGTCATCAAAGTACAGGTCACGCCATCTTTTTCTGGTTTCAACACCACCAAAGGAAAAGTTATTAATTTTTACTATAATTATGGTTATGTTTTAGAAAATATTAAGTATTCCAAGTTATAATATGAAGTTATTTTAATCGATGTTCAAATTTTCATCCTTGGAAATTGTGAAGGAAATGTGTACAAAAGTTTTTCCAATGGAAGTATAGGAAGCAAAATTACTTGACGTCCACCTTAAGATTTTGACATGTCTTTAAATGTGACGCAAAACGAAATGTTCCTGTTGAACAGTTTTCTTCCTTTTTTATTTTTTAATTCTCTACTCTGTGTATATGACCGCGATCAGGGGTGGATTGGCCCACCGGGACGTTTCCCGGTAGACCACTCGAGAAGTAGCCCACTTTAGAGAGAGAGGGGGGGAAAGAGAGGAGAGGGAGAGAGAGAGAAAGAGAGGAGAGGGAGAGAGAGAGAAAGAGAGAGAGAGAGAGAGAGAGAGAGAGAGAGAGAGAGAGAGAGAGAGAGAGAGGGTGAAAGAGGGAGAGGGAGGAAAGAGAGGGATGGAGAGGGAGCGAGGGAGGTATGGAGAGAGAGAGAGAAAGGGATAGGGAGAGAGGGGGAGAAAGAGAGGGGGAGAGGGGAGAGGAAGAGAGAGAGAGAAAGAGAGAGAGAGAGAGAAAGAGAGAGAGAGAGAGAGGGATAGAGAGGGAGGAAGGGAGGGAGGGAAGGGGGAGAGAGAACATTCCGCCGGAACAAGCACGCCGTTATAAATTAATTTAGCTACAGCTAACTACAGTTAGATGTAAGTCATGAAAGAAATACCGGGTTACGCCATATAACACAAATTTTGAAGATGACAATCCGATTTTTGGCGTAAATATGACAAGGATGGTAAGTCAGATAATATCCGAAAACTTGAAATTTTTCATCGTCCTGGAGCAGGACTCTAATCCGCCTCTCCCAGAAGCATACCCGGGTGCTTTCTGGGATAGGCGGATTAGATTCCCGCTCCAGGACGATGAAAAATTTCAAGTTTTCGGATATTATCTGACTTACCATCCTTGTCATATTTACGCCAAAAATCGGATTGTCATCTTCAAAATTTGTGGATGTAAGCCGTTGAACGTGGAGCTCAGGGTCATTAATAGGCCCTATCCTCCTGTAGCAATCTTGAAGTAGACACTAGTATCCATTGTGACGATCCATGATCCCCAAACCCATATCCACAGGCTAACACAAAGCAGGAAGCAATTCTCCTGTAGAAGTATTTCGAAGTCCGTGTGTCATCCACACTTACCTTGAAAGAAATAACAATTTACCAGTACTGATTTGTCGATCTAAACGGTGAATCATGTGTCAAAATAATATGTAGACTTAAGAAAGAGTCTACACAAGGATGAGGTACTAGTGCCATTACGAAGTACGTGATCAGTCACAAAATAATTATAAAAATTAATTGCACAGGAAAACTGCTGTAGCATTTCCACATTTCAATTTTCTGAATGGTTTATTTAGAAATGGGGTCTTCAAGAGACACGTGATTTTTCTTTCGTCTAAAATAAATTGCTTGAAGGAAAATAATTATTGGTAAAACAATCGTTTTGAGCGCGCTTTGATTTTAGATTCAATCTTGAGGGGATTTTCAAAATTCTCTCACTGCTAAATTGTTAAAATTTGTCCACAACTGCATTCGTCTTGCAATACATTTTTCAACAGTTCTCTTTCATCCCGAATCTGACACTTTTTTCATGAGGGTATAGTGTATAACCTTTTGCTGGCATTCGAAACCACGTCTTTCTACTCCGGAGGAGGATGTTCTCCCAACTGAACTACACCGACATGCTTTCAACTTGCCGGTTTGACTCATGCGTCACCTCAATGACACGTCACAACGGATGTATCAGGTGTTCTGCTGAAAGAAGGTGCGCTTTTGTACTGGACCGCAAAGCTAAAATTCCCAGTCTGGTTTGGTCGTCATAATCCGCCCCTGACCACGATATAGCCTCGTATTTTCCTGCTTACTAGTCTTGTTTGTTTTTCCTCGGGTACGAGCACTTGCTAATTACAATTTGATCTAGAAAGTTCTCGGCTCGTACCTGAACATTCTTTCTATGTAATTTCTGTAGTACATTACGAATTGAATCAAGCATTCTTGCTTTCCAATAGGCATCTGTTCGCTGCCAGTCCCACCTCCCATTCACAGATGGCGCTGCAAGTTCAATTGGTCTCCGACCTTTCAGAACCGCTAGAATCACGTTTGCAGGTCTATGCTACTTTAATGCGTTCCGGTTAGCCTTCCAATTACCTGCGAATCAAATATTTCCGTGTGTGTTTATATGACTTGCTAACGTCCATCACGGAACAAAAAAACTAGTGCCGCTAGAAAACTTAAAAACAAAAACAAATCGGAGTGTTTTATTTTGAGGAAACCAATTTATTTACAACTTCTATGTGTCTTGAATCACTTTTTGACCTGCTTGCACTAAATAACGAAGTTTAACAACAAGCGGAGAAAAAAAAGAACAAAGTATGTTCTCAAAAAACATCGATAAAAAAATAAAATAAAAACGGCATTACTTTCGAATCAGAACGCTTTCAAGGAGTGCCGTACTGGTGGCGCAGTGGTCTAAGCGATGGCCTCTCATCATTCGTTCGATAGGGGTCCGGGTTCGAATCCCGGTGTGGCATGGGTGTTGTGTTTGTCTTACGGCACTGGCTCTCTCCCTTCCCTGGAGCCGGTTACCCTCTAAATTAGGGACGGACGACTGCTTATAGCCCATTGAGTTGCTCACGGTGGTCGTTAAACCTCCAATCAAACAAGCTTTCAAGGAGCTCCCGATCTTCCATGTATCGTTCCGCTTTGTTTACATACAACCTGATCACAGCCAACATGAAAGAAAGTAGGTCGCAATAATATACGGAATTTTTTGTACTAATTTCATCGAAATAAATATAATTGCAATAATTATAGGCATGTATCTTATTATGGAAAATAATAATACATTTACTTTCATATCACAGATTTATGCATCATAACTCCGATAAAGTAAATGCAACTTCCTTTTCACGAACTTAATGTGTCTAGCATTCATTTTTTCCACTCGATAGAACGAAGTACTTCGATGAACTGTTTAAATGGATCTAAATTTTGTTTTTTACAAAATCGTCGGAAGAAATATTCCATCAGGCTATCAGCCAACAGTTCTTCCGATTTGTTAGCATGGCTTCTGAGAATTTGCTTGAGAGTTCTCCAATTGGATTCCATACTTTGAGTATGAGCTCCATTGTCAGGATCTATAAGATTTTTGGTGTGTTTATAAAATCGAACAAATACTATCAAAAACTAAGGTTTCAGTCTTAGCCACTTTGACTCCCAAAACAAAAGGAGGAAACAGCCTCGCTTAAAAAATACGCTAGCCCCGGATAAAAAAAAAAAACGTAGTGCTGTTACAATACAAATTTGGAAGATGTGAATCCTTTCATTGGTGTAAATATGACATGGATGTTAAGTTGAATAATATCTAAAAACTTGAAATTTTCGTCGTCCTAGAGTAGAAAACGACCCCGCGTCTCCCGGATAGACCTATACTATGCTAACCACTACACTACCCAGAACGACCGAGTTTCAAACTTCCAATTAGTTTGAATATAACCATCACAGGATTCGCTAGTCGAAGCAACCGGCGAGGCATTCATATATAGCGAATCTGGAGGTTCAGAATTCATTCCCGTGATTGCCCGAAATTTTAAGTTTTTTTCAAGAGACGATGAAATTTTTAAGTTTTCGGATATTATCTGACTTATCATCCATGTCACATTTACACCAATAAACGGATTCACGTCTTCCAAATTCGTATTGTACAATGGTGTAATATTGTATTTCATTCATCGTGGTACTGTTATTCGATATATTTCCTTCATAAAATGTATTTTCAAATAAAAATAGTCATTGAGGCGTCTATTATAACGAAATTTTAAAAACGAAACGTGTAAAATTTATCGTGAACTACTTTCTTTTACGTGGGGTGTGATCAGGTTATATGTAAACAAAGCGGAACGATACACGGAAAAACAGGAACAACTTGAAAGCTTTCTCATTCGGAAATACAGCCCAGATAGCTACTTATTAGGGTAGAAATTATTCCTGTTAAAAATTAAAAAAAAGGCATATCGCACCAGTAGCGTACACACGGGGGTGGCCTCTCCGGGCTTACAGAGCGGAATATTATTACGTCGAAGTTTGAAACAAAAAGTCACGATACACGATCTATATACACTGCTGGCCACCCAAAATGCAACACCAAGAAGGACACGAGATAGCAAAGCCTGATTTACTGGACACATATACAAAGATGAAACAATTGAGTTTACAGGCCCGTGCGACTCGCGGAACACGCAGACATCAATAGTTCGTGTGGCCCCCATGACTGGCAATAACAGCCGCTACAAGCCGCGGCATCGCACAAAAGAGGCTTTGGATGTGGGCTTGGGGTATGTCGGTCCAGGCTGCTTCCAATCGTTGCCACAGTTCATCAAGCGTAGCAGCGGGTGGTGCTTGCCGGGCTACTCGGATGCCGATCAGCGCCTAGATGTGTTCGATAGGCGACATATAGGGAGAACAGGAGAGCCATGCCAGCAGTGACACCTGGTGAGCCGTGAAGAATTGTTGCACGATGCGTGCCACGTGCGGGCGCGCATTGTCCTGATGAAACGTGGCCGCTGGCAGGTCCTGCAGGTAAGGGAAGACTACAGGCTCCAAAACGTCGGGGATGTAGCGGTGGCTGTTGAGTGTACCGGCGATGCGTACCAGAGGGGTGCGGGTGTCATATCCCATTGCGCCCCAAACCATAACGCCAGGCGACGGACCGGTATGGCGATGCATAATGCAGGTATCTTACAGTCTCTCGCCGCTGTGCTGCCCCACGCGGATACGACCATCGTGGGGTTGCAGGCAGAAGCGGGATTCATCGGAGAAGACAATGTCGTGCCATTCCGTAGTCCAGGTGCGGCGTTCAACGGCCCACTGCCACCGCACTGGCCGGTGGTATAACGTCATTGGTAATCGGAGCAATGGGCGCCGTGCGACAAGTCCGCGCTCCTGCAGACGACGTCGAACGGTACGTGCTGACACAGGTGGTTGCGCAACACACCCTTATTCCTACGCTAACGTCCGTGATGTGGCGGTGCGATTCGTCAATGCCCGCCCCACAACATGCCGGTCCTCTCGTCCGGTGGTGTGCCGTAGCTGCGGCAATCGCTCACGTCGGTCCTTCCGTCCCTCCTGCACCCACCGAATCCATACTTGCCTCACTGTGGCTGGATGTCGTCCCACACGGGCGCCGATGTCTCGGTACGTTAAGTTGCTGTCGCGATAAGCCACTATTCGTCCTCTGTCGAACTCCGAAACGTGCTGGAATGACTGCCGTATTCTTCGACGAGGCATCAGGAAACTTCCCACGCACAGGTCCGGCAGCACAACACACTTCTACTACTTACACCCCGCCTTCTGTGCACCTTATTATAGTGCTTCTCGGTGGCGTGCCGGGCGCACATGATTTGCATATGCCTTGCAATGCTAATCGTTTCCATGTCCTCTTGCGGGCAACGCATGCTGCGAATTTCAGACCAATCGGATGCTTCCTTCTTGGTGTTGCATTTTAGGTGGCCAGCAGTGTATATACTTCTTAATCATGTACAGCATAAATATAACATACAATAATTATAAGGGTGTAGCTCTGTTAAATAAATTAAAAAAAAATTAACCAGAAAAATAATTTTATCTACTGCATCTTCTAAGCATTTACCTTTCTTGTACAATAACGTTACTAGTAACTGGATAGAATAAATGTACAAAAGTCAACCTCCTTCTTAATTGTTATAGCACCTGACTATTTTTCCTGATAAATTTAGGTGTCCACCCCTACTTTGGAAAACTTTTGTTTGACACGCCTCCCCCCCCTTGGGAAATTTCTGGGTGCGCTACTGCATCGCACGAAATGTAGCTGAGGCGCTAGTTTCTTTGCCTCCGTGATGGTGGACGTCAGCAGGTATCATGTAAACAAAACGGATCGACACACGGAACTATTTGACCAGCTGATAATCGAAAGGTTAGCTCAGAATATTAATAAATTGCTCATTTTATTCTGTAAAACTTTACCCATGAGTCCATTCGTTCCGATAGGCTGCTGATTTCCACTTACCTTTAGCTCTACTCAGCTGCAAATTCCTGCGTGAAAGGAACTGCGCACGACACTAATTTTCTCAAAGAGCAGAACAATTTTACAGCTGATTAGCAATCTGTTCTTACATAAATAAATAACTTTTGAAATCACTTTTGTACATCGAATAACTTTAACTCGTTAAAAGGATACATACGCTGCCGTTTGTTTGTTTTTTGCACACACTAAAATCCCATTCTACTATTATTCGATAATTCTCCTTCATAAAATATATTTCCAATTTGATCCTTTTAAAAACCAAAACGAGTCATTACAGTGTCTAATCTATTATAATTATTTTAAGAACAACTTCACCAGAAATGCATCCTGACGTGAACTAGTTTCTTTGCTCGTAGATGGTGGGTGTGAGCCGGCTGTATGTAAACCAAAGAGATAGAAAGTAATATTTCTATCTCGTTGATGTAACATAACGCAGTGATACATGCGAACTTAGGAACTATGTGAAAGTGTTTCTAATAGGAAGACTTCCAGCGGGTGAAAGTGTCCTAGACCCAGACAAACATATTTTAACGGGACAGAAAGCTCGATACGAAACGGCAAAATGTAAACTAACCTTTTTTTTTTCTTTGATTTGCTCCAAACGTGTTAGAAAAGTTAACATGAAGTTTAATAACAAACGTTTACAATACAAAAGAACAAATCAATTGATTTTGAGAAAAAAGTTCTGCTGGTTTCATTAGAATACAATAATAGGGTGCTCTTTCCAATAGCGCCCGCGGTAGCCTGCTCACTTATAGCGGTTGCTAGCGCTGAATTTCATTGTTTACATTCTCTGCCGATTACGAAAAAAAGATAACGATTCCTGAAAAGAAGACATATTAAAGTTCTTATTCCGAAGAATTTATAGAGTTTATAAAACAGATATTTTTTCACAAATGTTAAATGTCATCAAAAGCACAGAGTGAAACAAATCATAAAAACTTCATGATTTCCGTGTTTTCTGCTTCCAGTACTTGAATTAATGATTTACTGATTTTGCTTTAATGTTTTTAATTATATTTACTGTAATAAACTTCACTTAACCTGTTGTAACTTCGAGTGGAGGAGCCATTATCATTTTCAGGAATCATTCTTTCTTTCGTAATCGACAGAGAATATGAACAATGAAATTCAGATCTAGCGAACGCAACCGCTATACGTGAGCAAGCAAGAGCAGGCGCTATTGGAAAGAACACCCACAATAATAATCGGATATAATCGACTTTTCGTTGAGAAAAAAAAAATTACTTTACGATAATGTTTTGGCTGCTGGAAGAAATCCTTGCTATCCTTCAACTCACACTCGGACTTCTTCAGTTTGTACACTATCATATCTCGTCTGGCTTTTGCAACTAATCGCAAATTCCGAGGTCCAAGAGCTTCTGCCCTTTAAATCCCCAAAGGATGCGAACAGATCCTATATACAGTAATTTTTCTATTCTTGGTAACATAATAAATTGTCAGACCAAAAGTTCCCCTCCTCCCACCTACCAACAGAATTCCCCATGAGCGATTTGTTTGTCGTACCTGAAAATCCAATCAGCGCGAAGTCAAGATGCTACAATTCCTATGATCCAGCTTGCAGTATCTACCATGGAATACTTAACGCTGGTGATGTATAATATTTTCCGTAGCATAAATTAACGAATAAGTTAAACTATACAAATAGTGGAATGTATGTAACCGCTCTTGAAATGCGTATGTGACACGTATCATGCACGTGCTTATTGGTATTGGAAATGGCCAATCACACGGAAAGAAAATAGGTTTCAAAAGAAAAAGCGTACCATTTTTTGCCGACGTGAAGCATGACGATATGCCATTATCACGTGATGTTCACGAATTACATGGGTTTATCAACATAATGGAGTACCTGGCAGCACCGTGGAAAACATTTTACTAATAAGCTATAAGCCCATCTCGAGTTTTTATAAAAAGCAAATCGACATGGAATAAACTTACACAAGTCATGCACATACGACAATGGAATTTGGGACCATTCTTCCTGTAAAATGTATCCCAACTGTGCCAGTGATGTTGGAGGTGGAAAGCGTGATTCTGACATTTCACTCCAAATATTCCCTCAAGTGTTCAGTAATATTGAGGTGGTCAGGATAGGTGCTGCATCTCATCCTCACGATCTGCGAACCTCTTTCGATTAGTATTTTGTGACACCCATTTTGGTCGCCAGTGATCGTAAATAGCTATTTCTTTTTGTTAATATTTACGGAATGTAAAAGTCCGGATGAGCTTTTTTTTCTTTCTTTCCTATTTTTTTTTTTTTTTTTTTCGTTTGATGAAGAAACGCTATTCACATTGTTCTCTTTAAATAATAATGCGAATTTTTTCCACTAGGTGGCGTGAATGCATTCTCTACTTCGCTGTTTTTTTTTTTTTTTTTTTTCGCAAATGTCTGCTTTGAAAAATTATTTTTGTCTATCGGGAAGGATTCCAATCATCCGAGAATTTACATCCGAGAATTCGGCGTCATATTTCTTGTTCCGTGATAAATCGGGTTTGGAATTTGAATTGAATTAATTCTGCCTAAGTTTTTTCTTTCATTCACTTTTCTTTACTTTTAGCAAATGGCACGCCAGGAAGTATTTGTTAGAGCACCATGTACATTGGTCGGTATGTGCCCATATTTGGTTTATGTAAATGATTGCAGTTCCGAACCAATCACGTGATACATGAGGAAAATAACAGGGCAAAACAGCTCGCCATCACAGAGCTCAAGCGCGGTGTTGGCCGTGGTATTCTGAGCTGGTAAACCTTATACTAACTAAGATAAAAAAAATTGTGCTTCATTCTGTAGAAGAAAATTACGTTATTTCGAAAAGAAAACGTTCGTTTACCACTTCGAAGAAAACTCGAAAGAAAAAGAACGAGGTTTCTCAAGCAATCCCTCGTGCCCCTGATTTTCAAACTTAAGCACTGTCCTTTTGGACTGATTTCCTGTATCTCAATCAACTTTCGTTAATTGCAGGCGAATGATCATTATAAGCAAAAGTATTATCAACATAACAGCATGGAATCAATAAAAACACAGAATGTTGCTTTTGTAATAATAAATTATTTAAAGCTGGAATAGAAACTTGCGAAATTCGTTGTTTATATTAACGCATTGAAATTAACCTAGAATAAAATTTTTGGCTTGCTTTAATGTATATATATACGTTTTTATTTTTTTTTATTTTTATTTTTTCATTTAAACGGGGTCTGCGTCTGATTTACTACTTACTTTTGGGGCTTCACAGTTCCACGAATTCTTGAGCTGCAGTTTTGAAAATGTCTATTTCACCTACAACAAAAATGCCTTTCCCGTTTGAAGGTAATTGAACAAAAAATATTTTTTTCAAAACCCATCACTTTATAAATTTGCACTAAAATTCTTGTAATTCTTGAAATTTTAAATTTCTTAAAAGTAATTTCTTCGTAGTAATTTCGTTTATGGTAGATGAGTCTTGAGAAAAATTTTTAATTATTTTAATTTTGGCATATCTGAGTTTCCCTTCTCACTAAAAACACAATTCCAAATTCAGCTATCGTAATAAAATTCATAAGAATGGGAAAATATTTACAGATGTCTCTCTTAGAGAACGTACCTTGTCTGTTTCCTTAGTTGCGATAGAAAATTTAGTAGGGAAATCTTATGCTGCAGTCCAGAAAAATAAGTAAAATATTAATCACTTTCTCAATATGAACAGCGCAGTGATTCATAGATTTGTGACGTTTAAACAGACTATGGTGATGATGAAGTATCCGTTAATTTTAAAGATGGGGTACTTTTATAATTTTTTTCCAAACTGTGGGCCTCAAAAAATCCGCTTCCAGAGCCGTTTAATGAATTGTCAGTCCGCCACTGATCTCTGCATCGCATCGCAGCGAAAACACATCGGGATGAAAGAACTGTCGTCATAACGAGGCAACAGTAACTGGAGGAAGGCAACGTAGGCATAGGGAGGATGGTGCATGCAATTGGACGTCCGAACGCCTCGATCGCCTCATTCGACACCAATCCGTAGTAACCTCGCAATCAACGATGTGTACAGGCAACTATAGACATCCCATCCCGTATTGTCACTGAGGTAGGTTTCCACTCTCGTCTATAATTGCGATAATTGCCACTCACTGCAACATATCGTCGCGCTAGGTTGCAGTAGTACACTTCCAGACATGGGTGGCGGAAAGAATGGAACCGTATCCTATTCATCGACGAGTCTTGCTTCTGTCCCAAACGCCAAAGATCGCCGACTGAGAGTCTAGACACGACGTGGTAACCGGTCTAATCTTGTTACCATCTGCGAGCGTCATACAGTTTCTTAGCCACGTGTCATGGTTTCAGGGCGCTATGAGTTTCAAGAGCCGTTCTTTGCTCGTACGCATAATGGGTGCAATAATAGCACGACGCAGGGGCGTCACTAGACTTCGAAAGTCAGGATAGGTGACGAGTAGGTGAGCAGTATTTTTGGTGGGGCAAGTTTGATAGCAATTTTTTTTTTTTTTTTTTTCGAAACACTGAGAGAACTAATTTTCAATGCTTTTCACTACCTTCTACAAAGGAATTCGTGCAACCCCCCCCCCCCCCACACACACACCCTCGTTCCACCTGGACACAGACACACATGCACGGGTCTAACTAGTTACGCCACTGGTGTTAGATACAGATCAGTTCATATGTAGAGCATTTTAGGAAGGGAGTATCTGACCCCAGGTCTTAAACAACCCTTAGAAACAGGAAGCTAGGAGAGTGTCCTATAGGAAAATGACACGGAAGCGAGGTAAAAAGAGGGAGGAAGACGCCCTTATTTATTACTGAGGGGCCAGTAACCGGGTTCAGATGGCTAAACGTGCCCATCCGACGCACGTCGGATATCTGGTGGTTGGAGCGTTCGTACCTGCCTGGAATCGAACCAGAGGTCTTCTTCGTGGCAGTCGAACGAACGTTGACCACCAGGCCACTCGCGGCCCGGTGTAAGATACACGTGTTGCTAGAAAGTCGCCTTAAACTTTTTGCTTGCTCTGAATGCATTGTCTTAAATTGCTTTTCAAAATTGTGCATTGTTTGCTTACGAAAATAGTGCTATACTTGAACAATTAAAGGGACGTCGTTTTCTTTTTTTCTAAATAAAATTTTAAGTCGTGCCACGCAGACACAATACCTCCCCACCCCCTCCTTAGCATTCCCTTCCTTCAAGCCAGCGACTTTGCTTTGCACTCCTCTCCTACAAAGCAGTCGTCAGCCACTTCCTGCACTTTCACTGTCACGCGGCAGTCTAGTGTAACTTTAGACTCCACTTTCCGTGTTGAAATCCCCTATTTTGTAAAGAAAACAAAAAAAAAAGCAGAGATAAATTAGTAGAGACCCCCTCAGTTAATTCCTATCCACCCTCCTCATTAGCCTTCCGGCTATAGAAAGATGAAAATTAGGATTAAACTAAGGAATTGGAAGAGTGGAGAACAATCAAATTTTCATGGACCTACGGATGCTATTTTGATAACCTTTCTATATAGAAGGAAACAACGCGCTTCCTAGGGGGAAATGCGTAGAGCAACATGAAATAAAACACAAGAATTATTACTTGGCAAAGTCCAGATTATATTTTAAAGTTAAATATACCGAAAAATAGCCCATTTTGAAATTCGTGGGCGCCAGGGTGGGCAAGACAAATTTCAGGGTGGGGTCAAGCCCACCCTCGCATCCTCTTAGCAATGTCCCTGGCACGACGATACGTCGACGAGGTCCTGCAGCCTGCTTTGTTGCTATACCTCCCTGATACCCAGTTTCAACCAGATAACGTCCGTTCTCACATGGTGATCATCAGCAGATAATGCCAATAAGGTGTACAGTTACTGTTGGCCAATGCGATTCCCAGACTTCTCACGAACAGAGAGCGTGTGGAACGACATTGGCGGACGATTTAACGCCTCTGAAAGATCCATTCGCAATGTCGATGGATTGTGGACACATGTCAGCGATATCTCAGGACACCATAGGAGGAGAGATCCACTCTCATTGTCGATGAATTCTGGACACAGGTCAACGATATCTCAGGATACCATACGAGGAAAGATCCACTCACATTGTCCATGACTTGTGGACACAGGCCACCAATGATATCTCAGGACACCATACGAGGAATCTCAGGACACCGTATAGGTCGCTTAATTATGGACACAGGTCAACAATATCTCAGGACGCCATACGAGGAAAGATCCACTCGCATTATCGGTAAATTATGCACACAGATCAACGATATCTTAAGACACTATACGAGAAAATATCCACTCGCATTGTCGATGAATTCTGGACACAGGTCAACGATATCTCAGGATACCATACGAGGAAAGATCCACGCACATTGTCCATGAATTGTGGACACAAGCCAATGATATCTCAGGACACCATACGAGGAATCTCAGGACACCGTATAGGTCGCTTAATTATGGACACAGATCAACAATATCTCAGGACACCATACGAGGAAAGATACACTCGCATTGTCGGTGAATTGTGGACACAGATCAACGATATCTCAAGACACTATACGAGAAAATATCCACTCGCATTGTCGATGAATTGTGGACACAGATCAACGATATCTCAAGACACTATACGAGGAAAGATCCACTCGCATTGTCGATGAATTGTAGACACGGATCAACGATATCTCAGGACGCCATACAAGGAATTTTCCACCGATGAAATGCCGTGTTGCGGAATGTATAGGGCAGCATGGCGGTCATACGACCTACTGACTAAGGTCACATTACACTGTCTCCTTGCTCATCGCATTCATGAAATCTCTCAAAAATGAACTCACTTCTTTCCAGTGGTGACGCCAGCCGCTCAGAACTGGGTGGGCTATTAGGAGGGCTGAGCGTGATGGGGGGGGGGGCACAAATTTCAAACTATTTGGCAGAAATTTCGGCAAAAATCCTGTTCATGTGCATTTTACTCAAAGCTGATAGCGTTATTCATAATAAAAAAAGTTTTCAAGGAAAATACTTTGTATATATTATTTATGCAATGTATGTAGTAGGGAAACCCTGGATGCGAATCTCTATGGCAAGTAACAGTTTCTTCACATTTCATCTTTCTTAAGTAATTTTTTTATCTGTTTTTTGCTTTCATGAGACTGTTTATGAATTTTAGTTTGTAACCAGACAAGGAATCTCTCTCTCTCTCTCTCTCTCTCTCTCTCTCTCTCTCTCTCTCTCTCTCTCTCCAATGCCACAAAAAGACGAAGGTTCAGGAATGGTTCCAAAAAGATGATGAGGAATTCTATTATTTGCCATGGCCTCCAAATTCGCCGGACATAAATCTTATCGAACCTTTGTGGTTTGATTTGGAGAAAGGGGTACGAGCAGCATCACCCCAGCCACGTAATTTACGGGAACTGCGGGATTTTCTGCTGCAGTCATGATACCAAAAATCAAAAGACACCTACCAACATCTAGTTGAATCTACGCCCCATCGGGTGAGAGGTCTTTTTGCGGAGAGAGGAGGACCTACATCATATTAGGTAGGCGGTTTCAATGCTTTGGCTGATCGGTGTATTATGTTAAAATCTAGATTGCAACAACATAATTAATGATTTTACAGAAATGTAGGCAAGAAAAATTAATTGTTTAGGATAAACTTGTGGCGATTTATGAATTTTATACGTCATTTTATATCTTAGGTCTGCTGGTCTATGAATAGAACACTGAAACATAGGAAGTCTTGACAATACAAAAGGAAGTCTCTATATTGTATTCCGGATTTCAGCCTTACTTTCCACAATTTTCCTATCATTGCGTTCGTCTCAATGTGATTCATTGCAATAAAACTTGCTGCTAGCAAAATCGACAAATTTTCCGTTGTGATTCTGAAAACAAGCCTGTATTTCGACATTTGTTTCATTGTCGAGCGGTATGGAAGATACCCGTGGCCACGGTGTTATACATGAATAAATCCCTGGATGGCCAACATTTAAAGAAATCATGTTCTAAGAATGCAGCGATTATGGCCTGAAGAGATCAAGAGAGTACTGATTGGACAATAAACAAATACGTAAGTATCTCTTCTCTATCAATTATTCTAAATCTTCATCGACAGATCAATGCATCTCACACGAGGCCATGAATTTTATAATACTTTCCTGAATTAAATTGTTTGTACAGACAGGAGCTGAACAAAAAATATTTGCTCGAGGCCTCTACATACACTCCAGGAGAGGTTAGCACGTGAGATATCTATGTTGGTAACATATTTGTTAGGCGAAATCTAAAAAGTTTCAGGCAGCCCCGGTGAAGCAGCGGTCTAAGTGATGGCTTTTGATCATTCGTCCGAAAGAGGTCCGGGTTCGGTGAGGCATGGATGTTGTGTTTGTCTTACGGCACTGGCTCTCTCTCCTTTCCCTGGAACCAGTGACCCTAAATTAGGGACGAGCGACTGCTTATAGCCCATTGAGTTGATCACGGTGGTCGTTAAACCTACAATCAAAAAAAAAGTTTCAGCAAAGTGTTGGGTGACTTCGAGCACGAATTCCGCTCTGGAAAAATAAAATAAAAGAGGTCACAAAAAGAAAGGGAAGGAAAAATACTCAGATAAAGTTTTATGCTGAAGAAGATTTATGACGTAAACTCTAATTTAACATTCATTTTAGTTATTTTTCTCTATGTAAATTTTGAGTTCGTTCTCTTTTAGAGTTTCAACCTTAGCGTTGTATTTTCTCACTAACTGAATGTTATCTGGCAACAATCTCGAGATCAAAGGTGAATGGCGTATACATGGTTGACAAGCAAGATCGCTGCATACATATACACGGTCGAGTCACATTATTGTGACCACCACTTAATATCCAGAATAACCGCAGTGTGCAGCATGGACAGCAGCTAGACGGGCTAGGAATTAATCAATAAGGTGCTGGAAGGTGTTCACAGGTATGTGGAGCCATGCTGACTGCAGTGCATCTGACAGCTGCTTGAGGGTGCGTGGTGGAGGATCCATAGAGCGAACAACACGATTGTGGTGGTTCCACAGATGCTTAATTGGGTTTAAGTCTGGAGAATTAGGTCGCCATGGAAGTACTTTGAAGTCTTCGTCGTGCTCTTCCAACCACTCTCGGACATTTCTAGCTGGGTGACACGTCGCATTGTCTTTCTGGAAGATCCCATCCGCTCCAGGGAAGACAATCAGCATGTATGGGTGTACGTGGTCTGCAAAGTTGGATTCATAACGAAGTCTGTCCATACAGCTCTCCACAGGTATGACTCGACCCAGAGAATACCACGAAAACATTCCCCAGACCATAACGCTGCCTCCACCAGCTTGTGTTTTGCCAGCAGTGGTTGAAGAGTGTTTGTTTTCCGATGTTTCTCGCCTTATACGCCAACGTCCGTCCGTTCGATGAAGCAGAAAACGTGACTCATTGGAGAAGGCAATTCTTTGTCAATCATCAGAGGTCCAATTCCGATACTGCTGTGCAAATGTAAGCCTTTTTTTTTGCCGATGCATCTTCGTTAGCATAGGTGCGGTTACAGAGACTTACGCTAAAAATGACTTAAAACTTACGCTCCCTGGTGTTCAAACCATTCTTTACGAAAAATTAGAAATTATATGCAGAAAAGTGCCCATCAGGAGCTGTATCCGCTGAAGAAAAAAAATTCGAATTAGAATTTTAGAAGTACAGATATCGAAGGAAACGCAGTTTAGTTTTACTCCTCCCTAGTGGAAAATCTATGCGTAACTTGAAAACGTGACTATACCTAAAATACTCTTCGACATAAATGGAGTCGAAAGATAAAATAATTTTTTCAATCGGATGTTTAGAAGCAAATAATATATGGAATAAAATGTATTTTGAATTCGATATCATCTGCATTTACTCCCTCTAACGGCGGAATTGTACATCGTTAAAAACAAACAAAATGAAAGATCATCATTCGCATATTTCAAGCTTTCCAATGGAAAAGGAGTTTTTCAAATCCGACAAATAGTTGCAGAGATGTATTGTCCACAGACGGACGGACGACAAACCGATAACGTAAGCACGATCATTTTTTGTACAAAAAGACCCGCTAAAAACTATAGAAACCGTCAAGTGCTTTAACTGCGTGGAGTGAATAACGGACAGACATGGTAATTTTGATAACGGGTGAAGAGGTAAGTTTAGCAATGTCCGATCGTTTTTGGAATAACGCATTCAAGAGCAGTAAGTTTTTCTCTCTAAAGAGGAGGACACTTTGTTGATGAATCTCTTCATTTTATTAACATGTGTACTAGAAATATTGAACACAAAACAGTCCAAGAAAATTATAGCTCAGAGAAAGACGGTAAGAATTATCCAAGCATGTATCATGCAGAATTATACAGAAAAAAAAAAGCATCGAGCTAAGACTCACGAAAAGAAAACTTAAGGTCATCTGACTAAAGGAAATGGAAGAGAGACCGGGGGAAGTGACAAAATTGAAACAGGATAAAGAAAAGCGCGAAAGGATAAAGACCAGGGTAGTTGAGACGGTGAGATCCGCAGGATGATGTTCGATGTCGAAGGCTAGTAACGGAGGAAGACAGTATGGAGGAGAGTGAACAAGAATTGAAATCTAATATTTGTATGCTGAAAGCAAGTAAAAGCGATGAAGTTTCTGTAAAAAAAATGTTTAATCGATAGACACGAGTCAGGTAACGCGCATGCGCAAAGCGTGGAATTCAAACAAAACGGGAAAAAAGGCAGTTGAGCTCGATAAAATTCTTTCTAAGGAGGATGTTTTCCTGGCACGCTTCTGCTCGTGCTGGCAATAATGACTCAATAGGACTTCCGAAAAGAACAAAGTGATGCGCCCTTTCCCGTTACGAACCTGAAACATTATATTCCAGTGCTGACTTTCACGCACCGCTATGGTGTAAAACATTTTCATTGTGTTATTTTTGAGTCGGAAATCCGCAAAAACTATAAAAACAAAATCTACGTGTATACACACTACACAAGAAAAAAAAAAAAAAAAAGAAGAAAACTGAAGAAAAATAGGAAAAACTAAAATGTTCCGGTGTGCGGAGGAATTCTAGTACTGGCACGCGAGCTAACTCTTTCAACGAGATTACACAACGGAAGAAAAGATAAAGAAGGAAATAAAAGTTCCGTCGCTTTATTTTTCTCTTAACAATGATCAAAAAAGTTGAATGGGGCAAATATTGTGCACGTGTTCTTTCATGCTGTCCAGAGCAGGCAGGGGTGGTTTGTGGGAGACAGCAGATGGCTCGCGCTTTATACACGACTGCTGCTGCCACGTTCCGTCTCGCTTGCATGGACGAGGAAAACACCGACCCCCTCCCCCTCTTCCCCTCCTTTTCACCTCTCTTCGACGAAAATCTAGTGGTGTTATTTTGCTTAGGCACCACTAACTGGTGGCTAGCTTTGTTTACGTGAGTGTCTGACCATTGGGTCCTAGAATCAGAGCTGTTTCAAGAGCGGAAACAGATAATATACCTGTCAGATTTTTACTCTACACCGTGAAGTGCTCGACAGAAATCCCAACATGAAGGAAATGTGACCACAATTCAAGTGCAGATCCAATTGCTTTATTTTTCAATTTTCTTTAAATCGTTTTTGTCAGTACGGGACGCAAATCGTAGTTATAAATTTTGCAATCACCGCAGACATAAAAAAACGGCTCTGAACAATAACTGTTAAACAGAGCTGAGTCCGGGCTTAATTTTAAGAGCCCGAACCCGAATTTTATATTGCAAGATAGAGCCCGAGCCCGAACGAGCCCGCAAACTGTGATTAACCTGTTTAGGCATTAAAAAAAAAAAAGTCTTCTCTTCCAGACTTCCAGTCTTTCCTACCGGTGCAATTAACCGATGTCTTTCTCAACTGCGGAGTGGGAAAGGGATATCTATCTATTTCTATAGTTTCTTTGACCATTCATTTCATCCTGAAATGCTTCTGGAGGGGGGGGGGTATCAGGAAATCAGGACAAATCGGGAAGCATAACAATCAACATCGTACGTTGCTCAATAGAATTAGCAAGGAGCTGCCCCTTTAAGGTAGGTAGCAAAATTTCATCAGCTAGCTATCTACTGTCTACAGTTCTTATACAAACTTTTCCTTCGCAGAAATCCTGTAATTCATGGCCTATGGAATTTTGTTACCCAAGTCCGGAATGGATAGCCCCGCCGAATTCCTACTCCCCATACAGGCCCAGTTGCCGAAGAATTCTCTTTAACAACTCGAAAGTTTGAAAAAGTCTGGTGTGATAAATCATGTAAAATCACATTAAAAGAAAAAGGAAGAACATTCTCTCCCTCTCTCAGAGCCCGAGGGGCTCGGTCTCTACTTCGGGCTTTCGGGCTCTGGCTCGGCCAGTCTGAGCTCTGCATGTTAAACCCGATCTGGAATAACAAGGAAATGATTCAAATTTCGATTATTACAGGTAAAGAATGTTTTTCTTCAATACTCCAAAGGAAAGCAAAAACTAATGTTTTACGAAAGAGTCGTGAATGGCTCGAAAATGGCAATTGCATATGACGCCCATCCCCCCTCCATCCCCCTTTTAATTGAATTCTCGATAAAATTGTCTGATGATTGAATGTCAGAATATTACGAACACTCTTCACTGTAACGTACCTTCGGTGATAACTACACTGCCGTGCAAAAATTAAGGACGAGACGGTTTTTCGAATGTAACGTCGTGCAGAAGTGCTCCACATCGACTCAAATCATACCATAAGATCCCCCAGATGTAAGAATATGGGACAAGTGAGCAAACCCGTCCAAACAAGGACTCCAAAGGATACAAAGGTACTTTATTGAAAAGGTAGCTTCGAGCACAATTGGACAGAAGATAGAAACGTCCATGTGACAGGCGGCTGCCAAGAAAAATCCAGTCTTTAGTAGGGGATATGATCACCCCTGACTGTGTCGCAGGATTTAAAACGTCTGTCCATGCTGAGGACGAGGTTGTCAAGGAACTGTTGAGGCATCGCGGCTCATTCCTCTTGTAGCGCCAATCGCAGCTGCGGAATCGTTGCTGGCGGCTGGTGACGTACTACCAAGCGTCTCCCAAGAAGGTCTCACACGTATTCGATTGGACTTAGGTCCGGGGACCTTGCGGGCCAATCCATGCGTTGAATATCTTCACTCTCCAACAGCTCTGCGACAGCCACTGTACGATGAGGTGTAGCGTTGTCGTCCATGAAAAGGAACTCAGGACCCACAGCACCACTAAACAGACACACGTGAGGCAGGAGAACCTCAGTACAATAGCGGACACCAGTGACGGAACCTCCTTGGAAGATGTGGAGGTCAGTACGCCTACCAAGCATAATACTGCCCCAAACGAGAACTCCGCCACCTCCAAACCGGTTCCTTTCGATGATGTTGGAGGTGTGATTGCGTGTTCCCTGCTCTCTCCAGATGTGTATACGTCCAGAATCGCTCGTCAGACTAAATCGGCTCTCATCCGTAAAGAGAACTCGACCCCATTGCTGATGTGTCCAGTTCTTGTGTTTCTGGCACCACAGAAATCGCCGTCTCCGATGAGCAGGGGTTAATGGCACACACCGTACTGGTCGTCGTGCAAATAGACCACCTTTGTGGAGCCTCCTCGCCACGGTATAACGCGATAACGGACGTCCAGTTGTCTGTTGCATGTGCCTTGCAATTTTTCCCGCTGTGTCTGCCGTCTGTCTCTTCTCGCCTGTAGGACAATATACCGTTCGTCTGCTGCCCTGGTTGCTCGTGGACGACCACTGCTAAACTCTCGGACAGCTGTTCCTGTCGTTCGAAATGCTCTCCAAGCTCGTGAAACGATGCTGTGAGAGATCTCGAACTCCTCGGCCACACTGGTCACACTTCGACCTTCTTCCAACTTCACTTCCCAATGATGCGACCTCGGGTAAAGTCATCCAGATGTCGTCTACTGGATTGCCTGTTGGCCATATCACACGGTGACAGCAACTCCTCGACGTCGTTCAAACCGATGTACACCTCGCAATAGCTTTCACCGAATTGCTGAGCGTACACCGCCCGTGTGCTTTATACCCTTCCGACCCCCCCCGCGTCATGCTGCATATATGCGCATGCCCTACCGTACCGGACCGTAGTCTATCTCCTGAGCGGTCTTTCGGTCCGTTCTGCCTGCTCGTTCCGCTGTTATGCTAGTTTCTCCTCTTCTTCCTTAATTTTAGCACACCAGTATATAAATTAGGTATTACTGAAGGTATTTTACTTGAATTGGATAAATTCCAGCAAAGGAATTTTATAGTTTTAACGTGCCTTTTGATGGCAATGATTTACGCATTCAACAAATGTTGTTCCATGCACACATTTAACCCCAAATCATTTTAGCTTTCAGTATGCAAAAAGATTTCTGGAACGAAAATCAGCAAAACAGAAGAACAAAGCGTTTGCTCATTAGAAATTTGTTTCACCGAGAATGGTTGGTTTTGCTTTCCTTTCGGTATTCATAAAATTAATATTCACAAATACTTTGAGGCAAAACCTCAACATTAGGTTTTACCAAATGTCATAACCAAGTGTTAGATACAGCTAGGTTATTTATTTATCTATTTCGTGAGCATACTATATTAATATAATCATCAAATGTTGACTTGTGGTCTGTATAAACTAATTGTGGAGTGTATAAACATAAATTTTACATGTTTATATACTGTATATATATATACCATATATTGTGACCACGTAAAATAGAAGAAAAGATACAAGAGGCCACTTAAATGTACAATACCCTATATTGACAAATTTCACCGGACACCCCTTCAAACGCAAATGAACGGATCCGCTGCGTTGTTAAGATGCGCGATACAGCTGCAAACGGTATAAAAACAAGCTTGCGGCTGACCGCGATCATATCGCACTGTGAGGTTGAGTGAAAATGTCGCGACGGAAGAGAACTGACTTTGAGAACGGATAGATTGTTGGGTGTTAAATTAGTGGGTTGTCCATAAGAGAAACCGAGAGGTGTTTATACATATCCAAGTCAACTATTTTGGATCTACTGAATAGCTGAAAGACACATGGCGTGCCTGAAGCAGCAAAACGTACTGGCAGACCAAAGAAAATCAGTGATAGAGGACGTCGAAGCCTCAGGAGAGTCATTACAGCTAATCGACGGAGTACTGCACAAGACCTCAGTGTACGGGTGAGTAAAAATGCTGAAACCTCGGTATGTACACGTTCCATTCGCAGAGACCTTCATTCCATGGGTTACTGCGGTCGTGCGGCTGCTCATATGCCTTTCATCTCCACTTGGAATGCTATTCGTCGTTTAGAATGGTGTAAAGAACATTTATCGTGGACCGTAGATCAATGAAAACGGGTTTATGGACTGATGAATCCAGACACACGATCCATCAGTCTGATGGCCGTATGTGGTTATGGAGGCCACCAGGGGAACGCTATTTAACACAGTGTACTGTTTCTACGGTCAAGTTTGGAGCTGACAGTGTACTCGTGTGGGGGTGTTTTTCGTGGTATGGTCCAGGCCCATTGGTTATCGTGCACAAACCTGTTAACCAGCACGTCTACCTAGATATTCCGGACAATTATGCCATGCCAACTCTGGCGCAATACTATGGAACCTAGCTTTGTTGATACCAGCAGGATAATGCACCGAGCCATAAAGCAAGGTTTCAAAATCGCTTTATTCTAATTTATCATAAGAAAACATAAAAGGGAGACGTACAGTATTGGGCGTCTCACTGGAAATAATACAAAACTGTTAAAACATGATGGTATATACACTGCAATGACAATGGGGATGAATAACAAATGCTGCAAGCAAAGCTTATTGAATAAAAATTGCAGAAGTGACAGAAAGAAACACATCGTGTCACATGACATTGTCTGGGCATGATTTACAGGATAACACAGGCGAAACAATAGTACACAATTAGAAAAAAGAACAGCACAAACACCGCCGTGAAGGTAAAACATTACATACATGAGATAAAAACACAGCGTGCACAATTGTGAAAGTTATTTAACGAGGGCACCAAAGCAACATAATACAGGCGGGGTGAAAGTAAGTAATGTACACGAGTAAGCATGAAAATACACTGAGATGGTATTAGCATTCACAATTCAACGGTAGTGTGGATTGCACGAGTCGTAGAGTGGAGGAGGGGCACCAGGGTGCCACGGAACTCAGCAAAGGTGGTGTAGAATGTCCTAGGGTACTGATAGGTGTAGCAGTCCAGAATCAACCGCAAACCATGGAGCGGCCGGCGCCCAGGTAGCATAGAAGGTGACTTCTCGACGACTGGAAGAAGCCGAGTGGTACTCTAGGTGGAGTCGAGAAAGCAATCGATCTTGAAAATGGCACAAAATTGCTGCGCTGGCCTGGTGTAAAGAGACCGGCGAGGAAACGCTGCGGAGTTGTTGAAGGTATACGTAAATAACGTGTTTAACCAGCACGAAAAGATAGGCACATACTGACGGAAGAGGTGTAGGTGGATGAGCCCGCAGAAGAAGATGTCTGTAGGCAGTGAACGGAAGATCTTGAGAACAAGAGCGACTGGCAATCCGGAAAGCCTGGTGGAGGAGAGGCATCAGGATGGGACAGTAAAGGTAGACGTGAGAAACGTCTGCCTCCTGTGCGCAGAAGGAGCAGAGAGGGGAGGAGAGAAGAGACATGCGAAAGAGAAAATATGGAACAGGGAGGCGATTATGCAAAAAGAGCCAGTGGGTATTAATTTCAAGAGGGGAAGATAAGGGTGAGCGGGCAGCGGCCCAGACAAGAGGAAGAGAAGCAGGGGGAACCTCCAGAATAGAAAGCGGTGAAGGGGTGGCAAGGTGCACTAGAAAACGATAAAGAGATTTAGAGGAGAGAGAGGAGAGAGGAAGAACCGAGTTTGTGAGTCGGAGGAAAAACGGCAGCGGAAGAGGGGCAGAAAAGACGGAGACGAGACCGGTGGGGGAGACAAGATCAGGGAAAAGCGAAAGAAGTGCAGTTAGCAGAGAGTCATAGACCAAATGGGCGGATGGGGACGAGAGAATAGCAGGGGGGAGGCCAGAGAAAGGGCGCCAGGATAGATCCGAGTTAGTGAGGTCTTGTACAGTTACTACACCTGCTCGGAGCCAAGAGGGGAATGAAAAACAGGGGAGATGGGGGGGGATGAACAAGGGAGTTGAAGAAGAGGGGTTCAGAAAGAAGCTCTAGAGTTGAAGAGGGAGGGGAGCGAATGAGGGGGAGAGAGCGAAAGTGAGTGAGGGCTTCAGAATATGCAGGTGGGAGTTTGGAGAGGGGGGAAAGGACAGCAATCCATGAGAACTAAAGAAAGAAAGGAAAAATGTGGGTTACGCAAGGAGGCAAGAACGTCACGTACCTGAACTGCGGAAGCCACTGGAGCCGTGAAAAGGTGAATGAAGTTGATCACTCGGCTTGCTTTGTAGCACAGCGGGACATCAGGTAGGCTAGCACCACCATAGGAGGGAGGAGCACAGAGCTTGTGGACGTTAATCCAGTGATGACCCGCCCACATTACTCGAGTAAGGCAGCGTGTAACCTCCTGGAGACAGAAAAGCGGGGTCGTAGATGCAATCCAAGAATGCTTGCAGATGGACAGAAGGTATGTCCTGGTGAGATTTGCACGCTGGTAGTAGGACGTAAAGAACTGCGCACGACACCAGAATGCAGCTGTGCGGAGGAGGCGAGGATGGAGTTCCGAGCGAGTTGCACTGGATGTAGCTTGTGGTGCGCCTAAGTGCACACCCAGGAAGCGTTGGGTAGTGGATGACCATGTGGCCCCCCATGGAGCATCCAAGCGATTGGACCACGACCCGCACCACAATCCAGTGCTCTTAGACATATTCAGTTCAGCTGCAGAACATGAAGCATATGCGGAGAACAAACGACGAAGCAGTTGGAACTGTGAGTCGCTACGAATGCAGACGGTGATGTCATCTGCATAAGCAGAGTAAATGACTGAGTGATGCCGTGAGCTGGCAACTGGTGGTGGAAGTTGTGCTAGGAGAGATGTTTGCAGAGAGCGTAGAAAAGGCTCGACGGCAATCGCAAACAGTTGACCAGAAAGCTGGCAGCCCTGACGAACTCCCCGCTTGAAGGGAACATGTGCTGTGAGAAAAGATGCCGTCTTGACATGGAAAACGGCGTCCCGGTAGAGGAGAGAAGAACGGAGACAAATTGTGGAGGAAAGCCAAAGTGTAGCAGGGTTTGTGTTAAATAGGCGTGTGAGATATTATCGAAAGCGGAACGGAGGTCTAAGGAAAGGAGAGCAAGAGGTTCAGAATGAGTCTTGGCAAGATGAATGAGATCGCGAAGAAGTTGAACATTGGAGGAAAGAGAACGGCCAGGAACAGTATAGGTTTGAGAGTCAGCAAGGATGTGAGGGAGGATAGAGTTTAGTCGACGGGAAAGAAGCTTAGTACAGAGTTTATAATCTTGATTGAGAAGAGAAATGGGGCGCCAATTTCCCAAGTCAAGAGGGTCACCCTTCTTGGGAAATAGGACCACATGTGCGTCCGTGAAACTCCTCGGGAGGGAGCAGTTAAATGCATCAGAAAAAGCGGAGAGGAGAAAAGGCAACAAAAGAGGCAAAAACGCACGGTAAAAAGGAAAAGAGAGGCCGTCCGGACCCGGAGCGGCATGGGGGTTAAGGGAAGAGAAGGTGTCGGACACCTCCGTGGATGTGGGTGAAAGAGACAGGGTGTGAGCAAGATGAGACGGAACTTGAGGTAGGTTATTGAGAAGATGGGGGAGAGCAGAGGGAGAAGGGGGAGGAGTTTCACTGAACTTGGTGGTATAGAACTGACGAACGTGAGAGCAAATCGCTGCCGAATCGGATGTGATTTCGCCAGAGGGGAGGCGAAGATGACGAAGCGAGGTAGAAGACTTACGTGCAGATTCCATTGATGTTAGAAAATCATAGGTGCATTCCTCCGGATTGAGATGTTTAATGCGCAGACGTAAAAGTGCTTGCTGCGCAAGAGGTTTCAGCAAAGCCTGGAGCTCCGCCTGATATGCTGGAAAAAGCGGATCTGATAACCCAATCAGTGTGAGCATCTGCCTGGTGTGATCGAGGCGCATCTGACTAGAAGTCTTCATGGTGAAGGAAAGTTGCTTGATATGTAAGAGGAGCTGATGCTTGACACGAAGCCAATACGTCAAGGTACAGGATGCGGAATGCAACCCTGCGCGACGAGCAGCGAGGAAAGAACGGACAGAGGCACAAAATTCAGGATCAGTGAGGAGATTGGAGTCAAATGTCCACGGACGTACAGTCCGAGGAGTGACGCCGCAACAAACACTGTGAGGGTGACCGTGCAGTGGTCTGAGGAAGCAGTAGGTTGATGTTGCAGCTCGGTAATAGACGCAAGAAGCGGTGTGGAAACGTAAACCCGATCCAAGCGTGCAGTTGATGGAAGCTGACTCCCAGACGAGCGCCACGTGTGTGAGGTCTCTTGTGGATGAAGGCGCCTATAAGCATCGGTGAAGGAGAAATCAGCAAAAAGGTCATGGAGTAGTGCGACAAGATCCGTCCGACGCTCTCGTGACGAAGGAGAGCGATCCAGAGCCAGGTCAAGGGTGCAATTGAAGTCTCCACCCAAGAGCACACGATCCGAAGGTGAGACTTTCGAGAGAGCTTTACGGAGTTTGGTGAACAAGATGGATAAATGAATAGAGGTGCATGGAATATACACATTAAAGATGTGGAATCGAGCTCCGCCAACTGTGAAGGAGACTTGCTGGAGTAAATCTCGGCATAAGTTCTGCACTGAGAGTGCAGTGAGAATGGATCGGAATTGTTGATGTATTCCGATAGCAAGTCCACCATGAGATGAGTAGCGGAAAGCATGATGGAACACATAATCGCTAGCACGCCAGCGAGTAAACAGAGTGGAGGAATGGCAGTTTGTTTCTTGTAGTAGTAACAGATCGGCCCCGAGGGGCGAGAGGTCTTCCATTACAAGAGCATTCGCTAGGGGGCTAGCGAACCCTCTGCAATTAAGGGTCGTGACCTTGAATGGACTGGTCAGTCGTTGGTTGGAGGAGTCGCGGAGCAACTTTTCAGGAGTTGTTGTAATCGGTTTACTCAGCCAAGGGTCCATGAGTGGTGCAGGGGATCATGAACAAACCCACGAAGGTACTTAGCAATGCTTCCGGCTTGCAGGAGCAGCGCGGGAAGAATGTCTTCGCGCTCTCGGAGGTAGTCATACGTCGACTCCAGGTTCGTGGTGTGGGTGCAAAACTGATAGTAATCTCCAAGATTGAGAGGTTCTGAAGGAGCACCACATTTGGAGAGTACACTTGAAAAGAAGACCTCAAACGAAGGCGGAGACCCATCATCATCAGTGTCCCTTTCAATTTCTGTTGGCGCAGGAGAGGGAGAAATATCTCCTGAAGATTTGGTAGTACGGAACGGTTGCCCATCCGCAGAGGAAGATTTCTTCTTCTTCTTCCTCTTACGTCGGGTACCTGTACGAGTGCCAGAAATTCGTTTTCCACGGAGCAGAATATGCTCGGGAAGCTGACGCAGAGTCAGAGGAGTTATCGGCACCGCCGTCACACTCAGAGACACCAATAGTGAAGACTGGTTGGAAACCAGCGGCGAAGTCTCCCGATGTTGCCACGGGATGAGGAGTAATAGGTGAGGTGAGCACTGGAAATTGAAGGTGGGAGGTGATATCAGCATCAAAAGACGCTCGTGGACGAGAGGCTGTAGATATACTTTTTGTGTAACTTGGCCCTGGGGCAGTTGGCACATTTGAAGACGGTGCAGGTCGAGAGCGAGATGTAGCAGGAGGCTGCTCAGAGGCGGTAGGCACTGTAGAAGCCGTGGGAGCTGGATACTCGTTGTTGGGGCATCGAGCACGCTGATGCCCAAGTTCTTTACAATTAGCACAGTGTTCTGATGTTAGCATGTCAATTCTGTAGGAGAGCTGCCCACATCGGACGTTTAGGATCCGTGGGAACTTACGGAGATACTCCTCTGATGGAAAGATGAGTCGAACACTCCGGCGAAAACTACGAACATTCTTATTTGCAGGATCCTTGGGAGCAGCTGAATGTGTGATAACAGGACCAACAATCTTACCACACTTACTAAGTGCAGTACATATCATCGCATCTGAGATTTCGGGGGGCACCGGATGCAAGGAGACCTGAACAGGGCGCCTGGCAATCAGTTCAGCTTCCAGGTGGTGGTCTCCCAGGTCAAGACCAAAGTTTAGAAGCGTGTCTGCATGCTCTTTGGATGTGAAATAAACAATCACCGTCTGCGGCCGGCGGGTGAGGTGAGTAATGGCTCCGGCTGGAAGAAAAGCAAGGAGCGTATCACAATAGACTTTCAGCGGTGTATTCGGAAGAGCATCTAGGCACACTCCCAACTCGCGGGTGGAGTGAAGTTCCTGCGCAGCGGGTGAGAAGTGCGGAACGTCCAATTGAAGTGAGTCACCATGTATCTGGACATGGGCATCTGCAAGGGAAGGCGAGTCGATTGCGTCGGTAGGGACGCACCTGAGGTAACGCTAGAATAAGAGTGGGAAGGCAATCCTCCATTGGAAGGCAGAGGTGCAGCGCTGGATGAAGGAGCTGACACAACGCTGGGTAAGGCTACCGAGGGCAGAGAAGCAACGCCCTCAGAGATATCCATTACGTCATCGGTAGCATCAGGAGCGAACGTCATAGCCTCACCACCAGGAGGGGTGGTGGAGTCAGAGAGAGTTGAAGCGTAGAAGAAGAAGAGCAATAGGCATCAGGAGGAGGACGATATTCCCTATCATCAAGGACGGACGCTGATTGGTTTGCTCCGTCAGAGATAAGGATCAACGTAGTAGGAGAAGCTGTGACGAGAGCGGGAAATCTGCTCTTATCAACAGTCGCCATCGCCGATGGCAGGCCTAATTTAGTAAAAACGACCAACTGGTCGAGAAAATAAAGTGCTGATAGCTAATTGAAAATAGTACTCACCGACTCGGGAGATGTCTTAAATGAAAGATACAACCTTCGTCTTGAAGGCACGCACAAAAGTTAAACGACAGAGCACACAAAACACACTCAGTAGACGGCGAAACACGGAGCTCAAAACAGACACGACTTACGTCCCATAAAGCAAGGACTGTTACGGCGTGGTTTGACGAATTGCGTATCGTGTGTGGACTGGCCAGCACAGAGACCTGATCTTAATCCCATAGAGCACCTATGGGATGAATTAGAGCGCCGCATAAGAAGTTTAGAACCAAGGCCTACTACTAAGCAACAGTTAGCGGCAGCATTATGTACTGAATGGAAGCGAATACCTATCGCTGTGTTCCAAAACCTTGTCGAAAGCATGTCTCGAATGGTCAGTGCAGCCATTAAGGCCAAAGGTGGACCGACACCGTACTAATGTATGTCAATAAATGCTATGTTGTGTTTCTCTTTTAGGTGCCTGGTGACTTTTGTCAATATAGTGTAGATTACGAGATACAAAAGAGGAGCTATGAAGGTTCATCACTTGGTCTGTGTTCCAAAAACCGGCTATATCAATTCCTCTGCTGTTGCCCAGAACTGAATCGCTCTTGGACATTTTGGGCAAGCAGGGCATTCTAAAAGGTTTTGAGCTGTCTGTACCTCATTGCAAAAGTAGAGGAGGTCATCACCTAGTAAGAAGCCCCACCTTTAAAAATTTCTTCTTTAAAGCAGCATCAGTTCTCAGGCAGTTCAAAGAATTTCCATATTCGCCATTTATAGTCAAACAACTGGTGGCCCTCCTGCGAATACAATCCACCCATCCCTCAATACCCTTGTAGACCAGACAACAAGTCAACATTTGATCGAGTTGTTATAAGCTTTCCTACATATTTGTCGTCCGCCTCATACAGGGCAGTAGTTATCGGGAGGGCAGAGAGGGCGGTTGCCCTCCCAGAATGGTCATTCCAGGGGCGTAAATTCATGCTCTGGGGGATGTAAAAAATAGAAATTGTAACTGAAAAAGAAAGTTACACCCTTTAGTATTTTCTTTTAAAGACTTTAGTTTGTCTCATGAAGTATTCCATGCAGTTAACCAGGGTACAGATTAACATACGCTATAAAGTGTGATCATCTCATATCCACGAAGGGAATTTTCCACAACAGTGAATGGAGGCATAGAAACCAATGTGATGATGATATGCCTAACCTCATGACTTTTTCGAATGATGAAAAAGTCATGAGGTTAGGCATATCATTGGGATGAAAACCAAATTAATGAGTGTTCTCTGTCGCAGAAAGTTATCTGAGCGTTTAACATTTAAAAGAATATTTCCGATCCGTACATTAAAGTTTCTTAATTTTCTTACGTCCACTATCCGATACTCATTCGTTCTGCTCTGGTTTGTTTTTCGTTCTGCTCTGGTTTGTTTTTCGTTCTGCTCTGGTTTGTTTTTCGTTCTGCTCTGGTTTTTTCTTTCGTTTGCTCTGGTTTGTTTTTCGTTCTGCATTTCTGTGGAGTGTTGTATTGTTGTATATCTGATATCAATTCGTTCTGCTCTGGTTGATTTTTCGTTCTGCATTTCTGTGGAGTGTTTTATTGTTGTATATCTGAAACTCATTTGTTCTGCTCTGGTTGGTTTTTCGTTCTGAACTTCTGTTGAGTGTTGTATTGTCGTATATCTGATACTCATTCGTTCTGCTCTGGTTGATTTTTCGTTCTGCATTTATGTGGAGTGTTGTATTGTTGTATGTCTGATTCTCATTCGTTCTGCTCTGGTTGATTTTTCGTTCTGCATTTATGTGGAGTTGTAACGTATACTCTAGATTCAGTTTCTTTTTGATTTTACTATCTCTTGTTATTTTATTTTCCTATGCAAATTATCTTCTCACTTAACGAGATGTTTCTCCAGCTGAATTATATGTGGCAACGAGTGTGTAAGTCATGACGTGGTGGTATGCAGTATATATAGGCTCGCTCAAGTATACCAAAGAGGTTCGTTTTATATGTGATAGGTTCTTCCTGATTATTGATATGCGATTTACCTACGTTTCTACGATATTACGATAGTACCAAAGTTCGGGCTATCAGTAGTTGTGTTATTTTGGAGTGCGTATTTGAGTAATACCAGGAGCTCCCCAATAAAAGGTTAAAAGTGAGTACGTTTTCTTAGTTCATTTTATTGTCAGACCTCTGTCTGGCCGTTAAGTCTATTTCATTGAGTGTTTACTTTAAGTTCAGGGTATATTGTGTTTACCGCTCTAATAAGGAGCCTTCAAGGTACTAATGTACTAAAACCGAAGTTATATTACTGATATTCAAGAAAATGAGGAACGCTGAGTAAAAGTAAATTCCATATTCTTGGAATTTATTGCACGTGCGTGTCTTACCTAAACAAACTCTAGCACTTTGAAGATTAAGCACACTTTAGCTACGTCAAGTAACCTTTCAATAACCCTAACGTGACTTAACGTAAGCTTTCCTGCACTACACGTCCAGCCGGAGAATTTTATTCATTATAGAGTGTTGTATTGTTGTATGTCTGATTCTCATTCGTCCTGCTCTGGTTTGTTTTTCGTTCTGCATTTCTGTGGAGTGTTGTATTGTTGTATATCTGATACTCATTCGTTCTGCATTTCTGTGGAATGTTGTTTTACCTAGTTCTTACATTTTTAATAAAATTATGTCAAAAACCAGAAGTGCGATTTTTGAATGATCATAATACTTTCCTATAATGGCGGTGTGTGAGACAGTAAAAACCACATATCATTTGAGTGGAACTCGTATTATTTGAGTGGAACACTATTATTTGTGTGAAACTTTTGAACTTCAAAGGGGTGTAATTTCAAGTCTCGCTCTCCCAGATAAGAAAAGCTTGCTAAGGTCCTGTCCTCATATCCAACTGGTAGTCCTTCTTGAGGTGCAATCCACCCATCCCTCAGTACCTTATATACCAGACCACAAGTCAACATTTGATGGAGGTGTTGTAAGCTCCTCTTCGTTTTAGTCCCTCCTTATATCTAACTGGTGGACCTGCTGCGGATGCAATCCACCCATTCCTCAGTACCCTGGTAGACCAGACAAGACAACATTTGATGGAGTTCTTGTAAGCTCCTCTCGATATTAGTCGTCCGTCCTCATTTTCAACTGGTGGCCCTTCTGCGGATCCAATCAACCGATCCTTTAGTACTCTTGTCAACCAGATATCAAGTCACCTTTTGATGGAATTGTTGTAAGCTTCTTTCGGGAACGAAAAAAAACTTTTTGTTTCGGCAGTGTTGTTTTCACTTGATTCAGAGGGACTCGGGATCGAATCCGAGTAGGTCGAGTTGCTCTGAAGCACTAAACACTCGGCATGAGTCTGATGTGCATCCAAGTCATAGGTCTTGGGTTATCGATGTAAAAATGCAGTAGGTGTGCAACTAGTTTATTAAAACAACAAGAACATGTGCTACCAGCATATAAAAACTTAAAAATAATTCACGCACTGGTGAATCATTGCTTAAATAGACAAGGTTGGGCACAGTGGGACCCACTAATGTACAACAAAGCTGGGTCAGTCAATACAGTGCAAAGGAATCATGATAGTTACTATCAGAACCGGTAAATGGGTAGACAGTTGGAAAAAACAATAGGCAAACACAAATGATAGGATAGGAGAACAAACATAACTCTGACTCCGCACGACATGCCACAAGAGCACTGACAATAGTACTAGCGTAGGCATGGGAAGACCACGAGTAGAACTGTATGTCTGGACTATCAACCAGAAATGCATCGCAAAGTCATTATAAAAAGCAATAACGAATTAAATTGCACGTTACACACAAGGTCATTGGTACCGTCCCCCGCCTTTGTTGTCTCTTAGTGGAAGTACGCGTTTGTCAATAGTCGGGTATTCCGACTATGTCTTCTTGCACTTTCAATCTCGCATTCCTACTGTACTTCTATCACCTGTCTACCTCTCATCCCCACCCCTTCGTCATATCTGAGCCTCTAGGTTTGATCTAATAAAACTTCATTTCTTATACGCCGCACAAAACTCCTATGAGGCATAAGGTAGTTTCGTTTGAACCTTCTCTGTAAGTGGAAACTTTACGAGAAATTACCAGATGATTGAAAAGATTGAAACATTGCATATATTCGTTTCGTACATGATTACAACGAGTTTTGCGACAAACTTTCTGCAAGTGAAGCCTCATCTCTTCTATAAACAAATGACTCCCGTGTAATTCCAGGTTTCACTACCGTACATCAGAATAGGAACAGTAATTCTCAATTTCGGAATTGAAATTTTCAATCGACACTCAAATGTAATACAGTTCTTACAAGTCAGCTCTTCTAATAAAGTGTATGGTGCTATTGTTTAAATCGATGATTGTTGATTTGTATCTTTTTGTTAGCTTTTCAAAACACTAGAAGCTTAGTTCATGTAAGGTTTAACTTAGTGAATTAACTGCACTATGTGACTCGGATATCTGTGGTGCTGGTTGAAGCTGAAAGACTTAATTATACATGATATGCGCTTTCAAACTGACGTCTAACTGAATTAACTTGACATATATAATCCACTTTATTTTCTGTTATGGCACGTCGTCCAAGTTGAGCACTCTTAGCAAGAAAATACTTGGTTGCTTCGAATCAAGTCACAACAAGACGTTGCTCAATCCAACATCCAATTATATTTATCTTTCTCTGCTCTTAATACCCGTGAGCTTACAAACTTGCCCTCGCTATCGGCTAGTTACATAGACTAGAATCATTCGTGAAACATTTAACAAGCATTACTCAAGAATCGCCTAAGCAGCATTGCTCTCTGCACATTGAGCACCGAGCTCTTATCGCAGCAGCCTAACTTTGTCGTACATTTGTCTTCCGTATCACATGAGTTTTACTACATAGCTCGCCTTTTGAACCGCTGACAACTGTTGCCAACTTTAAACTCATGGGGGAATTCTGTGGCGTTATGTCAGAAAATATTTAACGAGAAGAAAACAAATTTACATAAGAACGCAGGAACTGAAAAGGAAGGTTAAATTAGAGGTATACGTTAAAAGTGTTGTTCCCAGAGCTTTTTCGTTTTTCACCTGTTCCAAGGCTGAATTTGTTACTTTTGTCTCTTGTTTTCTCCAGTGTATTTTTTATATGAATATAAACGAGGAATACAAGGATCTTAATTGTTTTTTTAAGTTTTGTCATTTTGTACACACACACTCAGTATAACATACAGCGTAGTAAGTGTGTGTGCGTAATACATACATTACAGACAAGAGAGAGTTTCACACTGGATATAATAATGAATATCATCCAAGATAGTTCCAAGTATCTCACCTTGCTATTTGAAAAGGTTAATATTTGAGATTTATGTAGAGGATTTTAGGAAGCAAGTGTCTCACGCCCAGGTCTTAAACAACTCGTAGAAGTAGGAAGATTTGGGATACAATGCCCGACAGCAAAATCACACGGCAGCGAAGTAGAAAAGGGGAGGAAGATGTCCTTATTTTTAACTGGTGGAGTCAGTACCTAGGGTACGACGGCTTAGCGTGGCGGATATTTAGTGTTTCGAGTGTTCGTACCTGCCTGGGATCGAACCTGAGACCTTTTTCCCGCGGCAGTTACAAACGTTCACTACTAGGCTATACGTAGCCCTGAACAGGTTAATAAACGATCGTTCGTCTTTATAGGCAGAACTTTTAAGCTGATAAAGCTGCTGGCGACATTTCCCCCTAACAATCTCTCTTATTTTTTGACCACTTTTAAGTCACGCGTTTTATCCGTCATACCTACTCCTTTGTACCACATTTTACACTTTCTTCTTCTTCGTTCTCGTAAGGATTAGTGGATCTAAGCTTTTGTTTGAAGGAGGGACTGGGATTACTCAGGTGTTCGCAATATCTCTCTTTTGAATCGTGTGCTGTGTTGTGATTGTAACCTCTTGGTCTTATATTCCTTCTGACAAAGCGTTGTTGATCCTGTTTTCATGTGTTTAGAACTTGAACCATGTTACCCCCAAGCGATTAAAATGAGCGTATGCATCAGAAAGATGAGAGAAAGAAGTATCTTTTCTCTGTTCATGGCCCTGTAGGAAGAGTTTTTGTTAGCAAACCAGCCCAAACATCTTAGACATTGGTTCTCCCTTCCTTTTAGAATGGGCAGGGAGGTATTATGCTAAGATTTATCCAGATCATTTAATCCGCAAAAGAAGTAAAGGAATGTAAAGGAAGCCAGTTTGAAAGTTATTCTTCATCTTTTGTAAATCCTCCCGGGGTCAGCACAATGCCAAGAATTCCATAACCTACGTACACTCACAAAACTGAATCTGTTTTGATTTCAGTTCTTGTGCCGCATTATCCCACTCATGTGCCAAATAAGAAGATGTTGTTTTCAATATTTTTCACCTTTGGATTTTGGGTATGTGAGTCCGGCCCTTTGCATTTCGTTATGTTTCCTGACTAACTTTTAAACCAATGCTTCTTAAATGTTCCTCATTCGTGTCCCATTGCGATCTCCAAAACAGTAAAACAATTGTGTGTGTGTGTGTGTGTGTGTGTGTGTGTGTGTGTGTGTGTGTGTGTGCGCGCGCGTAATTCTATCCCTTCCCGAAAGTTTACAGAAGTATCTATTCGCGTTATCAGATAAAAGCCATCAATTAATTTGAAATTGTATTATTTCTTATTAGATGAAAAACGATAAAACATTTACCTGCATACTTGTGAGATTGTATCGTAAAATGTCTCTACGAAGAATATATTGCGCATATTTACTACTTTTCGTAAAACGCAGTTCTTCCGCAAAATGGAATTGGTGCTTATTTAAAGGCTATCTTCTTTTCTGCGAATCACCATGAAAAGCAATCCTAAATTAGTTGGGTACCCGTGACCACGATCTTTTTTCTACAAATGAAGCACAATTTTTCCCGCCGGGGGCGTAAAGTTTTACCCCGTTTTCCTCCGCACCTCTGCTTCGAATGGAACTACTAAAAAATTCGTTTTGCTTCAGCTATCTTCCACTATGAGGAATATTTTCCGTACAATTCGGGATTTTTCGCAAAACACGTTTCTGCCGCTAGTGGGTGTAAATATTAGTTGTATGTGTGATATATAAAACAGAATGTTTATCTATCTACACTTTATCGCTGATGACTTTCGGAAGTTGCCGAAAAGAAAAATTGTTGCATGCAGAAATTAACTCACCTTGGATAAGGATATCCATAGAATGATTAGCTATTTAATAAAATAACGTAATAGGAGCACTATAACACAGAACACGTTGAATATTTATTTTGCTTTAGATTACATGCTCATAGCTTGCATTAAAACATTGCAGCTGATGAAGAACACCTTCTCTGTTCTTTTGCTACTTAGCGTATAAAAGTTCACGTGATTTGCAACGCGCTCAATGCAACGAGAATGTCTAAAAATTATTTCTCTTCCTCGCCCGTGCGGACTTTTACCCTTCGACTACTGCGAAGCGCGCAATATGTTTCCTTGTGTTTCCAACAGTAAATACTTACTTATGCCGACGAATATTTTACCCATTCTGCAAGGCTTCCTCGTAAACAAATGGAAATATTGATTAATAACATCACTGAAAAAAACAGTGAAAAGGTTCGACTGCTATAGGACACAGCACTTACAGTAATTTGAAAGAGACTGAGACAAGGTGACACCATATGTCCCAAGCTCTTCAATGCCACATTGCAGAATGTTTCATACACATAGAACTGGGAAAAGTTCAACGGTTGGAAAAGATTTCAGGACAAGGGGATAAAAATGAATGGATATTACTTAACTCACCTTCGTTTTGCTGACGACATAGTCATTTTTAAAAGTACTCCATTTGAGCTAAGCAGGGGCCAATATGGTTCTGGAACTTACCGAGAAGAGTAAAGAAGTGGGCTTAAAAATGAGCTTACAAAAAAAAAAAAAAAACGAAATTTATGTACACTGCTTTTTCAAGAAATGAAGGTTTAGCGATTTGCGGGGCAATTCGAGAAGTCACTGATGCCAACAATGTTTATCTTGGAAAACATATATCAAGCAAGGGCTATATTGAAAAAGAAATTAATAGGTGTTATAGCAAAACAACCTTTTTGTGCCGGTGGAGGAATTCGAATCTACCTCACCCTGCTATGTAACCGGACATTCTCCAGACTGAAGGGTGAACACCCGTTTCCCCTTATCCGTTTCCCCTAATCACGTTTATCGCAATGGCGTTTCCCCGAAATCGCTTTTACCCGAATTCCCATTTCCCCTAATTTCGTTTGCCCTAATCTCGTTTCCCCTAAATCTCGTTTCCCCTAATTTCCGTTTGCCCTAAACACGTTTACCCCAATGGCGTTTCCCCGAAATCGCTTTTACCCGAATTCCTATTTCCCCTAATTTCGTTTCCCCTAAAACTCGTTTCCCCCCAATGGCATTTTCCCGAAATCGCTTTTACCCGAATTCCCATTTCCCTTAATTTCGTTTGCACTAATCTCGTTTTCCCTAATTCACAATTGCCCTAAACACGTTTACCACAATGGCGTTTCCCCGAAATCGCTTTTACCCGAATTCCCATTTCCCCTAATTTCGTTTCCCCTAATCTCGGTTCCCATAAATCTCGTTTCCCTAATTCACGTTTGTCCTAAACACGTTTCTCAGTATCAAAGTTTCCCCTAAAAACGTTTTATGTATCAAGTTTGTTCTAATTCTCCTTTGCCTTGATTGGTGTTTTTCCCAATTCATGTTTGTCCTGATTTTCGTTGAGTGAAATAAAACGTTTCTTTTATCGTCAAATTCCGGAAAAAATCGTTGTATGTAATTTTTTATCGTCAAATTCAGGAAAATATATGTATATTTAATCATTTCCCCCGAGAGAGCCCGCCAGGGACAATCCGAGTAAAAAATTAAGAACAGTTAGCTTCTTACGTCAAGAGCACCTTCCTCGGAGACAGATAGTGAATGGGAATCAGACGGGATAGTAGCTATAAACAAGGAGTCTTGTTCGAGATTTTGAGGGGAGAAGGGCGAAGGATTTTGTGTGGGCATGCAGGGACGTAGGGATAGGATTAGATTTGGCGAAAAAACTTAGAGAAAGCCGTCCATAATATCCATCACCCGCTGGAAGTATATACCATTTATTTTGACTAGCCAATATTTCCCTTTTTCCCCAAATCTGAAGAATAAAGATATGTGCGGACAAAATTATCTGTCATTACCTTCAATTTGTTTAGCTACTTATTTATTCGCTTCCGTGTTCAAATGACAGGAGCCAACAATGATTCTTCTGATAAGTGGGCGTCCACTTCAACACTTAAAATTAACCAAGCCAACACTACTTACCAACAAGTTAGTAAAATCATGCAATGCATTGATTATGATACGCTTTCCAACATACCAGAAATCACGCGCAGACAAACCCTCCACCCTACCCTGACTATTGATTCGTTCAGTATACCTCCGGAGCAACATACGCAATGTTTTGTCGCAATAGAAGCATTTTTACTCAAATTATTACTCAAGTTATGAGGATAAGGTGTGATAATCCTGTGCCCTGACGTTTGACCCCATTCCGATGATATTAAACAGAATTGGTTCAGTATACCTCCGGCACAACATACTAAGGTTTTGTCGCAATAGCAGCATTTTTAATCAAGTTATGAGGATAATGGCTGTGGAATAAATCGCGCTGCTGTGCCTTGACCTTTGACCCCATTTCGATGATATTCAACAGAACCGGTTCAGTGTATCTCCGTAACAACATGATAAAATTTTGTCGCAATCAAAGCAATTTTACGTAAGTTATGAGGCATAAGGGTGATGGAATGGATCCCGCTCTTATGTCCTGCCCTTTGACTTCATTTCGCCCATTTTCAATAGGGTTCGTCTCCAGGTTGTCCCCTACCAGATACTAAAATTTCATCGAAATCGAATCATTTTTACGCGAGTTATCGTGCGGACAGACAGACAGACAGACAGACAGACGGACGGGCATAGCTGGAGCATATACTCTTCTTCAACCTACGGTTAGGAAGCGTAAACAAGCTAGAAAGTTATGCAATGCATTGATTATGATACGCTCTCCAACATACCAGAAATCATTACTCAAGTTATCACTCAAGTTATAAGGACAATGTCTGTGGAATAAATCTCGCTCATGTACCCTGACCTTTCAATCCATTCCAATCATATTCAACAGAATCGGTTGAGTATACCTCCGGAACTACATACTAAAGTTTTGTCGCAATAGAAGCATTTTTAGTCAATTATGAGGATAATGGCTGTGGAATGAATCATGCTCCTGTGCCCTGACCTGACCCCATTTCGATTATATTAAACATGATTCGTTAAGTGCATCTCCTGAACAACACGGTGAAGTCTTGTCGCAATCGAAGCATTTTTACGTCAGTTATGTCGCATAAGGCCGATGGAATGGATCCCATCGTATGTCCTGACCTTCGACCCCATTTCGCCCATTTTCAATAGGGTTCCTTCTCAGGTTGTCCCCTACCACACACTAAAATTTTATCGAAATCGAACCATTTTTACGGGAGTTATCGTGCGGACAGACATTCAGACGGAAAAAGCTGGAGCATATACTCTTCTTCAACCTACGGTTGGAAATCGTAAACAAGGACTCTGCGTTGCCTCCAAACGTGCAAATTGCGGACGCTATGCGAGATGTCAGATACGGATATGCGAAAGTTAGCACAGATTGTGCAACGGAAACACAAGACCACGGCACCGCAAATAGCAGCAGAGCTGAACACCAGTCGGGGAATGATTCCATTTCCGTCATAACAGTTCGTCGGAAACTCCATGCTGCCGGTATTTGTGGTCGTGCGGCAATCCAAAAACCTCTGATTACCAACATCAGTGCAACAAAACGAGTGAGATGGTGCAAAGCACATAAAAACTGCAATGCTAAAGCATGGCAATGTGTCATCTGGTCTGATAAGCCGTGCTTAACATTGTTTCCCACCACTGGTAGATCCAATGTAGCAGCCATTGTTCCCTATGCACTGAGTGGCCACTTCATTATGACCACCTGACAGTTTTAAGCAAATGAGCTAGGGCTGCACGCTTTTGCCGCCAGAGGGCGAGGCTAGTATAGAAAGGAAAAGCTTAGTGCTTGCGACAATAGTAGAAGTGATTTTTGGGTGACGAGATGGGTAAAAAATGCGATTTGACGGACTTTCAGCGTGGGGTGATTGTAGGAGCTCGGAGCCATGGAGCGAGTATTACCGAAACCGCCGCATTCGTGAAATGTTCTAGAGCATCTGTTGTTAAAGTGTGTTTAAAGATTGGACTGTCAGCCAAAAAACCTGGGTCTCTACGTGCAACGTGTGGTCGTCATCGACTATATAGTGACTGCTCGGGCGGAGCGCAGCGTGTCCAGACTGGTAACAGACAACAGAAGGGGAACAGTGCAGCAAACTACAGACCATCTTAATCAAGGATCCCCTCAAATGATCTCTGCACGCACTGTTCGCCGTACAATGCATCGGATGGGATATGGCAGCCGAAGGCCTGTTCGAACACCATTTGCTGTCTGCAGTTAACAAGAGAAAACGTCTCCAGTTCGCACAGGAGCACAAGGATTGGACAGTCGATAATTGGAAACAAATTATGTGCTCCGATGAATCATTTTTCAGTTGCACCATGCCGAAGGCCGAGTGAGAATTTGGCGGAAACAGCACGAAAGCATGAACCCCAAATGCATTGCTACAACCCTTCAAGCTGGTGCAGGCAACGTTATGATTTGGGGAATGTTTTCCTTGCATGCTTTGGGCTTTTTAATTCGTGTTGCTCAACGTCTGACTGGCACATCATATCTAAACATCGTTGCGGATCAAGTGCATCCTGTCATGTGGATGGTTTATCCCAATGGCGATGGCTACTTACAACAAGATAATGCGTCCTGCCATAGTGCTCGTATTGTACAGGATTAGTTTCAAGAACATGCCGGGGAGTTCACTTTGTTTACGTGGCCCCCACAATCTCCAGATCTCAACCCCATTGAGAATTTGTGGGATGAAGTTGAACGAGCCATCAGACAGCTGGATTCACAACCCTGCAATCTCACACTCCTGGAAAGTGTTATTCATCATGCATGGTCTCAGATTCCACAAACCACCTATCAACATCTCGTGGAGTCCATGCCACGAAGAATCGACGCAGTATTAAAGACAAAAGGTGGCCCAACGTAGTACTGAGGAGGTGGTCATAATAAAGTGGCCACTAAGTGCATACCGTTCCCGGTTTTAAGCAGATAACGCACCAGTGTATTGTGTGAAACATGTCAAGTTATATCTGATATGCGATCTGACCTTTCGCTCCAGATATTTTAGGAATATCTGGAGCGAAAGGTAAGATCGCATTTTCATCTCCAATATCACTGGAACAGTTGGACACATTTTACAGGAAGAATGGTTCCAAATTCCTGTATCCTGTGCGCATGACATGTACAGGGTGTCCCACTCGCTACCAAACCAGGCATTTCTTTAATAATATTAACACCAATGAAGATATTGCAACGAAATTCGAAGTGGACTTACCTCATTTCGTGCGAAATGTGATGACAACACAACATGTGCTGGAAGTGGCCACTTTTGCGTCCAGACAGCATTGAACCCGGCGCTGTCCGCCAGCCAGCCAGCCAGAGTGCTTCTTAGTAGCAGACACATTCCTAAGTGGGGTACCACTGAGGAGCAGTCCGCCAGCCAGCCAGCCAGCCAGCCAGAGTGCTCCTTAGTGGCAGACACATTCCTAAGTTGGGCGCCACTGAGGAGCAGTCCGCCAGCCAGAGTGCTCCTTAGTGGCAGACACATTCCTAAGTGGGACGCCACTGAGGAGCAGTCCGCTAGCCAGCCAGCCAGAGTGCTCCTTAGTGGCAGACACATTCCTAAGTGGGACGCCACTGAGGAGCAGTCCGCCAACCAGCCAGCCAGAGTGCTTCTTAGTAGCAGACACATTCCTAAGTGGGGTACCACTGAGGAGCAGTCCGCCAGCCAGCCAGCCAGCCAGCCAGAGTGCTCCTTAGTGGCAGACACATTCCTAAGTGGGGCGCCACTGAGGAGCAGTCCGCCAGCCAGCCAGCCGGACGCACCTCTCTGCTGCTTTGTTATGCCATTTCGCTGGGCGTGTCTACACAATTATTGATAGTGAGTGCTCATGCTCGTGGCTGTTCGAGTACGTATGAAAATGTATAGGTATACTCCGCAGCAGCGAGTGTTTATTTTTCTCACTTATTGGAAAACAGAATCGATAAAGTGTTTTAAACAGCAATTCCTGGAGAGGTTTGCAAGCAGATATCCGCTGGGTAAGTCCACTATTTGGGCATTGTCAAAGAAATTGGAAACCAATGGGACTTTATTAGACGCCCATGCAGGAGGTCGTCCATAAATGTCCGAGGAAATGAACCAGAATGTAAAGGGCCGACTACTTACGTTTCCCAGGAAATCACTTCGCCGACTGTCACAGGAAACAGGGTTGCCCAAAAGCACTTTTCAACGTGCTGTGAAAAAAGCGAAGCTTTATGCGTACCGTATCTCCGTGGTCCATGAACTGAAAGAGTCTGACCACGTGAAAAGAAGGACATATTGTCAATGGTTTCAGGCATTTCTTCAGGGAAATCCGGGCATTCTGGACTACACGTAGTTCTCTGACAAGGCGTGGTTTCCCCTGTCCGGACACGTCAATTCCCAAAATTCCCGTATTTTGGGCCAGTGAAATTCCCAACACGATGCAAGAAACCCTTCATTCCCAGAAATTTGGTGTTTGGTGTGGGATGACCTGGTGCCGCATGATTGGTCCCATCTTCTTCGATACAAATCACAACAGTTGCATATATGGAAATCTTCAACACCTTTGTAAATCAAGTAAACGGCGAAGAACTCTCCATTGGATATTACCAGCATAATGGAGCGACATCACACACATCACTCACCAGTATGGCTGAAATTCAGTCCTTTTTCAGCAACCGCGTCATTTCGAAGGGTCTATGGCCACCTCGCTCGTCCGATCTGACGCCTCCTGATTACTTTTTATGAGTATATCTAAAAGGGAGAGTTTACCAAAAGAAACCGCGAACCATAGATGCCTTGAAAGCAAGCATCACCAAAGATATTAAGACAGCGACGGCGGACGTACTGGCAAGGGCATTCCACAATATGGTGCGCCGGGTTCAATGCTATCTGGACGCAAATGGTGAACACTTCCAGCACATGTTGTGATGTTATCACATTTCGCACGAAATGAGGTAAGTCCACTTTAAATTTCGTTGCAATATCTTCATTGGTGTTAATATTAAAGAAATGTCGGGTTCGGTAGCTAGTGGGACACCCTGTATAAGTCTATATTCCAAGTTGAGTTGCTTCTGTCCTAAAAGCCCGAAGTGGATCGAGTTGTTTTTATTCTAAAAGCCCGAAGTGGATCGAGTTGCTTCTGTTCTAAAAGCCCGAAGTGGATCGAGTTGCTTCTGTTCTAAAGGCCCGAAGTGGATCGAGTTGCTTCTGTTCTAAAAGCCCGAGGTGGACCCACTGCTTATTAATGATAAAAACGCTGTACGTCCCAGTCATTTATGAACGACCCTTTTATATTCCAGTTGAATGAATTCTTTCTGTAAATGCATCCCTTCACTGTGAAGAACACACACTGTACAAAATAAATTATAAAATTCACGATCTACTTTCCGTGATTTCTTTCGTGAATTAACGAAGCATATTCCTGATACAGCTTTTTCCGTGAAATGACGGGAAAAAACTCTGAATTTCACGGATTTTTCGTACGCCAGAAAAATTCTGAATTTTCAGAAACCTTTCCGCAATTCTTTTCTTATATTGACGGTAAATTACCGTTTTCAAGATGCGTTAACGGAAAATTCTGAATTTTCAGAAACCTTTCCGCAATTCTTTTCTTATATTGACAGTAAATTACCGTTTTCAAGATGCGTTAACGGAAAATTCTGAATTTTCTGAAACCTTTTCGCAGTTCCTTTCTGATGTTAACGGAAAAGTTCCGTTCTCACATTTTCCGTATTCGTATGACGAAAAATCTCCGGTACTAGATAAGGTTCACAGGAATTCTTGGGGGTTTGAATTAACTGTTAAATTTTAATAGTCTGTCGAAATATTTAATTTTGAAGTTCTGTAGCGAGATCGGATATTATTGATAGTATATCGCATGCACTTTTGTTACTGTGGCACACAATATTTCCTTTCTTCTTCCCCATTTTGTGCACCAGCTGTTATATGTTGTGCTTCCTTAAGAAACCAGGTACTAAATTTATTGTGCATGTGATTGTACGATGTAGTCCTTAAGACAAAAGCTGTATAGCTATCAAGAAAAAAATTTATATTTAGAAGTTTTGCGAAATAATATTACGAAACAGTACATTGCACCTTCTCTTAAAGATAAATGAAAGTTATTGTTAATTAGAGAAAATATCTCAAACTACAAATCATTCTCTTGCTTCGAAAAATCACGATGAAAAATATGTAATTTGTAATTAGACCTCATACAGAAATTTTTTTCAGAAATTTTCTGTAAGTTCACACCACTTTTTTTTTAGAAGTGCACTGCGCAAATCGCGCATTTTACGTAATGCGCAGTCTTGCCGCTAGGGCTGTGAATTCATCTAATTTTCTCGGTTTTTAAAAAAAAAAAAGCTCAAATTTTTTTTTCATGCAGCAAGGTATTCAACACACGTGCTGATTTCATCCGAGAATTCTACATCACCTTTCTTGTTACTTTCACGTGTTTAAAAGTAAACTGGTGTATTCCATTTACCGTTCTGAGTAACTTTCACCATGCTGTTCTTCTTATGGTAATTCTTCGCGTAACTTGCCTTTGAAGGTATACAATGTATTCTAACAGATGATAAACGTTCCAGGATCGTAAATCATCTCAAGGTAGAAATCTCAACAGGCTGTTTGTCTTAAACGCCAATTCTTGTTTTCCCTTTTTCCTATGTAGCTCCAAAGTTTGGCTACAAGCCAAGATTCGCACGTCTTCCTCAATGCATACTCGAAGGAAAAAATTCTGTGCGATGACAAAACACCATCTGCTAAGAAAAGAAAAAAATATCTTCAATTTTTTCTGCTTCTTTTTCTTTGACGCGAACGAACTGAGGGTCGTTAGAACGCTGTAGGGTACAATCATATCCTGTATGCATTGAATTGCAATTCGTTTTTAGTAGGCTGGACGCAAAAAAGAAAGTAGCTTTTTCTTAAATAGAATATTTTATGGTGTGGCTGATATCAACGTTCTGAGAAATTTCTTTTGATGTTACAGATCTCTTCACTGGGTTTCCTTCAGTGCCCTGTTGCACGGGTTCATCAGGCCTTAACTTATAAGAAAATTTATCAGTTCAGGGGTTTTAGCTATATTTTACCCAGGTGATGAAAAGAATTAATTAGTAGCAAAGTCAAAACTTAATGTTATAAAAAAGCCTTAGCCGCCCCAGTGGCGCAGTGGTCTAAGGCGTTGGCCTCTGATCATTCGTCCGTAAGGGGTCCGGGTTCGAATCCCGTCAGGCATGGATGTTGTGTTTGTCTTACGGCACTGGCTCTCTCCCTTCCCTGGAACCAGTGACCCTAAATTAGGGACGGGCGACTGCTTATAGCTCATTGAGTTGCTCACGGTGGTCGTTAAACCTCCAATCAAAAAAAAAAAAAAAAAAAAAGCCATACGCTCGAAAATAAAAGTTAAAGCTTAATGTTAAAAAAAAAAGCCATACGCTCGAAATCTCTCCTTGCATGAGACCTAAAGCTACAAAACGATAAAACTAGTAACCAGCCACTCATAGAGTAATAAATTAACATAAACTAGACCTCATTGAGCAGAATATTGCATGGGATCCGGATAGTAAAGGTGTTGTAGCAGAGCAGGGAGTGGTCGGCTCCCCTCCTCCATTAATGGCTGTTGAAAATTAGGCAAGAGACAAACTGAGTATCTCCCCATGAACTGACGAAAAAGGGAAATGATTTTAACCTATAAGAAGATATTTCAAAAAGGTTACTAATAAGAACTTTCGCTTAAATTATTGAACCTAGGTTTACACTACGATGAGGCTCAGATTAACCAGAAATCTTTGTAAATATTTACTCCTTATTTAATACAACCTAAAGTAAACTCTCTCTACTTAAAATGTTGGTTTATCAAGCATTACTATAATAGGTCCATCAGAATGATTTTCTCGTTGGAGCGTGTCGAATGAAATCTTAAAGTATTTGTCTTTGTTCCAATATTTCTTTACTAGCTGTTAAGCCCGTTGAGATAAGAATACAACGGGTTCTAGAAATCACTTATTGCTATTCAAGCGTTTATTAACGACGTTGGAAAATATCTTTGTACACGGTATTTTTTGCAAATATCTTTTCGGAATCTGGAAGCAGTTTTACTTGTTCTGGTCTATGGACTACTTTAGAACTGTGACATCATCAAACTTTCGAACTCTTGGCAATGCAACATAAAGTTGTCCATGTCTAAACACTGGTTCAGGAAGGTAGATACCTACTTTCCCCAGTGTTTGACCTTGAGAAAGGCGAATTTTGCAGGAAATTGTCGTCGTCTTAATGTGAATGGGATGTCTATATCAGTAGGTGCGAGGTCAATTCGCGGAATAAAAACAGTTTTACCACATGCTGAACCTGTGAGTACTTCTGCAATGATCAAATTGGGTTACGGTTCTTAAATTACCGGTCTTGTTCCATTGCATAAACCTCGTTGCGTATTGAGGTTTCTCAGGAGCATGATAATAGCTCCAATTTTCAACTTCAGTCTGCGAAGTGGCATTCCTGATAGAGTTTGCACATTTAAAAACTCTATAGGATAATAATGCTTAGTATTTTCTTCGCCATCGGCATCAATTGAATCAGAGCTTAATTATGTGCTCGCTGTCGCCTCTAAATGATCATGAACATTCTCATTCAATTTGTCAACATCAGAATTTTTGAGACACAGAATGGTTTTCTTTGCAAATGTTTTAAAATCAGAAATTTTCAAGTTCTCACCAAATATTTTTTTTGGCTATATCACCATCGTGTAAAATATGTGTAGGTATATCTATCGTTTCCTCTTGTAGGCAATCAGCTGTTTCATGGGCACCATCACCAAGTCGTAAAAGCCATTCATTGAATGATGAATCAACAGATCGAACATTACTTTTGTGCCTTAAAATCTCAGACTTCTCCCATAATTGGTTGAATTTAATGCTGACTTCGAGTATTTTGGTTCTGTCACCATGCTTGACAACAGAGAGAGTTTGTCTAAAAGTCTCCTCCAAGTAAAAGGACTTTGCCACCAAAAGATTTCTGATTTCTCATAATATCTGTCAGTGTAGGGGCGGGCGTGCTCATCTAATTATGTTGACACGCCCCACAATTATGTACCGTTGCCGTTCACGTCATAGCCCCCCCCCCCTTCCCCTTACAGCCAATATACAAGGTTCATTTTCTATAACCATCCCAAACAAGGATTGGGTGAATAGACAAAATCCTCCCCGATTTGTTACAGAGAATCTGCGAATCAGGAGGATGGAGGAAGACCGCTGACACTCAAACAAATAATATGCCAATGTCTAAGAGTAATAAATGATGACTTGGTTAAACTTAACGTATTTATTAGATGTATTCGAAGATTGAGTTCAATCTGTCCATCAAGTCACCGTCTTTGGTTGTAGATCAATACGACCGCTATCAAGTGAAAAGTCCGGAAGTCGTCAGCGTAAACCTGGCGTCTTTCTTCCACCCTACTTCCTATAACTCGATCGAGAGTCTTTCTTCCACCCTACTTCCTATAACTCGATCGAGAGTCTTTCTCCTCTGAGATAAGACCTGTATCCCTCAGTCATATTCAACCTTCGTACCGAATTAGAATCCAGTCCAACTCGTTCCTTCGCTGTCTAGAAAACTATCTACTTCAGAATATCTAGAAGTATCCGTGAGAGTCCCTGAGTATCGGACCTGTATCACGAGTACGCTAGCTTCGAAAAACGTCTCGTTACTATTGAGTACGCGACCGTCAGCCTTGACCCCCTTACGATTGGGACCACTTGCGCCCAACTCTTTTCAGCGAAGACTCCGAGAGAATTCCTTCTCTCCCTACCGAACTCAAACTAACTAACTCTTGCGCACGCTTCCCCCTTCCTCTCTCGCCTCTGTCGTACGTACGTCACTTCCGCTTCCCTGCCTTGCAGGCATCCGCGCACTCTCTCTGCTGACACCTACGTCAAGAGATGACCAGGTATTTTCCTCTCTTCCTGCCCTTTGGACGCGCCTATCCTGTTTCGGGCATATCGGTCCCTCACTAGATTGGCGGCCCGTTTGATGTACGTCCGTTGCGGTACTCTTTGGAGAGACTTACATTACTTCAACGTACAGCAATACATTAAACACAATACATTCTGCTACACATACACAATAGTTGATGGGCAGTTCGCCAGACATCCTGGCGTCTGCTAGTCGCTGACAATGTTTGGCGGAAGTCGTTAGCTTAATGGCTGATATTATCTTGCCTGGGAAAAGAGCTTTTCTTTATCCGAGAGTGTGAATCTCAACCCTTCTTCGTATCACACAAGTAACTCCGAAAAGTTCTAAAATTATCCTTTTTTCTCTTTGTCCACTGGACCATGTTTTAGGTTTTTGTCAATAACCAAGTACGTAGATGTTCGCATCATAATTCCACATAGTACACATTGGTTTAGTATTGTGCTGGCATAATGTTCCCATCATCATTCCATTAATATATAAACTTCTTGATCATACAGGTATAATGTTTATGTAATTAGCTCACCCGCATAAATAATTCTTCCGCTCTTACAGTCAGTATTCGGTCAACTGCAAGCAAACCAGTACCGGGGGCTATTGTAGCTTCGTCCTAAACGATGACTTTCGCAGATCAAATGATTCCGTCGTCCGTGGAATTAATCTTTATATTCGACGTAGATGTTTTATTTAAAGGTGGGACTAACCTAAATTGGTTAAAGTATGTTTTGCCACCTTCAAACAGATTAGCAGCGATTCCTGTGGATGCAACAGGCAAAGCTACGTTTCCCTTCTCCACGGATAGTGCTGGGGAGGGTTTTATACAAGTAAGTTTTTCCTGCGCCCTCTGAGCCATCAAGGAAAAAACATCTATGAGAAAGATCATCATTAGTGGTTGCTGACATTACCCCATCATACGCTGCTTTTTGTTCTGCATTTAAACTACTTGCTATTTCTGTAGCTTTTTGTAGTTCTGCAGCACTGTCGAAATAAGCATGCGGATTTTGAGGAATGTTTCTTGATGGAATTGGAAGATTATATTTATCGCATGAGCTGTTGTTAGCTTTGAAAGTGTCGTTAATATCTTGAAGGGTCAAATTCAAACAATGTTCACAATCCTCAGTATGTTTTTTTTTTTTTTTTAGTAGAACTCATCATCAGTCCATTAACGACTACCGTGAGTAACTCGGTGGGCTATAAGCAGTCGCCCGTCCCTAATTTAGAGCTACTGGTTCCAGGGATGAGAGAGATAGAGAGCCAGGGCCGTATGACAAACACAACATCCATGCTTCACGCACGGGATTCGAACCCAGACCCATCTCGGCCGAATGATCAGAAGTCATATCCCTTAGACCACTGTGCCATCGGGGCGGCGTCCTCAGTATGTCCAACGTTATGTCTGTGTGCAAAATCTTCCCAAAGATGAGATTTATATTTTTCAAGCAATAGTTGTGCATTGGGTGGTGAAACAAAGATAAAAAAGTATGCAAATAAATCCCATAGCTGTCGAGGTATGCTGCAAACTGATGCTTTATCTTCTGAAATAAAAGTGATCCACGTTGTCCCAAGTAAGTATTAAATTTAATAAATTTAATAAATATTAACGGCCATCATTAAATATTTTTAGGAGGAAAACTCGTGAAGAAATAACAATCTTGTAAAACACCTTACAACCCGGAACTGCATGCTTCCATTTCCAATGCGCTCGAAAAAACCAACAACTCTAACTTCGAATGAAAGAAAAAAGATGTAAACAAAACATTAAACAGGGACGGTTACGGATAACGCGGGATGAGCACCGAAATATAAATGTTCGTCTTTTTCTGGTAAACAGCGTAATAAAGCATATCAAGAGTATGTCAAGTGGAACCGAAATTCCTGACGTAGTTTTCCTATTTCTAAAAAGTTGACCGTGTGACGTAACGCATCTATGGCGTCATGTGAGAATGATTTGGATGAGATCACGTCACACCAGCAGCTGTGCTCTTTGTTTCTATGACAACAAAACAAAGTGATATACGCGTGAACTGTGCACGTGTAACTGATGACGTCACCTGCACAAAAACATGAAAAGCTAAACGTGACGTCACAAACTTTTGTTTCTCAGTTGTTGCTGTGACGACTTAAAACGTGATCCAGGTCGTCGGCAACTTAGCCTTTTACATATAAGGATTCACATACAAAATGTTCATGATTTCGTAAACTATATTTCGACTCTAATATGCAAGTACCTTCACTTTACAGAACCACAGCGTTAGTAAATATTACAGTTAAAATTAGATTTGACAACACGATTACACGACTACAGAAAAGAAGACATGGAATTTCTGTTTCACAGACTTTTGCATCGTAAACTTCGCTTAAAAATGTAATGTAACGGAAATTCTCGGAAATTCAATACCATGTCTTATTAAAGTGAAAATGCACTCATGTCCAAAAATTAAGCATAATCAATGTACAGGAGTTGTAAAATAATAATGGAAACACCTTGAAACAATAGGTGTTACGCACCTAATATGGTGTGCGAGCACCCTTGGTATTTAAAACTGCTTGAATCCTCCTTTAAATGGGCGCATACAAGTCCTGGATGGTGTTAAGTGGTATGTTATACCATTCTTCCTGCAGAAACTGCTCCAATTCCTTGAGAGACACAGGAGAAGGATAACGGGATAGCGCTTTGTTTTCCAACACAGACCACAGAGGCTCAATGAGGTTTAAGTCCGGTGATTGTTCAGGCCAAGGAAGTTGTGCAACTTCAGCCTCATGTTCCTCAAACCATGATTGAACAGTTCGACTTCTGTGAATCGGGGCATTATCATCTTGAAAGGGCAATCTCCTGACGTAAACAATGTCTGCGCCATTGCATGCACAAGGTCGGCCAAAAGAGTGACTATGTCACCGCTAGTGATCCGTCCGTGTAAGGTGGTAATGAGATCTCTGCAAACCCCAAGATCATGGCCCAAACCATTACGAAACTGCCCCCATGCTTCACTGTGGGAAAGAGACAGTCTGGGTTGTAGGCTCCTGCGGGGGTTCTCCACTCGTAAACCCGTCCTGTGGTGGGGAATAGTGGGAAACTTGATTTATCGGAAAACAAGACATATTTCCAGTGATCTGCAGCCCAAGTTTTATCTTCCTGGTTCCACTCTGGTCTCCGTTTCATATTCACCTGTGACGCCAGGGGTTTTGCAATCGCAGCTTTTCCGTAAATATTGTTCTTATGCAATTCTCTTCACACGGTATGGGTCGAGTCCGGAGACCCGTACTACCACTGTCCTATGACGGTAGTTTCATGCGAACTGCAGGCGTCGTTGCCGATGGACCTGGGTTAACATGGGCGCTTTGACGAAACATCAACTCCGGAGACCCATGCGAAACAGGTTTCGCTCTACTGTTATCGGGGACACGTACTTATGATCCCCGGCGTTCATTTGCATGGTCAATCGCTGCGTTGTTGCGCGTCGATTGCCTTTTACCAGTCAACGAGGGAAACGTTCTCCTCTGGGGTCGATGGCGTTTGCGGCTTCACAGTTATGAAGTCAGGAGGTACTCGATGTGCCAGCGGCCCATTCTTGGAACACCCTTACTATCACGTCGCGTAAAGCCCACGAAGTCAGCTGTTTCTGAGATGCTTCCACTCTTGGCACGGTAGCCGATGATCATTCCTTTTTGAACGTCCGTCAAATGCCTGTGTCGATTTTGCTCAAGTTACGCACTATGGCTCATCTGTCGTGACAGGCCGCTTATACACTGAGTGGCCACTTTATTACGATCACCTGACAGTTTTAAGCAAACGAGCTATGGCTGCACGCTGTTGCCGCCAGAGAGCGAGGCTAGTATAAAAATGGAAAGCTTAGTGTTTGCGATAGTAGTAGAAGTGATTTTTGGGTGACGAGATGGGTAAAAAATGCGATTTGACGGACTTTCAACGTAGGATGATTGTAGGAGCTCGGAGCCATGGAGCGAGTATCACCGAAACCGCCGCATTCCTGAAATGTTCAAGAGCAGCTGTTGTTAAAGTGTTTAAAGACTTGACTGTCAGCCAAACAACTGGGTCTCTACGTGCAACGTGTGGTCGTCATCGACTAGTGACTGCTCGGGCGGAACGGAGAGTGTCCAGACTGGTAACAGACAACAGAAAGGCAACAGTGAAGCAAATTACAGACCATCTTAATCAAGGATCCCCTCAAATGATCTCTGTATACACTGTTCGCTGTACATTACATCGTATGGGAAACGGCAGCCGAAGGCCTGTTCGAACACCTTTGCTGTCTGCAGTTAACAAGAGAAAACGTCTCCAGTTCGCACAGGAGCACAAGGATTGGACAGTCGATAATTGGAAACAAATTATGTGGTCCGATGAATCACGTTTTCAGTTGCGCCATGCCGATGGCCGAATGAGGACTTGGCGGAAACAGCACGAAAGCACGGACCCCAAATGCATTGCTACAACCCTTCAAGCTGGTGGAGGCAACGTTATGATTTGGGGAATGTTTTCCTAGCATGCTTTGGGCCCTTTAATTCGTGTTGATCAACGTCTGACTGGAACATCATATCTAAACATCGTTGCGGACCAAGTGCGAGCTGTCATGTGGATGGTTTATCCCAGTGACGATGGCTACTTTCAACAAGATAATGCGTCCTGCCATAGTGCTCGTATTGTACGGGATTGGTTTCAGGAACATGCCGGTGAGTTTACTTTACTTAGGTCGCCCCCACAATCTCCAGATCTCAATCCCATTGAAAATTTGTGGGATGAAGTTGAACGAGCCATAAGACAGCTGGATCCACAACCCTGAAATCTCACACTCCTGGAAAGTGCTATTCATCAAGCATGGTCTCAGATTCCACAAACCACCTATCAACATCTCGTGAAATCCATGCCACGAAGAATCGACGTAGTATTAAAGGCAAAAGGTGGCCCAACGAAGTACTGAGGGGATGGTCACAATAAAGTGGCCACTCAGTGTATATCTGTGTGGTCGACCTTGTCAAACGCACTCTGTGACGCGCCTGGACGGGTACACTGTGATTCCGGGGATGGCCATATTATTCTAATGTGACCGTGTACCTCTGAATATTTCAAGAACCAACCGTCGGAAATGCCCGAAACTGTGTACGCTTGGGTAATAACATATTCGTATTGCAAGTAGACAAAAACAGCAGACAAAACAAGTTAGGAAATAAAGTTTATTACGTTACTTATGCAGATTTACAAAAATCAACAACACGGTGATTTTCGTGTAAAGTACATAAAATTGATAAAATGCTAGTACACCATGGTTTATAATAGATGTGGAGGCCCCTTTGATCCACACAAGTCTAGCATCGACTTCTCGTGCTGCTTATCAGGTTTTCGAAGAGATCTGTGAGCAACAAGTCCCTCCTGATGAAGAGCAGTTCCGAGCTCCATGATTCTTCGTGGTGGCTGACGGGATGCAATTCATCTGCCTACTGCATCCCATGCAGTAGGGAGGCGAACTACATCGGATTCATATCTGGGGACCTAGCTGGCCAGTCCATGTGCTGAATATCTTCACGCTGGAGAAAGTTATCCACCAGATGAGTCCTGTGGGGGCTTGCATTATCGTCCATGAATACTAGAAATGCCAATGTTGCTAATTTAGGAACAAATTATTCTTTAATTAATATTAGATAAATGTTAAAAACGAATATCATAATTGAATTTGAGATAATTGCACAATTTTCGGAAATAATGGGAGAGCATTTTTATTGAGAGTTATTCAGTTTCGAATATATTGAAACACAACTTTCAGAAAAATCATATCTTGTGATCTAGTTAGTCTTTTTGTATAAATTTAACATTTTTGGAAAGCAGATAAGTGGGAGATGTATATAAAAAAAAGGTTTGTGAACATTCATTTTTTTTTAACTGAAATGATTTTTTCCAAGGTGTCTACCCATCTTAAAATGGATTGTTCAAACAGTAAATACTGCTTTCTGCAAAATTTGTAGCAGACTGAAGTGAGAAATAAGTTTGTGATTTGAAACACTATCTTAAAACATGTTTTAAACAGGGAAAAGTACGAGTAAATAAGAAACAGGAGACTTTTATATATATATATGATCAAAAATGGGTGGATGAAATTCGAAAGTATGCAGGGGTGACATGGAGGAGACTGGCACAAGACAGACCTTTGTGGAGGAAACTTGGGGAGACCTTCGTCCAGCAGTGGATTGATAATGGTTGACAATGATGATGATGATGATATATAAACTTCAAATTAAAAAATAAAACAGAAAAATATTGCATTTCAGTAAAAGATACTTCATGGTAAAGCTGGGGAGTTCATCTGAATGTTAACTGAAAGGACAAATACTTAACAATTTCAAAGCGTATGCAAATACACTGAGTTAGCTTTGCGTTAGAACCAACCCCATCCCTCCCCCATTTTACATATTCGCATCGATAATGAAGTACCACGTGATATCAACGTCACGTGCTGCTACTATAAATTGTGCACCTTATCCTCTGTACGTAATCAGTAAGCGTTTGTTGGCAATGGGAAAATGTGGCGACTTAAGCATCGACCACGGCCAGATTGTTGGGGTCCGGAGGTCAGGTGCTAGTACCGGGTGATCAAAAAGTCTTGCACATTTTGAAAACGCAATAACTCGCGTAGTTTTGAGAGTAGGACAACGCGGTTTGCGTAGGAATGATCAGAATGACATCGGGTTTTTTATGAAATCACATAAAGTTTTACTCATTTTACTTACATTTTTCATCGCCAGATGGCGCAGCAACCACAGGTTGGAGGTGTCGAGAAAAATAGACACCTGATTGGACCAGGTTAGACACCTCATTGTACCAGAATGTGATGGCCGTCCTGTTCCAGCACTGCCTGCAGACGAGAGAAAACACCATGGGCAGTATTGAAGAGCATGTCCGGTGGTATAGCTGCCACATGGTGTCGAATGGCATCTTACAGCATGGCCAATGAAGTGGGACGACATCTGTACACTTGTGATTTTAGGTAACCCCAGAGCCAGAAATCTCAGGGTGTCAGGTCTGGTGACCGAGGAGACCGGGCCTTCGGAAAATGGCGGCTCAGCACACGATTTGCGCCAAACGTCTCTTGCAGCAGTTGCTTAGCGGAACGTGAGATGTGGGGTGGTGCTCAATCCTGCATAAATGTGCACAGATTCACTGGATCCCGCTCTTGCAAGCTAGGGATAACGTACGTTACTAACATGTTCGCATAACGTGCACCTGCCACTGAAACGGTTTCGAAGGAGGTGCCGCGGACGTCTTCAAAAAAAAAGGACCCATAATGAAGGAAGCCGTGAATCCACACCACACTGTCACTTTCGGCTGATGAAGTGGCGCTTCAACGACTGCTCTGGGATAACTTGTTCAGCTAGGCAAAAATAGTACATAAATGTTTTTGTCCCATAACAAAAGATGGAAGGGGACTCTCCAAATGCGAAAAAAGTGGAAAGCTACCTGAGTCGCTGTATCCGAAGCATATTTGCATGGATTTCAAATGTGCTTTCCGCTCCGTCGTCAGAATACAACAAGTTAGTAAAATCATGCAATGCATTGATTATAATACGCTTTCCAACATACCAGAAATCATTACTCAAGTGATCACTCAAGTTATGAGAATAATGGCTGTGGAATAAATTTCGGTCCTGTGCCCTGACCTTTGATTCCATTTCGATGATATTCAACAGAACCGGTTTGGTATACCTCCGAAATAACATGATAAAATGTTGTCGCAATCGAAGCATTTTTACGTAAGTTATGATGCATAAGGGCTATGGAATAGATCCCGCTCCTGTGTACTAACCTTTGACCCCATTTCGCCCATTTACAATAGAATTCATTCCCAGGTAAGACCCTACAACATACTAAATTTCATCCAAATCGAAGCATTTTTACGTAAGTTATGACGCATAATGGCGATGGAAGTGATTCCGCTTCTATGTCCTGACCTTTGACCCCATTTCGCCCATTTTCAATAAGGTTTGTCGCCAGGAGGTCCCCTACCACATACTAAAATTTCATCGAAATCAAACCTTTCTTACGTTAGTTATGACGCATAACAGCCGTGGAATGGATCCCGCTCCTATGTACTGACCTTTGACCCCATTTCATTCACTTTAAATAGGGTACCTTCCCAGGTGATCCCCTACCAGATACTAAAAATTCATCGAAATCGAACGATTGTTACGCGAGTTATTGTGCGGACGGACACAATCACACAACGCGTGACGTAATGAGGCAGATGAGAATAGCGACCATCTGCTCGCAAGAGTATGACGTCATAAAACTTTAATAGGATCCACACACAACGCGTGACGTAATGAGACAGATGGCGTGACCGCGCGCCAACATTCTCAAACGCGGCGAGTTTGTGACGTCATAAGATTTTTAAGCATTGGTAACATTAATGGAATAATGGAACAACGCCATCGCTAAAAACATTATAATTCGGGGGGTTATTTAACCCACTGAACGAATTCTCCTAAAGTCGAGATCGAGCTAAATCGATTTCTAGTATCAGAAAACGGTAGGTTAACGACTTTCGTCAAAATTCTTAGAGCTGTTTTCAAAGTAAAATGTACATACAAACATAGAAGAATTGCTACTTTAATGTGGACGTCAAGTAATTTTGCTTCCTATACTTCCCATGGAAAAACTTCTGTACACATTTTCTTCACAATTAATGCGTTCCCATGGATGAAAATTTGAACATCGATTAAAATATCTTCATTTTATAACTTGCAATACTTAATATTTCCTAAAACATAACCATAATTATGCAATTCAACATTTGTTTGTCTACTGACGTCATGAAAACACAGGTCGCGCCATCTTTTTTCTGGACAATTAATGCGTTCACAATGATGAAAATTTGAACATTGATTAAAATAGCTTCATTTCATAACTTGGAATACTTAATATTTTCTAAACCATAACCGTAATTATGCAATCCAACATTTTTGCCCACTGACGTCATCAAAGTACAGGTCGCGCCATCTTTTATCAGGTTTCAACACAACCAAAGGAAAAGTTATTGATTTTTAATATGATTATGGTTATGTTTTAGAACATATTAAGTTTTCCAAGTTATAATATGAAGTTATTTTAATCGATGTTCAAATTTTCATCCTTGGGAACACATTAATTGGGAAGGAAATGTGTACAAAACTTTTTCCATTGGAAGTGTAGGAAGCAAAATTACTTGACGTCCACCTTCATAATATGGGATGAAGGCAATGGAAAGGATCGCAATCCTATGTCCTGACCTTTGACCATATTTCGTCCATTTTCAATAGGGTTCGTCCCCAGGTGGTCCCCTACTACATACTGAAATTTCATCGAAATCGAACCATTTTTACGCAAGTTATGACGCATAAGGGCAATGGAATGCATCCTGATCTTATGTCCTGACCTTTGAATCCACTTCACCCATTTTGAATAGGGTTTGTCCCCAGAAGGTCTCCTACCACATAGTAAACTTTCATTGAAATCGAACCATATTTACGCAAGTTATGACGCATAAGGGCAATGGAATGATCCCACCCCTACTTTGTGACCTTTGACCCCATTTGTCCCATTTTCAATAGGGTTCGTCCCTAGGTGATCCCCTATCACATAGTAAAGTTTCATTGAAATCGAACCATATTTACGCAAGTTATGGCGCGTAAGGGCAATGGAATGTTCCGCTCCTACGTCGTGACCTTTGACCCCATTTGTCCCATTTTCAATAGGGTTCGTCCCTAGGTGGTCCCCTACCACATAATAAAATTTCATCGAAATCAAACCATTTTTACGCCAGTTATCGTGCGGACGGACGGACGGACGGACAAAGCTGGAGCATATACGCTTCTTCAACCTACGGTTGGAAAGCGTAAAAAATAATATTAGTGATCGATATGCCAACACTTCGTAAACTAGTGACGGGAAGTCGAAAGCTTTGCCACGTACGCAAGTCAATTAGATGTGCATACAGTTTTCCTATTGGATGAGTGTTACGCCACTTTATGCTATTTCTCCTCGTCTCAGTGTAATTTTTACTGTATTGGACATCAAAGTCTGATATTGAATATGTCAAGGAACTGCGTTTTATTTCAGAACAAGAACTGTTGATAAGATTTGTAGGAAAACATTTCCTTAGTGCTTTCATTTACTTAGAACTTACCAGTTTAGATAAGTTCTAAGTAATAAGTTCTTGTATAAATACTCAGTCGTTGCTTCCGGATGTTGTGATTTTTTGAGTGGCCACATTCCCGGTCCCCTTCCATATTTTGTTATGGGACAAAAACATTTATTTACTTTTTTTACCTGGCTGAACAAATTTGTAATTGACTTTTTTGCCCTATCTGCAAAGAGGGGGGGGGGGCTAGCCTCCTCAACCCCCCCCCCCCCCAAAGGGGCGAGGGGATCCATTGTTGTGTTATTGTGTGCGCCATAGGGGGTTTCTTATACAACTGCGAAAAGGTAGATCGCAAATCGCCATAGTTCGTGGGTTATTGGCCTGGTCAAGGACTTTCCGTGTAACCCTGTACATGGCTTTTAGTGATTATGAATAAGCTTTCGATTCCCTGAAACCACAAGCAGTTATAATGCTTGAAATCCTACGATACTGAAGATGCATACATTAACACAGCATTATGAATGACATCTATAAAAATTCGACTATTTGTTACGCAAACAGCACTTGCCGCCCCGGTGGCGCAGTGGTCTAAGGCGCTGGCCTCTGATCATTCGTCCGTAAGGGGTCCGAGTATGAATCCCGGTCAGGCATGGATGGTGTGTTTGTCTTACGGCACTGGCTCTCTCCCTTCCCTGGAACCAGTGACCCTAAATTAGGGACGGGCGACTGCTTATAGCCCATTGAGTTGCTCACGGTGGTCGTTAAACCTCCAATCAAAAAAAAAAAAAAAAAAAAACTGCACTTACAAAATTTAAAAAGAACTGACACGATGAGACACCATTTCTCCCAAGCTTTTCAGTGCCACATTGCAGACAAAGGAATGAAAATGGAAGACATAAGGATGAAAATTAATGAAGATTATTTAACTCATCTTCGTTTTGCTGGTGACAAAATCATTTTACAAGTACCCTCACAGAGCTGCGGAGCTTGACTGAGGAACTTGCAACAAGAGTATAAAGAAATAGGCGTAAAATTGAACTTTGAGAAATTGATGTACAATGGTTTTAAAAGAACATCTGATTTAGATGTTGATTGGGCAAATTATCTTGTATATACACTGAAGAGCAATTGAATTAGAGACAGCTGGCGTTATGCAAATGTGGCGCTGTGGGCGGCCCTGTAAACGGAAACGACATGACGTATGCAGCGATCCGACAATATAAGGAGTGATGCGACGGGAATCAGTAAGACTCGGACGCAGTATGGGTAAGACGAAGGATCTAAGCGCATTTGATCGTGGGCAAATTGTCGGGGCCTGACGAATGGGTCACTCCATCTCGGAAGTCGTGCAGGCACTGGGATTTTCACGAGCCACTGTGTCACGGGTACACCGTGAGTACATTGAATCCGGTAAAACCATCCCTGCAAGGGCCAACTGCCGTGGACAACAGCGTGTTGATGAGCGGGGTCATCGTCGTCTAGCTCGCATTGTAACAGCGAATAGACGGGCCACATTGCAAGAAATCATTCGCCAATTTAACGCTGGTGCACAAAAACGTGTGAGCAGCCACACCATTCAGAACCATCTCCTCGCTATGGGGTACAGAAACCATCGTCTCACGAGGGTACCGCTGCTGACCGCACATCACATGGTGCAAAGAATAGCATGGGCGCGGGGAAATCGCCACTGGACCCTAGACATGTGGAAAAATGTTGCCTGGACTGATGAGTCGAGATTCACGTTGGTACATACGGATACAGCGCAAACCACATGAAGCGATGGATCCTTCTTGCCAGCACTGAAGAGCACTCAAGCTGGAGGAACCGGCATTCTCGTCTGGGGACTGTTTACGTGGACTGAAATGGGACCCCTGGTACGTGTGGCATCGTCCCTCACAGGTCAACGTTACCGGGATATCCTGGACGACCATTTGCTCCCGTTTGTGCGTCTTCAACATCCCACTGGGAACCTCATCCTGCAACAAGACGATGCACCGTGCCATCGCTCCCGAATTGTATCCGAATGGTTGGATGAACACTCCACCGACGTGACCTCGCTTCCTTGGCCAGCTAGGTCACCTGACCTCAATCCCATCCAGCACATCTGGGATGCCATCGAGAGAGATGTTCCAGGCTCTGAACCCCCCCCCCCTCCATCAAATCTTCGTGAACTGTGGGAGCTTGTTCAGGGGTCGTGGATCCGTATGGTCTCCCAACGCTTCCGGTGTCTTGTGGAGTCCATGCCGAGACGAATCGCCGCCGTCATCAGGAGGAAAGGTGGTGCTACACGTTCCTAGACAGGTATCTCTAATTCAATTGCACTTCAGTGTAGATACCAAGCGAGTGCATCGAAGAAGAACAAAATGGGCTCATAAATTGTTTGGAGAGAATTTGGATGAAACAGTACAAGTTTCATGCACAATTTACTACACTGCTGTGCAAAAATTAAGGACGAAGAGGAGAAATTAGCATGACAGCGGAACGAGCAGGTAGAACGGACCAAAATACCACTCAGGAGATGGACTAGGCTCCGGTACGGTAAGGCATGCGCATATATGCAGCATCACGTAGGGTGGGGGAAATGTTGGAAGGGTATAAAGCACACGGGCGTTGTACGCTCAGCAATTCGGTGAAAGCTATTGCACAGTGTACATCGGTTTGAACGACGTCGAGTTGCTGCCACCGTGTGATATGACCAACAGGCAATCCAGGAGACGACATCTGGATGACTTTACCCGAGGTCGTGTCATTGGAAAGTTGGAAGGAGGTCGAAGTGTGAGTAGTGTGGCCAAGGAGTTAGGGATCGCTCACAGCATCGTTTCACGAGCTTGGAGAGCATTTCAAACGACAGTAACAGCTGTCCGAGAGTTTGAAGTGGTCTTTCACGAGCAACCACAGCGGCGGACGAACGTATATTGTCATGCAGGCGAGAAGAGACAGACGGCAGACAGCGGGAGAAATCGCAAGGCACATGCAACAGACAACTGGACGTCCTTCATTACGTTTTACCGTGGCCAGGAGGCTGCACAAAGGTAGTCTATTTGCACGAGGACCAGTACGGTGTGTGCCATTAACGCCTGCTCATCGGAGACGGCGGTTTCTGTGGTGCCAGGAACACAAGAACTGGACACATCAGCAATGGGGTCGAGTTCTCTTTACGGATGAGAGCCGATTTAAGCTGACGAGCGATTCTGGACGTATATACATCTGGAGAGAGCAGGGAATACGCAATCACACCTCCAACATCATCGAAAGGGATCGGTTTGGAGGTGGCGGAGTTCTCGTTTGGGGAGGTATCATGCTTGGTAGCCGTACTGACCTCCACATCTTCCAAGGAGGTTCAGTCACTGGTGTCCGCTATTGTACCGAGGTTCTGATGCCTCACGTGCGTCTGTTTAGAGGTGCTGTGGGTCCTGAGTTCCTCTTCATGGACGACAACGCTACACCTCATCGTACGGTGACTGTTGCAGAGCTGTTGGAGAGGGAAGATATTCAACGCATGGATTAGCCCGCAATGTCCCCGGACATAAATCCAATCGAACACGTGTGGGACATTCTCGGGAGACGCTTGGCAGCATGTCATCAGCCGCCAGCAGCGATTCCGCAGCTGCGATTGGCGCTACAAGAGGATTGGGCCGCGATGCCTCAACAGCTCCTTGACAACCTCTTCCTCAGCATGGACAGACGTTGTAAATCCTGCAACTCAGGGGTGATCATATCCCCTACTAAAGGCTGGATTTTTCTTGGCAGCCGCCTGTCACATGGACGTTTCTGTTTTCTGTCCAGTTATCCTCGAAGCTACCTTTTCAATAAAGTGCCTTTGTATCCTTTGGATTCCTTGTTTGGACGGTTTTGCTCACTTGTCCCATATTCTTACATCTTGGGGATCTTATGGTATGGTTTGAGTCGATGTGGAGCACTTCTGTACGACGTTACATTCGAAAAACCATCTCGTCCTTAATTTTTGCACGCAAGTGTATTATGTCTTAAAAGAAAAATGTTTAACCAATGTATCCTTCCAGTTCTTACTTATAAATCAGATGCACGGATCTTAACTATGTAAACAAGAAAATCAGAGGCTGCAAACTGCTAAAAGAAGTATGAAGAGAAGCATACTTGGTATAATCAGGAAAGACAGGAAGGAGAACTGCTCAGGAAAATTATAATAGTTAATGATATCATTATCAAGGTAAAATCCCTGAAATTTCATTCTGCAGGACATATATATTGCTAGAAGAACCGCAATTGGACAATTGGAATACGAGACTGCATGCTAAGGGACGGGAAAATACACACAAGACCTTGTTGAAGATGGAAATTCAAAAGTTTCTCGAAGTAACATGGAGAAGACCGGCTTAACATAGAAAGTTGTTGAAGAGACTTCGGGAGACTTTTATCTAGCAGTGCGATTTCGAAGGAAAAACGTGTTGATATGCACATTTATCGACTACCGGAAATCGATTATCAGCTTGCATAGCTACGGCACATGTAAATTAGCATAATGATAGCACAACATGAGGAGTGTTAACTCCGATAAAAGTAGTCTGTGAGAAGTGGAAAACAGATCGTTTTACCGCTGGTCTAGAAGTTTGATGAATGTATTGCCTTCAGTGACGGATTAACTCGAATAGTTGTCCAGACAGCGTTTAAGCATTGACAATAGAAATACGGATGTTGGTATATTACAGGCAGGTGTACGGGAGATCGATGTGGATGCTGATTTAGCCTTTTCGCGAAGTGCAGAAAGTCGGCTACACACAAGATTTCTATGGCATGGAAATGTTGCAGTTCGACCCAGGAGTGGTCTCCCTAGGATAACCACCAGGAAGCAAGATCGCTGGCAGCAAGTCCTCGGAGAAAGCCTAGTATCACCAGTAGCCAACTTCGGGAATGCCAATTCATATAATTTCAATTACTTGGTTAATGCTAATAAGCAACGAATCTGGCATAAAAGCGTTTGATAGCTTTTATTAGCTACAGAGACTTCGAGCTGCTTCTGGTGTCATGGTATGTACTCAAACTGTACGAAACAGTCTTCACGAGTACGGACTCAGAGCAAGGATGTCGCTGAGACTTATTGCTTTAACATCAGATCACCGTTGTCAGTGATGTACCTGGGAAAATCAGTACATGTCGTGGAACACAGAATGGCAGCCATGTACTTTTCACAGACGAGTTCCGTTTCGCACTTTATCCAGACACTCGAGGAGGACATGTGTGAAGGAGATCCGGCACACGAAAGCAACCACATTATGTGCAGTCTGTCCACCATTACCAGCGGCAGTCAGTTCTGGTCTGGGCAGGAGAGTGTTTTAATGCCGAACTTCCTTGTATGATTGTCAAGGCAACATGAATGCCTCAGTGTACCGAAACGAAACGAGATCACTGTGCCTATTGTGACACTGTTTCACGCTGCTATTGGACATACATTCCATTTCCTTCATGGCAATGCAGCCAGTCAACTTGTCTGCAGGGCCGGATTAAGGGGGAGGGGGTCTATAGGGGCTATAGCCTTGGAGCCCACCATGACTAAGGGCTCCGGAGGCATGCCTGACAAAAAGATAGATAGATGGATTGATTGATTGAGAGAGAGAGAGAGAGAGAGAGAGAGGTTTATAAAATAGTTTTACTTTTGTCTCGTATCATTTTCACTTGGTTAGAAACAGAGGCTGGAAGACGAACAGATTTCAGACAGTGACTCACCAAGTGCAAAGGTTTCATATTGCTGTGTACAGCGGGGTCAAGCGAGACATTTTCAGCTTTTTCACAACCATCCACCTACACCTCCCAGTTTGCACTTGGATCCTCCGGTAATGGGCGAAGTCCCTGTATCTTCGCATTGCATAACAAAGGAAATGCACTAAGAAAAGTATACAATGCTAAATCATTAGAAAATTCAAGACAAAACCTAGGAATCTTAAGCTTTTTAACTCATGTTCTTGTGAGAACAATGAAAAATACAGTGACTTAGTATGAAAACTGTGCAGATAATTTAGTAGTAACAGTTTCGTATTTTAACGGACTTCATAATTATTCCCCGTCATAACTTCTTTGGGAGCCCACTCAGATGTCTTATAGCCTAGGAGCCCACTAAGGCATTAATCTGGCCTTGCTTGCCTGGAGCTAGTTTCAGGAGCTGAAAAATCGTGGAATTGAATCGTTACGTCTCGAGGTCTCCTGACCTTAATCCTATGGAGAATATTTGAGACGCTGTTCAGCGACGTCTGAAAACCCACGTTCCATACCCGAGTACACAGGCAGAGACCCCTCTAGCGTGTTGCCTGTAATACAGGGCGAGCTGCTCCAGATACTCATCAATAATGCCATTGCAAGAATACCTCATCTGTGTCGAAGAACGTCTTAATGTAAATCCAGAGGTATGGCCTCTGAATTTACCATTTTGACTTTTTGCAGTTCTCCTTTGTTGTATGCAGAAATTGCACAATAAATTGTTTTTGTAAACGTACTCTTCATCGTTTGTGTTACGTAGCCTGTGACGTACTACAGAGGTAAAGCACGTGTCAAGACAACAAATCTGCAGCAATACATTCCTTCCGTGTAGCTCAGTTGGGAGAGCAACTTACTCCGGAGTGAGGGAGCGCGGATTCGATCTTCGTCACGGGCAAAGTTGTGTTTTCAAATGGATGTACTTACCGTTGGATTCTTCGAAAAATGTGTGATGTTTGCTCCACACATCGCCTAGAATTTATTACAGGGCTTGGTGCTGAGCTATATTACAGCGCCCTGTGTGAAGGGTTCGTTTGATGCTTCGTTTCCAGAAAGTTTTGTTTCTGGACCTTAACCCGTATTTTACTCGACTTGAGCAGATAAATAAAATATAAATAGAATCGACTAAATTTAAGTTTTGGAATATGTTTATTCAAATATCACGGGGAATGTCTCCAAGCATTGTCACTCATTTTCATTCTTTCATTATCTTATTAACACGTCGAATCTATATCTCTCGCCTGATCAGTATTCCCACTCTCTAATCATCAGCTCCATTCATCAATACTTATCTCCGTCACGCCGACCTGCTAACTAATTCGCACGTTGCTAATCCTACTCCTTTCCACCGAACTTCCTGCAACCGAGTGCCACGTCCTCTTGCTGAGAAAACCACCAAAAAAAGTCTCCCCTGCCTAAGAGTGAAGTCCACGCTTTCACAAAAAGATCGGACACTCTTTAAAATGCCTTCTCTCTGAAAACGCAAAGTTCCTTAATTGCCTTCGCTGTCCCCTCTTCTCTTACTTCCTCGCAGGAAAGTGAAAAGCTCATAAATCTAACTCCCCCTCAAAGAGATGCGTGAGAAGAGAGTACCGTCGCCCTACTCATCAAAATGGCGGGAATTGGAGGAAAATGATTGCAATTCACTATCCTTAAAATGGCTACTGAATTTCACTTCTGATAAATATGGATGTACATGTTACAAATTAATGAAAATTCGTTCTTCACTTAAAAACAAGAATTAAGAGAGAGAGAGAGATTATGTGACGTACTACAGAGGTAAAGCACGTATCAAGAGATCAATTTTGCAACGATACATTCCGTCCATGTAGCTTAGTTGGGAGAGCAACTTACTCTGGAGTGAGAGGGCTCGAATTCGATCTCGTCACGAGCAAACTTGTATTTTCCTAAGCCTCACCCATGTTATTTCAATGCGTGATACTTGAATCAAGTACATGCATCCTTCATCTCACGCAATATCCCTACATTTTTGTGGCCATTGTATTTGTAGTCACATGTCGATTCATATAAAAAATTTCTGAAATTGTTCGTGATTTGCAATTTGAGCAGTTTAACGACTCATATGATTATAGAACACCCAGAAGATATTTCTAACTTTCGGTCTTGTGTACAAGTGAAAAAAAAAAACAGAAACCGAGGAAGGACAAATACAACACTTACGTGCCGCTTCGAATTTTTGCACAGGCTTTTTTTTTTTTTTTTTTTGTCCCGAGAAGTAAACGCTTTAATCACAAAGACATCGAGCGTCCTTGATATTTTAAATAACTATCTTCAAGAATCTACCTGACACATGAGCTTAGTTTTATGCACGAGGTATTAGAGGGAAAATTGTGCTTCTGTTCTTCTTAATCGCACTGAAAAGAATCTAGAAAAAACAATTGCACAAAAATGACGAGAAAAAATGAATCAATTGTTTAACAAAATCATTGAGTAATTTATTCACATTCAAATATATTACAAAATATTTTTTCATTATTCACAAAAAGATAAAATCGTAAAAAAAATAATTTATTTTTCATCGGGTACATCTCAGGTTTTCATAAATGCACAGCAAGTTATTTCATGCAAAGATTCATTTCTCAAAAAAGAAATAATACAGCGAACGCTTTGTTTTGACATAAATAACAATTCTGGAGCACGTCATAAAATTACACTGTTTTGAGCATAACAATGTTTCATGTAGAACATTTTGTGCAGGACGATTTAACAACTTTAATCACAAGCAAGGAAACAATGGCAGTCTCCAAAGGCGCTTTGCTGTGTGTTCATATTGACTTGCATCAGTAACACAAGCAGGAGTCGATAGAACTGTGCTACTCAAATATCTTGTTTTTAGCATGTACTATATAAACAAATGAAATGAAGAAATCACATTACGTAACTCGCAGTGCACATTCACAGTATCTGAAATTTGTGTGATGATATCTTCGCAGCACAGTTGCTTTGAAGAAAACTTAAATTAGATAAAGATCTATAAATCACCTAAATCGAACATCGGTTATTTATTAAGTTTACAAACACGCGAATAAGGACGTCATTCATTCCACCGAAGGCATATTTTTTTAATTTTTGCTTTTGAATAAAATTTAATTTGGGAAAGGGGGGGTTAACGACCATCTTGAGCAACTCGATGGGCTATAAGGCTATAAGCAGTCACCAGTCCCAAATTTAGGGCTACTGGTTCCAGGGAAGCGAGAGAGCCAATGCTGTAAGACAAACACAACATCCATGCTTCACCGGGATTCGAACCCGAACGAATAGTCAGAAGCCAGCGCTTCCGCCACTGCGCCACCAAATTTCATGAGCCATTGTTTTACATATAGTAGATTCCCGTTAATTGGGACACCTCAGGGCTACAACATTTTAGCCCCATTAAGCAGTTGCCACAATAATGCGAAACTTTATCCCAAAGAGCTAATTTGGGATGTTCTTCAAGAATTATCCCAAATAAACCGCTGCCTCAATTAACCGATGGCTCAATTAACCGGAATCTGCTGTACATTCAGCTGCTGCTTTAAGAAGGTAACATATTTTAAATCAGAGTTATCTAACTATCCCGAAAAGGAAAGTGCGTGAGAAGCAATGATACAAAATGCACCACAGCATCACTTATCCAAAAATTTCGAAACCGAAATCGGAATCCGAACTTTTTTGACTTGCGACATGACGTCACAAATGAAAAATTCCAGAAGGCTCTGGGAAGGTTCTCAGGCGTTGCGCAGATCTGTGCGCACCCCGACGGTTACAACCCGTGACTTCGGCTACTCTGGGTGTGGCTCCGATGCTTTGTTCTGCTGTAGCGTTGGGCAAACCGATTCTTTCGATTCGACTCACTAAAAAAATCCCTTCGCACTCAATTCGTTCGTTGGCATTTCCCGTGAACAATTTCCACAGGGATTCTCTTGCAAATCGGTTCTGAGTCGGATGCGTTTGTGTCGTTCGTTGACTTTTCTGGTTAAGTGAACGATTTACAGTTTAAACCTATCTTCAAATCTTTTGGAATATAAAGTAATTTAGTATTTAGACTTAGTCCACATCCCTAGGCTATATCATTGTACAGGTATACCGTAGGCAAAAACTCAAAAAAAAAAAAAAAAAAAAAAACGAAACACATCCGAGACACTTCCAGTCCCAAGCACTTCGGATGAGTGATATTCAGCTGTGGCTTTCGAGATGGAGAAGGCCATGACACTTCATTTGTGACGTCACGCTTCCTGACAAATCCTCTCAATATGCATTTAAAATGTCTTTTTCGAAGTAAATAGCGGTTACTACGCAGTGCTTTAACATTGCTCGATTATTATTTATTTGGAATTAAAAGATATTAGAACGAACAGATAACGTTAATTTTATCTTTCTAATGTCGTTTTCTGCGAAATAAATTATAATCCTACATAAAAATATTTTGTAGTTGCCACTCGTTACTTTGAAAAATGAATTTTAATGATATATTACTGGATCTGACGGAAAGCGTAGGGCCATGGATAGCCTAGTGGTCAACGTTCGTGACTACCCCGGAGGAATATCAGGTTCGATCCCAGGCAGGTACGAACGCTCGAACCACTAAATATCCGCCGTGCGTCGGATGGGCACGTTAAGCCGTCGGACCCCGGGTACTGGCCCTCTGGCAATAAATAAGGGCGTCTTACTCCACCTTTCTACCTCACTTCCGTGTCAGTTTCTTATCGGGAACTCTAGCCGAAATCTCCTAGAAATAGGAATATTTGTAAGGGTTGTTTAGGACCTGGGGTCAGACATTCCCTTCCTAAAATCCTCTACATATGATCTGATCTGATCTGACGAAAAGCGTGACGTCATAAATGAAGTGCCATGGCGTTCTTCATCTCGAAGGCCATAGCCCAATCCGTACTACTAAAATATTAGATCGTTCGTAGCTGCAATTAGTAATGTATCCAAATTCCTCCTGTCAATTTATCAAATATTTTAAAAGCTTGTGATTTTACAGGTTAGATTCTCAGTGAGGAAGTTAATATCTGAAGAAGCAGCTTTCTCACGCTAGCCGTGTTAAAAAACACCTAATACATGGAAAACAGCAAGTTACCAAAACTAATATTTTGCATGGGAACGATAAAATTCGACATAGGCTCTTTACACACAAAAGGATACAAGCACGTACTATTAGTAAGAGATTCTCGTTGGTTCTTTGGGGTTCCATGACGCATGGGTTAGGCTCACCGACCGATTTTGAAATTGCTAACTGGCATTCATAATTCATAATGCAGACCATGTAAGCCCTAGAAATGCGATAAATTTACATACTTTTTTTAATGATACCTTGAAGCGCCAATGTGTAATAATAAAAGAGAATGTCTGTGTGTGTGACAGTCATAACTTATCCGGAACTCGTGACAGACACTTCAAAATTTGGTAGATTGTTTTCCATTATTGTCTGCGTTGCACTAGCTGGTTTCAAACCGGAATTCTAAAAGAGGAAGCTTGCTAGAAGCACAAATATTTACCATGGTATGTTTTTACTACGGGAACCAGGGAATTGCGTACGAGGCAGCTGTGCGTGTGCGCGTGCACTACAATTGGCGTCGGCATTAAAATGTTCCTATCGCGTATGGAGCATGAGAAGCAAAGCAATTTACTTTATTTGGGCATTGTTGTTTCGGCGGTGGTTGCAATCTGGTGGAGTCTAATGTACGTAACTCTTCCGATGCATGCAGTGTTTTGCTACCGGTTAGAGTTGGGTAAATTATTTTACCGGCGGCTCATAAATGGTAATAAAGCGTGTGCTTATCAAATTCATTTTCATTGTATTCTTTCTGAAGGAGAAAGAGCAGCTGTCAGAAGTGAAAACTCAAAGAAAAATGTTAGCACCTAATGGAAAGACGATTAACGTATTTCTGCAGAGGTATTACGAACTTGTAACTCATATTGTTTCCGTATTCATATGTTTCAAAGACATTCTTATTGCACTGCTAACAAGATTCATATAAACAGAGTGCATGGAAAAGAAATATTTTTCGTGGTTATGTAGTGTGTCTGAAGCAATACTCACAACACAAAGCTTCAATGAAGTAAATATCAGAACACGCAAATTGCGTCTTAACTTTATACTTAGGCAGGCAGCGTCGTACAATTCAGCTAGATGGAAATAAGAACTGCTCAGTTCAAGTTCACATTAATGCTTCCATGAAAAGTATTAAAATAATGGAAATAAGAACTGCTCAGTTCAAGTGCACATTAATGCTTCCATGAAAAGTATTAAAATAAAGAAAAATAATTGTAAAACGAAACGCTACATCCATGCCATACTTAGACTCGGGCATAGTCCATTGATGCAATAAGTTATCATGCTGACCCCTCTCCTGGGTAATATAGCCAATAGCATAAACAGTATATTATTCTGAGTAATTTTGTATTCAAATATCACTTTGGGTTTTATTGCGAACGACTTTAAGAATCCGCAGACGCATACGTTTCGTTAAGGAATCTTGAAGGAAACAGGTTTCACGAAATGAAATATTTTTTTATTCCAAATGTGAATTTCAGGAGTTTCCATAAACCTGATTTCAGAAACAGTGATCTTTTTACTTTCATCATGAAATCTGCAATAATACAGGGTGTTTCACTGGGTAGTAACCACCCCACCAGCAAAGAATCAGTCATATTTTGCAACTCACCTTACTCAGAAACATAACATGTAGTTCGCGACGAACCTTACTTTATGGGAATGTAAAACCATTCACAACAAATGCTAGCACCATTCATAAAAATGTCATGAACCAGTGACAATAATACGCACCCTTTAAGATCCGGTTCTTGCAACTCTTGCACAGCTGTCACAGGGTACTGATGAAGCAATGCATTTACTCGGCTCTTTGGCAGGTGGAAACAAAATACCCAGTTTCTTGTGACAAACGGCGTAGTGACTTCTTCGGTGATGTCAGCAGCCTGTGCCTCACCTCTTCGACTTTTTCTTCCGCTAAAGGAGGGCATCCGCCATTGTATTGGTTCATAGCACTACGTATTGTTTCAGATTGCTTCACTTACCTGGCAATGTAACGTTAGTGCTTTTCTTCCCAAAAACTTCTCCAGGAATTCATGCTGTGTTACCTTTACAGACATTGTTACCCAATAACTTTTTACAATAAACACTCGCTCCGCAACGGTTTACCCAGCTATCCTGAACGACGTTCAACGACACATTAAAACACGCAGATTGCCTCCAGACAGAATTAGTGTGTCTGGCCATCTGGTGGGGTGACGTCATAATGAATCATCGCCTTATCAGGATTTTTTTTTTTTTTTTTTTGTTATTGGAGGTTTAACGACCACCGTGAGCAACTCAATGGGCTATAAGCAGTCGCCCGTCTATAATTTAGTGCCGTAGGTTCCAGGGAAGGGAGAGAGCCAGTGCCGGAAGACAAACACAACATTCATGCCTCACCGGGATTCGAACCAGGACCCTTCACGGACAGATGGTCATAAGCCAGTGGTTAGACCACTGCGCCACCAGAGCAGCAAAGAAAACAACAGTTGGTCCTTTGGGGGAGCTACCGAGTGAAACACTGTGTTATATTTTTATTCCTTTTAATGCAAAAAATCAAAAGAAAACACTGCATGGTTATAACAGTTATTAAATTCAATAATCTCCTTTGAAATAAACATAGATATATTTTGTTGATTACCAATTTTACAATTTTGAGTGTAACCAAAATTGAAACGTCTCATAAGTCGGTCGCACATCAGTTAAGGCTTTGGTGATTTTAACTCAAAGATGTTGTTCGTTGGCTACTCATTTCTCAATCTGAATATAAAAAAAAATTCCATAAAATAAGCATACTCGAAAATGACTCATCAATTATTCAAATGTTATTTTAGAGTTTTTAATGATACCCACATTTAGACAAGGAAAGTTAGTTACATGCTTTTTTGTATTTAAATAACTTTATGATTCTGACATGTAGACAACTATTCTACAAGTGACTTGAAAAGTTTCACTGCCACCCTACCACCGAAACTTGTACCCAACTTTGGTTGTTCCTGGTAACGTAATTTTGGTATTGGTTAAATGTTCTACGAATGAAAAATATGAGTTTGCTCTTAGAAGTATCCAAATCGCTCTCTATTGCCACGGAAAAAGCACGTATATCAAGGTTTCGCCGAAAAAACAGAACTGAGCGCAAAGTCTGCTTCTAGTGTCGTTTTGTATTGTCTCAGAAAAATAAGTTAAAGCGCCATTCTCTTGATTTTCTAGCTTATATACAAAGGCATATAGAAGACACTTCACAGTCGTTTCATCTATAAAAAAATGTGCAACATCAAAATTTAAAAAAGCATTTTTTCCCAAAAAGTTGTACTGCAGATGTTTTCGTTGTAGAAGTGCATATAAATACATTTTTTTTTCTTTACAGACCGAGCCATCGATAATTTCAAATCCAGTTTTCTTTGTAGAAGTGCATATAAATACATTTTTTTTTCTTTATAGACCGAGCCATCGATAATTTCAAATCCAGTTTTCTTCACTTCGATCTACCTTGAGGTTTAAATAGAAATATCTGATAAAAAAATAACAATATTTAACAACCATTATTTATGTACACTGTCTTTGAGAACTTCAATAGATCAGTATTTACACATTCTTTTTTCTTTCGGATAATTAATAGATCCAACTTTATGCATCCGAGGAAGAAAAAATTCACAGGAAATGTTTTTTTAAAAAGTAATATGTTGAGAGCCAGAAAGTCCGTACGTTGGGAAACCGCAGCTAGAGTTCATTTTCTTGACGCTTGGAAGAGCTCACACACACTTCAGGAGCTTTGGTCCGGAGTTCCTGTCAGAAAGTTCAACCGATATTTAGCTTCGTCTGCCGTTCTCCCTTCCGAACAAAGATCTGAACAAGAAAAAATCGTCTGCTCTGTTCCTGACCGCCTCCGGGTACGTGTGTGTAAGTGGCCCAACTCTTCAAGGCGCAGAAAATCCCAGGATTTAAGTAAGCGACCAGTTTGGCACTTTTTGGTTGTCGATCGCCTCAATGACCTTCTGCTTCCTTTCTCTCTCTCTCTCTCTCTCTCTTTCCCTCTGTCTCTTTTTCTCTTCCGGAAAATAAGAACCGCACACAATAAAAAAAAAAATAAAAGGAAATTCACTTGGCAGGATACGATGACGACGGACGATCTTCACAAAAATCTGTGAAAGAAAGAAATAATATCTCTGTGATATCAGAACAAAAAAAATGATCATACATTATATAATATAAATAAAATAATTGTTGAAATAAGAAAAGAATAACTATGTGAAATTGATTTTCAATTTGCATACATTAAAACAAATACTTTATTTTGTTATCCACTGACCCAACCGATATGATGACAAGGACGCATATTCCCAATGGTGAAAGCAGATGATCTGTTTTGGGAGAATGTAGTGTTTATTGTTTCAAGTCTGGGCGAATTTACACATATGTATGCACATTTATATATACAAGAGCTTTCAGAAAACAAAAGTGATGTACAATGCTTTTACAAGAAAAGAAGAGTTATTGATTAATGGAGATAAGCTTAAAACAACTGATACCTGATATCAAGTGAGGGTCACATTGATGAAGAAATTAATCGCCGTATAAAACTTGGATGGAGAGCTTTTGGAAGAAACAGTACAATTTTTAAGAGCAGTATGCCATTATGTTTTTAAAGAAAAGTGTTCAATCAATGCATCCTGCCAGTGCTTACGTATGACGCAGAGACATGGACCTTAACTAAAAAAGATATACAAAGACTGAAGACAACTCAAAGAAGCATGGAAAGATTCATGCTTGGTGTAACCAGGAAAGATAAGAAGAGGAACTTGTGGGTAGGGAAAAAGACAGGAGTGGACGACATCATGACCAGAATTAAATCACTGAAATGGCAACGGGCTGGACATGTTGCCAGAAGAATGGATCGCCGATGGACAACCGAAATTTTAGGCTGGATTCCGAGGGACAGGAAAAGACCCAGAAGAAGACCCCATGGGAGATGGATGGATGAAATTCGGAAATATGCGGACTGACATGGAGGAGACAGGCTCAAGACAGACAATTGTGAAAGAAACTTGGGGAGACCTTCGTCCAGCAGCATATATATATATATAGTATACAGATAAAACAAAAAAATTAAGACACAAAAGAAATTAGGTAAAGAAGGCTGATAGTATGAGAAGCGCCGAAGGCAGCTAAACCTCGTGTAGTAGCATATGTAGAATAGAAACATTACAGAACAAAAAACAACCACCAAAAACAAACAAAGAGATTTTTGAAACCTGATTTTTGACGACTAAACATATACCCTAATAAATTTGAAACTCACATAATGTCTATGTTACAAAGTTCAAGTTTACGCGGCAGCTGGAGGAGTTTTTTTTTTCTTTTTTTTTTAACTGCGTAGCTGGAAAACAGTAAAAACATTTGGAATTCACACTAACAGTTTTCCTACCTAAATGTACATAGTAAGTAATCAGTTCATCGACATAATGTAGCATTAAAACGACAAGGACTAACTCCCCGGTAACTTCAATTTTAAAAGGAACACGTTCCTTTTAAAGTTTAAGTTACCAAAGAAACCGTTGCTATTAGACACCTCTTTAGACAATTAGAGGATGGCCATCTTTCTCGGAAGTCAGTGTGGCCTTGTTCAGCTGCTATGTACCGAATCGTCACTATGAATGAATTTGATTTCGATATTCTAAAGCTAGCCTGAAACACTGTTACTACTTCAAGATCCCCCCCCCTTCCGGGAAACGTACGGGACGGTGGGAAATCAAAGCAGTCGAATGCGAGTATCCTCTACGAGTCTTTAGCTTATAGTCCGAAGGACCAAAGTTAGTGTCTCGGTTCAAATGCTCTGAATACTGCAAAATCAGACAGAGGAAATTTTCAAACATAAAAATCTTGCACAAATTACGAATAGAATTCATAGATTTAAATAAACAGCGAGCCCGAATTTCTTTCATATAGTTCAGCTACACATTTTTTTTATTTTATTTTTTTATTTCTATGTCCTTTTGTTCACATTTATTTTATGTAAGGGAACGTTTGCTCTTGAAAACAGCACGATTTTCAAGAGCAACTTGGCGTTATGTCTTAAAAGAAAGTGTTTAATCAACACATCCTTACGTATGGAGCAGAGACATGGACCTTAACTGAAAAAGACATCCATAGGCTGCAGGCAACTTAAATTAGACATTGAAAAGTGCGTGCTGGTGTAACCAGGAAAAATAAGAAGAGAAACTCGTGGATCAGGAAAATGACAAGAGTGGAAGACATCATGATCAAAGTAAAATCCCTTAAATGGCAATGAGTTAGACATATGCCTAGAAGAACTGGCCACCGACGGAAAACTTAAATGTTTCACTGGATGCCAAGAGACAGAAAAAGACACAGAAGAAGACCACGTGGGAGATGGATGGATTAAATTTGAAAGCTTGCGTGGTGCAGCAACATGGAGTAGACTGGCTCAAGGTAGATAGTTGTGGAATAAACCTGAGGAGACATTCATCCAGTAGTGGACTGATAATATTTGACGATGGTGATGATGACGATTATCATTATATATATATAGACGGCACAGCATGGCATGTTACTTCGCCAATACGAAGCTCGTACAACTGGGAATGGGAATGACTTGTCCAAGTTTGAATGGCCTATTATTATTGACGCGAGGTAGACGGAGTCCGGCACGTCAGCAACCTCGGGTATTATTGGCTGTTCAAGGGCCGTTACATTGAAGGTGAGTTGTCTGAAGAGGGTTACACATCCACCCAACGTGCTGGAAAAGAGAGTCCACTACTGGTTGACAGTTGAGGGGAATATCGGTACGTGCGAGTTTTTCGGAGCAACAGACGTATCACAGAGTATCATTCCCTGTTGATAGAGTATCATATCCCTCATTTACCGGCGGAGTACAACCAAGGGGGGCACAGAGAAATGATCCTAGCACACAGTACAACCGATTCTCCTGCGTGTAGGCTTAAGTAGGTCGCGGCCCATCCATGTACCCATATTGACCAACCGTCATGGTCCCAACGGAGGGAACATTGTGACAAGAGTCGCCTGGTCAGATGAGTCCAGGTTTCTGTTCTTACATGCCGATGGATGAGTCTGGAAGAGAGTCGCCTGGTCTGATGATTCCAGGTTCCAGCTCCTACATGCCACTGAATGGGTCTGGAAGATAGTCGTCTGGTCCGATGAGGCCAGATTCTAGATCCTATCTGCCGATGTATTCGACGCCGCACGTATGAACGGAAGTAAGAAATTGCGCGGAAACGGTTCGAGGATCATTTTCAAGCTTTTAGTGTGTTCGCCGGGCCGCAAAATAAACCCGACTTGTATTCTATCGAGAATTTGTTGGATGCAGGTAGCATAAGCCCTTCTACTCTTGCGCCTCGCTTCATTGCCGAACTCTGAAATGTCATTCTGTACACATGATATAGAGTACCAGAGGACATTTCCTGGGGTCTAACTGAGTAGATGCCACTCAGATATGTCCCCTTTATTGCGGAAAAAGGCGTCCCAACATGGTTAGGTAGATGGTCATATCGCTACAGCTCATTCGTGTAGTCTATTCTTTGAAAGTAGGCGAAACAAATTAACCTCTGAGCAAAGATGTTCTCTGTCCTTATTTAAATTGTAAAATACAAAGCGTACACTACTACCACCAACGCGACCCCCAATCTAACCATAAATAGACAGACAGTCTAACAGTGTCTAACCATAATTAGACAGACAGTCTAACAGTGTCTAACCATAATTAGACAGACAGTCTAACCCAGTCTAACCATAATTCTGTTAGACAGTCTAACCATAATTCTGTTAGACAGTCTAACCTAGCCTAACCATAATTCTGTTAGACAGTGTGACGTATATTCTAAATTAACTTTCCTTGTTAGCTTCTTTCTCTATGTAAATTTTGAGTTTGTTCTCAGTTATACTTCACAACTTAACGTGACATCTTCTCTCTCAAACGAATACTGTTGGCAACACAATTGAGGTCAGAGTGAACGTGAGGCATGACTGTATGAGATAAGAACGATAGATAAAAACTACGATACAACAGTTGCTCGTGTGGGGTGTTGAATTGTGTTAGATATGAGGTATGTGATTTCTATGCTATCCTGAAGTGTCTTATCTGTGCTGGAGAAATAAAGCATCATTTACAGTAAGTTGACTTCTGTTTAAATGCTTCCTTTGGCCGTTAAGGTTTAATTTAGGAACTATTTCATCCTATGGTTATGTTTTAAAAATAACGTAAGAATAACGACAAAAGTTCAACACGAAAAGAGATTACGTTATAACAGTTTAACCCACGCTAACCGTAATTCTGTTAGACGGTCTAACCAAGTCTAACCATAATTCTGTTAGACAGTCTAACCCAGTCTAACCATAATTCTTTACGAATAACTCTTTCACGAAGAATGCGAAGCTTTTGTGTCAGTCAGTTGGCTCCTTCCTATCAAAAAGTTTAAAGCAATTCACTGTTGTAGAAAGAATCGCAACTTTAGAACATAAACGATACCTTGGCTGAAATTACAAACGCATAACATGTTATCTAAGCTTTCGCACCTTTCAGATCTATTTCGCAGATTTTTAAATAACGCTGATTTTGTCATTTTTGAAATGATTTTTCGATAGCGCCTTAGCTGTTGTTCAATTCATGGACAGGTGGTGCAGAAATATCATGACCCGCATCATAATTCACCTACAAATGGAACTATAGCTCCTTGAAGCTGTAACCCTTCTTGCGGCTTAAGTAGGAAGATTCGTCATTAGTCAACACTTACCATCTCGTACACGTCATGGAGGTATAGAATGGGAGAAAAAAGAAATGTAGGCCTACAGAAGAATTTTCTTTTTCTTTTTTTTTTTTTTTTGTGAGCGTGCTAAATATTTTAAGTTCTTTCTCACATAACCCGAGTTGCCCCCAAAAGTGAAAAAGGTCTTCTCTCATCTTCTTCTTTTGTACAGGAATATTCTTTCTCATGGTGCTGGGAAAGTCTTTTTGTTCATTTGGGTTTAATCCTTTCCTTACGCGCAAAGCGAAACACGGGGTTCATGCACACCACTTACCTGTCCTTTCACACTTATATCTTCGTCCCACCAAAAAGTTTAGAAATTTTCATTTAACTCCCTCTGTCGTTGGTGAGTCCCCTGAGATCTCCTCCTCCCTTTGTTCCCCGTTCCCCTGTAATCGCTTCGACAAAAAGGCTCCCTTTTGCTCTTTCTTCTGCCGTGTCTTCCACAGTGCTGACGAGGTAATATATGAAGACGCGAAGTAAAATGAGGAGAAGAACACATTTCATGTTTTCCGCGCAAAAAGAGCGAAACACTGTGAGAAACCCTGATAATGACCGGAAACAAACGTCATACTGTGGCTTAAGTTAGCTCTTTCTTAACTTTTTTTTTTTTTTTGATTGGAATTTTAACGACCACCGTGAGCAACTCAATGGGCTATAAGCAGTCGCCCGTCCCTAATTTAGGGTCACTGGTTCCAGGGAAGGGAGAGAGCCAGTGCCGTAAGACAAACACAACATCCATGCCTCACCGGGATTCGAACCCGGACCCCTTACGGACGAATGATCAGAGGCCAGCGCCTTAGACCACTGCGCCACCGGGGCGGCTTCTTACCTTTCGACCAACCACCCTCCCTCTACTTATCATCAATAAAAAAAAAAAAAAAAAAAAGTTCACTTCAACCAGGGGAATAAATCCTAACCGAAGTATTTATTTATATAGTTCTCAGAATCTCTAGAACTTCAGTCGCCGCGAACTTTTCGTTCAAAATTTTTGTGATTTTAATTTTTGTGAAAGTTTTCTGGACGCCCCACTGGTCGAATGGTCAGAGGTGCTGGCTTCTGAGATGAGCTGGAGTTCCTACCTGGAAACTAGTGACCCCAAATTAGTGACGGACGCCTGCCTATGGCCCAAATGTTGCACATGGTGGTTGTTAAATCCTGAAACACACACACACATAAAAATAGTTGACACGAAATTGTACCGTAAAAATTGGTAATAGTGTGTATATCTTCAGAGGTGCATATGTAAGGAATATTTTCGAAATGAAACTCCGTACGTTACCTTAAACTACTGCCTTTTCTGATTTTATCAGCAAATGTGTTCTTGCATGTAAAAGTGTTTGCTTATTTGGCGTTAGTGGTAGTGTAAGTCGAATTCTTAGCTCGCGGGTCGCTCAAATGTGATAAGTATTCATAGATTCTCTTTAGTATTCAGTTCAGATCTGCACTCCTTTTTGATCTTTGCTATTCGCATAAACACAGTCTCACATGCATACGAAGTCACAAAAAGAAGAAGCAGACAACTAACGCTTTTTCTTTGAGAAACATTTGCTGTGATGAACCATCAAAGATTAGATAAATCAGTTGCCGACATTCAGAAACCGGGGTTTCTCCCGTAATTTAAAATTTTGAGGGTTACTGAAAAAGACTGGGGATATTGAAAAAATCGGAGGGGATTGGATGAAAGCAAATTTTTCGAAGGCTGAAATTTTTTATCGTGAAAAATGTTGGATTTAAACTTAACATTAAAAATGCTGAAGACTTCAAAAAATGTAGAATATATATACATATATACACTGCTGGCCACCCAAAATGCAACACCAAGAAGGACACGAGATAGCAAAGTCAGATTTACTGGACACATAACAACAGATACAAAGATGAAACGATTGAGCTTACAGGCCCGTGGGACTTGCGGAACACGCAAGCATCAATAGTTCGTGTGGCCCCCATGGCTGGCAATAACGGCCGCTACACGCCGCGGCATCGAACGAAAGAGGCTTTCGATGTGGGCTTGCGGTATGTCGGTCCAGGCTGCCTCCACACGTTGCCACAGTTCATCAGGCGTAGCCGCGGGTGGTGCTTCTCGGGCCACTCGGTTGCCGATCAGCGACCAGACGTGTTCGATGGTCGATATATCGGGAGAACAGGCGGGCCACGGCAGCAGTGACACCTGGTGGGCCGTGAAGAATTGTTGCACGATGCTTGCCACGTGCGGGCGCGCATTGTGCTGTTGAAACGTGGCCGCTGGCAGGTCCTGCAAGTAAGAGAGGACTACAGGCTCCAAAACGTTGGAGATGTAGCGGTGGCTGTTGAGTGTACCGGCAATGCGTACCAGAGGGGTGCGGGTGTCATATACAATTGCGCCCCAAGCCATAACGCCATGTGACGGACCGGTACGGCGATGCATAATGCAGGCGTCATACAGTCTCTCACCGCGGTGCCGCCACAGACGGATCCGACCATCATGGTGTTGCAGGCAGAATCGGGATTCGTCGGAGAAGACAATGTCATGCCATTCCGTAATCCAGGTGCGGCGTTAAACGGCCGACTGCCGCCGCACTCGCCGGTGGTGTAACGTCAATGGAAATCGGAGCAATGGGCGCTGTGCGACAAGTCCCTGCTCCTGCAGACGACGTCGAATGTTACGTGCTGACACAGGTTGTTGCGCAACACACCCTAATTCCTGCGCTAACGTTCGTGACGTGGCGGTGCGATCCGTCAATGTCCGCCGCACTGCATGCCGGTCCTCTCGTTCGGTGGTGTGCCGCGGCTGTGGCAATCGCTCACGTCGGTCCGTCCGTGCCTGCTGCACCCACCGAATCTATGCTCGCCTCACTGTGGCTGGATGTCGTCCCACACGGGCGCCGATGTCTCGGTACGAAAAATCGCTGTCGCGATAAGCCACTATTCGTCCTCTGTCGAACTCCGAAACGTGCTGGAATGACTGCCGTATTCTGCGACGAGGCATCAGGAAGCTTTCCACGCACAGGTCCGGCAGCACAACACACTTCCACTACTTACACCCCCCGTCTTCTGTACACCCTTCTTATAGTGCTTCTCGGTGGCGTGCCAGGCCCACATGATTTGCGTATGCCCTGCAATGCTAATCGTTTGCATGTCCTCTCGCGGGCGACGCACGCTGCGAATTTCAGGCCAATGGGATGCTTCCTTCTTGGTGTTGCATTTTGGGTGGCCTTCATTTTTGTATATATATATCAATCCAATGCTGGATGCTTTGTACATCAACTGCAAATAAAAAAATATATATATGTCACTCATCCCTTCTCTTTTCTTTTCCTTAAAGTTAGCAAAATTTTCTTTTGCCATCTCACGGGAAGCATCAAAAAGCAAAAACAAAATACGGCTACTATATGTGAAACCTAGGTTCGTTGGAATGAGATAGGAGAACTCCTACGTGGTCTTCACGCTCTCATTCAGGAGAACTAAATATTGAATATGAGTTTCCTAGTTAACATAAAATCATACCCTCGGCAAACAAATTTCAAAGAACTTGACATACCCCTAGGAACACCCAACATTTACAATCTCGTGGCCGTGGTAACAGAGAGAAGAGAAAAAAAAAAGGTGTTTCATGTTTTTAAGCTCACAGCATGTTAGTTATCTTTCTAGAACTTCCTAAACAAGATTTTTCTTTAAGTTCCGCATGTTGGTGACAGCAAAATGCAGGTATTTTCTCTTATGCGTTTCAAATATAGTCGTCTGTAGTCACGTCCTGCATGCGGCCGCTAAATAAATATCTCTTGTGTATTGTTTTTATTGGTGAGATAGCATCCGAGGCCAGACAAAACTACCCGCTTTGGCGGGTAACCGCGAAATGCGATTGTCCGCCAACACAAGAGGGTTTTGTTTTTTTCACTGCCAAGCCTCTGATTGACGCACCAGAAATCTCCGATGTTTCTGGTACAGTTGCTGCGCAAGTACATGAAGACAGAGTTTCTGGAGCTTTGCTGAACAGCTACGCATCGTCGTTTTGAAAATGGCTACTGTATTAATAGCGTGCGAAAGAAAAACTAACCGGCATAATTCATTATCTGTTTGCAAAGCAAAATTCCACGATGATCTGATATGTGTGTAAATGGAATCGATTTGGGCTCCACGCTCACTGAAGAGAAGAGTAGGCGTCCTTCTGCATCAACTTAAGGGTGTGGCTGTTTCCTAATTTCCATAATAGAACTTTAGTATCGGGCGGAAGTTGCAGAACCGCATGGTAGTTTGTAGCAGTCAACAACAGATTGAGTGTGAAAATGTTCCCTATTTGCAGCGGAAGTTCCATGCTCCATCTGTGTGGACTGCAGGATAGTTTGTAGTACTTCAAATGGTATTTTCTGAAGCTGTAGTTTTTAAACAATGTTATCGAGCGGAACCGAGAAACTCAGCAGTTAAAATCGAATAATTAAAGTTTTCTCATTTCGTGGAAAGCAATACATTTGCACACCGAATTTCTTAATGCTAAAGTCGCTCTGGTGGCACAGTGGTCTAAGCTCTAACTTCTGACCATTCATCCAAGATGGGTCTGGGATCGAATCCCGGCGAGGTATGGATATTTTGTTTGTCTTAAGGCACTGGCTGTCCCCCTTCCCTGGAACCAATACACCTAAATTAAGGACGGGAGACTGCTTATAGCCCATCGAGTTGTTCACGCTGGTCGTTAAACCTACACACACTCTAGTGGCGTAGCCTGATGGAGGGGGTTCGGGGTTTGAATCCCTCCCTTGAAGGAAGACTGAGCACGAATTTAAAGTGATATATACGTATATAGGGTCTTTCTTTAATGAACCAAATCCATGGAGCCCCCCCCTTAAGGAATTTATGGCTACGCTACTGACACACTCTTAATGCTAAATCCTTTCTGGTAACTATTTCCGTAAATTTTGGGGCAAATAAAGATTTACTCTTGACAGAAAGAGAGACAAACACTTCCGGAATTGTGATTGCATTTGCAATTCACTTGACAGCAGAGCTCCTGACTTCTGAGAAATGAGTAGCCATTCAAAACCAGAATATTTCCCAGTGGCACTTCAGTTAAGTTTCGCAGAAAATTATGGCGTGATTTTACAGACATTGCAAAAGAAACTCTATAATTCATCACTTCATAAACCCAGACAACTTTGAAACGAGACTTTTTTTTTTTTTTTTTTTAGGATTTCGTTTTAATGGAAACCCAAATGCAGGAATGACTTTAATGCAGAATTGCAAATGCGTAGTTCGTATAACTAAGGAAGAATCACGTTCATGTTTCTCATTCTGACAGCTGAGATGGTGTTACAAGCTAATAAACGCGACACTTCCACATTCCCAACTTTCCTGAACGGGGCGAACAACTACTTGATGGATGGAACGTTACAAATGTATTTAGAAACAAAGATTGCTTACGTCTTAGGCATTATTTTGTTACCGCTCTTTCGATATACACTATATTCACAAAAGTCACAGGACACCACTTCAAAAGCAAATGAACGGATCCGCTGCATTCTTAAAATGCGCGGTACAGCTGCAAACGGTATAAAAACAAGCCTGCAGCTGACCGCGATCATATCGCTCTCTGAGGTTGAGTGAAAATGTCGTGACGGGAGAGAACTGACTTTGAGAACGGATAGATTGTTGGATGTTATATTAGTGGGTTGTACATAAGAGAAACCGAGAGGCGTTTATACATATCCAAGTCAACTAGTTTGGATGTACTGAATAGCTGGAAGACACATGGCGTTCCTGAAGCAGCAAAACGTACCGGCAGACCAAAGAAAATCAGTGATAGAGGACGTCGAAGCCTCAGGAGAGTCGTTACAGCTAATAAACGGAGTACTTGCACAAGACCTCAGTGTACAGGTGAGTAAAAATGCTTTAACTTTGGTATGTACACATACCAATCGCAGAGAACTTCATTCCATGGGTTGCCGTGGTCGTGCGGCTGCTCATAAGCCTTTCGTCTCCACTTGGAATGTTACTCGTCGTTTAGCATGGTGTAAAGAACATTTATCCTGGACCGTAAATCAATGGAAATAGGTCCTATGGACTGATGAATCCAGATACACGATCCATCAGTCTGATGGCTGTGTGTGGATATGGCGGCAGCCGGGAAAACGCTATTCATCACAGTTTACTGTTCCTACGGTCAAGTTTGGAGCTGGCAGTATACTCGTGTGGGGGTGTTTTTCGTGATATGGTCCCGGCCCATTGGTTATCGTGCACAAACCTGTTAACCAGCACGTCTACCTCGATATTCTGGACAATTATCCCTACCAACTCTATGGCAATACTACGGAACAGAGCCTTGTTGGTACCAGCAGGATAATGCACCGAACCATAAAGCAAGGACTGTTAAGGCGTGGTTTGACCTTTATTCCGAATCGTGTGTGGATTGGCCGGCACAGAGCCCTGATCTTAATTCCATAGAGCACCTATGGGATGAATTAGAGCGCCACCTATGAAGTTTGGAACCAAGGCCTGCTGCTAAGCAACAGTTAGCGGCAGCATTATGTACTGACTAGATGCGCATGTCTATCGCTGTGTTCCAAAACCTTGTCGAAAGCTTGTCTCGAAGGGTCAGTGCATGCATTAAGACCAAAGGCGGACCGACACCGTACTAATGTATGTCAATAAATGCTATGTTGTGTTTCTCTTCTAGGTGTCCGGTGACTTTTGTCGATATACTGTATTGTATGTTTTAATAGGAAGGTAGGAGATGAACTGAAGCACTGGACTCTTGTTGAAAAGCATGGTATGGAGAAAGGGCGAAAGCTATGACAAATACTATAATGTTTCCCACCCATCACCTAACCTTTTGCCGTCTTCCACATACGGAACATGACATATCGAAGTGAAGTGTCATTAGCTCTTAAAACTACCACACCCCTCGGAATTGACAACATCGACGAAACCGTTCTTTAATTGGCCGGGAAATATAGGTACTTTCAAATCTTGACCACCATTGCAGGTATCAAATATTAACCTATTCGTAACATTAACGTGGTATATTGTTCATCTGTTGCTGTGCTAAGTATGACTTTATTACGAATTTTCATATTGATTGTTATTATTACAATGATAGAGATTACATAAGATGCAGAAACTGCAAATAGCGAGGTACGCGTTTAAGCTGTACGATGTTTCAATTGCTACATACGAATGCATTAAAGGATGTTTTTGATACCTCGCTGGAAAGTTTTATCACTACACTGAGAGTCTTTTTCAAAACGTCAACATGTTGTACACCTCTTGGCAATTCAAGTACTTTTTCTAGGCGTGGCATAATTCGCATACTGAAAATAACGTCTCAAAAAGTGCATCACTCTGAAAAAACTCCTTCGGAAATCCTCGAATGGGAGTCTGGGGTAGTGGTATAAGACCTGTAAGGTGATCAGCAACTGCTGTTGCTATTCCCAAGTGGGTTGATTCATGTCAGCTAGAAAGAACAAGGCCATGACATAAGGGAGAAACGAGTTCCTTCCGTTTGTGACGTCACTCTCATGATACACGGACTGATACGTCAGTGTCGTGCATAGGCGCCGACTTCGTGGGTTCAAGACACTTTTTGAACCCCCAATGACTTTGTTGTGGGTTCCTCGAACCCCTAATATTTCTGCTCGTATTTCGTGGGAACATGCACGTATCTTACTAGCGGCCGTCTCTTACTCTCTGCAGCAGTCAATGAAGGTCAACAAGGCTCCCACAGCTTTAGGCTCCATGCATAAATTTTGTTTCTCGTTATCAATTCTTCAAGTTTTTTGTTATTCATTCCCCGTTTACTATATATAGAAAGTGTGTATAAAACTTTACCCCTCAGACTTTATTGTGCCTCAAAAAGAATTAGTGTTTATTTGTGCTCATCAAATTTGACGCGACAAACAATACCTCAAGTACCGTTGTTTAAGAGCATTTAAAACTGCCCCCTTTGTAAAAGAAAAATCTTCGGTTTGTCTGGGTTCCCACAAAATGCAAAAAGTCTAACTCTACATTCGGAGACGAGAACCTATTCGAGGTCATAGTGATAAAGAAGGAAATATGTTGTACAGTCAGTTGACCCACCCTATCTTCGGGCAGTCGTGGACCAAGGAGGTTAGAAGAGAGAGAAGATGGCATCAGCAGCAGCTGGTGAAGCCAAATCTGTTCATCTGTTTTCTTGCGCCTTCCGGATGGGGAGAGTTCAGTGACGTGACGTCACTTACTGAAGACCTTTGCTGGAGCGCAGGTTGATAGCGGCCGTCTCTTATTCTCTGCAGCAGCCCTGAAGGTCAACAAGGCTCCCACAGCTTTAGCAATGCCATGATTAATTAATACGCAATATGCACTTCCGGTCGACGAAGCATAATTTTGTTTAATTTTTTTTAGAAAATATTAAACAGTATTTCTGTAACTGTTTGCAAATTTTTAGTTATGTGCATGTATATTTCGGTCTCTTTTTTTTCTGACTGTACATGCTGCATAAGTGCCTCTAAAACTTCTTCAAAGTCAACGATTTCCCCATAGAAAAGTACAGAAGCAGCCCGAGTTGGGCATACTGGGCATACACAGCTGATACGAAGTAGGGCCCACGAAAAACGCAGGGCGTACGGCTAATGCTATATCCTCTCCCTTCTAACCTCCTATTTTAAGTCAGAAATCATTTGAATAAAATAATTGTTGGCATTTTTAAAATTGGTAAAAAATACCTTACAAGAAATTTTTCATCTTTTTGTTACTTTTATAAGACAATAGAGTTGGAAATTCACACAGTATCTGTGTAATGTATATAAAAATGTCGCGGAAATTTCTGATAGAAAAATAAAATCCTATAACTTGAACGCTACTCTTACAATACATCATCTTTTTTCGCCTATAATATAGCTTCCAGTTTTTATTGCACAAAGTGTGTCAATAAAGTTTGATAAATGCACTGTAGAAATGAACACAAGTGATATCTAAGAAAAATTATTTTACTGGTCTTCATTATAAACCTTTCACACCTTCTCGGGAAACAATACACTTTTGACATGGTTCTTATAGCTGCTGTAAACTATAGTAAAAGTCCGGCTTTGTTATCATCTGCAGTTGAGTCGTCACGTTCGCTTTAATGTCCAAAATATCGGCAAATATCTTTCCTTTCTGCACTGATTTCAGACGGGAAAAACAAAAAGCAGTCAGCCGTTGTCAGATCAGGCAAATACGGTGGGTGATTGGACTCAGCAACGGCTCGCTCGAAATCTCAGAATTTAGTTCTTTGCTCCATTTTTGCTCTCCTAACGACAGGCGCCTACATCAATAGCTACCGTTCCTCGCGCTCTGTGTCACAAAGTTTCTTACGGCTTCGTGATGGTTACGGACATGTTCACTCATGTACTTAACTGCGTCGCGCAAGTTACTGGGCCTATCACAGCTTTCCCTTCAACGCGTTATTACAGCATTCACCGAACTTTATTGACACGTCTTGCATGTAGTCTTCAAAAATATCTAGAGACAGAGTAATGTCCAAATATTCCACGATCTTGAAAATTTTGGAAATCATAGCAACCACGTCCTAAAGAATATCCCTGTGTCGATAAAATGCGAAAGTCGCGTTTATGTATTACGACTACGAAGACGAACAGAAACAGAGCATCTAACGTAAAGAACATAGTCTTTCATTCATTTTGTTCATTTATCATGTCTTCAAAACTCCATAAAGGGAGATTTAGTCCGTTGCCCAAACTAAATCTTGTTCGCATTACTTTTGATAAAATAACTTTTAATTATTATTATTTTTTTTAGTGCTATCAGAAGTATTGTAAATTTACTTCGGTCTAGTCATTTTTGCTGAATTTTCTGCATGGCCCAACCCACATTTTCGTAAAATTATGCAAATAATTTAATAAATTTTCTAGTTGATGCAATGCAGCTCAACTTCATCCTATGGTACTAGAACCAGAAAAAGTGAATCAACTTTTCAAGATGACTTTGCCTTCTGTTCAACATTCTCTAAATGAACAATCGCTGCGGTTCACTTTCAAATACACATATTTACATTTCAACGGAATTGAATCTAATTGGATATTCGTGCGAAATTTGCGTATATTTACCGAACTTTCATATTAAACACTGATAATGCGGATAAGAGACTATAATTATATTGCGCACCATTTTCCAAAGTTGCTTTAAATTTCACAACAAGACTGAAACATTTTGGGAATAAGTATCTCGAAACGCTGGTATTGATCATAAGGTATCTCATTTCTACAACTTTTCAGTATAGAGATTTCTAATGTAGAAAGTAGAGTGTGTGCCCGAACCGGAAGTGGACAGGTTCTCGACACACAAATATAAATAAGCTTATGTGACACACCCATTGGTTGAAGAAACCAAGAACGAGGATTCAATATTCCATTCAAAAAACTAAGAATGAACTGCATAAAAAAAAGGGGGATAAAAAAAAAAAATTTAGGTGCGGCACCCTGTTCTACAGAGAAGGCAGCGGCATGTATGGATGGATAGACGTAGCAGCAAAGATCTCGGGGATGAAGAGGAGTTGGGGAGGGGGGAGGGAAGGAGGGAAGGAGGAGCGAGACTAAGAAGGAGGAGGAGGCCAAGCCACCACTGTGCCCTGAGCGTTGAACAAGAATCCGGCCTGAGGACAATGGTGAGACAAGTGCGGTCGAAAGGCTTTGTTGCCCGTTGGTGCAGGTAGGAAAGCACCTATACCTTCAGTTATAACTAACTTTTCAATGGACGCCATCTCTTCTTCTTCCTTCTTTTCTTCTCCTTCTTCTTCGTGTCCCTCCCTTCTTTTTCCTGCTTGCTCGACCTCTGGTAAAAAGAAGCTTGTTGGATAGGTCATGGCGACTTGGAAGTGCCTTCTGAGCTGTAATAGGTCACTTCGGTCCGATCTCAATCTGAATGGGGCCAAGTTTAATAGGAAAGTGAGAGAAATGGACACTTCATACTCTAAATCTTCCCTGAAAAGAATCTGCAACACCTAAGCTGCGAACTTGGACGACTCGTCTGCAGATTAAAAGAAAGCTGGCGGGATTCACAGGGTGAGAGACCCTCAAAATATAAAAGCTTTCAAGTGCTTCAGGCAATTTAAAGAATATTCTCCATTCATGTCTTACAGAGGATAATTTCTCAATCAGCATCTTTATCTCTACAAGAAGTGTCACTGAAATTATCACCTGAGTATGTTTTTTACATCTTAATATCACAAGACCAAGCGTTGTCAGGACTAAAAATACATGATTCGGCTTATGAGCCAGCGTTGTTTTGGTTTGACTGAGAATGCAGGATTTAGCTAGGCCGGCTAGCAGCCTTACTTAGGTTTAACTAAAAATACACGATTCGGCTAATGGGCCAGCTTTCTCTAGGTTTAACTAAAAATGCATGTTTCGGCATATGGGCCAGCGCTGCTCGGGTTTTACACAAAATGCATGATTCGGCTTATAGCCAGCATTTCCCAGTTTTTACTAAAATACATGATTCGGCTTATGGCCAGCATTTCCCAGTTTTAACTAAAATACATGATTCGGCTAATAGATGAGCTTTCTCCGGGTTTAACTAAAAATGCATGATTCGGCTTAGGGGTCAGCGCTGCTCGGTTTTAACTACGGATACATGATTTGGTTATGAGCCAGCCTTCTCCAGGTTCAACGCAAAATGCATGATTCGGCTTGTGGTTAAACATTACCTGGTTTTAACTAAAATACATGATTCGGCTAATGGGTGAGATTCCTCCAGGCTTAACTAAAAATGCATGATTCGGCTTATGAGTCAGAGCTGTCCATATTTAACTAGAGATACGTGATTCGGCTTATGGGTCAGCATTCCGGGTTTTAACTAAAATACATGATTCGGCTAATGAGCCAGCTTTCTCCAGGTTTAACAAAAGAATGAATGATTCGGCTTATGAGCCAGTGCTGCTCGGGTTTAACTACAAATACATGATTCGGCTAATGGACCAGCGCTGTCCGGATATAAGTAGAGATACATGATTCGGCTAATAGGCCAGCGCTCTCCGAATTTAAGTAGAGATACATGATTTGGCTAATGGGCCACCGTTATAAGGGTTTTACTAAAAATAGAGGATCCGAATTATACCCCAGCGTTATCCGGATTTACCAAAAAGTACACGATTCGGGTTTTTGGCTAATGCTATCCGCGTTTAACTACAAATTCCCGATTCAGCTTATGGACCAGCGTTTCCCGCATTTAACTAAAAATCCAGGATTGGGATTGTGGGACAGGTTTGCTTGGGTTTTGCTACGAACAAATACATGATTAGGTTAATAGGCCAGCGTTACCTGGGGTTAACTAAAAATACAGGATTCCAATTGTGGGCCAGTTTTTTCTGGATTTGAATACAATTGGCAATAGACTGTTTTTCACCTGAATATTTAACTGCGGTGTCTTTCAATATGCAAAACAAAAAACGATGAATAAGTAAATATGATGCAATTGTACGCGGTCATGTTGAAATTATCAAAAAACTTGGTTGCAAATTAAACCTGCCTTCCAACAATACGAATGTGCTGCCACCTATCGGTAACGTCTATTTTGGCTGTTCAGCGTTCCTACAGAAATTAACTGAAAATGAATTAAAATTTTAGAAATTTGAGTTTCAGAAAAAGGTCTCAAGTTGTTCACCCGCAGGCTCTTCTGTGAGTTTATGACACACTTCAAACCTCTACAATTAGTAGTTTTTCTGGTAGGCGACAGACATTTATTACTCTATATTGAAATTTTACAAAGTGAAAAATTTGAAATGCAAAATTTAATTCTGACATAACAGATAACTTTTACACGCACTCGGGTCCTATCCAGAGGGTGAGGTGAAAGCATGAATCACCCGGTTTTGCTTTTCCTATTATAAGATCTTATTCAGGTTCATCTGGAATGAATTAGACGCAACGGTTGAGGCGCGAACTCGTAGCCTAACTTTGCTGCATGACTAATGACCTTATTTCTTCCCTTCTTTTCATTTTTTTGCGAGATTATATTTCATTTGAATAACTCATTTGCGATGTTAGTATTTTATTAATCTTCAAAATAAATCGACAATGTTTCGTATGACGTCACATTTCCCTTGAGTGTCTGCAATAATGAGTGGAATACCATCGTGGCAAATGAAGAGGGATTGTTACTCTTAAAAGGCCCTCAACAGGTCCCGGCATAACTGCTCCACTTATTTGAAATGGGGTTTAATTAACGCCTTCAGATCACAAAATGTTTGGCACTGAATGAAAAAGAAACCTACATGATTGATGGGTCATCTTCTAACCTCCCAATGGCTCTTCCTCTCTCTGAATCTTCTGGGCGTCTTCTTGAAGATACGATGGAAAACAGCTGTTACAACTTATGCTGAAACATTTCATATTCTACTGCCAGCCTCCGATGGAAAATACTCCTTTATATGCTTTCTAATTTGTATATCAATGCCTTCACAAATAGCGTTTTGCATGCTTTAACCCAGCGGCGTAGTGATCTTTTTGCATAAGTCTCTATTGCGTCATTTGTTGTGTATACTTTGGTGTTTCGCATTTAACTTTTGGCTGGCAGTGTACTTGAGAAGCATTATCTCAAGAAAGCACATCATATATGTATCGGGGAACGAATCTCCCAGAAGAAATAATTCTTCACAAATACATGAAAGGCAATACAAATCCCAGGTAGCACAGCCTTGCAATTTAACGTTGTCCCAACACTGAGCCACCGTCTTTTAGGTGCACAAGACGGTGGCTCAGTGTTGGACCGATGTTAATTTGCAAGACTCTCCTACCTGGGATGTATATAATTGTTGGCCCAAATGTGCCATATTTCCACTGTTTTCATGTAGAAATTTCTTCAGAAAACTTGAAAATTACATTGCTCTGAAGCGGGAATCGAACCGGCATCTCCCGATTTTCATTCCAGCATGCTATCCGTTACACAGTTCAGAGTTCGAAACGGGTCAAAATTTTGGACCCGGACGTCACATAACTGGGCCCGACCCGAACCACCAGGATCTGTGACTGACCCGGGCCCAACCCGGACAAATCTGCTTTGAACTACAATACAGTATATACAGTATATATATATTCTATAAAGAAGATACCTAAGCAAAAAAATACATATATAATTTTGACTCACACCTAGTACAACATAGAAAAGGTTATGTATCTACCTGTGTGAGTAAAAGGAGTACATATATATATATATATTTAATGCCACATTGGAGGGTGTTTTTCAGTCGCTGAGCTGGGAAAACAAGGGGATAAAGATTAATGGAGATTATCTAACCCACCTTCGTTTTGCTGATGACGTAGTCATTTTTGCAACTAGCCCATCAGAGCTGCAGAGTATGATCCAGGAACTTGCTGACAAGAGTAAAGAAGTGGGATTAAAAATGAACTTTCAGAAGACAAAAGTGATGTTCAATGCTTTTACAAGAAATGAAGATTTATCGATTGATGGAGAAAAGCTGGAGATAACAGACACGTACGTTTATCTTGGACAGCAGATATCAAGTGAGGGTCACATTGATGAAGAAATTAATCGGCGTACAAAACTTGCCTGGAGAGCTTTTGGAAGAAACAGCATAATTTTCAAGAGCAATATGCCATTATGTCTTAAAAGAAAAGTGTTTGATCAATGCATCCTTCCAGTGCTTACGTATGGTGCAGAGACGTGGACCTTAACTAAAAGAGACATACAAAGGCTGCAGACAACTCAAAGAAGCATGGAGAGGTGCATACTTGGTGTAACCAGGAGAGATAAGAAGAGGAACTCGTGGATCCGAAAAATGACAAGAGTGGAAGACATCATGATCAGAGTTAAATCCCTGAAATGGCAATGGGCTGGACATACTGCCAGAAGGACAGATCATCGATGGACAGCCGAAATTTTAGATTGGATTCCAAGGGACAGGAAAAGACCCAGAAGAAGACCACATGGGAGATGGGTGGATGAAATTCGAAAGTATGCAGGGGTGACATGGAGGAGACTGGCACAAGACAGACCGTTGTGGAGGAAACTTGGGGAGACCTTCGTCCAGCAGTGGATTGATAATGGTTGACAATGATGATGATGATGATGATGATATATATATATACATATATACAGGGCGTTCAAAAAGTATATCTGCAGTGGGTATTTTAGGTTATATGGAAACGAAACAAAGGTATTATAGGAACGTATAATTTATTCACTTACAGTAAGTATTGAAACTATCGTCCTTCATTTGCAAGACATAACCAAACTGCGTTACACTTATTTTCAAACACATCTGCGAGAGTCAAAAAGTCCCTGGGAAGTAATGCTCAAGCTGTTTCACCTAATTTTGATGGGGATGCAGACAAATATTTTGAATTAAGGAACTTGTATGTTTAATTTCAATTTTTGCTGTTTTCTTGATAACAGATCAAGCTCCAGAATATGTTTCACGGCAACACTAATTTTCACAATTGTATGGTGAGTTGAAAGTTTCCAAAATGTGGATGTTGTTTTCATCATTTCCCCTCAAAGGGACTGGACACTTTTCTTTCTGATGACACTCTTCCTTCATATTGCATGACAAATCATTTTTCAGTCCGCGGGCACCAGTGTCTAGCACAAAATTCTACAGTCTTCCTTATTTCTTTGAAAAAAAATTCTTCTAGTTTTTCAAAAATAAAGCGAAAATAAAACCGGATCGAAATCGGGTGAGGAACAACTTGACTCGTCCCGTTTGACGCGCTAGAAATTGCCGACCTGTTGACCCGTAACCCGTTTCCATCTCTGACATGAGTCACAGATTTCTCCCGATCTAAGCGCAAATCAGAACGATTCTCAGAGTTCTAAGCTAATTCTGTTTAGCGTCAGATGCTTAGAGCTTCCTTGTGCTGGGTGGTTAAACGGATGGCATGTTCGAATGGAAATCGGGAGATGCGGATTCGATTCCTGCTCCAGGACAATGTAATTGTTTAGCTTTCTGAAGAAGTTGGACATGGAAACAGTAAAAATACGGTGATACATTTGTGCCAACAGTTACATAAGAATTAGGGCATTCGTAGCCTCGCCGTAATTATGTGTTTAGCTTTTAATAAGTGATCATTCACTTTTCAAATTATTTGCCGCCCCAGTAGCCGAGCGGTCTGAGGCGCTGGCTTCTGATTATTCGCCGGAGGTGACCCAGGGTGGGAGTAATGTATGAGGCATGGGCGGTGTGCTTGCCTTTCGACATAGGCTCTCTCCTTTTCCTGGAACCAGTGGCCCTAAATTAAATACAGGCGACTACTTAGGTGTTTTGGAAAGATCTTTTAATGCGCAACAACTCAAAATAAGGTTCTTGCTGCTACGATTGCGAATTAACTCTCAGTAAAATCTTAATATACTAGCCTACAGCTCGTCCTAGAACGGCTGCTTTTTAAGCTATAACTAAATACACTGAAGAGCAATTGGTTTAGAGACAGCTGGCGTTATGCAAATGAGGCGGTGTGGGCGGCCCTGTAAACGGAAACGACATGACGTATGCAGCGATCCGACAATATAAGAAGTGATGCGACGGGAATCAGTAAGAGTCGGACGCAGTATGGGTAAGAAGAAGGACCTAAGCGCAATTTGATCGTAGGCAAATTGTCGGGGCCTGACGAATGGGTCACTCCATCTCAGAAGTCGTGCAGGCCCTGAGATTTTTAAGAGCCACTGTGTCACAGGTGCACCGTGAGTACATCGAATCCGGTAAAACCATCCCTGCAAGGGCCAACTGCCGTGGACAGCAGCGTGTGGATGAGCGGGGTCACCGTCGGCTAGCTCGCATTGAAACAGCGGATAGACGGGCCACAGTGCAAGAAATCATTAGTCAATTTAACGCTGGTGCACAAAAACGTGTAAGCAGCCACACCATCCAGAACCCGCTCCTCGCTATGGGGTACAGAAGCCTTAGTCCCACGAGGGTACCGCTGCTGACCGCACATCACAGGGTGCAAATATTAGCATGGGCGCGGGAACATCGCCACTGGACCCTAGACATGTGGAAAAATGTTGTCTGGACTGATGAGTCGAGATTCACGTTGGTACATGCGGATAGCAGGATACGAGTACGGCGCAAACCACATGAAGCGATGGATCCTTCTTGCCAGCTGGGTACTCTTCAAGTTGGTGGGGGTGGCATTCTCGTATGGGGACTGTTTACATGGACTGAAATGGGACCCCTGGTACGTGTGACATCGTCCCTCACAGGTCAACGTTACCGGGATCTCCTGGACGACCATTTGCTCCCGTTTGTGCGTCTTCAACATCCCACTGGGGACCTCATCCTGCAACAAGACAATGCAGCTCCCGAATTGTATCCGAATGGTTGAATGAACACTCCACCGACGTGACCTCGCTTCCTTTGCCAGCTAGGTCACCTGACATCAATTCCACCGATCACATCTGGGATGCCATCGATGGAGATGTTAGAGGCTCTGACCTCCTCCATCAAATCTTCGTGAACTGTGGGAGCTTGTTCAGGGGTCGTGGATCCGTATGGCTTCCCAACGCTTCCGGTGTCTTGTCGAGTCCATGCCGAGACGAATCGCCGCCGTCATCAGGACGAAAGGTGGTGCTACACGTTACTAGACAGGTATCTCTAATTCAATTGCTCTTCTGTGTATTCATATATAGGGGATGTTGCCCGACCTAGAACGCGGTGAAGTTTTTAATTGAAGCAGATTGAAAATGTATCAAATAGACGCCGGACTTCTGTAAGGAACTGAAAATGTTTTTAGATGCGATTTTGCTCACTTTGACATCTCAAAATTTCAGTTTCGATTGAGCGCTTTAAATAGATCTGGGTATTTATATTTACAATGATGCTGATTTCTTTTTATGACATTAATCTGCAATGCGAAAAGGATTAAATAAAACACGACATAACAAATTCATAACAGAACAAACGTTGTAGACAGTTGTTCGAACACGTACGTGTTGCCACAGATGAAGTCGTTTGTATTACTAACTGTTTTTTTTTTATTTTCCAGTATTTCTCCTTTATTTTACGTATCGTGAAATAGCGGTGAGCTTAGTTCCGATTTCGGCCACCGGATAAAAGCAGATGGCGCTGCAAGTACTGATGACGTCAGAGCGTTAGGGACAGACGCAGCCTATTATATAGGTTTTATTTGTAGTCGTTGATTTGTACTTGGAAGCCTAAACTACGTATGTAAGGAACCGACTTTCAGCGAAAGTCTGGTCTCTATCAATGCAGAGATCTCGCCGCTACTGGTTAAATCAACCGTGCTTCCAGTTGAGCCGAGAAATATCATTGTTATTTTTTAAAATGTACCAGCTACGAAACGAAATTATATCTCTCCCCGTTAAAATACATGAATCATTAAAATGGATTTTTAAATTAAGTTATTGTAAATATACTTCAAGCTCCTTGGTGTCACCTTCCTGCACCACATTTTTTCAAATGAATTTAGATACCTCCCGATTCCTTTATGCTTGCCAGAGTGGCCAAGGAACTATATGCCACTTGCGCCTTTGTTATTAATAGATATAAAACTCAGTACAGTAATTAATATCCAATACCCCAGTTAGCGGAATTTTCAGTTCTAGAAAAATTTTACAGTTCCTGTAAGAGTATTAACAAAATTATATATTTTGAGAACATAGTGCTCCAAAGTAAAGAACGTTTCAGATTCATGCAAGGCGACTTTATGAAACGGTGAAACACCCTGAAGCGAAGCAGGAATTGTTGGTCTAATAATAAATGAAGGGCGTGAAAGTTCCCAACTTAAATAGAAGTGCCTGGAGCAATGTCATATTTGCTAACCGCTGTGACGACGCAAAGAACCTGTTTGTTTATTCTTTTTTTTTTTTTACCCTTCTCTCCATTCGCTGCATGTATATATCGATATATTTATCACGTGCTAATAATATTCAATCTCTTTTTAGGATAAAGAATTTTTAATTTATGAACAAAAATATGGGATTCCCAAATATTTGCTTAAAAAAGAGTTCTCTGCATCGAAGGACTGCGAAGGAAAGAACACAAAGTGTCAAAGAGGATTACGAGAGATATAACCCTAATTTCCTGTATGGAATGCCTTTGTTATAGTTATTTTGTGAACGATGCAAGCATGATGATCTTCACAAGTATGCATTTAAAAAAACCTTTAAACATAAGTTTTATTATTGCACGACGTTTCTTCATGAGCTGTTGTCTCAGGATATCAGCAACCCTAAAAGTAGAAGCATTTTCAAGTTTTGATTCTTAAAATCTTCTTCTTCAACTTGATTGTCATAATTCAAGGAGCATGTACAAATCAAATGTCAGAAGCATTAAATTTTTGGCTCTTCATAATAGATTTGTGCTCAACTTTATATTTATTTTCTTATTTTCTTCACTGTTGGTTAAAGCTGAACTTAGAACACAATAGTATGGAAAGAATTTATGAGACAGCATCAGAAAGGATGATGCCAAGATTTTTGTCAGGTTAGCCAGCATTAGAAAGGAGGATGCCGAGACAGCATTAGAAAGGAGAATGCCAGCATTAGAAAGGAGGATGTCAACATTAGAAAGGAGGATGCCGCTACAGCATTAGAAACGAGGATGCCAAGACAGCATTAGAAAGGAGGATGCCAGCATTAGAAACGAGAATACCGAGACAGCTTTAGGAAGGAGGATGACAAGATTTTTGTCAGGTTTGTGAACTAATTTTGTGTTTTTTAATTTTTTTTCCGTTTGAAGGATTAACAGCCGCCGTGAGCAACTTGGTGGGCTATAAGCAGTCTCCCGCCACTAATGTGGGCCACTTGCTCCAGGGAAGGGAGAGAACCAGTTCCGTAAGACAAACACAACATCCATGCCTCATCCGGATTCGAACCCGGACCCATCTCGAGCGATTAGACCAATCGCCACCGGGGCAGAATAGTTGAACTTCAATGTTCTGTGATTAATGAAAATTTTCCAAGTAGCTGCATCCAGTTGCTCAATTAATTCTGAGAATGCTTTAAAGATGAGCTGATCTTTCTCTAAATTATGGAAAGGGAATTTATTCTGTCATCAGAGTACGAAAACTGAATTTCAGTTCTCACTGTTTTCTGTAATCTTCGTCTTTAAAATTATAATGAAGTTTGGAGGTTTTGTGTTTGTGCGTGGGTGTGTGTGTGTGTGTTTCTATTGTACAGAATAAAATAAGCTGTTAAATATTGACTGAGTATTGGACCATTAACCACCGAGGCTATAGCTTTTTCTGTTATACCGAATTACTTAAAACGTCAGTTTCATCGATTTTAAATAAATGACAGCACATTTGCATGTCTTGATTTTCACACAACTGTTGTTATCACATTTCATAAACATATAAAAGTTATTTAACGATGCACTTCATGCACTTTTTTTGCACATGAAATTCGCTCTTGAATCATCTTTTCATGCTATGTGTCCAATAGTGTTACCTTCTATATTGAGCAATTGCCGTTTCTGAGTAGCCGTTGAGATGTGCTTGAATCACATTCTGATACGTGCATGGGCAAAGCAAACCAAACCAAACAAATGGTGCAACCTTGTACCGCAACGTGGTGCAAGGTTGCAGCATGTTGTTGGGTTTTGTTTGCACCTCACAATGATGTATCTTTTCTCAGAAAGTGATGCAGCTGGTGTAGCACCACTTTCAGGTGCAACATATCACAAAATGTTTAACAGTGCAATCACCATTCTCATTGTTTATCTATACATTCTAGAGGAGTACATACTTCCAGGGGTTCTATTCTTAAAATAAAAAAATCATTTAAAGAATTTCTAATGACATTTTCAACAACTGAAAAAATGTTTTACTTACCAGATTGCTTGCCATAACCGAAGGACTTTTCTCGGAGCATTATTATTTAAAATTAAAAAAAAAAAAGCTGCGTGTTCTGCAAATTTCTAGCAGTGACTCTGTGATGCAAAGTTTTTTACCTGTATACTTTCTAAGAAGGTAGATTAGTATCACGCTTTTTTTTTTAATTTTTTAATAGGGCTCTAAAGATTGCCTGTTTTTTTTTTTAATTGGAGCAACTCAATGGGCTATAAGCAGTCACCCGTTCCTAATTTAGGGTCACTGGGCTATAAGCAGTCACCCGTTCCTAATTTAGGGTCACTGGTTCCATTGAAGGGAGAGAGCCAGTACCGTAAGACAAACACAACATCCATGCCTCACCGAGATTCGAGCCCCTTTCGGACGAATGATCAGTAGCCATCGCTTAGACCACTGCGCCACCGGGTCGGCAAATATCGCCTTCAGGGAATCCTTTTAAAGTTCGCTTGGGTGGTTTAACAATCTCCACCAGCAATTTGGGTCTACTGGGGTTCATGAGTTCCTAACTTGTAGCTAGTGGCGTCGGGTGAGGGGCACGGACAGAATTTGGAGGACGAATGCAGCTCCCTTACTTCATATGGGAATCGAAACCGGGCAAACTCGGAAGAGTAACAAGAAGCCCATACCTCTGAGCACTCGGCCACCTAGTAGATAATTATTTTAACATATCCTTTGTTTTGGAAAATTTTCACCCTATTTTTCTGTTTATCCAGATGAAAATGTGGAAGCTGTGACGTGCCTACAACGCAGGATGCACATGAGATAAAAGCAGACAGCCGCGAGAGCATACGTCCGCGTAGCTGAGTTGGGAGAGCGACTTATTCCGGAATGGGGGACCCGGGTTCGATGCCCGGCGTGGACAAAAATGACAGAGAAATTTACTTCGCTATTAAGTTTAAGGTAAATATGAAGGTAACTTCGGGGCTTCTACGTCAGGCTTGCACAAAGTTCTCCTGTTTTACCGTTGCACATCACAGAGCACACAAAATATAATAATTTTTAAAAGCAAGTTATTTTGTATACACAGCATAATAGTAGCCTATCTATATACAGAAGTTTGCTTGCTGGATAGAGTAAAGACGTGGTATTAAAGATGAATTTATAAAAAAACAAGATTGATGTACAATGCTTTTACAAGAACTGAAGATTTAAGTTGATGGGGCAAATTTAGAAGTAACTGATGCCTACATCAATCTTGGACAATAGATACCAAGCGAGCACCATATCGAAGAAGAAATAAATAGGTGCATAAAACTTAGCTGAAGGGTATTAGAAAGAAACAGCACAATTTTCAAAAGCAATTTACCATTATGCCTTAAAAGGAAAGTGTTTTATCAACGCGTACTTCCAGTTCTTACCTGCGGAGAAGAGATCTGGATCTTAACTAAAAGAAAAAAATAAAACTTACAGAGGCTGCGGACAACACAAAGTAGCATGGAGAAATGATGGTGTAACCAAGAAAGAGAGGAAAGGAAACTCGTGGATCAGAAGAATGACAAGAATGGATGACATCGCGATCAAAGCAAAGACCCTCAAATGGCCATGTGTTGGACACATTGCTCGAAGAACTCACCACCGTAGTAAAACTGAAACGGTAGACGAGATACCAAGCCGCAGGAAGAGGCCCAGAAGAAGTCCATGTTAGAGATGGGTGGATGGAATTTGATGGCATGCCGGAGTGGCATGGAAGAGAATTACTCTGGAAGAAGAATTGCTCAGGAAAGAGCGTGGAAGAGACTTGGGGGACCTTTCATGCAGAAGTGGATTGAGAAAGGTTGATAATGGTGATATAAAAGGAATAAACGGGAGTTGGTGTGTGTTTCAGGAAAAGAAAAACTGTAAGGAATAGGTTATTTAATGATTTTTAACAACATTGCACACACATTGAAATACACTCACCTTTAGTATCACTGATTTTTTTATTTCCCTGAAATTTTTTCTAGTTTCGATTTCAGTATGAAATCATGAACTATCGTGCTTTTTCAAGTCTTTGGTGTTTTAATGAAAAAACGTAATGTGGTATTAGAATTTAATCCAATACAAGCTTTTTTTGTAACTTTCATTATCTTATTAATTCACAGGCATAGCAGTTGAAGCAATCTGCGGAATTCGTGGAAAGATATTATATACTGTAGATAAATACAATACTGTAGATACATATGTACCAAAAATGTTGATGTGTTTAACGTAGCCATTAAGCATGTCAGTTGAAATACACTGCTTTGTTTAATTATTCCATAACAATCAGGAAAGTGATATCACATTTAGACATACATTGCTTTCTTTTCCCCCTTTTCACAACTGTCTTTGTGATTTGGGGTTTGAGAATCAAAAGTTCTTGAGTAAAAACAAAATTATGTTTACCACAATTAGAAATCAACACCAGTAAACAAGATATTAGAATTTAATTTCAATTGATAAGGATATTAGCCTTGAGTTGGGAAAGAGATTGCTCTTAATAAGCGAATTAATATAGAAATCAAGGAATAGCAATAGAAATTTAATATTTTTACAAGTACTTTAATTCAACAGAAGTGGAAATGTTTCCTATTCTTTTGTTTTGAAATTCAGCAATGCTCTTTTTAAGTAGTGGCATGTGAATTCAACCCAACTAATTGGTAGCCATTTGCTGTAAAATTTCGAGACTCAGAAATCTCTATAATTTAAGCTGCAAAATCCATTATTCCGATAGAGTTCTGAAATGTGTAAAACAGTATATCGTTAGGTGGAAAATATTCATTCTTTTTATCATTTTCTTGAGCTTGAAATAATTCTGAGAAATGTATCATTGCATTTTTGGGCACGAGTAGCTAAATTTTATATTTTTTTCTTTTTTCTCAACTTCGATTGTGAACACATAGAAATAACAAGAGACACAAAATGTTTTCATGACAATCCACCTCGTTTTCGAATTATTCTATTAACCTTATCTAAACATCTATAAAACTGAAAAATAAATATTTTGTGTGAGATCTTCTTTAATCAAGAAATCAAGAATTTTAGTCTTTTTAATACTCCATGTAAGATTAATAATCTCTGTTGTCGAGTTTATGTACAGTGAGTGATGAATAAATCCCAGGTAAAACAACTTCAGTGTTTAAAATAAACAGCTTATTTGCTTCTTGCATTACCTTATCTCTATTTCCTTTCATTTGAATTTATTTGAATTTTTAGATACTTCCTTTCACTAACATTGGAAGACTTGTTGAAGTATTTAAACATTGTTTTAGTATGTACGTAATGTTTACGAGGGTATTAAACATTCCATAGGGCGAAACAAACCTCGAAACCGCCACATATCGGTGAAATAGAAAAATTCATCCTTTCAAACTCTTCGTTTTGGCACTAATCTAATTTTCTGTTTTGCCTTTTATCGGGGTCTCCACTGTTTGAACTGTATTCAAAAATGTTATTTTCAAACAAGTGAAATTTGAACATATTTGAAGCCAAATATGAAGAAATCGTATCATTCTTATCAGTGTGTCGTGATTACTTGGTGTGTGTCAGTGATTCACTTTTAAAATTTCATAGGGTTTTTTTTCTTAACAGAACTCCAAGAAACCTTCTGAAGGCAGGCAAATCTAACAAATGAAAATTCAATTGTTGCACATAGGTGTAAATATTATCATTTCTGGGAAACGTGTCGTACGTAAATTTTCTCTGAGGTTATTTCATACAGATGGATTTTAGTTGAACGCAATTAAAATTCAACGGGTATAGTTACTTATCTTTAACTGAACATACCAGAGAGAAAATTAATATCCAACTTCCTTTCGAGTAATAAAAAAAATGTATAATAATTGGAGTGCAGAATTAGAATAGTATCCTTTCATTTTCGAAATCTATATTCTTTTTCAGTTTTTTTAAAAAGGAATGAATCTTTCATCAATGCATTAAACGACCCATTAATTTCTAACGCAGATATTTTGACACAGACATTTAACGTGGACTAGGAACATCGAACAAAGATCTTCGCTCTTTCCACGTTTATAATTGAGTCACGAAAAAATTCTCATTGGCCGCCACCGGGAGTCGAACCCAGGGTCTTCCAGTTACGCGGCTCGAACAAAGATCTTCGCTCTTTCCACGTTTATAATTCAGTCACGGAAATATTCTCATTGGCCGCCACCGGGAGTCGAACCCAGGGTCTTCCAGTTACGCCGCGTAACTGGAAGACCCTGGGTTCGACTCCCGGTGGCGGCCAATGAGAATATTTCCGTGACTGAATTATAAACGTGGAAAGAGCGAAGATCTTTGTTCGATGTAGACATTTTGTTCATTTACTTTAAATTGTTTTCTTAAAAGAAACGCTATTTTTAAAGTATCTCAATTTATTCCATGCACAACTGTAATTTTAAATACAACAAACGGGAAGTTCGGATAATTGCCTGAAATGCTTTTTTTTTTTATTCTATTTTTGAAATAACGGTTAGGTTATTGCATAGTAGTAATAACAGTAGGCCCGAATTGCATATTGATTGGACGAAAGATAATATTACACTTACTTGTTAGGATAACCATGTTGCGAAGTCTAGTAGGTTTTCATCTTCAGGACTTAGACTGTCATATGTAGAAGAGGCATCGGAGCCGAGACTCGGCGTCGGTGAACTCGCCGCGGAATAATGTGAAGTCATGCTGCTATTGTAATTCATCTGAAATTTGTCTGACTGTCCGTGGTGAGTGAATGTTCGTTCCGCGAAAGCCGGGATGTTGTTTTCGTCTTCATTTTGACCAGTCTCTGAGAGCAGCTGCTGAAGTTGTTTAATGTACTGAACAGCTGACCTGAGCGTTTCCACCTTACTCATTTTCTTGCTCTTGGCTCCATTCGGCACATGTTGTCTGAGCGTAGCGAATCCCAAGTTCACTTGCCGGACGCGATTTCTCTCTCGCTCGTTTCTTCTGGCGACGCCCGTTGGCGCGGATGAGCCGCCGTTATTCGAGTGAACAAACTGGATTCTTCGCTTGCATCGCACACTCACTTCGGCGTTGTCGGAGGAGGAAGAGGTCGGATCAGAGTCTGAGCGTCTTTTCGGAGCAATTTTGCTGAGTGATCTCCTGACGGAAGACTTGCTCGGCGCCGCCGTTGAAACGGGGTGGTTAGAGGGAGAAGTTGCTGTCGTGGTCGTCAACAGAAAACATGTGGTTGCCGGTGTTCCTGGTAAAACTGAACCGTTCATCTGTTGCTGGATCTGTTCAGGCGTGACCACTGTGAAAGCAGCCATTATGTAAGCACACACACACACACCAAAAAAATTAATAACAGTATTTCAGGCACGTACTCCAATTTCAAAAAAAAAAAAAAAGAAAAAAAGATCAGTGTTTCTTTCAAAGTCTTGTTCGAACAATCATTTTCGAAAAGTACCCTTCGTTTCCTTTCTTCTTGTAAAAAAATCACGTGTCCTTGCAGCAGGTTTTATATGCTCGTATTACCTTCCTGAGTATTGGCAAAGGAAAGGAAAAATGAGGGACGTGTATCGACAGGACGGAATCTCATGAGGATCTGACGACGAGGCCGGGAGCGTCCGTTAAAAAGACTCCTGCTCATGAATACTACGCTCCTCCCGCAGCATTGTGCTCGTGCCAGCCAAGCGCGTCGCGTGCCTCGGCGTCAGACCTCCCGACCAAACAGCACGCCGTTCTTCCTCCCTCCCCAACATCCGACTGATACTCCCTCCCCATACAGGTATTCTCACAGACAACGCTCCTTTTTATCATTCGGTACTACTATCGCTCTGAACGAAGCTCTCCGAAGTTCTCCAAATGCAGGTAAAGACCAGAGAACGATTTCTTCCCTTGAACAACATTTGGTCTACGCAACGGGCAGAATTTACGACGTGTGATCAACACACGATTTAGCCCGAACATAATAATAATAATAATAATGAATTTTATTCTTGCTGTTACATTTAGGATTTATGAATATACGCCAATATTTTGTATTATAGAGAACAACAAGAGAGAATCGGGGAAAAGGCCTCAGAGAGTCCTGACTTCCAAAATATAAAGACAAGCAAGCACAGGTTCATCAAACACAGCAGTAATGTTAAGTGTCAGTTATATTAGAAATAATTTGTTTTTTATTATTATTATTTTTAATCTAACAAGTATTTTTTAGTTTATTTTTGAATAAATTTAGGTTATATAAACATAGTCAACTCGACAACCAGTACATTCTAAAATTCAGGACCAATATAATATAAACCTCGTTTCATCAAGAGTTTTTGGATACATGGGTCTTAATGATGATCTCTATCTCGCTTCATACTTACAAGAAAGAAAATTCAATTCAATGCTATCTGTGTATAATTTTTTTTTAATCTTTGGAACATTAGTTTAACAGAAAAAATTCCATAATTGTTGGGGTTAACATGAATATGGTGAGAAGTGAAAAGTGTGAAGTTGGTATGAGGAGCAGAATTTGATTTTAAGTCTAATAACCTTATGTATTTATTCTGTAATGCTTGTAGTTTATTCATCACATGCATTAGGGATGGAATTCCCTCGAATTTAATAATCTTGTGAATTCTGTTTAATCGGGGAGGGGGGTTGAGTCTAGAGCTGGAAAAGGGTCAAAACTCTTGAACCCGGACCCGAACCGACCCGGATCTGTAACTGACCCGGACCCGACCCGGAGAAATCTGCTTTGAACTGCACTGGTGGGCAAAAATTAAGGACGAAGAGGAGAAATCAGCGTAACAGCGGAACGAGCAAGCAGAACGGACCGAAAGACCACTCAGGAGATAGACTAGGGTCCGGTACGATAGGGCATGCGCATATATGCAGCATGACGGGGGGGGGTGTCGGAATGGTATAAAGCACACCAGCGGTGTACGCTCAGCAATTCGGTGAAAGCTATTGCACGGTGTACACCGGTTTGAACGACGTCGAGTTGCTGCCACCTTGTGATATGACCAACAGGCAATCCAGTAGACGACATCTGGATGACTTTACCCGAGGTCGCGTCATTGGGAAGTTGTAAGAAGGTCGAAGTGTGACGGGTGTGGCCGAGGAGTTCGAGATCGCACACAGCATCGTTTCGCGAGCTTGTAGGGCATTTCAAACGACAGGAACAGCTGTCCGAGAGTTTAGCAGTGGTCGTCCACGAGTAACCATGGCGGCGAACGACTGGTATATTGTCCTACAGGTGAGAAGAGACAGATGGCAGTTAGCGGGAGAAATCGCAAGGCACACGCCACAGACAACTGAACGTCCGTTATCGCGTTTTACCGTGGCCAGGAGGCTGCACAAAGGTGGTCTATTTGTACGACGACCAGTACGGTGTGTGCCATTAACGCCTGCTCATCGGAGACGGCGGTTTCTGTGGTGCCAGGAACACAAAAACTGGACACATCAGCAATGGGGTCGAGTTCTTTTTACGGAGGAGAGCCGATTTAGTCTGCCGAGAGATTCTTGACGTATACACATCTGGAGAGAGCAGGGAACACGCAATCAAACCTCCAACATCATCGAAAGGGACCGGTTTGGAGGTGGCGGAGTTCTCGTTTGGGACGGTATCATGCTTGGTAGCCGTACTGACTTCCACATCTTTCAAGGAGGTTCAGTCACTGGCTCCCGCTATTGTACCGAGGCCCTCCTGCCTCACGTGCATCTGTTTGGAGGTGATGTGTGTCCTGAGTTCCTCTTCATGGACTACAACGCTACACCTCATCGTACAGTGGCTGTCACGAGCTATTCGAGAGTGAAGATATTCAACGCATGGATTGGCCCGCAAGGTCCCCGGACCTAAATCCAATCGAACACGTATGGGACCTTCTCTGGAGACGCTTGGCAGCAAGTCACCAGCCGCCAGTAACGACTCCGCAGCTGCGATTGGCGCTACAAGAGGAATGGGCCGCGATGCCTCAACAGCTCCTTGATAACCTCGTCCTCCGCATGGACAGACGTTGTAAATCCTGCAACGTAGTCAGGGGGATCATATCCCCTACTAAAGACTGGATTTTTCTTGGCAGCCGCCTGTCACATGGACTTTTCTGTCTTCTGTCCAGTTGTGCTCGAAGCTACCTTTTCAATAAAGTGCCTTTGTATCCTTTGGATTCCTTGTTTGGATGGTTTTGCTCACTTATCCCATATTCTTACATCTTGGGGATCTTATGGTATGATTTGAGTCGATGTGGAGCACTTCTGCAAGACGTTACATTCATAAAACCGTCTCGTCCTTAATTTTTGCACGCCAGTGTATAAACTATAGCATATATACAGGGCGTTCAAAAAGTCTCTCATCAGTGGGTATCTTAGGTTATATGGATATCAAACAAATGTATTATAGGAACGTATAATTTTCTCACTTACTTAGAGGAAGTATTGAAACTGTCGTCCTATGTTGCACATGTTTTGAAACACATTTTCGAGAGTCAAAAGGTCCTGCGCAACAATATTAAGGCTGTTCGACCTCATTTTGATGGCGATACAGTCAATTTTGTTTAATTAAGTAACTTGTGACGTACTACAGAGGAGAAAACATGTGTCAAGCAGAAAAATCTGCAGCGAGACATTCTGTCCGCGTAGCTCAGTTGGGAGAGCGACTTACTCCGGAGTGAGGGGACCCGACTTTGATGCCCATCGCGGACAAATTCGTACGTTATAATGGCGCCCGAACTTCCAGGATGACCTGGCTGTTAAGTTTCTCACAATGATGTGATGTTCTTTCCACACGGCGAGGCAGGAAAAATGAGAATCCCTACTTCAGTGCTTCGAAAAAAAAAAAAAAAAGTCAGGGTTATGTTACGTTCCTTACACACCAAATTGTCTGGGATTTCTGAAATGCACGGTCTTCATGGGATGGCTGCCTACAGCGAAATATGGTCCCGGCTGACCCGTGGGACATGCCCCCCCTCTTTCCGGGGGTGGCAGATGTGGCGTCCCTGCGCTGCAGGACGCACATGAGATAAAGGCAGATAGCAGTGAGTAAACAAAGACATCGCTCTTTCCACGTTCAGCAACGCACAGCAACCGAAAATTGTTATTCGGCCGCCACCGGGGAATCGAATACCGGATCTCTCTATATCCAACCGAGCGCGTTAGCCTTACACCACGGATCTCGCCCTTTGAATTTAACTGCTAAAATTAATACAGTATATAGCCAGTGCCGTTAATGTCCACCAGATGGAGACGTCTCAGTAGCTGAGCCCATCTTACGGATTTATAATGTCAGATGCTGACAGAAAAACGCACATAGCGCAGTGGATTGTTGGCCCCCGTGGTGTAAGGCTAACGTGTTCGACTGGATATCAAGAGATCCGGGACTCGATTCCCCGGGGGCTGCCGAAAAACAATTTTTAGGTTGCTGTGCTTTGCTGAACGGGGAAAGAGCGATGTCTTTGTTTTTCACTGACGCCACGTATTTTGAGGATTTTCACTTTAGATAGCAGTGAGAGCAGATGTCCGCGTAGCTCAGTTGGGAGAGCGACTTACTCCGGAGTGAGGGGACCCGGTTTCGATAACCGTCGCAGACAAACTTGTGTTTTCACAAACTTAGTGTATGCTTAATTTCAGTTTTTGCTGGTTCCTTGATAACAGATCAAGCTTCAGAATATGTTTTCACGTCAACACCAATTTTCACAAGTTTATGATGAGTTGAAAGTTTGCAAAATGTGGATGTTGTTTTCTTCACTGTCCCTCAGAAGGAAGGGACACTTTTTCTTCACATTGCATGACAAATCATTTTTCAGTATCTAGCACAAAATTCCTCAGTTCTCATTATCTCTTCGAATAAAGAGTTCTTTTTGCTTTTCAAAAATAAAGCGGAAATAAAACCATCATGTGAGGAATACCTTGACCCCACCCGTTGTCAATTGTCGTCCCGTTGCCCCGTGACCCGTTTCCATCTCTGTTTGAGTCCTGAATAAGACATGTGTGGTCATGGGAGAAAATCGCTTAGTTTTCAAGAGGGGCAAACGGAAATCATAAATGCAAATAACATGCACGAAGACCACATACAAATCTCTAGTGTGACTTCTTTGTTGTCTAATTGTTTTCAGCACAGTTCCCCGTGCTTATATCATCATCATCATCAACAACCATTATCAACCCACCGCTGGATGAAGGTCTCCCCAAGTTTCTTCCACAACGGTCTGTCTTGAGCCAATCTCATCCATGTCACTCCCGCATGGCTTCGAATTTCATCTTCCCGTCTCCCATGTGGTCTTCTTCTGGGTCTTTTCCTGTCCCTTGGAATCCAGTCAAAAATTTCAGCTGTCCATCGATGGTCTGTCCTTCTGGCAATATGTCCAGCCCATTGCCATTTCAGGGATTTTACTCTGGTCACGATGTCTTCCACTCTTGTCATTTTTCTGATCCACGAGTTCCTCTTCTTATCTCTCATGGTTACACCAAGCATGCACCTCTCCATGCTGCTTTGAGTTGTCTGCAGCCTTTGTACACTGGCGTGCAAAAATTAAGACGAGACGGATTTTCGAATGTAACGTCGTGCAGAAGTGCTCCACATCGACTCAAATCGTACAATAAGATCCTCAAGATGTAAGAATATGGGACAAGTGAGCATAACCGTCCAAACAAGGAACCCAAAGGATACAAAGGTACTTTATTTAAAAGGTAGCTTCGAGCATAACTGGACAGAAGACAGAAACGTCCATCTGACAAGCGGCTGCCAAGAAAAATCCAGTCTTTAGTAGGGGATATGATCACCCCTGACTGCGTTGCAGGATTTACAACGTCTGTCCATGCTGAGGACGAGGTTGTCAAGGAGCTGTTAAGGCATCGCGGCCCATTCCTCTTGTAGCGCCAATCGCAGCTGCGGAATCGTTGCTGGCGGCTGATGACATGCTGCCAAGCGTCTCCCGAGAAGGTCCCACACGTGTTCGATTGGATTTAGGTCCGGGAACCTTGCGGGCCAATCCATGCGTTGAATATCTTCACTCTCCAACAGCTCTGCAACAGTCACCGTACGATGAGGTGTAGCGTTGTCGTCTATGAAGAGGAACTCAAGACCCACAGCACCTCTAAACAGACGCACGTGAGGCATGAGAACCTCGGTACAATAGCGGACACCAGTGACTGAACCTCCTTGGAAAATGTGGAGGTCAGTACGGTTGCCAAGCATGATACCGCCCCAAACGAAAACCCGCAACCTCCAAACCGGTCCCTTTCAATGATGTTGGAGGTGTGATTGTGTCATCATCATCATCAACAACAACCATTATCAATCCACTGCTGGATGAAGGTCTCCCCGAAGTTTCTTCCACAACGGTCTGTCTTGAGCCAATTTCCTCCATGTCACTCCCGCATACTTTCGAATTTCATCCGCCCATCTCCCATGTGATCTTCTTCTGGGATTTTATCTGTCCCTTGGAATCCAGTCTAAAATTTCGGTTGTCCATCGGTGGTCCGTCCTTCTGACGATATGACGAGCTCATGGCAAATTCAGGGATTTTACTCTGATCTTGTATTCTTGTATTTTTCCTTATCCACGAGTTTCTCTTTCTATCTTTCCTGGTCACACCAAGCATGCATCTCTCTATGCTGCTTTCAGTTCTAAGGAAATAAATTTACCGTCTTATGCACGATAGGTTAAAACTTTAATTAAAATATTTATAGGCTAAAAGTACTTCATTACATTACTACTTTTCTTCAGAAGTTCTGCAGATGGGCCTAAAGTAGGCCTGAAAGGTCTAATGTTGTGTTTTTAACTAAGAGAGTGCTTTTAATTAGTAATGTAACGAAGTACTTTTAGCCTAAAAATATTTTAATTAAAGTTTTAACCTATCGTGCATAAGACGGTAAATTTCTTTCGTTAGTACTCCTAGCACGAAATTTTCTTATTGGATCTTCTTTCAGCTGTCTGCAGTTTTTGTATGTCTTTTTCAGTTAAGGTCCATATGCACTCAGTGGCCACTTTATTATGACCACCTGACAGTTTTAAGCAAATGAGCTATGGCTGCACGCTGTTGTCGCCAGAGGACGAGGTTAGTGTAAAAAGGGAAAGCTTAGTGCTTGAGACAGTAGTAGAGGTGATTTTGGGGTGACGAGATGGGTAAAATATGCGATTTGATGGACTTCAACGTGGGATGATTGTAGGATCTCGGAGCCATGGAGCGAGTATCACCGAAATCACCGCATTGGTGAAATGTTCCAGAGCAGCTGTTGTTAAAGTGTTTAACCCTTTAACGACCATAACGCCCAAAACGCCCGTATGCACAAACAGCCTTTGACGCCCGAAACGCCTGTCTAAAGTGATTCTTCAAATTTTCTCGACCTATGGGGGATCAGCAGGCGTCATCCTCAGTCACTATTGTTGTTATTAAAAAAAAAGAAGTGATCGGGCGTTATGTTGTTTGAGTTATGCAATATCTTTGGGTCATGGTCGTCAAAGGGTTAAAGACTGAACTGTCAGCCAAAAAACTAGGTCTCTACGTGCAACGTGGGGTCGTCATCGACTAGTGACTGCTCGGGCGGAACGGAGAGTGTCCAGACTGATAACAGAAGGGCAACAGTGCAGCAAATTACAGACCATCTTAATCAAGGATCCTCTCAAATGATCTCTGCACGCACTGTTCGCCGTACACTGCATCGGATGGGATATAGCAGCCGAAGGCCTGTTCGAACACCTTTGCTGTCTGCAGTTAACAAAAGAAAACGTCTCCAGTTCGCTCAGGAGCACAAGGATTGTACAGTCGATAATTGAAAACAAAATATGTGGTCCGATGCATCACGTTTTCAGTTGCACCATGCTGATGGCCGAGTGAGAATTTAGCAGAAACAGCACGAAAGCATGGACCCCAAATGCACTGCTACAACCCTTCAAGCTGGTGGAGGAAACGTTATGGTTTGGGGAATGTTTTCCTGGCATGCTTTGTGCCCTTTAATTCGTGTCTGACTGGCACATCATATCTAAACATCGTTGCGGACCAAGTGCATCATGTCATGTGGATGGTTTATCCCAATGGCGATGGCTACTTTCAACAAGATGATGCGTCCTGCCATAGTGCTCGTATTGTACAGGATTGGTTTCAGGAATATGCCGGTGAGTTTACTTTGCTTAGGTGGCCCCCACAATCTCCAGATCTCAACCTTATTTAGAATTTGTGGGATGAAGTTGAACGAGCCATCAGACAGCTGGATCCACAACCCTGCAATTTCACACTCCTGGAAAGTGCTATTCATCAAGCATGGTCTCAGATTCCACAAACCACCTATCAACATCTCGTGGAGTCCATGCCAAGAAGAATCGACGCAGTATAAAAGGCAAAAGGTGGCCCAACGAAGTACTGAGTGGCCTCTCAGTGTATATGCTCCATATGTAAGAACCGGATTGATGCATTGATTAAACACTTTTCTTTTAAAACATAATGGCATGTTGCTCTTAAAAATTGTACTGTTTGTTCCAAAGCTTTCCAACCAAGTTTTATACGCCGATTAATTTCTTCATCAATGCGACCCTCGCTTGATATCTGCTATCCAAGGTGAATGTAGGTATCGGTTATCTCCAACTTTTTCACTTTGCCACATCGGGCCAAAGCTACACAAGATTTTTCACTTCGAAACTCAGTGTCGTGTGAGGCCACATCGAGCAATAATAACAGTCTCTACACGGCGGCGTGGCATTGAATGGAAGAGGTTTTTGATATCGCCCTGGTTTCGCATAGAAGCTTGCCAGGCTACTTCTATGCGAAAGAAAGTCCCTTTGTGCTTACTGGAGGAGGCGCTTGTCCCAGAGATGTTTAATCGGGGACATATCCGGTGAGCGTGCAGGCCTGTGAAGAAGCGGTTTCTGCAATACATGGAAGAGGTCTTGGACATTCCGGGTCACATGTGGCCTTGTATTGTTCAGTCAGAATATTGCGCCAGGACAACTCTGAAGGAAGGGTATCACTTCTGCCTCTAATACATCCCTGATGTATCGCTGGCTGTTGCGCACCAAACCATGACGCTTGGCGTTGGGAAGGTATGACGTTGCAAGGTGCCATTCACCATAAAGTCTTCGGACACGTATGCGACCATCATGGTACATCAAGTTGAATCGTGACTCATCCGAAAGCACTACCTGTTGCCAATCACCGTGAAGTTGAATCGTCTGGGTTCGAGACCTCCATTGCATCCTGAGGCGTCTGTGGTTGAGGGTTGCTAGTGACCAGTCCTCTGTTAAGCAGACGACGTCGAATAGAGAACGATGCCTGCCCTGTGAGAGTGCTCCACTGCTGAGCTAATACTGTGGACGTCGCAGTGAGATCGGACACTGCCATGCGGTAAAGGTGTCTGTCATCCTGTGAATTCGTGCGATTTTGCGATCCATTTCTCCAGATTTCTGTGCGTCCGAGCCTCATCTGTCCACTGACGCCGCGTTCGCATCAGTACTGGCATTTCATGTCATACGAGTAGCAATTTCACGGTAAAAAAATTCAGCTTCTCTCATACCAAAAATCCTTCCTCGCTCAAAGTCTGTCAGGTGTTCGTAATGCGACCTTTTTCGGCAACGGGACATAGTGCAGGGACGTCTCCGAAGGAGTGCAAATTTGGGGGCTGCAGCCCGCCCTGAAATTTTTCTTGCCCAACCTGCCTCCCATCCAATTCAAGGTGTGCCATTTTTCATTTTTCCGCTTTCCAACCGTAGGTTGAAGAAGCGTACATGCTCCAGCTTTGTCCGTCTGTCTGTCCGTCAGCACGATAACCCGCGTAAAAATGGTTCGATTTCGATGAAATTTTAGTATGTGGTAGGGGACGACTGGGGACGAGCCCTATTGAAAATGGACGAAATAGGGTCAAACTTCAGGACATAGGAGCGAAATCCATTCCATCGCCCTTATGCGTCATAATTTAAGTAAAAATGATTCGATTGCGACAAAACTTTAGTATATTGTTCCGGAGGTATACTGAACTAGTTATGTTGAATATCATCGAAATGGGGTCAAAGATCAGGACTTAGGAGAGAGGTTTATTCCACAGCCATTATTCTCATAACTTGACTAAAAGTGCTTCCATTGCGACAAAACTTTAGTATGTTGTTCCGGAAGTACTCTGAACCAATTCTGTTGAGCACCATAGAAATGGAGTCAAAAATCAGGGCACAGGAGGGAAATTTATTCCACAGCCATTATCCTCATAACTTGAGTAATGATTTCTGGTATGTTGGAAAGCGTATCATAATCAATGCATTGCATGATTTTATTAACTTGTTTGATTTTATTAGCTTGTTTAACATTAAAAATACAAACTGTATTTTGCCAGTAATAATGAGTCTGGTGTAGCTAAATCGGATTCTAGTGTAACCGGGGCTTCCATATTTATCAGAAGCGAGGTTCTGTAGCCATTTTTAGAAATAATGAGTTGGAATCGTTTTATTACATTTCCCGCCATTTGGATGGAATACCAGCGAAAGGCAAATAAGGTATTTCCTTTCCCATGCACGGGTCAAAGCAATTAAGAACGTTTTTGAGAGTGAAGGTGTGGCTGCGCTTTCTTGGAATTAAAAGGACCAGGGGGGGGGGTTCTCTCGGCGAGCATGAGAGGGACTGGGTGGCGAAAAGTCGTGAGAGGATGTCGACGAAGCAAGAGAGCTTTAGCGGGGGTGCAGAATTCTTCGGGACAAAACGGAAGGAGGAGGGAATTGAGGCCGATATAGAGGAAACGGGAGAAGTTTGGATGGCCGGGAAGAGATAAAGGATTCTCGGCGAGTTGGACACCGAGGCACAACTAAAATAAGGAAAGCAGAAAAATGAGGGACGAAAGCTTGATGACATTCCCCGTAACATCTGATTAAAAGTCTTCCTCACTGCAAAATTTAGCCTCAGTCGATTCACCCTTCTATACTTTGTATTGTATTTATCTGCTACCAGTTGAGAGAATTACGGATTATACCATCGATACAGAACTTACTGCAAAGGAAGCATCAAACGAACCCTCCACACAGGGCGCTGTGATAGACATCAGCTCCAAGCCCTGTAACACTAGTACCAGAAAACGGTAGGTTAACGACTTTCATCAAAATCCTTAGAGCCGTTTTCAAAGTAAAATTTACATAGATACAGGAATTGCTCCTTTAAGGTGGACGTCAAGTAATTTTGCTTCCTATACTTCCAATGGAAAAACTTCTGTACACATTTTCTTCACAATTAATGCGTACCCAAGGATGAAAATTTGAACATCGATTAAAATAGCTTCATTTTATAACTTGGAATACTGAATATTTTCTAAAACATAACCATAATTAAGCAATCCAACCTTTATTTGTCTACTGACGTCATCAAAGTACAGGTCACGCCATCTTTTTTCTGGTTTCAACACCACCAAAGGAAACGTTATAGTTTTTTATTATAATTATATTTATGTTTTAGAAAATGTTAAGTGTTCCAAGTTATAATATGAAGTTATTTTAATCGATGTTCAAATTTCCATCCTTGGAACACACTAATTGTGAAGGAAATGTGTACAAAAGGTTTTCCATTGGAAATATAGGAAACAAAATTACTTGACGTCCACCTTAATGAAACGGGATAAGGGCGATGGAATGTATCCCGATCCTATGAACTGACCTTTAACCCCATTTGTCCCATTTTCAATAGGGTTCCTCTCCTGGTGGTCCCCTACCACATACTAAAATTTCATCGAAATCGAACCATATTTACGCAAGTTATGAGGCATAAGGGCAATGGAATGGATCCCGCTCCTATGTCGTGACCTTTAACCCCATTTGTCCCATTTTCAATAGGGTTCGTCCTCAGGTGATTCATTACCACATACTAAAATTTCATGGAAATCGAACCATTTTTACGTGAGTTATCGTACCGACAGACGGACAGACGGACGGAAAAGGCTGGAGCATATACGCTTCTTCAACCTACTGTTGTAAAGCATAAAAAAGACATACAAAGATTGAAAGAAGCTTGGAGAGATGCCTGCTTGGTGTAACCAGGAAAGATAAGAAGAGGAACTCATGGATAAACAAAATGACAAGAGTGGAAGACGTCATGAACAGGGTAAAATCCCTGAAATGGCAACGGCCTGGTCATATTGCCAGAAGAATGGACCACCGATGGACAATCGAAATTTTAGACTGGATTCCAAAAGACAGGAAAAGACCCAGATGAATACCACGTGGGAGATGGGTAGATGGAGGAGACTGGCCCAAGACAGTCCGTTGTGCAAGAAACTTTAGGAGACCTTCATCCATCAGTGGACTGTTAGTGATTGACTTGACAATGCTGCTGCTTCTGTTAATGATGATATATTTGAATTTATAGCTTACAGCAGATTTGTCCGTGTCAGGTCCGGGTCGGGTCCAATTATTTGACGGCCGTGTCCAGGTCCAGACTTTTTGACCCGTTTCCAACTCTGGTTTACAGACGAGCATATGGACATAGTGGTAATTAAAGTTCGTATGCTCAAGCATTGAAACCCTCCAAAATAAGCAAGCATTTATACACGGAAATATTAAAAAATATGCTCTAAGAAGAATTATGCATTCAGCATACCTGAAAGTTTTCCAAGGGACAGGAAAAGATCCAGAAGAAGTCCACGTGGGAGATGGGTGGATTGAGGAGACTGGCACACGACAGTCCGTTGTTGAAGAAACTTGGAGAGGCCTTCATCCAGCAGTGGATTGATAATGATTGACAACTATGATGATGATGATAATATATTGAAATTTATAGTTAAAAGCAGATTTGTCGGGGTTGGGTCCAATTATGTGACCCGCGTCCAAACTTTTTGACCCGTTTCCAACTCTGGTGTAGATATGGTGTAGTTTTGGCTTTGATTAGTCAGTTTGGTTTTGTTTCTGTGCCCTGAAAATGGCTGCTCATTTTTCCGTATACACCGAAGCAGAACATCAAACAGCGATACTTCTATTTTTTTCTTTTTGTTAGCTTGATGAGATACAAGCAGTCGCCCTTTCTTAATTTAGAAATACAGGTCCCAGGGAAGGGAGAGAGCCAGTGCGGCAAGACAAGCACAACATCCATGTTTCACCGGGATTCGAACCAGGACTTAGCATGGACGAACGTTCAGAAGCCAGCGCTTAGATCACTGGCTGATACGTTTACTGCGGGCTGAAGGTGCGCTAGGGGTTAATGTTCAGCGGGGGCTTTCAGCAGAGTATGAGAGCAATATTTTGAAAAATGGAATCCCAAATTCCGAAAAGCACGAAGGAGCTCGACGCCAGCCCAAGTCCACTGCTGACGACAATGTTGAACAAGCATGTGCCACTGTTCTAACAAACAGACGGATGACTATTAATCAAGTGGCAAATCACATGCACATTTGTCACGGTTCTGTCTATGAAATCATCTGCAACAAACACAACTTTCGTAACGTCTGTGCAGGTTGAGGCGCAAAACTTTATCCAGAAGTGCCCAAATCCAGTCGTCTGAACATTTAACAACGTCTTTTAAGAAGCTGTGTAAATAAAAGTGACGCCTTAACAAAGTAATCACCTCTGGAACGTAAAATGAATCCACTGTTACAAGCCAGAGAGTAAACGCCAGAATTTGGAATGGAAACGTGTGCGATCAGCAGTCAGGAAAATGTTGAAAACTCAACTAAGAGCTGGGAAAGTATTTTGCTCACTGTTAATTTGAGACTCACAAGGGCTAATAGTTGAACATTATCATGAAAGGAGGGGGGTGCTCAATAATGAACAGTGATCGTTACAGCGACATGCTATGTGACAAACTAAAGTCCACATTTCCACGCAAACGGTACGAAGGCGTTTTCTGGCTTTCACGATACAGCCAGTCTTCGTAAGAGTGTCCACACTGTTGAAACCCTCCAACAAATGAATCTAAACGTTGAATAAATATTTTTGCGTAAATTAATATTAAACGCCATGTGCGTGACCAGTTGTCTCCACTGAGGGTTTGTACGTACTTAGGACCGACTGGACCATCGGGGCAACCGTGGGAGACGTCCCGGGCTCGGCAGTTTTGGAAATAAAAACAAAATTATTTTCCGTACTATCTCTATTATTATTATTATTATAGAGCAGATTGCACTCCTTTCTTGGAGGATTTGTTCTCTTCCTTCAGGGACGGGTACGATATATCAAGTCTGGGAAGTGGTATTTCTCTCAATTGTCCAGGAACTTCCTTATTATCCTACAAGTGTTCCGGACAGCTGCCTTCTGTAGTTCCATGTAGGTATTAGGTTGATTGTCTAGTGTCTGTATAGAGCTGTGATTGGTCTTAGGTACAACTCCTGTGGCTGGTAGTGTCTGTCTATAGAGCTGTGAATGGTCTTAGGTACAACTCCTGTGGCTGGTAGTGTCTGTCTATAGAGCTGTGAATGGTCTTAGGTACAACTCCTGTGGCTGGTAGTGTCTGTCTATAGAGCTGTGAATGGTCTTAGGTACAACTCCTGTGGCTGGTAGTGTCTGTCTATAGAGCTGTGAATGGTCTTAGGTACAACTCCTGTGGCTGGTAGTGTCTGTCTATAGAGCTGTGAATGGTCTTAGGTACAACTCCTGTGGCTGGTAGTGTCTGTCTATAGAGCTGTGAATGGTCTTAGGTACAACTCCTGTGGCTGGTAGTGTCTGTCTATAGAGTTGTGAATGGTCTTAGGTACAACTCCTTTGACTGGTAGTGTCTGTCTATAGAGCTGTGAATGGTCTTAGGTACAACTCCGTTCTCCATATGCCACATTTCCTTGACTTCGTATCGTAGGTCGTTGTAATACTTTGACAGCTTCTCTCCGTGCGTCTGCTGGATGTTGCACGTGTTGGGCACGGCTATGTCAATGTGGTTGTAGACTTCTACTCCTTGTCGACCAGGACAATGTCGGGCCGATTGTGGGGGATGGTCTTATCTGTTCTGATCGATCTGTCCCAGTACATCTTGTGGGCGTTGTTCTCTATTATTATGACTTTTTAAATTTTGATGCGCGAGGCTCCTGAAAAGATATTTTTTTATTTTGTTTCCAGTCTCTCCACTTTCAAATATATTATCGACCTTCATCGTCGTATAAAAATTGAGATTTGCGAATTTCAAATAATTATTTGTAACCACCTTAATCTTTTCTACGTTCATGAAATAGCAGATTAAATTCCGTCATCTTGTGGCTCCCTGCTTTCGCATATTCAAACATTTGTGGGTAAACCAGGTACTTAAATTTAAAAAAAAAAAAGAAAAAGAGCAATATCAAAGTTGTTTTTCGGTTATATATGAGGCTAACTTTAAAAACAGTACTAGAAATTAGTAAAGAAAGCAATTTCCGTATATGAGGGTAAATAAAAATGTTTAGAAAGTCACTGATTTGTCAATTACTTCACATTGCATGAAAAATCAAGCACTGACACATGCAACAGGGGGAAAAAGCTATTTATGAGCACTTATATTAGAGGCTTCCTTATTATTCACTGTGCAAAAATATGTGCCAAGCAGATTAGTTGAAGTTCTTTTTTTAGTATTTTGTGATGAAGTTTTTATAAGAATCACAATGCAACCTCTCTCTCTCCCTCTCTCTCTCTCTCTCTCTGTTTCTTTGTCACTCACTCTCCCTGAATTTTCAATCTATCTTATGGTCTTCTTCTTAAGCTTAAACAAATACTTATAATACCCATTGTGACGTACCTGCCAGCAGGACGCACACGACATAAAGGCAGATAGCAATCAGAATGAACGTCTGCGAAGCTCAGTTGGTAGAGCGACTTGTTCCGGAATAAGCGGACTCGGGTTCGATTCCCGGCGTGGACAAAAAAATGACCGAGAAATTTACTTCGTTATAATGGCGCCCGAACTTTCCGGATGACCCGACCGTTCAAAATCTCGCAATGGTGTGATGTTATTTCCACACCGCGAGATAGGAAAAATCAGAGAATCTCTTCTCCAGCGCTTCGAAAAAAAAATAAATGTGTGTGACGTTGCATTCCACACACCGGATTGACTGGTAGTTCTCAAGTGCACGTTCTACAGTGGATGGCTGCCTGCAACGATTCATGGTCACGGCTGACCCGTGGGCCATGCCCCCGGCCCTCTTTGGGGGGGGGAGATGTGACGTACCTGCCAGCAGGACGCACACGACATAAAGGCAGATAGCAATCCGAATGAACGTCTGCGTAGCTTAGTTGGTAGAGCGACTTGTTCCGGAATAAGCGGACTCGGGTTCGAATCCCGGCGTAGACCAAAAATGACGGAGAAATTTACTTCGTTATACTATATAATAGGCTAAGTCTGTCCCGAAGCTCTGACGTCATCAGCACTTGCAGCGCCATCGCTTTTATCCGTTAGCCGAAATCGGAACTAAGCTCACCGCTATCGCACAATACGTAAAATCAAGGAGAAATACAGGAAAAATAAAAGGAAGTTAGTAAGACAAACTACCTCATCTGTGCCAGCATGCACGTGCTCGAACAACTGTCTGTGACGTTTGTTCTGTTACGTAGGTGTTATGTCGTGTTTTATTTCACTTTCTTCGCATTGCAGAGTAATTTTATAAAAGGGAATGCAATTGCAAAGTAATTTCGTAAAAAGAAATCAGCGTTATATTATTTCATAAAAAGGAACAAGTCAAATTGTTATAAAGTAATAGTCGGTGTAGTTTTGATTCACTGTGATTTAAATTTAAAAATTATTGGTTCCGTTGAATTTTTTCTTTGTAGTACAAGATGGAAGAACATAAAGCTGAAAGAAAACGTCGCTTAAATAGAGAACGACAACGGTGATGGCGTGCGAACCAATCTCCTAATGCTTTGCATAACTTGAACGACGGTAGAGCTAATTGCAGACGAAATTAAACTTTTGAAGAAACACAAACCAGACATATTCGTGTTATAAAATTTTCAGTCGCAGCTTTTTTCACCCGTGAATGGCACGGGCTATGAGCTAGTTTTAAAAAATAATAGTTTTTTTCTTTATAATAGTTTCATGTGTGTTCTTTTCGGATCACAGTTTTTATGTAAGGACTTTATAAAATATGAGATTTATTTTCTAGCGCTCGTAATTAAATTTTGCTCAGGGATTCCGCAACGAAATTTCGCCTTGGGCCCAGCAAAAATATCATGCGGCCCTATAATTACTACAAACATTTACTTGTTTCACAAGCTGCTGGTTCATGTGATAACACCTGCCAAAATTCCCCGGCTGTAACAGTTCTTGCGTTCATGATCCGGGAAATCTGAAGTAAAGTAAAATCGGTATTTCTCAACAAATTCCTTGAATGGCTTGAAAACAATATGGCACGTACTATGGATATTTTGACTAAACTAATTACCAAATTATACGAGAACACTAATGGCATGAAAGTAATTGCATGTTTCGTACGACACTGGCAGGATCGTTTAACAGATATTTACTATATATAACACTGAAAACTGGTTTCAGAAAAGTTTAAAATGAGAACTTAGCAAACGCAACGGCACGAACAGGAAAGTGATTTATATCATTAAAGCAAAATGAGTCGTTCTGTATTTCGTGGAAACCATGCGCATAAGATGACACATATGCGCCGGCGTGCGCACAGAAATATTACATCACGTGGTCTGAACATGGAGTTACCAGTGACATGCTTTTATCCTGGTGCAGTAGAAGTTGCCATGCCCCCAAAACTTGACTGATGAAGGTGCGTGACTGCAATTTTCTAGGGAGGATAAAATTTCGCAATAATATAATTAAGCTCTGAGAGCAGAAGAAAAAGAGGATGAACGTGTTGAAGAACTATATTCTTTCTGGCAAGAGAAAAAAAGAATGTTGTGAAAGGCAAAGGGGGAAAAGTACTATCTTCTCACAAGTAGGAAAAACAGAATTTCACCTGTGTGGGGAAGAGAAAAGACCTACATTTTTATCCGCAAAAAGGAAATGAAATATATTCTCACAGGAAACGGAAAGCCAATTATTTTCTTGCTGTCAGAGGAAAGAGAAAGGCAATCTTTCTGGCAGAAGAACTGAAACACGCATTCTGTTAGACAAGAAAAATAAACACGTACCCCTACAAGCAGAGGAATATAACTGTTTTTATTAAATGGGAAAGAGAATTATACTTTTACAAGCAAAGTAAATTGGTTCATATTCTTAGAGGTAAAGTATGAAGATTCTTATAATTACTGAAAAAAATTTATATTCCTAGAGCTCTACGGAAAAAAATATATTCTTACAGTCAGAAGGTAGAAACAATAATCTTTCGAGCAGAAGAAAAAGTATCATATTTTTTGTCACATAATCCGCTGATTATCTGTTAAAAAAGGTTATAAATTTTGGTTACGCGGATTACGCGCAGAAGTGGATAATACGCAGCTTAAAAAAAATAACGTTTTGCAGCACATCGATTTTTTAAAAAATCTCGTTATAATTGTCAGGAGAGGTCGTACATTTGGAAAATTACCAGAAATGCGTTGATAACGGGAGAATGGAATACAACACGAAGATGGAAGTCGCAAACAGCTGAAAAGAAAGTTGTTTTGTTTGTTTGTTTGTTTGTTGTTGTTGTTGTTTACTAAATGAGCATTTTCACAGAAAATACGATGCAGCGATGGCGATATCATTTGCTCTCGCGGACTACTACATCTGAGGGAAGCTAAGGGTCACACATGTTTTAGGGTGTTGCAGGTCTGTCTCCAAAACTGAATACTACGGAACTGCGGTAATGCTGAAAAAAATCATAATTTTTGCTCTTTATTAGCTTGAAAGTAAACAGAAAAGCATTTGAAAATGACAGTTTTTTTAATAAAAACATTGTTTTCCCTCTATATGTTTATTTGGACTGCTGGGTCATCCCGTGAATCTCAACTTTTCTGTACGAAATTACAGTTCGGGATCAACATCGCGGATATGGATTATACATCAATTTTTTTCGTGATTTCACGGCCTTAGAATTTTATGAAGAAATTTTTTTTTTTTTTTTTTTTGCTTTTCCTGAATTTCACTGTCTGCAGATTATACGAAGAAAAGTACGGTATATGCTTTTACGAGAACTGGAAACTCAAATAAGTATGCTTCCAGGCGGTGGCACCTGAAAGCAAAGAAGAACTGTGTCTTAAGAGACACGGGAATTATACTTTCACACCGACAGAAGAAGATCACTTATATTCTTACAAACCGGACAGAAGGGAACAGCTACCTGACATAAGAAACAGTTAATCCTTTCGAATGCCTGTGTGTGTGTGTACTTTAACCTTGTGTTTTGTACTTTAACCTTTAATCCCAAAATGTTTCCTGTGCTCTTTGAAAGTTGCTTGACGTGTTCGTCCAAGTAGTGACGGAATTTTCATTGCTTTGAAAATCCTAGGACACAGTTTTGAGAAATTTATTCACCCTATCGCTCACTCACTCTCACTCTCTCTCTCTCTCACTCACTCTCTCTTTCTCTCACTCACTTACTCTCACTCACTAACTCTCTCATTCACTCACCCTATCTCACACTCACTCACTAACTCTCTCTCTCTCACTCACTCTTTCTCACTCACTTACTCACACTAACTCTCTTTCGTTCACACACTAACTCTCTCACACTCACTCACTAACACTCACTCACTAACTCCTCACTCATTAACTCTCTCCAACTCACTCATTTTCTCTCTCACTTACTCTCTCTCTCACTCACTCGCTCACTCATTCTCTCTCTCTCACTCACTCGCTCACTCATTCTCTCTCTCTCTCACTCACTCGCTCACTCATTCTCTCTCTCTCACTCACTCGCTCACTCATTCTCTCTCTCTCATTCATTTCTGTCTCTCTTGCTCACTCACCACTCTCCCACTCTCTCTCTCTCTCTCTCACTCATTTTCTGTCTCTCTCGCTCACTCACCACTCTCCCTCTCTCTCTCTCTCTCTCTCTCTCTCTCTCTCTCTCTCTCTCTCATTCACTCTCTCTCTCTCTTTCGTTCACTCTCTCTCCATCCTGAGTTGCAAGAGATGAAATGGGAGAAGATCAAAGATACTTAGTTCAGAAGTAGTTTCCCAGTCCTGTCGGTCCTTTTATTTGCATTGCCTTCATTTCGTGGCTCTTCTTGTTTGTACAAGTCTTCTTCAAAGAAGCGGGCCACCGTATTAGATCTCCTACAAGTTCCAATGAATGTCCTTTGAACCAAAGTTCATACACTACGCATAAAAAGCAGGCATTTCGAAGTGATAGAAAAGATAGAACATAATGAATTTTATAGCAAAAATTCTGAGTTCTTTTTTTTTTTTTTTCCCAAATTTCTTCCAAAATATCTCTGTTACTGTAGCAACACGAAAAATGATTGGCTATCCTTGGTTTATATCTTCGGGATTGGTTCATCACCAGGTTGACTTGCATGCTATCTGATGTTGAATGAATGACTTTAGCTTGTTGCTCTTCCCAAAACAGGAGGTTTTACGAGCTTTTATGTAGCTCGTAAAAACTCTTGTTATAAATCTGTGCAGACAGCAGCAACATTGTTCCTGTCTCGTTCCAACAAAATTTAGATGTGTATTTGATGCGCTTTAAATGCAGATATAAGCCATACCTTGAATAACCTATACTCATGCAATTAATTTTGGTTAAATTTAATTTATTGTAGTTAATAAATGTAGTTAATCTCTTTGTAGATAGGTAGTAGAGTAACTAGGTCCTGCACGTAGGAGCTATAGAATTTCAGTTAAGATCCAAGTGCCGGTTTTCAGCGCATTTTTTAAAAGAAAAGGACAGGCTAATGTCATCACTATATTAGTCGGTCTCTTTGGGCACCATGTCTTTGCATCTAATAGTAAGATTTGAGAACATATCGTTTCGTAACTAATTAATTCCTTGTTACTGCTGAGTACGAAAATAAAAATTCGAGAAGCCAACTTAAGTGCTTTGCTGGCGTTTACTGAACAATATGTCATCAGAAGCCAAGCTTTACAGCTGTGACAAGAGTTGGTGTCGCCACCTTTCTTTTATCTCACCGTGGAAAAACTTTGCAGTCAGCGATCTTTGTTTGTATTAAAATCCATTAGTGCAGTTTAGTGTCCTGGGAGCAGAGCGTTGGTCACGTGTTGACATCGTGTTTGCAGCTGAAAAGAAAGCAACAGGTCAAAAGAAAAAAAACCAGCGTTCTTGTGATAGTGGGAAGAGACACTCGTGCTTGTGTGACCGGCGTTTTCATGAGCAGGTTTGGAATAAATGCCTCTGTGTGTGTGTGTGTGTGTGTGTGTGTTGAAATTTAGATACATAATTGGATTACACTTTCGCGAAAAACGAAGGTAAACGTATCATTTATTCCGAAAGCAACGGAGATGTTTACAATTTAAAGAAAGGATTTGCAGAGCACAACTTATTGCCTGCGGAACAAAAAAAAATTTTTTTTTTGTCCGAACTCAGTAGGCAGCCCCGGTGACGCAGTGGTCTAAGCGATGGCCTCTGATCATTCGTCTGAAAGGGGTCCGGGTTCGAATCCCGGTGAGGCATGGATGTTGTGTTTGTCTTACGGCACTGGCTCTCTCCCTTCCCTGGAACCAGTGACCCTAAATTAGGGACGGGCGACTGCTTATAGCCCATTGAGTTGCTCACGGTGGTCGTTAAACCTCCAATCAAAAAAAAAAAAAAAAAAAAAAAGAACTCAGTAGTTAGCGACAGACATACTAATTTGTGATTTGTGTAAGCGTTATTCATTCTATTTATTTTAACGTGATTGTGCTTGATTTTCTGGTATCAGACTTGTATTTTTAGTGATTAAACGTTGCTGTCATTTTTTTGGTTTAATGCTCTCAGAGAAAATGTGTACGTTCGCACTGTCTTCTTTGTTGCTCTCTGGTCCAGAGATCGAACCCGACTGTTTCGATTTCATATTGTGCGTGGCGTCTCGAATCTCATTCGGGAAAGAAGGCTACCAGCGACGTAACAATATTTTATCGTTGGGAAGCCTGAGCCATGAAAACGTTGCTTCTTGCCGTTTCGTCTTTCTCCGAAGCATAATTTCACCGCTATTGGTAGGGGGAGTTAATACAAGACGATATCGAATGCAAAATATTCTGCTTGACGTAGAAAATGACACACTAGGAAGTGTTCGCAGGAGCGGTGTGCACATTGGTTGCATAAACGATTGCAGATGGATACCAATTACGTGAGAGGTGAGGGAGATAAAAGGGCCAAACGGCTTGGCGTAACTAAGTTTGGTCGTCCCACAGAGTAGGAGACCCATAGGTAAATCTTCCATAGAGGCTCACGGCAACAGTTTGGCCCCGAAGATCTCATCAATAGAATAGCGCGCCAGTGGACGGACGTGGAACTAAAGCGTTAAAATGGGTATAGTGAGGGTGCACCATTTTTCTTTTTTTATTTCTTTTCAAGAGTTTACAACTGTCTCCGTGGTGCTACTTACAGTTACTGGTAAACTCTCTCTCGGCAGTGCTACTTACAGCTACGTGACGGACGCTATCGTAGTTTCATGTTCGACCACTGGGGCGCTGAACAAAAAAGGTAGAGTTGAACCTTCGTATTTTTTCCTCTGTGGGTCGTCATCACATGGGTATCTGTACCACTGCATCGGGCTGATCTCGGTGGCGAAAGCAGGTGTAAGGAATGATAATAGCTAAGCAACATCATTGGGAATCCTACGATCACATGAACATCTTTCCCAGTGGCTTCATCACAGGGTTACGTATGGCTGGTTGTTTCTTGCGTCATATGTCGGCGGAAACGTATCGAGATGCATCAACCATACCAAATGTGGCCACAGTGGGGGGAGTAATGTGACATACCACCCCATAGTGGGACTGCTGCACGTTGACAGATGTCTTAACGCTCCTATCGCTGCATTCGACAGCAAGCCGTAGCAGCCCCCCAATCCACAGCGGAAGACGTTCGACGAGGTGTGAAGGCAGGTAGACAGGTATGGTCATCCCCTTACAGATACGGACTGTGATTCACAGATTATCTGAATCAGATTTGTGCTCTCGCTAGCCAATTGCGACGACTGCATCTCACGGCAGCACATCATCGCTCAAGGTTGCAGTGGTGCCCGACCAGACACACGTCGCGGGATATAAGGGACCATGTTGTATTCAGAAAACGAAACATCTTACCAGCAGTTGCCTCAAGCAACTTAGAAATCCTCTTCAAAAGCCAAGCTCACAGGGACGGTCTAAGTAACCTTCTTAAAGCCGTCAGTGCTCAAGAATAAGGACTTTGCATCCCAAGGTACCAAGATCACGTCGAGCTCCCAGAGACCTCAATGTTTCCAGCTCTTCGTCATCCGAGTCCAGTAACGACGAGGATCCTTGCCCGTCCAGTTTACAAGCTATCACTCCTCCAGTGCTCCAACCTGGGCAGCTTCTTCCCCTAGAGATTCCGGTCCTTGAGAGAATTCCGCGTGTTTCAGCTCCTCCACACGCCTACCTACTAGAAAGACGTGTTCGAGAGGGACAAGAACCATTGACTCTCTGTACTACCCAATCATAGGGTAAACTTTTAGTTTTGTGCTGCCATCAGATTACTTTTTACACTTATCACAAAGACTCTCATGATACGTCAAAAAGTGTTGCATATAGTGTTGTCACACATATGCATGCTCTATGTTTCTAAACTACATTTATCTTTACGACTAGAAACTGTTGACTTTTGTAAATATTTGTAAATATGTCACCTCGTCCAGTTCCTACTGTATCTATAAGTGTAAATATTTGTATATTTGTCCCCTTTACTTACATTTCCATTTTGTATACTCAAGAATCTCTCAAAATACTTTAATATGCCATAATAGAAAATGCCTCTTGCTCATCACGGCTGCTCGATCAAAGGACTTGTACACCTAGTATTCGTGCTTTCAAGACAGACAAAACATTGACTTGTAAGTGTATAACATGGAAAGGCTACAGTTCCTCTAAACAAAATGTAAACACTTAGGGTGCTCAAAATCTGTGTACTGTATATATCTAATATGTCAACAATCCTTTAAACAAAATTAAATATCTTTGCAACCATCACTTGTCAAAAGAACAAATTAAGATGCGAAGAGAAGGGTGCTAGCGTGACGACCAACAACCCCTTTAGAAAGAGTTCATAGAATCTCTGTTATGCCGCCAGGCGATACAGGATGATATTCACCAGTCATGTCGTATTCACAGACGAGTCTCACTTTTGTATTAACATCAACGATCGCCAATTGAATGTTCGGAGCGGACGTGGCCAACGGGATTATCTTGCTACCCTCCGTGAGCGTCATACTGTTCCTCAAGCTGGTGTCATAGTTTGAGGCGCTATCAGTTTGAACAGCCCTTCACCGCTCGTACGCATAGTGAGTTCAATCCCAGCTCGACGATACCTTGATGGTGTGCTGCAGCCCATTTTGTCCTCAATCCTCCTCAAAAGCCAAGCTCACAGGGACGGTCTAAGTAACCTTTTTCCGAAAGACAATCCTCGCCCGCACACTGCCAACATCAGCAAATAGCGCCTCTGCAGGCCGCCTCGCAATATCTGCGAATTTTGGAAACAGGTCAACGAAGCTTGGCCAGCAATATCTCAGGACAACATCCGGGGATTTTCCCACTCGATGCCACGCTGTGCTGTCAAATGTGTAGCCTAGCAGTCATACAACCTACTGACTCAGGCCACATTATAATGTTTCCTCTCTCATCGCATTCAGGCAATCTCTCAGAAATTAAATCACTTCTTACCCACCTGCTTGTCTACATGTGTAATACGTTTTCGTCTCATTTTTTACATTCCTTCAAGGTGTGGCGTTTTAGTGTGTAAATAGGTCAGATGCTTACTTGCTGTACAGCTGGTGATTTATTTATTTATTTATTTATTTTGAATTTGAATTTGAATTTGAATTTAATGAAAATTCTGCCCCACAACACAGTACATCAAATTTAACAAAATACAAACATCAAAATTGTCATATGTACTAAACTAAAATTAAATACTATTAACACAGTGTTAGCACAATGTAATGAAAACATGGAATCACAGTAATATCACAAAATCCAATATAAATTAATAACATTTGGTACTAACTATTTATTCCAAGAGTAAACAAGAGCTCAAACCACCTCAGATATATCTAGCATAATAATCATAAACATACAAGCACTAAAACTCATTTATAATTGACCAAAAAATCAATACAAAGTAATTCATCAAAAAAACAAAGATAGCGAAAGGTACTATGGAACTGTAGCATGGAGCCAGGGGAAAAGGCTTAAATTTAAGCCTGACGAGCCCTGATCTCCAAAAGTAGATGAGTCAGGTCAAAACAATATATGTCGCCGTTGTTCCCGATAAATTGCTATAGTGCTTGAAATTTCTGACCTGTACCCGAACGCTTGACATGGCAAAGAATATAGGTAAATATGAAAATAAATCATACTTTCCAGTCAGTGTCCTGACCAGACACGCATTTATTGAAGTCAAAGGTCGGTAGTTCGGCTCTAAACCAAAATGAGTGAAATAAACTGCCACTGAGGAGGTTCTTCAACAACAAGGGAAAGGTTTTTGACCTATCCTTTGCCAGTCATTTGGATGGATACTTTAATTTACGGATGGATTCAGAAATCAGCTTGAAAAAAAGCAACAAAATCAAAGATAAAGACGGCATTTTAAAACGAATAAAAACGAATATATTCATTATATTATTTTACTTAAAAAAAACCTTTCCAGGGTTGTGCTATACATATTTAAAAAGGATTAGGAATTAACTAACAAATTTTAAGAATATGATAAAACATTATTCATATTTGTTTTTCAATTTATCATAATAACACCAGTCGAAGAGATAATAGCAGTGAATCATCATCATCATCATCATCATTGTCAACCATTATGAATCCACTGCTGGACGAAGGACTCCCCAAGGTTCCTCCATGTCACTCCCGCATACTTTCGAATTTCATCCACCCATCTCCCATGTGGTCTTCTTCTGGGTCTTTTCCTGTCCCTTGGAATCCAATCTAAAATTTCGGCTGTCCATCGATGGTCTGTCCTTCTGGCAGTATGCCTAGCCCATTGCCATTTCAGGGATTTAACTCTGACCATGATGTCTTCCACCCTTGTCATTTTTCGGATCCACGAGTTCCTCTTCTTATCTCTCCTGGCTACCCCAAGCATTCACCTCTCCTGGTTACCCCAAGCATTCACCTCTCCATGCTGCCTTGAGTTGTCTGCAGCCTTTGTATGTCTCTTTTAGTTAAGGTCCACGTCTCTGCACCATACGTAAGCACTGGAAGGATGCATTGATCAAACACTTTTCTTTTAAGACATAATGGCATATTGCTCTTGAAAATTATCCTGTTTCTTCCAAAAGCTCTCCAGGCAAGTTTTGTACACCGATTAATTTCTTCATCAATGTGACCCTCACTTGATATCTGCTGTCCAAGATAAACGCACGTGTCTGTTATCTCCAGCTTTTCTCCATCAATCGGTAAATCTTCATTTCTTGTAAAAGCATTGTACATCACTTTTGTCTTCTGAAAGTTCATTTTTAATCCCACTTCTTTACTCTTGTCAGCAAGTTCCTGGATCATACTCTGCAGCTCTGATGGGGTAGTTGCAAAAATGACTACGTCATCAGCAAAACGAAGGTGGGTTAGATAATCTCCATTAATCTTTATCCCTTTCTTTTCCCAGTTCAGTGATTGAAAGACATTTTCCAATGTGGCGTTAAAGAGCTTCGGAGATATGGTGTCACCTTGTCTCACTCCCTCTCCAATTTTTATGTGTGTTGTATTTTCAAACAGCCGAATCTTTGCACTTGCATTTTCATAGATGTTATTAATATTATTAATGTATGCATCTTCAATACCGCAGGATTTCATAGCCATTGTAACTGCTGATTGTTTCACCGAATCAAAGGCTTTTTCATAATCGATAAAAGCCATGCACAATGAAAGTTCATATTCCCTCGCTCTTTCAATTAGTTCTCTCAGTACGTGGATAGGATCTGTAGTGCTGTAGCCACTCCTGAATCCAACTTGTTCCCTCGGTTGAGCCATATCCAGTGTTACCTTCAAACGGTGTGAAAGAACTTTAGTGAAGATTTTATAAACCACTGATAGGAGGCTGATAGGTCTGTAGTTCCTGAGATCCTCAATGTCACCTTTTTTATGTAGCAGGATCATTGTAGCGTTGTTCCAATCTTCAGGAATCTTCCCTTCATTAAGGCATCGAGTGAAAATTTGGTCGAGTACTGTTTCGATTTCTCCACTTTCTTCTTGTATGATGTCTACAGTAATTCCATCTTCTCCTGGAGCTTTTCCCCGCTTCATGTTCTTGATTGCATGTGCAACTTCTGCTGGAAGGACTGGAAGAACTCTGGTAGTGGTACCTTTCACGATGTCTGGAGTACATGCATCATCCCTTTCATATAATTTGGAGTAGAAATCTTTCACTCTTGTCAAAATTTTGCCTCTATTTCTTGTTACAGAACCATCTTCTTTTCTCAGTGCCATAATCTGTTTTCTACCAATAGCAATTTAAGCATGTTCAAATTTAGGAAATATAAGTTACAAAGACTCAACCACAAACATAGTAATTTTAAACTATCAATTCTCAGGCTTTACACTAACAAAAAGTTAGAACTACTCAATTTAATGCCCATGTTAAAAAAAAGGCCCTTTTCGGGGCCGACCTGGATAAGCAGATGATAAATGCATCATTGAATATGTTATTAAAAGTGTTGTGCTAAGTATTAATTAATTGCTACTTTCAAGATGAAATAACTGGAAGAACTAAATAATTTGGAAGTTTAACGACATTACTCATTGTTTTAAATTTATTTATTTTTTAAAAGCCCTTTTCAGGGCATGCTTTAATACTAGGCCTTAACGTAAGAACAATGCTAATAGGAAAATTTTTTAAATACTGACTTGGTACGAGGCTTAAGTTAATCTTCTTACAATAAAATAAATAAAATTTATTTGTTTTCTTCTTACGAGCATGGACGCCAGTTACAGTAGTTGGGTAGTTTATTACTTCACAGCTGAACGCTCAGGCGCATATTACTACAACTCTATTTCCGCCCCCTTAGGGTTTTTTTACTTTTGTATCAGGGTACTTATACCCCTTCCCTAAGTTGGATGTATCTGTACTACGACGTCGTTGTATCATTCCCGGTTGTCATGACCCTGCCATAGATATGTCCACGACGTACTGAACCTTTGAGGGACTTATCATTATTGTACAGCTTATCCGCGACTATAGTCATAGATAACCATTGTGACCCTAGCGAGTTCTATTATGGGCATGCAGCTGGCAAGAGGAAGATGGGGTACTCCATCCCCACGACTGCGAAGCGTGTGGGATTTCCACGTGCGACCGTTGCAAATGTGTGCCAGAACTACATCAGAACCAGCATCCGCAGAGCAAAATGTGGCGGAAAACGGGCCATTGATGTTCAAGATGGTGAGTGCTTCTGCTACCATATCGTATCGCCTGGGCCGAAGGCCACAGTGGAGAGGGAAACGTCAGCATTCAACGAAGAGGCAGCTATGAAGACTTGTGCAAAAACCATTCAACGAAGGGGCAGCTATGATGAAGACTTGTGCAAAGACCATTCAACGTACCGTGGCAAAACTGGGCCATAGCACACGACGCCCACGTAGAGCACCCATGTTATCATCACGTCTCCGGGCTACGTGGCTGAAGAGGGCAAAGAAGCATCACTACTGGACCGTGGAAACCTATAAACGGATAGTTTGGTCCGATGAATCGAGATTTCAACTACAACACGCAAGCGGAAATGTGTGTGGCGTAGGCTACACAAAACCATGAACCTCAATTGGCAAGTAGGGGTATTGCAGACCGGAGCGGTGCAATGTATTGGGCGCATTTACAAAGACCTCGTTGTGTCTTCCTGTACTAAGTGAGACCATCATTACCGCACAAGATTATGTTAACATACTTGCTGACCAAATTCACCCATTCATGGTTATCCATTTCCCACATCAAGATGCCTTCTTTCAACAATACATCGCTCCATTTCATTGCCCCCGTTTGGCAAAGGATTGATTGGAGGAGCACTCCGATAAATTCCCAACCCTCGAATGGTTCTCTCATGTTCTGAATTTGCACCCAACTGAGCATCTTCGAGGCAATGCGAACTAAGGCGACTGTTCTGAATTCATCGGCCGCAATAACACCCAACGTTCAACGTTTCTAAGATCTGCTATATTCCATTCGATGAATGGAATTGTCGAATGGATTTCTGAAGGCAAAAGGTGGGCGTACACGCTATTAGGTATCTGTGTATAATAAATCGTCCTTTCAATGTATGTTTAGCTAGGAATGCGCTCAGCTTCCATTGCATAATGGCCGTGCCTGCATTTTAGTCCCATAATCAGAGCGATCAATGTGTCTCAGTATTTGCCGTCAATGAAATCACAAAACATCTACCGAGAAAACCCCTTTATTTAGCCGATAATTGGTAAATTATTATTACAAACGCATTTTAAACTATAATTTAACATAATTTCTATAGTCTAGCTATTCTTCTTTCCTTCCTAATTCTAATTTTAAGGAGCTTACAGTGCTTAGAGCATCCGCTTTGGAAACGAGTGGTCTTTGGTACGATGCCGCTTTGGAAATGAGTGGTCTTTGGTACGATGCCGCTTTGGAAGCGAGTGGTCTTTGGTACGATGCTGCTTTGGAAATAAGTGGTCTTTGGTACGATGCCGCTATGGAAACGAGTGGTCTTTGGTACGATGCCTTTGGAAACGAGTGGTCTTTGGTACGATGCCTTTGGAAACGAGTGGTCTTTGGTACGATGCCTTTGGAAACGAGTGGTCTTTGGTACGATGCCGCTTTGGAAACGAGTGGTCTTTGGTACGATGCCGCTTTGGAAACGAGTGGTCTTTGGTACGATGCCAGTTTGATCCATCGGGCGATTTGCCGGATCTGTTGAGGAAGTTTCCTCAGCGCAGTGACAGCATGTAGGCGTTTCGTTTGGGAACAAAAGCAGTTGTGTGCGCCTTTGGCAAACGATGGTCATCTTTTTTTCTTTTTTTTTTACTACTACTGGGAAGTTGACGGACAAGATTCGGCAAGTTACGTCACATGATTGCCGGCTGCCACTGACGAACCACATTAGGCTAGCCATCAGCACGTACTCGCAGGGCCTCTTAAAGGCCTCCTGTGGCGGCCACAGTATGTGATGGATAATTGATGGCCCTGTTCTGGCATATGACAACTGGTGGGGTGCCAACTGTTGGCCAGCAGCAGGCCTGAACTGCTGGCCCATCTGGTAGCCGCCGGGACATTTTATTAACGGTTCATGTAACGGCAACATAGTGCTGGGACTGTTGGAAGCCAGTAGTGTTCCAGTGCTGGCCCAACAAGACTGTTTTTGCTGGGTGGACCCATCTCGGACGAATGGTCCGAAGTCAGCGCTTAGACCAGTGCGTCATCGGGGTGATCTTTTTGTTTTTTTAATTAAAACCACGTCAATAGCAAAAACACTTTTTTTTCTTTTTTGTAGCTGTAACATCCTGTGGTGTCATAAGTTTTCAGAATACTAGTAATCAGGTGCTTATATAGACTTTTTTTCCTGGGGTGGACGAAAAATGGAAGATTTTTAAATCCACCAGGACAAAATAAAAGTTAATGAAAAATAGAAGTACCTGTCAAACTTGACGAAAACTGGATAGGGTTGCTGTAACATCTTCTTTTCCGACACGTAAATAATGCGTCAACATGGTCCAAGAGCTCCGTTTACATGCCCTTCTCGGTCGAACGGTTTGAACGAAGCGCAGCTCAGGCTCCGACTGCGAGGTACAATGTGTTGTGGATTCCTGCTATTTCTGAAGAAGCTTTAGATGCTTCTTCTTCCACTGTTTTCGGCGGAAAGTTTTTCAACTGGCTATCCCTCTTCTACGAGACTGTCGATTTTGTGCAGGTATATCTTTCCGGTGGTTGTTTGCACTCTGAAAGAATTGGAAAAAGTGACCCTCTTCGCGGGTTTCAGTCTACTGGCTGCCCTTCTCTTGAGAAGGTCGCAGTCTACCTGGCTTGTTTTACCAACGCTGTGCCTATCGAGAGCTGATCTGAATAACATCTGCGACTCACCGTATCTCTCTCTCTCTCTCTCTCTACCTCTGGTTCATTGTCAACAGAAAGCACTTCTCAAATCTTCGTTAACATCATCTGCCCCAAATTACGTAAATTTAGTCCATTCGCTTTTGAGTAAAGTAAAACGCCCCCTCAAAAGCGGTACCGCCCTTCCCCAGTTATCAAGCAAGTCTGCAAACAATAGGTAGGAATGAAATATGTCTCTGTCTTCAACTGAGCGGTACAACCTCAGATCCCATTCATTTTTGTCCATTCGCTTTTGAATTACTTAACAAATAATTCAAAAGCAAATCGTCAAAATTAACTCCCCATCCCCACCTCCCAATTGCTACGATTCTGGGGACCACCTCCCACCAGAATCGTAGTAATTCGGGAGAGGGGAATAGAGAGGAGCAGTTGTTTCCTGACGCCAGCCACTTTCGCTACGCCACTCCTTCCTCCACCTCCCTATGTCGTAGAACTGTCAAAAGTGTTACAGTTTTTAACTCTAGTCGCTAAGACCTTTAAAGGATGCATGATTATCATTAATTCCTCCAAATCCCTTCCACGACTTTCTGTCTTGAGCCAGTATTCTCCATGTCACACTGGCAGGCTTCAGGATTTCATCCTCCCATCTCCGACGTGGTCTTCTTTTGCGTCTTTTCCTGTCCCTTGGTATCCAGTCTAATATTCCAGTTGTTCAACAATGGTCAGTTGTAGCAATATGTCCAGCCCATCGTCATTTCAGGCTTTTTACTTTGATCCTGATGTCTTCCGCTATTTTCATTTTCGTGTTCCACTAGTTCATATATTTCCTAGCTGTACCAAGCATGCACCTCTCCATGCTTATTTTAGTTGCCTACAACCTCGATATCTTTTTTTAGTTAAAGTCCGTATCTCTAATCCATAAGTAAGAATTAGGAGGGTGCAGTGATTAAATCCTTTTCTTTTAAGATGCAACAATAAATTGACCTTGAAAATTGCTAATCATCATCAACCATTCTGAATCCATTGTTGGATGAAGGTCTCCTCAACTCTGCTCCACAACGTCATGTGCTGAGCAATTTTCTTCCCTGTCACTCCGGCATGCTTTCGAATTTCGTCCATCCAGCTTCCTCGGTTGTGTTCTTCTATGTCTTTTCCTGTCCCTTGCTATCTAGTCTAGGTCAGTAGTTCTAGCAACATGTCCACCCCAGTGCCATTTCAGTGTCTTTACCTTGATCACGATGTCATCAAATCCCGTTATTTTTTCTGCCCCATGAGTTCGTCTTCCTATCCTTCCTGTTTATACCAAGCATGAATCTCTCCCTGCTTTTATCAGTGGTTTGCAATCTGGATATCTTCTTAAGTTAAGGTCCATTGTAACCGGTGCTTCCATATTTATCAGAAGCGTGATTCTGGAGCCATTTTTAGAAATAGCTACAGAATCTCGCTTCTGATAAATATGGAAGCCCCGGTTACAAAATCTCCCCGCCAAAATAATGATTACAGGCCTCAACCTAGGTCACCGCGGAGGGATGACCGGCCGCAGTGGCAAAGAAACAGAAACTGCGCGCCGTCGGACGCTGCGCATAATGCTCATACTGGAAATTGGCGGGGTGAAAAAGGGTTGAGAAACAAGTCACCTCAAAGAAACACTGTAAGATTCAGAGACGAGCAACATTTAAACCGGTAGCCACAGAATCTGTGGGCATTAATTCTGTCGTAAAGTTATCTTCCGCACTATTAGAATGTCCTACGGGATATAACTTTACGACAGAATTAATGCCCACAGATTCTGTGGCTACCGGTTTAAATGTTGCGCGTCGCTGAATCTTACAGTGTTTTTTTTTAGGTGACTTGTTTCTCAACCCTACTTCACCCCGCCAATTTCCAGTTTGAGTATTATGCGCAGCGTCCGACGGCGCGCAGTTTCTGCTTCTTTGCCACTGCGGTCGGTCATCCCTTCGCGGTGACCTAGGTTGAGGCCTGTAAGCAATCGCTATTTCTAAAAATGGCTACAGAATCTCTCTTCTGATAAATATGGAAGCCCCGGTTACATGTCTTTGCTCCATAAGTGAGAACTGAAAACATACCCTGATTTAAAAATTTAAGATATAATGGTAAACTGCACTTGAAAATTGTACTGTTTTTTGCAAATGCACTCCAGCCATGTTTCATACGTCTATTAATTTCTTCTTGGCATCTGTGGCGCCCCCCCCCCCCAGCCTTTTTTTTTTTTTTTTTTTTTTTGTCAGACACAGCTTCAAACAACACGAGGAGCAACAGCACTTATAGAGGCCTAACTATGTACCACGTTTGACCTCGATCTGATAAGCGGCCTTCGAGTACGGCGCCGGACAAACAGACATACAAAAAGTGCAAAAATCGAATAGCAATCACCTGCTCTCAACATACGGCAAAAAGCGTTTTGTGCCTGTTTGTAAGAATGAAGAGTAGTTATGTTTGAATATGAATAGTTTCAATTTTTCTCTTTGTTCATCGTAACAAGTGATTGTGAGGTGGAAAACGGTGTCGCAATGTGTTAGTGCTGGAGTATTGGCACAAGTGATATGTGAGAAGATACCTCTTATCAAGTAAAACTCAACCCCGGAGCAAAACCCAATTTGTACAAAGTAAATGATCCCTAGTCAAGCGGTATCTGGAAAGCACTTGAGGAAAAATAAACCGCCGCCGCCGTCACACAGCAGCACCTGGCCTTTAAGGCTCATCTGCTTGACAGAGACCTTGTAAATGGCTCGTTATTTTATGCTGGCATTTTTCCAGCACGGCTGCCACGCGACAAAACGCGTGTGCGGACTTGAGAGGCACGCGCCCTTTCTCCTCAACAACCTTGCGGGCGATGAACACAACCTGTTCTTCGATCTCAAATAGATTTCGAAATAGCTGCATAGGAACGCGCAAAGAATTACTTATAATTAGTAGATCATCTGTCTGAAACAGGCAAAACTAAAACTTTTATGCCTTTACTTTAGGAGAAAAGATTGATATGCGATGATGACAAGGAAATTGTCCCCGTTTCTTCACTTTATTACTATTAAGTTTTCTTTGGAACAAGTTCTTGCTTTCTTTTCCAGTTCTTTCTTCCCTTTTTTTTTTTTCTTGTCCTCCGTTTTATATGTAACTGTTTCTCGGTAGCCAAGATTTCTAAAATGCTCGTCAGTGATTAAAATCTCTGGATGAACGATGGAATTTTTGCTGTACGCTAAGCAGGAGAACTTACTGATAGGACTGCTTGTTCCTAGACCAGGGCAAGAGAGCCCTACGTCTGGTGGTGTGGGGGCGGAAGGGGGGGTTACAGGCACAGAAATTATTAAAAAAAAAGAAATATTCAGAAAACAGACAAAGTCATCGCTCTTTCCACGTTTTTCTGTAACCAAAACACAGCATCCGAAATATTGTTATTCGACACCGCTTTGATCGAACCTTAAATCTCTCGATAACTAGCCGAGTGCGTTTGCTTTACACTACGGTGCCAACAATCCACGGTGCTATGTGTGTTTATCTGTCAGCATCTGACTACACAAATCCGCAGAGATGGGCTCAGCAACTGATACGTCTCCATTTGGTTGGGCTTAACGGCACATGTTATTTAATTATAGCTAATAAATCCAAAGGGCGGGAGAAATGGTGAAAATCTTCCAAATACGGGGATATATTCTTCCACGTATTTGGAAGATTTTCACCTTTTAGCAATATTCAGAACAAAACAAGATAATTATGAATGACTTGCACTATCAAGTGAATGTTACCTTATTTATATGGGATATATTTCCAAATTCCAGTATTGCTTTAAGAATTTTATTGACAGTTCCAATTAACTTACTCCTTCTGCAGAATGAAGTTTCTCTAAAATTTTTTTAATAAAAAATTATCTTAGAACTGCAGTGACTTAAGAAAGATTTACTTTGATATTACCATCAATAGAACATACAGTGTCTCCATGCGGATACTATACACAGGGTTGGACTGGACACGACTAATTGGCTCACGCGATCCGATCTAGATCGGCCCATATATGTGTGTATATGTGTGTTATTAATTATGTTAACATAGACACCGCTCCAGACTGCGCATATTTGGACAAAAATAAGCAGTATCTAAAGCTTGTGAGAAAAGTAAACAAATTCAAATTTCGAACTGTGGACCCATAATATGACATTGCCACCAATTCATGCCTGACTCCTCTGAGTCTCCGGATTGAAAATTTAATCCTTTGTACGTGTCACGTTGACCTTTAACCTATGTATGAATCACGAAACCGCGAGCGCCAGGTCTTTACATATAATTTTGCCTGTCAGGAGCCGGTAGCAGACACCGCACCTTCAGATGGGTACTGCTGGTTTATAGAAAAGGGGGAATGTGAGTGAGGTAGAAAGTTATTCATAACAGCATTCCACTACAGACGTTACAGAGTATGAAAGAGTCAGGGGTGAAACTCCATATTGAGCATCAGCAACCCAGCGATGGAATCTGGGGGTGGAAGAACATCTCACATTCACAGTAACATAAATCCTTTGTTGGCATAATATAATTTCAATTGATGTCAGCCTGAAAAACTTTTACCAACGGTCTGAAACTACACACGAACACAAAAAAGTTATGAGAAAATGTATTGCTTGCCAAATTCGAATAATGCGATTTGAAAAAAATAAAAATAAAAAGTTTCCAGGAGCACCCACAGCCCAATCGCGCGCGCGCGACTGGCCAATCCAACACTGACTATACAGTACCACATACAGTGGTCTGAGTATATGTGCAGCATGCTTTGGGGTTTGCATGTTGTTGTTTTTTTGTTGTTGATTTTTAACTCTTCGGGAACACTCACAAAAAGACCTGCAACACGTGGGAGTCACTATTTTATCATTTCAATAAGGTCGCAATACTTTTCAATTGTCAAATGCACTCAAATCTAATATTCTAGTTCATTTAAGAACTGAATGAACGTGTAAGCAGTGCTGACAGTAGCGTAACTACAAATTTTTGGCTGTTAAGCAACATTAAAAACGAAACTCTCTTCACTTTTGCTCTATTCGCAAAACTAACAAAGAAAATCAAAACATACTTTTTACCTTGTAAAAACATTTACTTTATTAACAAAAAATTATTATACGTATTTATACAGATAGATAGATTGCAGATACTGAAATAAAAAACTCCTCCTTCCCACTTTTTGTATGGGCAAAGTCTATTAAAACTTTGACATTTAACTTATCTGCTTCTTGGGCTTCAATGTCAATTAGTGATATATATTTCAGTGGTTCCTGACATACTGTATTTTGCAAAGAATTTTGGGCTCTTTCAGCTTGCTGAATGATCCTTCAGAAGTAGCTACTGTAATAGCAGAATGAATCCTTCTTAGAAGTAGCTCAGACATAGAATGAATACTGTAGAGACGTCCGGATAACTCCTTGAAAAATTGTTAAACTTCATGATTAGCAATTCTGAGGGTTCTTTCAATGAATTGGATTTATTGGTTTAATTTCTTCTTATATATACACTGCTGGCTACCCAAAATGCAACACCAAGAAGGAAGCATCCGACTGGCCTGAAATTCGCAGCTTGCGTCGCCCGCGAGAGGACATGCAAACGATTAGCATTGCAGGGTATATGCAAATCATGTGCGTCCGGCACGCCACCGAGAAGCACTATAAGTAGGGTGCACAGAAGGTAAGTAGTGGAAGTGTGTTGTGCTGCCTGACCTGTGCATGGGAAGCTTCCTGATGCCTCGTCGCAGAATTCGGCAGTCATGACAGCACGTTTCGGAGATCGACAGAGGACGAGTAGTGGCTTATCGCGACAGCGATTTATCGTACCGAAACATCGGTGCCCGTGTGGGACGACATCCAGCCACAGTGATGCGAGTATGGATTCGGTGAGTGCAGGAGGAACGGACGGACCGACGTGAGCGATTGCCGCAGCCGCTGAACAAAACCGAACGAGAGGACCGGCATGTTGTGCGGCGGGCATTGACTGTTCGCCCCGCCACATCACGAACGTTAGCGCATGAATTAGGGTGTGTTGCGCAACTACTTGTGTCAGCACGTACCGTTCAACGTCGTCTGCAGGAGCGGGGACTTGTCGCACGACGCCCATTGCTTCGATTACCATTGACGTACACCACTGGCGAGTGCGGCGGCAGTGGGCCGTTGAACGCCGCACCTGGACTACGGAATGGCACGACATTGTCTTCTCCGACGAATCCCGCTTCTGCCTGCAACACCACGATGGTCGGATCCGCGTGTGGAGGCACCGCGGCGAGAGACGGAATGATGCCTGCATTATACAACACCATACCGGTCCGTGGCCTGGCGTTATGGTTTAGGGCGCAATTGGATATGATACCCGCACCCCTCTGGTATGCATCGCCGGTACACTCAATATCCACCGCTACATCTCCGACGTTTTGGAGCCTGTAGTCCGCCCTTACCTGCAGGACCTGCCAGCGGCTGCGTTTCAACAGGACAATGCGCGCCCGCACGTGGCACGGAACGTGCCACAATTCTTTACGGCACACCAAGTGTCACTGCTGCCGTGGCCCATCTGTTCTCTCGATATGTCGTCCATCGAACACGTCTGGTCGTTGATCGGCAGCCGAGTGGCCCGGTAAGCACCAGCTGCGGCTACGCCTGATGAATTGTGACAAAGTGTGGAAGCAGCCTGGACCGACATACCCCAAGCTCACATCCAAAGCCTCTTTCGTTCGATGCCGCGGCGTGTAGTGGTCGTTATTGCCAGCCATGGGGGCCACACGAACTATTGATGTCTGCGTGTTCCGCAAGTCGCACGGGCCTGTAAGCTCAATCGTTTCATCTTTGTATCTGTTGTTATGTGTCCAGTAAATCTGGCTTTGCTATCTCGTGTCCTTCTTGGTGTTGCATTTTGGGTGGCCAGCAGTGTATAAGCTGTCTGAAACTTTTTGCACAAGTTGAATGGAGAATTTTTTTATTTAGACCTTTATCATATATTTTTTGCGAATTGTCTGCATATTTTAAAATAACGCTTTCCGTTAGTGAAAGTAAATTCTGACGCTCCAAAAATTCGGAATTATATGCTATTCTTTGCATACCGATAAATAGTTTTTAATTAGTGTTATACATGTGTCTAAAGTTTTGTATAACACATTTACCCTGAATACGTCTTCAGCTTTTTTAAATCTTTAATTCAATGTTTGGCATTATGTCAACGACGTCCCCTGCACTGCTGACACTGTAGCAGACGGGCGCCTTTGCAGGCCGCTGTTTCTCTGCTGCTGGTCTGCTATAATCCCAAGTAAAAAATTTCGATGTAACGGAAATGGGTAATGGAAGTAGTTGGTGAACCATCTAGGCTGATTTTCTAAATGTCTCCTAGATGGTGGTTCACCCACGACTGTGTCGTAGCAAAAGCTGACTTCCTCTCGACCTTCCCAAGGAAGGGGGCGGTGGTAGCTGCTACACACGAGAGCTTTAAAATGATGTATAACCAGTGGCGTAACTAGCAGAATGTGCGCCCCCCCCCCCCCCGCTTCGCAAGATTTACTTCAACGCCCCTAAGCGCAGTAATTTTCCCAGGATTTCAAGCACCAGGGAGGATGCGTTTTTCGGGGATGGGGTGGATGGGAAGTTGTTCAGGAAGTTAGGGAGAATGTCTGGAAAAGTAATGCTGGTACCTACAGCTCTGTAGCTTTAACTTTTCAACTAATAGATTTAACAATACAGGCAATTGTTTCGTACAAAACTAAAATAAACCACTTGAAGAAATCACCCTCTTACACATGGCAGATCTGCGGCTGCTGTGAATGAATTTTGGCGCCTGTCGTGTACGTAATCCCAGGTACCTGACAGACTGTTTCCCCACATCCTCCATGGGGAAACCCCCATGTTGCCTTGCGTTTTTCTTCAGAAACGCAAAGAGAGGGCGATTGGAGAGCGATCGCATGACAACCTGGAGTCAAAAGGCCGAATAGCTTCAATCTGTAGGACATCAAGTGCTTTAAAAGCGAAACTTGACATTTATTTAGAGAAAGCTAAATATTTTCTTTTAAGATGAACCTTTAGGTTAATTATTTGTTTGTTTACCTTTGTGCGTGTTCGAATTTTTTCAAAAAACTATAACTGGAAGCTGCAGTACGCCCCTTGATTACCTGCGCCCCCACCCAGCTGCGGGGGTGGTAGTTACGCCACTGTGTATAACACGATGGGGTGTAACCTGTAGATATCTTACACCAAAAGTTATCAATTCTCCCTCACTAACACATTTCCGATTCAGCTTTTGTTTCTATCTTGAGGTCAGAGTTTATCTTGCGCCTGCGCAGATGGACTTTCGTAGCGATATCATATTTCATCGTTGCCAGGGTCCTTTCTTACGTTCGTCTAAATCTGAATATAATCTATAATATAATCATCATCATCATCATCATTGTCAACCATTATCAACCCACTGCTGGACGAAGGTCTCTCCAAGCCTCTTCCACAACGGTCTGTTGTAACCGGGGCTTCCATATTTATCAGAAGCGAGATTCTGTAGTCATTTTCTTTTCAAATCTCGCCATTTGGATGGAAGGCCAGCGGAAAGAAAGTATTTCCTTTCCCACGGGTCACAGCAGAGGGGACAACAGCAAAGCAATTAAGCACATAAGAGTTTTTGAGAGTGAAGGCGTAGCTGCGCTTTTTTGGAATTAGACGGACCAAGGGGTTTTCTCTCTCCGGGCATGAGAGGGGATACTCGGTGGCGAAAAGTCGAAGGAGGAGGTAATACTTTTAGGATGCTCAGAAAAAAACCCTCGGGGGTTTGTCGCAACGGACCAGGAGGAAGTTTGGATGGCGGAAAGAGATAGGCAGAATTCGGCATGTAGAATACCTAGGGAAAACTAAAAGAATAAAAGCACGAAAATGACGGACAAAAGCTTGATGACGTTCCCCGTAACATCTGAATAAACGTTTTCCTCACTGCAAAATTCAGCCTCAGTCGATTCACTTTTCTATGCTCTGTTTTGTTTTTATCTGCTCCAGTTGGTAGAATTACGGATTAAACCACCGATACCGAACTTACTGCAAAGGAAGCATCAAACGAACCCTCCACACAGGGCGCTGTAATAGAACTCAGCACCAAGCCCTGTAACACTGTCTTGTGCCAGTCTCCTCCATGTTACTCCCGCATACTTTCGAATTTCATCCACCCATCTCTCATGTGGTCTTCTTCTGGGTCTTTTCCTGTCCCTTGGAATCCAATCTAAAATTTCGGCTGTCCATCGATGGTCTGTCCTTCTGGCAGTATGTCCAGCCCATTGCCATTTCAGGGATTTAACTCTGATTATGATGTCTTCCACTCTTGTCATCTTTTCTGACCACGAGTTCCTCTTCTTATCTCTCCTGGTTATACCAAGCATGCATCTCTCCAATGCTACATTGAGTTGTCTGCAGCCTTTGTATGTCTCTTTTAGTTAAGGTCCACGTCTCTGCACCATACGTAAGCATTGGAAGGATGCATCGATCAAGCACTTTTCTTTTAAGACATAATGGCATATTGCTCTTGAAAATTATGCTGTTTCTTCCAAAAGCTCTCAAGGCAAGTTTTATACGCCGATTAAGTTCTTCATCAATGTAACCCTCACTTGATATCTGCTGTCCAAGATAAAAGTACGCATCTGTTATCTAATAATAAAATATAAAAATAACATTGTTTTTGAAAACCTAAGCAGTCAAAATACTTACTTTTGCCGCCACCATAGTTTGGTGAACATTAACTTTTATGTCTCACATATCTTCTTTTATTTGTTTCACGACAATAACATTCATTAATCCACCTACCTAAGTAGCGCTCAATGTCAGGAATTAGTAAACCTTATGATTGAATTCCTCTTAGTAAATACCGGCGTGTGGCTCGGTGTGGTCGTGAATGACGCGAATAAATGCAATGTGTTTTGTACGTAAATAAATGTTTGCTCTGGAATTACTCGTTTTATTTCACACCCACAAAGATCTTGGCATGCGAAAGATACATAACATGCATCAGTAGCGCACCCAGAAATTTCCCAAGTGTGTGTGGGGGGGGAGGCACACAGAATTTTCACAAGGTGGGGGTTACCCACCTAAATTTACCTGTAAAAATGGTCAGGTGCTATAACAATTAAGATGGAGGTTGACTTCTGTACATTTATTCGTATCCAGTTACTGGCAATGTTACAGTACCAGAAAGTTAAATGACTTTTTCTGGTTAGAGTTTTCTAAATGTATTTAACAGAACTAGTCCCTTATAATTATTGTATGTTATAATTATACGGTACATGATTAAGAAGTATAAGTAGATCACGCATCCTGACTTTTTGTTTAGAAATTCGACGTAATAATTTTCTGCTCTGTCAGCCCAGGGGGGGACGTCGACCACCCCCGTGGTTGCGCCACTGGCATACATTATCTACAAAGAGTACCACGGCACTCTCTCTCTCTTTATATATTTTTTCCTTTCCCTCGGCATCTCCCATGCTTCTTTTTTGTCGGTGGATTTGAGTTAAGCATTTTATTTTCTTAATACGGCCAACTCAAAGCAGCGGACAAATCCACTCACCAGACAATTCAAAGCGTGATCCTAATAATCGAACAACAAATAAAAATACTCAGCAATCCTAAAAGAAAAATCCCCTTTTTTATGGGTAACTTAATTTTACTTTTCAAGGCAGCATTCAGAATAAAACAAAACACTTATAACGTAATTTCTTTTCGTGCTGAAATATTGTCGCTCTTACGTTATGCTTAAACCACTAGATAAGAATACGATACAATAGTTTGTAATTGAATTATTACGGCCAGACCAATCATAAAACAGAAGTCAGCTTACGGGAATACTTTTTATTCCAGCACTTAGTCATAGAACATCTCACATGGCACTTTCACATTTTACTTAACAATCAAGGTCTATCATATCCACCACATATCCACACCAGCAATTGTTATCTCGTCCTTTTTTCTATCGTTCTTATCTCATGCATTCATACGTCACGTTCACTCTGACCTCAGTTGTGTTGCCAACAGTATTTTCGTGAAAGAGAAGATGCCACGTTGAGTTTGGAAGTATAACGGAGAACAAACTCAAAATTTACATAGGGAAAGAAACTAAAAATGAAAGTTAATTTAGAATATACGTCACACACTGAAAACTATTTAACCTTCTCCACAAAATAAAAAAACTAGCGGAATTAGCAGGCAAGCTCAAAATTTAATCCAACAAACAAATAAAAACACATTGCCAGCATACCTAAAAAAAGGTTACTGAGAGCAGGAGAAATCGAGGTAGTTTAAGTTGCGAAGTTTTATTATTCCATAGCATTTGGGCATATATCCTAAAGATCTAAATGTCTCCCATACTTTCTGCTTGCTCTTTTAAAATTCACCCTCCCTAATGCTCATTACGAGAGCTCTACGTCGTCATGGAAATTTCTCTATCAAGGACCCTTAAATATCACTTAACGACCCTTAATGGTAGTTATACCACTGAATGCTGAGTAGCAATGTTTTAGCAGAAATCGCAGAATGCAAAGTAAATGGGACATCTGCTTTGGTTACGGTTTAGTTTGACGTTTCGTAATACTAATGCATTGGGACAGGACAGGACTCCAACATCACTCTATTTTCTGTTTGATCTGCGTTCAGCCCGGAGGGCTGTTTCTGGTAATAAAAATTAATTCCGTATCACCTGTACCGGAATTTCCTGCTTTGGATGGGATGAGACTTATGGTATTGACCCTGAGCTTGCGACCCTTGTTGCCTGTTGGTGTCAAGACATCCATCACAACACTTAGGGAGACCCTGCGGCTTCTGTGGAAACTTCATTTCACAGATAGCATCAAAAGGAATTTTATTATGCGGCAGTAAAAAAAAAAAAAAGACTTTTGCGAAAGTGAACTACTCTCTGTTGTAGCTTCAAAATATTTTTTCTCTTTACTTTTTTCAGTTGTTTTACGGATGTATAAAAATGAAGACGCCAGGCATATATTAAAGAATATGAGAAACAGGGAATGTCCACCAAAATGTTATTCAGTCGTCATCAGGGGCAGATTGGGACGACCAAACTAGGCCAGGAAATTTATTCTTTGCGGTCCATTATGAAAACAGCCGTACCCACAGGAGAACACCTCATAAATTCCCTCATTAAATAAATTCTGTTATATACAGGATGAAAGAGAACTGTTGAAATATGCATTGTAAAAACGAATTTTTGAAATTCCTTCATCCTTGAATTCTTCTAAAAATTTCGAGAACAAATTTAGCAAGAATTTAAGAATCAAAGAATTTTAAAAATCCGCTCACAAACCACGCTCAAAACGGGCTAATTATTTGCCGTTGAAAAATACGGTTTTTACAAAATCACCTGTCTCTGGAAGAAAGACTCCATTTCCAACTAAATTACCATAGAGATCATTATGAAAGTTAAAAATTTCGGGTGCCATGTAACAATTTTCCTAAGAAATTAATTTTTGTATTTATTTGGTCACTCATCACTTACTGCGCAATGGTATTGGTGATTTCTCCTTAATTAGACACCAGTTTTAAGTCTACCCGTTATTTTGACATATGAACTGTACTACTGGTAAATCGTATTTTTTTTAAGATAAATGGGGGGGGGGGGGATAGGATATCACCATATCGGAATATCTCTGTCAGATTGTGCTTTGTGTTAGTCTGTGGATAAGGGGGTGGAGATGATGGATCGTCATAATGGGTATTAGTGTCTCCAGCAAGATTACAAGAGGGTAGGGCCTACCAATGATCCGGGGCTCCACTTTCAAAGACCTACGTCTAATAGTAGTTAGTGAAGCTAACTACTATCTTATTCTTTTAAGGAAATAGCTTTTCGAACAGATATAATGGTTACATGAAGTTAAGAATTATTGTTCATACGTACCGAAATCATTATTCGTTGGTTCCAAAAAATACGGACAAATGGAATACTAGAAAGTGGTCCATTTCACGAGCGGTCCACCAGAAAATGTCCCGGTATCCCGGTGAGCCAATCCGCTCCTGGTCGTAATGTTAAGATTCTCAGCCTCCTGAAGAATGAAAACAGTTAGTATATTTACTCCTCGTTCTGAGGTCCCGGTTTGACTCTCAGGCAAAACACGACCACTATTTGTTTGCCCCGTTCTCTCATTTCTCCTGGACCCAATAATCTTTAGATAGAAATGGGTGACTAACTCCAATTCGTTATAGTTATTGTTATAAGCGAGATTTATTTGTTATACGCGAGCTGGGGGTGGAAGGAAAATTCATATTTCTGCATAACTACTCAGGGCAACTTTTCTTTACATCGCTATAAAGGTAATTTGTTATATAAGTTTTTTGCCATTCCATTTTTATAGGATGAGATGCCTTTGTGCACCAGCGCAAGGTGAGTTGCTTGGAAAAGAATTAATCACGTTACTTGCGTCGTAATGCAACATGCACATCAGAATGTGGGCAAAAGAACAGGCAAATCGCATAGTAAATGCGTAGGATGTAAAACTGCTGAAATGCTTAAGGAACCAGGCCGTACTACGAAATCTAGTTACGATTTTCTTTCCTTACCAAAGTTGAGACGTGGCGATCCTCAGCTTATGACTCCAGATGCACATCCATGTTACCATGCAATCTGCACTTAATAAAGCTGGGCCGCGGCGAGCTGCTGGATCTTCAGCTTATGACTTCAGATGCACACTGAAGAGCAATTGAATTAGAGATACCTGTCTAGTAACGTGTAGCAACCCCTTTCGCCCGGATGACGGCGGCGATTCGTCTCGGCATGGACTCGACAAGACACCGGAAGCGTTGGGAAGCCATAAGGATCCACGACCCCTAAACAAGCTCCCACAGTTCACGAAGATTTGATGGAGGGTGTCAGAGCCTCGAACATCTCTCTCGATGGCATCTCAGATGTGCTGAATGGGATTGAGGTCAGGTTACCTAGCTGGCCAAGGAAGCGAGGTCACGTCGGTGGAGTGTTCATCCAACCATTCGGATACAATTTGGGAGCTGAATTGTCTTGTTGCAGGATGAGGTCCCCAGTGGAATGTTGAAGACGCACAACCGGGAGCAAATGGCCGTCCAGGATATCCCGGTAACGTTGACCTGTGAGGGACGATGTCACACGTACCAGGGGTCCCATTTCAGTCCATGTAAACAGTCCCCATACGAGAATGCCACCCCCACCAACTTGAAGAGTACCCAGCTGGCAAGAAGGATCCATCGCTTCATGTGGTTTGCGCCGTACTCGTATCCTGCCATCCGCATGTACCAACGTGAATCTCGACTCATCAGTCCAGGCAACATTTTCCCACATGTCTAGGGTCCAGTGGAGATGTTCCCGCGCCCATGCTAATCTTTTCACCCTGTGATGTGCGGTCAGCAGCGGTACCATCGTGGGACGATGGCTTCCGTACCCCATAGCCAGGAGATGGTTCTGGATGGTGTGGCTGCTTACACGTTTTTGTGCACCAGCGGTAAATTATTTCTTGCACTGTGGCCCGTCTATCCGCTGTTACAATGTGAGCTAGCCTACGATGACCCCGCTCATCCACACGCTGTTGTCCACGGCAGTTGGCCCTTCCAGGGATGGTTTTACCGGATTCGATGTACTCACGATGCACCCGTGACACAGTGGCTCGTAAAAATCCCAGTGCCTGCACGACTTCCGGCATGGAGTGACCCATTCGTCGGGCCCCGACAATTTGCCCACGATCAAATGCGCTTAGATCCTTCGTCTTACCCATACTGCTTCCGACTCTTACTGATTCCCGTCACATCACTCCTTATATTGTGGGATCGCTGCATACGTCATGTCGTTTCCTATTACAGGGCCGCCCACAGCGCTACATTTGCATAACGCCAGCTGTCTCTAATTCAATTGCTCTTCAGTGTATATCCACGTTACACTACAGTCTGCGCTGTTCAAAACTGGGACGTGGCGATTCATCTTATGACTTCAGACCAATAGCCATGTTACCACAGAGTCTTCACTTACCGAAACTGGAATATGGAGAGCATACATGTAGATATTTTTTAGCTTTGTCTTTAGATGTACACCGAGTGATCACTGGATTATGACCACCCCTATCAAAAGCGGATGCGGCCCGTTGACCACGTAATTTCCGAGAGAGCGCGATATGTCGACGAAGGTAGCATATATAAGGTGTGAGTAGTGCAGTAGGTAGTAAAATTCGGAGCGTGTTGGTAAATGGAAGAATTTATCGGTCTTTGAGAAAAGACAGATTGCGAGAGCTTGAAGAGCGGATGCCTCGATTTTCCACACGGCTGAACTGGTGGGTTGTTCGCGAGCCGCCATAGTTAAAGTGTATCAAGAGTGGCTTGAAAATGGTCAAAAACGACCTGGAGGCAAAACTACACAGGATAGAGAAAGGTTGAAGTGAGAGGTGAGCGCCGGGTCCGACGACTCGCAAAGGCCAACAGACGCAGCATTGGTCAATAGTTGACTACCCAATACATCAGAGGTCAACTCGGAACAGCATCTGTCATGACCATGCGTCGCACGTTCGCACGTATGGGCTGTGACAGCAGACGACCCCGACGACATCCCCTCCTAACCACGGTTGATCGGCGCAAAAGACTCGCCTAGTGCGAAGACCATGCAAAAGTTGAACAATGTGTGATGGTCTGACGAGTCGCGTTTCTTACTCCACTCCGTGGATGGTCGTGTACGTACTGTATTTGGCGCAAACAACATGAGGCACTCGATCCATCCTACTTGGTCTCCAGAGTGCAAGACAGTGGAGGCGGTTGTATGGTGTGGGGCATGTTTACCTGCAAGTAACTTCGACCCCTGATCCACAAGGAACAACGTATGACTGGCGCCTACTATCGTGAATTGCTTGCTGAGTCTGTACACCCAGCAATGTTCCACTTTGTCCCGAATGGCGACGGTGTCTTCCAAGATGACAATACGCCGAGTGACAGGTCCAATGTTGTGCAGCAATGGTTTGAGAAACACAGTTCAGACTTCCAGCATACCGATTGGACTTCGAATGGCGACGGTGTCTTCCGAGATGACAATGCGCCGAGCCACAGGTCCAATGTTGTGCAGAAATGGTTTGAGAAACACAGTTCAGACTTCCAGCATGCCGATTGAACTCCGAATGGCGACGGTGTCTTCCGAGATGACAATGCGCCGAACCACAGGTCCAATATTGTGCAGAAATGGTTTGAGAAACATAGTTCAGACTTCCAGCATGCCGATTGAACTCCGAATGGCGACGGTGTCTTCCGAGATGACAATGCGCCGAACCACAGGTCCAATATTGTGCAGAAATGGTTTGAGAAACATAGTTCAGACTTCCAGCATGCCGATTGAACTCCGAATGGCGACGGTGTCTTCCGAGATGACAATGCGCCGAACCACAGGTCCAATATTGTGCAGAAATGGTTTGAGAAACATAGTTCAGACTTCCAGCATGCCGATTGAACTCCGAATGGCGACGGTGTCTTCCGAGATGACAATGCGCCGAACCACAGGTCCAATATTGTGCAGAAATGGTTTGAGAAACACAGTTCAGACTTCCAGCATGCCGATTGAACTCCGAATGGCGACGGTGTCTTCCGAGATGACAATGCGCCGAACCACAGGTCCAATATTGTGCAGAAATGGTTTGAGAAACATAGTTCAGACTTCCAGCATGCCGATTGAACTCCGAATGGCGACGGTGTCTTCCGAGATGACAATGCGCCGAACCACAGGTCCAATATTGTGCAGAAATGGTTTGAGAAACATAGTTCAGACTTCCAGCATGCCGATTGAACTCCGAATGGCGACGGTGTCTTCCGAGATGACAATGCGCCGAACCACAGGTCCAATATTGTGCAGAAATGGTTTGAGAAACATAGTTCAGACTTCCAGCATGCCGATTGAACTCCGAATGGCGACGGTGTCTTCCGAGATGACAATGCGCCGAACCACAGGTCCAATATTGTGCAGAAATGGTTTGAGAAACATAGTTCAGACTTCCAGCATGCCGATTGAACTCCGAATGGCGACGGTGTCTTCCGAGATGACAATGCGCCGAACCACAGGTCCAATATTGTGCAGAAATGGTTTGAGAAACACAGTTCAGACTTCCAGCATGCCGATTGAACTCCGAATGGCGACGGTGTCTTCCGAGATGACAATGCGCCGAACCACAGGTCCAATATTGTGCAGAAATGGTTTGAGAAACATAGTTCAGACTTCCAGCATGCCGATTGAACTCCGAATGGCGACGGTGTCTTCCGAGATGACAATGCGCCGAACCATAGGTCCAATATTGTGCAGAAATGGTTTGAGAAACACAGTTCAGACTTCCAGCATGCCGATTGAACTCCGAATGGCGACGGTGTCTTCCGAGATGACAATGCGCCGAACCACAGGTCCAATATTGTGCAGAAATGGTTTGAGAAACATAGTTCAGACTTCCAGCATGCCGATTGAACTCCGAATGGCGACGGTGTCTTCCGAGATGACAATGCGCCGAACCACAGGTCCAATATTGTGCAGAAATGGTTTGAGAAACATAGTTCAGACTTCCAGCATGCCGATTGAACTCCGAATGGTGACGGTGTCTTCCGAGATGACAATGCGCCGAACCACAGGTCCAATATTGTGCAGAAATGGTTTGAGAAACATAGTTCAGACTTCCAGCATGCCGATTGAACTCCGAATGGCGACGGTGTCTTCCGAGATGACAATGCGCCGAACCACAGGTCCAATATTGTGCAGAAATGGTTTGAGAAACATAGTTCAGACTTCCAGCATGCCGATTGAACTCCGAATGGCGACGGTGTCTTCCGAGATGACAATGCGCCGAACCACAGGTCCAATATTGTGCAGAAATGGTTTGAGAAACATAGTTCAGACTTCCAGCATGCCGATTGAACTCCGAATGGCGACGGTGTCTTCCGAGATGACAATGCGCCGAACCACAGGTCCAATATTGTGCAGAAATGGTTTGAGAAACATAGTTCAGACTTCCAGCATGCCGATTGAACTCCGAATGGCGACGGTGTCTTCCGAGATGACAATGCGCCGAACCACAGGTCCAATATTGTGCAGAAATGGTTTGAGAAACACAGTTCAGACTTCCAGCATGCCGATTGAACTCCGAATGGCGACGGTGTCTTCCGAGATGACAATGCGCCGAACCACAGGTCCAATATTGTGCAGAAATGGTTTGAGAAACATAGTTCAGACTTCCAGCATGCCGATTGAACTCCGAATGGCGACGGTGTCTTCCGAGATGACAATGCGCCGAACCACAGGTCCAATATTGTGCAGAAATGGTTTGAGAAACATAGTTCAGACTTCCAGCATGCCGATTGAACTCCGAATGGCGACGGTGTCTTCCGAGATGACAATGCGCCGAACCACAGGTCCAATATTGTGCAGAAATGGTTTGAGAAACATAGTTCAGACTTCCAGCATGCCGATTGAACTCCGAATGGCGACGGTGTCTTCCGAGATGACAATGCGCCGAACCACAGGTCCAATATTGTGCAGAAATGGTTTGAGAAACATAGTTCAGACTTCCAGCATGCCGATTGAACTCCGAATGGCGACGGTGTCTTCCGAGATGACAATGCGCCGAACCACAGGTCCAATATTGTGCAGAAATGGTTTGAGAAACATAGTTCAGACTTCCAGCATGCCGATTGAACTCCGAATGGCGACGGTGTCTTCCGAGATGACAATGCGCCGAACCACAGGTCCAATATTGTGCAGAAATGGTTTGAGAAACACAGTTCAGACTTCCAGCATGCCGATTGAACTCCGAATGGCGACGGTGTCTTCCGAGATGACAATGCGCCGAACCACAGGTCCAATATTGTGCAGAAATGGTTTGAGAAACATAGTTCAGACTTCCAGCATGCCGATTGAACTCCGAATGGCGACGGTGTCTTCCGAGATGACAATGCGCCGAACCACAGGTCCAATATTGTGCAGAAATGGTTTGAGAAACACAGTTCAGACTTCCAGCATGCCGATTGAACTCCGAATGGCGACGGTGTCTTCCGAGATGACAATGCGCCGAACCACAGGTCCAATATTGTGCAGAAATGGTTTGAGAAACATAGTTCAGACTTCCAGCATGCCGATTGAACTCCGAATGGCGACGGTGTCTTCCGAGATGACAATGCGCCGAACCACAGGTCCAATATTGTGCAGAAATGGTTTGAGAAACATAGTTCAGACTTCCAGCATGCCGATTGAACTCCGAATGGCGACGGTGTCTTCCGAGATGACAATGCGCCGAACCACAGGTCCAATATTGTGCAGAAATGGTTTGAGAAACATAGTTCAGACTTCCAGCATGCCGATTGAACTCCGAATGGCGACGGTGTCTTCCGAGATGACAATGCGCCGAACCACAGGTCCAATATTGTGCAGAAATGGTTTGAGAAACATAGTTCAGACTTCCAGCATGCCGATTGAACTCCGAATGGCGACGGTGTCTTCCGAGATGACAATGCGCCGAACCACAGGTCCAATATTGTGCAGAAATGGTTTGAGAAACATAGTTCAGACTTCCAGCATGCCGATTGAACTCCGAATGGCGACGGTGTCTTCCGAGATGACAATGCGCCGAACCACAGGTCCAATATTGTGCAGAAATGGTTTGAGAAACATAGTTCAGACTTCCAGCATGCCGATTGAACTCCGAATGGCGACGGTGTCTTCCGAGATGACAATGCGCCGAACCACAGGTCCAATATTGTGCAGAAATGGTTTGAGAAACATAGTTCAGACTTCCAGCATGCCGATTGAACTCCGAATGGCGACGGTGTCTTCCGAGATGACAATGCGCCGAACCACAGGTCCAATATTGTGCAGAAATGGTTTGAGAAACATAGTTCAGACTTCCAGCATGCCGATTGAACTCCGAATGGCGACGGTGTCTTCCGAGATGACAATGCGCCGAACCACAGGTCCAATATTGTGCAGAAATGGTTTGAGAAACATAGTTCAGACTTCCAGCATGCCGATTGAACTCCGAATGGCGACGGTGTCTTCCGAGATGACAATGCGCCGAACCACAGGTCCAATATTGTGCAGAAATGGTTTGAGAAACATAGTTCAGACTTCCAGCATGCCGATTGAACTCCGAATGGCGACGGTGTCTTCCGAGATGACAATGCGCCGAACCACAGGTCCAATATTGTGCAGAAATGGTTTGAGAAACATAGTTCAGACTTCCAGCATGCCGATTGAACTCCGAATGGCGACGGTGTCTTCCGAGATGACAATGCGCCGAACCACAGGTCCAATATTGTGCAGAAATGGTTTGAGAAACACAGTTCAGACTTCCAGCATGCCGATTGAACTCCGAATGGCGACGGTGTCTTCCGAGATGACAATGCGCCGAACCACAGGTCCAATATTGTGCAGAAATGGTTTGAGAAACATAGTTCAGACTTCCAGCATGCCGATTGAACTCCGAATGGCGACGGTGTCTTCCGAGATGACAATGCGCCGAACCACAGGTCCAATATTGTGCAGAAATGGTTTGAGAAACATAGTTCAGACTTCCAGCATGCCGATTGAACTCCGAATGGCGACGGTGTCTTCCGAGATGACAATGCGCCGAACCACAGGTCCAATATTGTGCAGAAATGGTTTGAGAAACATAGTTCAGACTTCCAGCATGCCGATTGAACTCCGAATGGCGACGGTGTCTTCCGAGATGACAATGCGCCGAACCACAGGTCCAATATTGTGCAGAAATGGTTTGAGAAACATAGTTCAGACTTCCAGCATGCCGATTGAACTCCGAATGGCGACGGTGTCTTCCGAGATGACAATGCGCCGAACCACAGGTCCAATATTGTGCAGAAATGGTTTGAGAAACATAGTTCAGACTTCCAGCATGCCGATTGAACTCCGAATGGCGACGGTGTCTTCCGAGATGACAATGCGCCGAACCACAGGTCCAATATTGTGCAGAAATGGTTTGAGAAACATAGTTCAGACTTCCAGCATGCCGATTGAACTCCGAATGGCGACGGTGTCTTCCGAGATGACAATGCGCCGAACCACAGGTCCAATATTGTGCAGAAATGGTTTGAGAAACATAGTTCAGACTTCCAGCATGCCGATTGAACTCCGAATGGCGACGGTGTCTTCCGAGATGACAATGCGCCGAACCACAGGTCCAATATTGTGCAGAAATGGTTTGAGAAACATAGTTCAGACTTCCAGCATGCCGATTGAACTCCGAATGGCGACGGTGTCTTCCGAGATGACAATGCGCCGAACCACAGGTCCAATATTGTGCAGAAATGGTTTGAGAAACATAGTTCAGACTTCCAGCATGCCGATTGAACTCCGAATGGCGACGGTGTCTTCCGAGATGACAATGCGCCGAACCACAGGTCCAATATTGTGCAGAAATGGTTTGAGAAACATAGTTCAGACTTCCAGCATGCCGATTGAACTCCGAATGGCGACGGTGTCTTCCGAGATGACAATGCGCCGAACCACAGGTCCAATATTGTGCAGAAATGGTTTGAGAAACATAGTTCAGACTTCCAGCATGCCGATTGAACTCCGAATGGCGACGGTGTCTTCCGAGATGACAATGCGCCGAACCACAGGTCCAATATTGTGCAGAAATGGTTTGAGAAACATAGTTCAGACTTCCAGCATGCCGATTGAACTCCGAATGGCGACGGTGTCTTCCGAGATGACAATGCGCCGAACCACAGGTCCAATATTGTGCAGAAATGGTTTGAGAAACATAGTTCAGACTTCCAGCATGCCGATTGAACTCCGAATGGCGACGGTGTCTTCCGAGATGACAATGCGCCGAACCACAGGTCCAATATTGTGCAGAAATGGTTTGAGAAACATAGTTCAGACTTCCAGCATGCCGATTGAACTCCGAATGGCGACGGTGTCTTCCGAGATGACAATGCGCCGAACCACAGGTCCAATATTGTGCAGAAATGGTTTGAGAAACATAGTTCAGACTTCCAGCATGCCGATTGAACTCCGAATGGCGACGGTGTCTTCCGAGATGACAATGCGCCGAACCACAGGTCCAATATTGTGCAGAAATGGTTTGAGAAACACAGTTCAGACTTCCAGCATGCCGATTGAACTCCGAATGGCGACGGTGTCTTCCGAGATGACAATGCGCCGAACCACAGGTCCAATATTGTGCAGAAATGGTTTGAGAAACACAGTTCAGACTTCCAGCATGCCGATTGAACTCCGAATGGCGACGGTGTCTTCCGAGATGACAATGCGCCGAACCACAGGTCCAATATTGTGCAGAAATGGTTTGAGAAACATAGTTCAGACTTCCAGCATGCCGATTGAACTCCGAATGGCGACGGTGTCTTCCGAGATGACAATGCGCCGAACCACAGGTCCAATATTGTGCAGAAATGGTTTGAGAAACATAGTTCAGACTTCCAGCATGCCGATTGAACTCCGAATGGCGACGGTGTCTTCCGAGATGACAATGCGCCGAACCACAGGTCCAATATTGTGCAGAAATGGTTTGAGAAACATAGTTCAGACTTCCAGCATGCCGATTGAACTCCGAATGGCGACGGTGTCTTCCGAGATGACAATGCGCCGAACCACAGGTCCAATATTGTGCAGAAATGGTTTGAGAAACATCAGTTCAGACTTCCAGCATGCCGATTGAACTCCGAATGGCGACGGTGTCTTCCGAGATGACAATGCGCCGAACCACAGGTCCAATATTGTGCAGAAATGGTTTGAGAAACATAGTTCAGACTTCCAGCATGCCGATTGAACTCCGAATGGCGACGGTGTCTTCCGAGATGACAATGCGCCGAACCACAGGTCCAATATTGTGCAGAAATGGTTTGAGAAACATAGTTCAGACTTCCAGCATGCCGATTGAACTCCGAATGGCGACGGTGTCTTCCGAGATGACAATGCGCCGAACCACAGGTCCAATATTGTGCAGAAATGGTTTGAGAAACATAGTTCAGACTTCCAGCATGCCGATTGAACTCCGAATGGCGACGGTGTCTTCCGAGATGACAATGCGCCGAACCACAGGTCCAATATTGTGCAGAAATGGTTTGAGAAACATAGTTCAGACTTCCAGCATGCCGATTGAACTCCGAATGGCGACGGTGTCTTCCGAGATGACAATGCGCCGAACCACAGGTCCAATATTGTGCAGAAATGGTTTGAGAAACATAGTTCAGACTTCCAGCATGCCGATTGAACTCCGAATGGCGACGGTGTCTTCCGAGATGACAATGCGCCGAACCACAGGTCCAATATTGTGCAGAAATGGTTTGAGAAACATAGTTCAGACTTCCAGCATGCCGATTGAACTCCGAATGGCGACGGTGTCTTCCGAGATGACAATGCGCCGAACCACAGGTCCAATATTGTGCAGAAATGGTTTGAGAAACATAGTTCAGACTTCCAGCATGCCGATTGAACTCCGAATGGCGACGGTGTCTTCCGAGATGACAATGCGCCGAACCACAGGTCCAATATTGTGCAGAAATGGTTTGAGAAACATAGTTCAGACTTCCAGCATGCCGATTGAACTCCGAATGGCGACGGTGTCTTCCGAGATGACAATGCGCCGAACCACAGGTCCAATATTGTGCAGAAATGGTTTGAGAAACATAGTTCAGACTTCCAGCATGCCGATTGAACTCCGAATGGCGACGGTGTCTTCCGAGATGACAATGCGCCGAACCACAGGTCCAATATTGTGCAGAAATGGTTTGAGAAACATAGTTCAGACTTCCAGCATGCCGATTGAACTCCGAATGGCGACGGTGTCTTCCGAGATGACAATGCGCCGAACCACAGGTCCAATATTGTGCAGAAATGGTTTGAGAAACATAGTTCAGACTTCCAGCATGCCGATTGAACTCCGAATGGCGACGGTGTCTTCCGAGATGACAATGCGCCGAACCACAGGTCCAATATTGTGCAGAAATGGTTTGAGAAACATAGTTCAGACTTCCAGCATGCCGATTGAACTCCGAATGGCGACGGTGTCTTCCGAGATGACAATGCGCCGAACCACAGGTCCAATATTGTGCAGAAATGGTTTGAGAAACATAGTTCAGACTTCCAGCATGCCGATTGAACTCCGAATGGCGACGGTGTCTTCCGAGATGACAATGCGCCGAACCACAGGTCCAATATTGTGCAGAAATGGTTTGAGAAACATAGTTCAGACTTCCAGCATGCCGATTGAACTCCGAATGGCGACGGTGTCTTCCGAGATGACAATGCGCCGAACCACAGGTCCAATATTGTGCAGAAATGGTTTGAGAAACATAGTTCAGACTTCCAGCATGCCGATTGAACTCCGAATGGCGACGGTGTCTTCCGAGATGACAATGCGCCGAACCACAGGTCCAATATTGTGCAGAAATGGTTTGAGAAACATAGTTCAGACTTCCAGCATGCCGATTGAACTCCGAATGGCGACGGTGTCTTCCGAGATGACAATGCGCCGAACCACAGGTCCAATATTGTGCAGAAATGGTTTGAGAAACATAGTTCAGACTTCCAGCATGCCGATTGAACTCCGAATGGCGACGGTGTCTTCCGAGATGACAATGCGCCGAACCACAGGTCCAATATTGTGCAGAAATGGTTTGAGAAACACAGTTCAGACTTCCAGCATGCCGATTGAACTCCGAATGGCGACGGTGTCTTCCGAGATGACAATGCGCCGAACCACAGGTCCAATATTGTGCAGAAATGGTTTGAGAAACACAGTTCAGACTTCCAGCATGCCGATTGAACTCCGAATGGCGACGGTGTCTTCCGAGATGACAATGCGCCGAACCACAGGTCCAATATTGTGCAGAAATGGTTTGAGAAACACAGTTCAGACTTCCAGCATGCCGATTGAACTCCGAATGGCGACGGTGTCTTCCGAGATGACAATGCGCCGAACCACAGGTCCAATATTGTGCAGAAATGGTTTGAGAAACATAGTTCAGACTTCCAGCATGCCGATTGAACTCCGAATGGCGACGGTGTCTTCCGAGATGACAATGCGCCGAACCACAGGTCCAATATTGTGCAGAAATGGTTTGAGAAACATAGTTCAGACTTCCAGCATGCCGATTGAACTCCGAATGGCGACGGTGTCTTCCGAGATGACAATGCGCCGAACCACAGGTCCAATATTGTGCAGAAATGGTTTGAGAAACATAGTTCAGACTTCCAGCATGCCGATTGAACTCCGAATGGCGACGGTGTCTTCCGAGATGACAATGCGCCGAACCACAGGTCCAATATTGTGCAGAAATGGTTTGAGAAACATAGTTCAGACTTCCAGCATGCCGATTGAACTCCGAATGGCGACGGTGTCTTCCGAGATGACAATGCGCCGAACCACAGGTCCAATATTGTGCAGAAATGGTTTGAGAAACATAGTTCAGACTTCCAGCATGCCGATTGAACTCCGAATGGCGACGGTGTCTTCCGAGATGACAATGCGCCGAACCACAGGTCCAATATTGTGCAGAAATGGTTTGAGAAACATAGTTCAGACTTCCAGCATGCCGATTGAACTCCGAATGGCGACGGTGTCTTCCGAGATGACAATGCGCCGAACCACAGGTCCAATATTGTGCAGAAATGGTTTGAGAAACATAGTTCAGACTTCCAGCATGCCGATTGAACTCCGAATGGCGACGGTGTCTTCCGAGATGACAATGCGCCGAACCACAGGTCCAATATTGTGCAGAAATGGTTTGAGAAACATAGTTCAGACTTCCAGCATGCCGATTGAACTCCGAATGGCGACGGTGTCTTCCGAGATGACAATGCGCCGAACCACAGGTCCAATATTGTGCAGAAATGGTTTGAGAAACATAGTTCAGACTTCCAGCATGCCGATTGAACTCCGAATGGCGACGGTGTCTTCCGAGATGACAATGCGCCGAACCACAGGTCCAATATTGTGCAGAAATGGTTTGAGAAACATAGTTCAGACTTCCAGCATGCCGATTGAACTCCGAATGGCGACGGTGTCTTCCGAGATGACAATGCGCCGAACCACAGGTCCAATATTGTGCAGAAATGGTTTGAGAAACACAGTTCAGACTTCCAGCATGCCGATTGAACTCCGAATGGCGACGGTGTCTTCCGAGATGACAATGCGCCGAACCACAGGTCCAATATTGTGCAGAAATGGTTTGAGAAACATAGTTCAGACTTCCAGCATGCCGATTGAACTCCGAATGGCGACGGTGTCTTCCGAGATGACAATGCGCCGAACCACAGGTCCAATATTGTGCAGAAATGGTTTGAGAAACATAGTTCAGACTTCCAGCATGCCGATTGAACTCCGAATGGCGACGGTGTCTTCCGAGATGACAATGCGCCGAACCACAGGTCCAATATTGTGCAGAAATGGTTTGAGAAACATAGTTCAGACTTCCAGCATGCCGATTGAACTCCGAATGGCGACGGTGTCTTCCGAGATGACAATGCGCCGAACCACAGGTCCAATATTGTGCAGAAATGGTTTGAGAAACATAGTTCAGACTTCCAGCATGCCGATTGAACTCCGAATGGCGACGGTGTCTTCCGAGATGACAATGCGCCGAACCACAGGTCCAATATTGTGCAGAAATGGTTTGAGAAACACAGTTCAGACTTCCAGCATGCCGATTGAACTCCGAATGGCGACGGTGTCTTCCGAGATGACAATGCGCCGAACCACAGGTCCAATATTGTGCAGAAATGGTTTGAGAAACATAGTTCAGACTTCCAGCATGCCGATTGAACTCCGAATGGCGACGGTGTCTTCCGAGATGACAATGCGCCGAACCACAGGTCCAATATTGTGCAGAAATGGTTTGAGAAACATAGTTCAGACTTCCAGCATGCCGATTGAACTCCGAATGGCGACGGTGTCTTCCGAGATGACAATGCGCCGAACCACAGGTCCAATATTGTGCAGAAATGGTTTGAGAAACATAGTTCAGACTTCCAGCATGCCGATTGAACTCCGAATGGCGACGGTGTCTTCCGAGATGACAATGCGCCGAACCACAGGTCCAATATTGTGCAGAAATGGTTTGAGAAACATAGTTCAGACTTCCAGCATGCCGATTGAACTCCGAATGGCGACGGTGTCTTCCGAGATGACAATGCGCCGAACCACAGGTCCAATATTGTGCAGAAATGGTTTGAGAAACATAGTTCAGACTTCCAGCATGCCGATTGAACTCCGAATGGCGACGGTGTCTTCCGAGATGACAATGCGCCGAACCACAGGTCCAATATTGTGCAGAAATGGTTTGAGAAACATAGTTCAGACTTCCAGCATGCCGATTGAACTCCGAATGGCGACGGTGTCTTCCGAGATGACAATGCGCCGAACCACAGGTCCAATATTGTGCAGAAATGGTTTGAGAAACATAGTTCAGACTTCCAGCATGCCGATTGAACTCCGAATGGCGACGGTGTCTTCCGAGATGACAATGCGCCGAACCACAGGTCCAATATTGTGCAGAAATGGTTTGAGAAACATAGTTCAGACTTCCAGCATGCCGATTGAACTCCGAATGGCGACGGTGTCTTCCGAGATGACAATGCGCCGAACCACAGGTCCAATATTGTGCAGAAATGGTTTGAGAAACATAGTTCAGACTTCCAGCATGCCGATTGAACTCCGAATGGCGACGGTGTCTTCCGAGATGACAATGCGCCGAACCACAGGTCCAATATTGTGCAGAAATGGTTTGAGAAACACAGTTCAGACTTCCAGCATGCCGATTGAACTCCGAATGGCGACGGTGTCTTCCGAGATGACAATGCGCCGAACCACAGGTCCAATATTGTGCAGAAATGGTTTGAGAAACACAGTTCAGACTTCCAGCATGCCGATTGAACTCCGAATGGCGACGGTGTCTTCCGAGATGACAATGCGCCGAACCACAGGTCCAATATTGTGCAGAAATGGTTTGAGAAACATAGTTCAGACTTCCAGCATGCCGATTGAACTCCGAATGGCGACGGTGTCTTCCGAGATGACAATGCGCCGAACCACAGGTCCAATATTGTGCAGAAATGGTTTGAGAAACACAGTTCAGACTTCCAGCATGCCGATTGAACTCCGAATGGCGACGGTGTCTTCCGAGATGACAATGCGCCGAACCACAGGTCCAATATTGTGCAGAAATGGTTTGAGAAACATAGTTCAGACTTCCAGCATGCCGATTGAACTCCGAATGGCGACGGTGTCTTCCGAGATGACAATGCGCCGAACCACAGGTCCAATATTGTGCAGAAATGGTTTGAGAAACATAGTTCAGACTTCCAGCATGCCGATTGAACTCCGAATGGCGACGGTGTCTTCCGAGATGACAATGCGCCGAACCACAGGTCCAATATTGTGCAGAAATGGTTTGAGAAACATAGTTCAGACTTCCAGCATGCCGATTGAACTCCGAATGGCGACGGTGTCTTCCGAGATGACAATGCGCCGAACCACAGGTCCAATATTGTGCAGAAATGGTTTGAGAAACATAGTTCAGACTTCCAGCATGCCGATTGAACTCCGAATGGCGACGGTGTCTTCCGAGATGACAATGCGCCGAACCACAGGTCCAATATTGTGCAGAAATGGTTTGAGAAACATAGTTCAGACTTCCAGCATGCCGATTGAACTCCGAATGGCGACGGTGTCTTCCGAGATGACAATGCGCCGAACCACAGGTCCAATATTGTGCAGAAATGGTTTGAGAAACATAGTTCAGACTTCCAGCATGCCGATTGAACTCCGAATGGCGACGGTGTCTTCCGAGATGACAATGCGCCGAACCACAGGTCCAATATTGTGCAGAAATGGTTTGAGAAACATAGTTCAGACTTCCAGCATGCCGATTGAACTCCGAATGGCGACGGTGTCTTCCGAGATGACAATGCGCCGAACCACAGGTCCAATATTGTGCAGAAATGGTTTGAGAAACACAGTTCAGACTTCCAGCATGCCGATTGAACTCCGAATGGCGACGGTGTCTTCCGAGATGACAATGCGCCGAACCACAGGTCCAATATTGTGCAGAAATGGTTTGAGAAACATAGTTCAGACTTCCAGCATGCCGATTGAACTCCGAATGGCGACGGTGTCTTCCGAGATGACAATGCGCCGAACCACAGGTCCAATATTGTGCAGAAATGGTTTGAGAAACATAGTTCAGACTTCCAGCATGCCGATTGAACTCCGAATGGCGACGGTGTCTTCCGAGATGACAATGCGCCGAACCACAGGTCCAATATTGTGCAGAAATGGTTTGAGAAACATAGTTCAGACTTCCAGCATGCCGATTGAACTCCGAATGGCGACGGTGTCTTCCGAGATGACAATGCGCCGAACCACAGGTCCAATATTGTGCAGAAATGGTTTGAGAAACACAGTTCAGACTTCCAGCATGCCGATTGAACTCCGAATGGCGACGGTGTCTTCCGAGATGACAATGCGCCGAACCACAGGTCCAATATTGTGCAGAAATGGTTTGAGAAACATAGTTCAGACTTCCAGCATGCCGATTGAACTCCGAATGGCGACGGTGTCTTCCGAGATGACAATGCGCCGAACCACAGGTCCAATATTGTGCAGAAATGGTTTGAGAAACACAGTTCAGACTTCCAGCATGCCGATTGAACTCCGAATGGCGACGGTGTCTTCCGAGATGACAATGCGCCGAACCACAGGTCCAATATTGTGCAGAAATGGTTTGAGAAACATAGTTCAGACTTCCAGCATGCCGATTGAACTCCGAATGGCGACGGTGTCTTCCGAGATGACAATGCGCCGAACCACAGGTCCAATATTGTGCAGAAATGGTTTGAGAAACATAGTTCAGACTTCCAGCATGCCGATTGAACTCCGAATGGCGACGGTGTCTTCCGAGATGACAATGCGCCGAACCACAGGTCCAATATTGTGCAGAAATGGTTTGAGAAACATAGTTCAGACTTCCAGCATGCCGATTGAACTCCGAATGGCGACGGTGTCTTCCGAGATGACAATGCGCCGAACCACAGGTCCAATATTGTGCAGAAATGGTTTGAGAAACACAGTTCAGACTTCCAGCATGCCGATTGAACTCCGAATGGCGACGGTGTCTTCCGAGATGACAATGCGCCGAACCACAGGTCCAATATTGTGCAGAAATGGTTTGAGAAACATAGTTCAGACTTCCAGCATGCCGATTGAACTCCGAATGGCGACGGTGTCTTCCGAGATGACAATGCGCCGAACCACAGGTCCAATATTGTGCAGAAATGGTTTGAGAAACACAGTTCAGACTTCCAGCATGCCGATTGAACTCCGAATGGCGACGGTGTCTTCCGAGATGACAATGCGCCGAACCACAGGTCCAATATTGTGCAGAAATGGTTTGAGAAACATAGTTCAGACTTCCAGCATGCCGATTGAACTCCGAATGGCGACGGTGTCTTCCGAGATGACAATGCGCCGAACCACAGGTCCAATATTGTGCAGAAATGGTTTGAGAAACACAGTTCAGACTTCCAGCATGCCGATTGAACTCCGAATGGCGACGGTGTCTTCCGAGATGACAATGCGCCGAACCACAGGTCCAATATTGTGCAGAAATGGTTTGAGAAACACAGTTCAGACTTCCAGCATGCCGATTGAACTCCGAATGGCGACGGTGTCTTCCGAGATGACAATGCGCCGAACCACAGGTCCAATATTGTGCAGAAATGGTTTGAGAAACATAGTTCAGACTTCCAGCATGCCGATTGAACTCCGAATGGCGACGGTGTCTTCCGAGATGACAATGCGCCGAACCACAGGTCCAATATTGTGCAGAAATGGTTTGAGAAACACAGTTCAGACTTCCAGCATGCCGATTGAACTCCGAATGGCGACGGTGTCTTCCGAGATGACAATGCGCCGAACCACAGGTCCAATATTGTGCAGAAATGGTTTGAGAAACATAGTTCAGACTTCCAGCATGCCGATTGAACTCCGAATGGCGACGGTGTCTTCCGAGATGACAATGCGCCGAACCACAGGTCCAATATTGTGCAGAAATGGTTTGAGAAACACAGTTCAGACTTCCAGCATGCCGATTGAACTCCGAATGGCGACGGTGTCTTCCGAGATGACAATGCGCCGAACCACAGGTCCAATATTGTGCAGAAATGGTTTGAGAAACACAGTTCAGACTTCCAGCATGCCGATTGAACTCCGAATGGCGACGGTGTCTTCCGAGATGACAATGCGCCGAACCACAGGTCCAATATTGTGCAGAAATGGTTTGAGAAACACAGTTCAGACTTCCAGCATGCCGATTGAACTCCGAATGGCGACGGTGTCTTCCGAGATGACAATGCGCCGAACCACAGGTCCAATATTGTGCAGAAATGGTTTGAGAAACACAGTTCAGACTTCCAGCATGCCGATTGAACTCCGAATGGCGACGGTGTCTTCCGAGATGACAATGCGCCGAACCACAGGTCCAATATTGTGCAGAAATGGTTTGAGAAACACAGTTCAGACTTCCAGCATGCCGATTGAACTCCGAATGGCGACGGTGTCTTCCGAGATGACAATGCGCCGAACCACAGGTCCAATATTGTGCAGAAATGGTTTGAGAAACATAGTTCAGACTTCCAGCATGCCGATTGAACTCCGAATGGCGACGGTGTCTTCCGAGATGACAATGCGCCGAACCACAGGTCCAATATTGTGCAGAAATGGTTTGAGAAACACAGTTCAGACTTCCAGCATGCCGATTGAACTCCGAATGGCGACGGTGTCTTCCGAGATGACAATGCGCCGAACCACAGGTCCAATATTGTGCAGAAATGGTTTGAGAAACATAGTTCAGACTTCCAGCATGCCGATTGAACTCCGAATGGCGACGGTGTCTTCCGAGATGACAATGCGCCGAACCACAGGTCCAATATTGTGCAGAAATGGTTTGAGAAACATAGTTCAGACTTCCAGCATGCCGATTGAACTCCGAATGGCGACGGTGTCTTCCGAGATGACAATGCGCCGAACCACAGGTCCAATATTGTGCAGAAATGGTTTGAGAAACACAGTTCAGACTTCCAGCATGCCGATTGAACTCCGAATGGCGACGGTGTCTTCCGAGATGACAATGCGCCGAACCACAGGTCCAATATTGTGCAGAAATGGTTTGAGAAACACAGTTCAGACTTCCAGCATGCCGATTGAACTCCGAATGGCGACGGTGTCTTCCGAGATGACAATGCGCCGAACCACAGGTCCAATATTGTGCAGAAATGGTTTGAGAAACATAGTTCAGACTTCCAGCATGCCGATTGAACTCCGAATGGCGACGGTGTCTTCCGAGATGACAATGCGCCGAACCACAGGTCCAATATTGTGCAGAAATGGTTTGAGAAACATAGTTCAGACTTCCAGCATGCCGATTGAACTCCGAATGGCGACGGTGTCTTCCGAGATGACAATGCGCCGAACCACAGGTCCAATATTGTGCAGAAATGGTTTGAGAAACACAGTTCAGACTTCCAGCATGCCGATTGAACTCCGAATGGCGACGGTGTCTTCCGAGATGACAATGCGCCGAACCACAGGTCCAATATTGTGCAGAAATGGTTTGAGAAACACAGTTCAGACTTCCAGCATGCCGATTGAACTCCGAATGGCGACGGTGTCTTCCGAGATGACAATGCGCCGAACCACAGATCCAATATTGTGCAGAAATGGTTTGAGAAACACAGTTCAGACTTCCAGCATGCCGATTGAACTCCGAATGGCGACGGTGTCTTCCGAGATGACAATGCGCCGAACCACAGGTCCAATATTGTGCAGAAATGGTTTGAGAAACACAGTTCAGACTTCCAGCATGCCGATTGAACTCCGAATGGCGACGGTGTCTTCCGAGATGACAATGCGCCGAACCACAGGTCCAATATTGTGCAGAAATGGTTTGAGAAACACAGTTCAGACTTCCAGCATGCCGATTGAACTCCGAATGGCGACGGTGTCTTCCGAGATGACAATGCGCCGAACCACAGGTCCAATATTGTGCAGAAATGGTTTGAGAAACACAGTTCAGACTTCCAGCATGCCGATTGAACTCCGAATGGCGACGGTGTCTTCCGAGATGACAATGCGCCGAACCACAGGTCCAATATTGTGCAGAAATGGTTTGAGAAACACAGTTCAGACTTCCAGCATGCCGATTGAACTCCGAATGGCGACGGTGTCTTCCGAGATGACAATGCGCCGAACCACAGGTCCAATATTGTGCAGAAATGGTTTGAGAAACATAGTTCAGACTTCCAGCATGCCGATTGAACTCCGAATGGCGACGGTGTCTTCCGAGATGACAATGCGCCGAACCACAGGTCCAATATTGTGCAGAAATGGTTTGAGAAACACAGTTCAGACTTCCAGCATGCCGATTGAACTCCGAATGGCGACGGTGTCTTCCGAGATGACAATGCGCCGAACCACAGGTCCAATATTGTGCAGAAATGGTTTGAGAAACACAGTTCAGACTTCCAGCATGCCGATTGAACTCCGAATGGCGACGGTGTCTTCCGAGATGACAATGCGCCGAACCACAGGTCCAATATTGTGCAGAAATGGTTTGAGAAACACAGTTCAGACTTCCAGCATGCCGATTGAACTCCGAATGGCGACGGTGTCTTCCGAGATGACAATGCGCCGAACCACAGGTCCAATATTGTGCAGAAATGGTTTGAGAAACACAGTTCAGACTTCCAGCATGCCGATTGAACTCCGAATGGCGACGGTGTCTTCCGAGATGACAATGCGCCGAACCACAGGTCCAATATTGTGCAGAAATGGTTTGAGAAACACAGTTCAGACTTCCAGCATGCCGATTGAACTCCGAATGGCGACGGTGTCTTCCGAGATGACAATGCGCCGAACCACAGGTCCAATATTGTGCAGAAATGGTTTGAGAAACACAGTTCAGACTTCCAGCATGCCGATTGAACTCCGAATGGCGACGGTGTCTTCCGAGATGACAATGCGCCGAACCACAGGTCCAATATTGTGCAGAAATGGTTTGAGAAACACAGTTCAGACTTCCAGCATGCCGATTGAACTCCGAATGGCGACGGTGTCTTCCGAGATGACAATGCGCCGAACCACAGGTCCAATGTTGTGCAGAAATGGTTTGAGAAACACAGTTCAGACTTCCAGCATGCCGATTGAACTCCGAATGGCGACGGTGTCTTCCGAGATGACAATGCGCCGAACCACAGGTCCAATATTGTGCAGAAATGGTTTGAGAAACACAGTTCAGACTTCCAGCATGCCGATTGAACTCCGAATGGCGACGGTGTCTTCCGAGATGACAATGCGCCGAACCACAGGTCCAATATTGTGCAGAAATGGTTTGAGAAACACAGTTCAGACTTCCAGCATGCCGATTGAACTCCGAATGGCGACGGTGTCTTCCGAGATGACAATGCGCCGAACCACAGGTCCAATATTGTGCAGAAATGGTTTGAGAAACACAGTTCAGACTTCCAGCATGCCGATTGAACTCCGAATGGCGACGGTGTCTTCCGAGATGACAATGCGCCGAACCACAGGTCCAATACTGTGCAGGAAATGGTTTGAGAAACATAGTTCAGACTTCCAGCATGCCGATTGAACTCCGAATGGCGACGGTGTCTTCCGAGATGACAATGCGCCGAACCACAGGTCCAATATTGTGCAGAAATGGTTTGAGAAACATAGTTCAGACTTCCAGCATGCCGATTGAACTCCGAATGGCGACGGTGTCTTCCGAGATGACAATGCGCCGAACCACAGGTCCAATATTGTGCAGAAATGGTTTGAGAAACATAGTTCAGACTTCCAGCATGCCGATTGAACTCCGAATGGCGACGGTGTCTTCCGAGATGACAATGCGCCGAACCACAGGTCCAATATTGTGCAGAAATGGTTTGAGAAACATAGTTCAGACTTCCAGCATGCCGATTGAACTCCGAATGGCGACGGTGTCTTCCGAGATGACAATGCGCCGAACCACAGGTCCAATATTGTGCAGAAATGGTTTGAGAAACATAGTTCAGACTTCCAGCATGCCGATTGAACTCCGAATGGCGACGGTGTCTTCCGAGATGACAATGCGCCGAACCACAGGTCCAATATTGTGCAGAAATGGTTTGAGAAACACAGTTCAGACTTCCAGCATGCCGATTGAACTCCGAATGGCGACGGTGTCTTCCGAGATGACAATGCGCCGAACCACAGGTCCAATATTGTGCAGAAATGGTTTGAGAAACATAGTTCAGACTTCCAGCATGCCGATTGAACTCCGAATGGCGACGGTGTCTTCCGAGATGACAATGCGCCGAACCACAGGTCCAATATTGTGCAGAAATGGTTTGAGAAACACAGTTCAGACTTCCAGCATGCCGATTGAACTCCGAATGGCGACGGTGTCTTCCGAGATGACAATGCGCCGAACCACAGGTCCAATATTGTGCAGAAATGGTTTGAGAAACACAGTTCAGACTTCCAGCATGCCGATTGAACTCCGAATGGCGACGGTGTCTTCCGAGATGACAATGCGCCGAGCCACAGGTCCAATGTTGTGCAGAAATGGTTTGAGAAACACAGTTCAGAATTCCAGCATGCCGATTGAACTCCGAATGGCGACGGTGTCTTCCGAGATGACAATGCGCCGAACCACAGGTCCAATATTGTGCAGAAATGGTTTGAGAAACATAGTTCAGACTTCCAGCATGCCGATTGAACTCCGAATGGCGACGGTGTCTTCCGAGATGACAATGCGCCGAACCACAGGTCCAATATTGTGCAGAAATGGTTTGAGAAACATAGTTCAGACTTCCAGCATGCCGATTGAACTCCGAATGGCGACGGTGTCTTCCGAGATGACAATGCGCCGAACCACAGGTCCAATATTGTGCAGAAATGGTTTGAGAAACACAGTTCAGACTTCCAGCATGCCGATTGAACTCCGAATGGCGACGGTGTCTTCCGAGATGACAATGCGCCGAACCACAGGTCCAATATTGTGCAGAAATGGTTTGAGAAACACAGTTCAGACTTCCAGCATGCCGATTGAACTCCGAATGGCGACGGTGTCTTCCGAGATGACAATGCGCCGAGCCACAGATCCAATGTTGTGCAGAAATGGTTTGAGAAACACAGTTCAGACTTCCAGCATGCCGATTGAACTCCGAATGGCGACGGTGTCTTCCGAGATGACAATGCGCCGAACCACAGGTCCAATGTTGTGCAGAAATGGTTTGAGAAACACAGTTCAGACTTCCAGCATGCCGATTGAACTCCGAATGGCGACGGTGTCTTCCGAGATGACAATGCGCCGAACCACAGGTCCAATATTGTGCAGAAATGGTTTGAGAAACACAGTTCAGACTTCCAGCATGCCGATTGAACTCCGAATGGCGACGGTGTCTTCCGAGATGACAATGCGCCGAACCACAGGTCCAATATTGTGCAGAAATGGTTTGAGAAACATAGTTCAGACTTCCAGCATGCCGATTAAACTCCGAATGGCGACGGTGTCTTCCGAGATGACAATGCGCCGAACCACAGGTCCAATATTGTGCAGAAATGGTTTGAGAAACATAGTTCAGACTTCCAGCATGCCGATTGAACTCCGAATGGCGACGGTGTCTTCCGAGATGACAATGCGCCGAACCACAGGTCCAATATTGTGCAGAAATGGTTTGAGAAACACAGTTCAGACTACCAGCATGCCGATTGAACTCCGAATGGCGACGGTGTCTTCCGAGATGACAATGCGCCGAACCACAGGTCCAATATTGTGCAGAAATGGTTTGAGAAACACAGTTCAGACTTCCAGCATGCCGATTGAACTCCGAATGGCGACGGTGTCTTCCGAGATGACAATGCGCCGAGCCACAGGTCCAATGTTGTGCAGAAATGGTTTGAGAAACACAGTTCAGACTTCCAGCATGCCGATTGAACTCCGAATGGCGACGGTGTCTTCCGAGATGACAATGCGCCGAACCACAGGTCCAATATTGTGCAGAAATGGTTTGAGAAACATAGTTCAGACTTCCAGCATGCCGATTGAACTCCGAATGGCGACGGTGTCTTCCGAGATGACAATGCGCCGAACCACAGGTCCAATATTGTGCAGAAATGGTTTGAGAAACACAGTTCAGACTTCCAGCATGCCGATTGAACTCCGAATGGCGACGGTGTCTTCCGAGATGACAATGCGCCGAACCACAGGTCCAATATTGTGCAGAAATGGTTTGAGAAACACAGTTCAGACTTCCAGCATGCCGATTGAACTCCGAATGGCGACGGTGTCTTCCGAGATGACAATGCGCCGAGCCACAGGTCCAATGTTGTGCAGAAATGGTTTGAGAAACACAGTTCAGAATTCCAGCATGCCGATTGAACTCCGAATGGCGACGGTGTCTTCCGAGATGACAATGCGCCGAACCACAGGTCCAATGTTGTGCAGAAATGGTTTGAGAAACACAGTTCAGACTTCCAGCATGCCGATTGAACTCCGAATGGCGACGGTGTCTTCCGAGATGACAATGCGCCGAGCCACAGGTCCAATGTTGTGCAGAAATGGTTTGAGAAACACAGTTCAGACTTCCAGCATGCCGATTGAACTCCGAATGGCGACGGTGTCTTCCGAGATGACAATGCGCCGAACCACAGGTCCAATACTGTGCAGGAATGGTTTGAGAAACATAGTTCAGACTTCCAGCATGCCGATTGAACTCCGAATGGCGACGGTGTCTTCCGAGATGACAATGCGCCGAACCACAGGTCCAATATTGTGCAGAAATGGTTTGAGAAACATAGTTCAGACTTCCAGCATGCCGATTGAACTCCGAATGGCGACGGTGTCTTCCGAGATGACAATGCGCCGAACCACAGGTCCAATATTGTGCAGAAATGGTTTGAGAAACACAGTTCAGACTTCCAGCATGCCGATTGAACTCCGAATGGCGACGGTGTCTTCCGAGATGACAATGCGCCGAACCACAGGTCCAATATTGTGCAGAAATGGTTTGAGAAACACAGTTCAGACTTCCAGCATGCCGATTGAACTCCGAATGGCGACGGTGTCTTCCGAGATGACAATGCGCCGAGCCACAGGTCCAATGTTGTGCAGAAATGGTTTGAGAAACACAGTTCAGAATTCCAGCATGCCGATTGAACTCCGAATGGCGACGGTGTCTTCCGAGATGACAATGCGCCGAACCACAGGTCCAATGTTGTGCAGAAATGGTTTGAGAAACACAGTTCAGACTTCCAGCATGCCGATTGAACTCCGAATGGCGACGGTGTCTTCCGAGATGACAATGCGCCGAGCCACAGGTCCAATGTTGTGCAGAAATGGTTTGAGAAACACAGTTCAGACTTCCAGCATGCCGATTGAACTCCGAATGGCGACGGTGTCTTCCGAGATGACAATGCGCCGAACCACAGGTCCAATACTGTGCAGGAATGGTTTGAGAAACATAGTTCAGACTTCCAGCATGCCGATTGAACTCCGAATGGCGACGGTGTCTTCCGAGATGACAATGCGCCGAACCACAGGTCCAATATTGTGCAGAAATGGTTTGAGAAACATAGTTCAGACTTCCAGCATGCCGATTGAACTCCGAATGGCGACGGTGTCTTCCGAGATGACAATGCGCCGAACCACAGGTCCAATATTGTGCAGAAATGGTTTGAGAAACATAGTTCAGACTTCCAGCATGCCGATTGAACTCCGAATGGCGACGGTGTCTTCCGAGATGACAATGCGCCGAACCACAGGTCCAATATTGTGCAGAAATGGTTTGAGAAACATAGTTCAGACTTCCAGCATGCCGATTGAACTCCGAATGGCGACGGTGTCTTCCGAGATGACAATGCGCCGAACCACAGGTCCAATATTGTGCAGAAATGGTTTGAGAAACATAGTTCAGACTTCCAGCATGCCGATTGAACTCCGAATGGCGACGGTGTCTTCCGAGATGACAATGCGCCGAACCACAGGTCCAATATTGTGCAGAAATGGTTTGAGAAACATAGTTCAGACTTCCAGCATGCCGATTGAACTCCGAATGGCGACGGTGTCTTCCGAGATGACAATGCGCCGAACCACAGGTCCAATATTGTGCAGAAATGGTTTGAGAAACACAGTTCAGACTTCCAGCATGCCGATTGAACTCCGAATGGCGACGGTGTCTTCCGAGATGACAATGCGCCGAACCACAGGTCCAATATTGTGCAGAAATGGTTTGAGAAACACAGTTCAGACTTCCAGCATGCCGATTGAACTCCGAATGGCGACGGTGTCTTCCGAGATGACAATGCGCCGAACCACAGGTCCAATATTGTGCAGAAATGGTTTGAGAAACACAGTTCAGACTTCCAGCATGCCGATTGAACTCCGAATGGCGACGGTGTCTTCCGAGATGACAATGCGCCGAAGCCACAGGTCCAATGTTGTGCAGAAATGGTTTGAGAAACACAGTTCAGAATTCCAGCATGCCGATTGAACTCCGAATGGCGACGGTGTCTTCCGAGATGACAATGCGAACCACAGGTCCAATGTTGTGCAGAAATGGTTTGAGAAACACAGTTCAGACTTCCAGCATGCCGATTGAACTCCGAATGGCGACGGTGTCTTCCGAGATGACAATGCGCCGAGCCACAGGTCCAATGTTGTGCAGAAATGGTTTGAGAAACACAGTTCAGACTTCCAGCATGCCGATTGAACTCCGAATGGCGACGGTGTCTTCCGAGATGACAATGCGCCGAACCACAGGTCCAATGTTGTGCAGGAATGGTTTGAGAAACATAGTTCAGACTTCCAGCATGCCGATTGAACTCCGAATGGCGACGGTGTCTTCCGAGATGACAATGCGCCGAACCACAGGTCCAATATTGTGCAGAAATGGTTTGAGAAACATAGTTCAGACTTCCAGCATGCCGATTGAACTCCGAATGGCGACGGTGTCTTCCGAGATGACAATGCGCCGAACCACAGGTCCAATATTGTGCAGAAATGGTTTGAGAAACATAGTTCAGACTTCCAGCATGCCGATTGAACTCCGAATGGCGACGGTGTCTTCCGAGATGACAATGCGCCGAACCACAGGTCCAATATTGTGCAGAAATGGTTTGAGAAACATAGTTCAGACTTCCAGCATGCCGATTGAACTCCGAATGGCGACGGTGTCTTCCGAGATGACAATGCGCCGAACCACAGGTCCAATATTGTGCAGAAATGGTTTGAGAAACATAGTTCAGACTTCCAGCATGCCGATTGAACTCCGAATGGCGACGGTGTCTTCCGAGATGACAATGCGCCGAACCACAGGTCCAATATTGTGCAGAAATGGTTTGAGAAACATAGTTCAGACTTCCAGCATGCCGATTGAACTCCGAATGGCGACGGTGTCTTCCGAGATGACAATGCGCCGAACCACAGGTCCAATATTGTGCAGAAATGGTTTGAGAAACATAGTTCAGACTTCCAGCATGCCGATTGAACTCCGAATGGCGACGGTGTCTTCCGAGATGACAATGCGCCGAACCACAGGTCCAATATTGTGCAGAAATGGTTTGAGAAACATAGTTCAGACTTCCAGCATGCCGATTGAACTCCGAATGGCGACGGTGTCTTCCGAGATGACAATGCGCCGAACCACAGGTCCAATATTGTGCAGAAATGGTTTGAGAAACACAGTTCAGACTTCCAGCATGCCGATTGAACTCCGAATGGCGACGGTGTCTTCCGAGATGACAATGCGCCGAACCACAGGTCCAATATTGTGCAGAAATGGTTTGAGAAACACAGTTCAGACTTCCAGCATGCCGATTGAACTCCGAATGGCGACGGTGTCTTCCGAGATGACAATGCGCCGAACCACAGGTCCAATGTTGTGCAGAAATGGTTTGAGAAACACAGTTCAGACTTCCAGCATGCCGATTGAACTCCGAATGGCGACGGTGTCTTCCGAGATGACAATGCGCCGAACCACAGGTCCAATATTGTGCAGAAATGGTTTGAGAAACATAGTTCAGACTTCCAGCATGCCGATTGAACTCCGAATGGCGACGGTGTCTTCCGAGATGACAATGCGCCGAACCACAGGTCCAATATTGTGCAGAAATGGTTTGAGAAACATAGTTCAGACTTCCAGCATGCCGATTGAACTCCGAATGGCGACGGTGTCTTCCGAGATGACAATGCGCCGAACCACAGGTCCAATATTGTGCAGAAATGGTTTGAGAAACATAGTTCAGACTTCCAGCATGCCGATTGAACTCCGAATGGCGACGGTGTCTTCCGAGATGACAATGCGCCGAACCACAGGTCCAATATTGTGCAGAAATGGTTTGAGAAACATAGTTCAGACTTCCAGCATGCCGATTGAACTCCGAATGGCGACGGTGTCTTCCGAGATGACAATGCGCCGAACCACAGGTCCAATATTGTGCAGAAATGGTTTGAGAAACATAGTTCAGACTTCCAGCATGCCGATTGAACTCCGAATGGCGACGGTGTCTTCCGAGATGACAATGCGCCGAACCACAGGTCCAATATTGTGCAGAAATGGTTTGAGAAACATAGTTCAGACTTCCAGCATGCCGATTGAACTCCGAATGGCGACGGTGTCTTCCGAGATGACAATGCGCCGAACCACAGGTCCAATATTGTGCAGAAATGGTTTGAGAAACATAGTTCAGACTTCCAGCATGCCGATTGAACTCCGAATGGCGACGGTGTCTTCCGAGATGACAATGCGCCGAACCACAGGTCCAATATTGTGCAGAAATGGTTTGAGAAACATAGTTCAGACTTCCAGCATGCCGATTGAACTCCGAATGGCGACGGTGTCTTCCGAGATGACAATGCGCCGAACCACAGGTCCAATATTGTGCAGAAATGGTTTGAGAAACATAGTTCAGACTTCCAGCATGCCGATTGAACTCCGAATGGCGACGGTGTCTTCCGAGATGACAATGCGCCGAACCACAGGTCCAATATTGTGCAGAAATGGTTTGAGAAACATAGTTCAGACTTCCAGCATGCCGATTGAACTCCGAATGGCGACGGTGTCTTCCGAGATGACAATGCGCCGAACCACAGGTCCAATATTGTGCAGAAATGGTTTGAGAAACACAGTTCAGACTTCCAGCATGCCGATTGAACTCCGAATGGCGACGGTGTCTTCCGAGATGACAATGCGCCGAACCACAGGTCCAATATTGTGCAGGAATGGTTTGAGAAACACAGTTCAGACTTCCAGCATACCGATTGGACTTCGAATGGCGACGGTGTCTTCCGAGATGACAATGCGCCGAACCACAGGTCCAATATTGTGCAGAAATGGTTTGAGAAACATAGTTCAGACTTCCAGCATGCCGATTGAACTCCGAATGGCGACGGTGTCTTCCGAGATGACAATGCGCCGAACCACAGGTCCAATGTTGTGCAGGATTGGATTGAGAAACACAGTTCAGACTTCCAGTATATCGATTGGCATCCAAACTCCCCCGATATCAATCTCATAGAGGACTTGTGAGACACTATGGAACGCCATATCTGGCGTCTGGATACACCAATCCTCCCCATACCTGCATTGCGCCGCCCCAGTGGCGCAGTGGTCTAAGCGATGGACTCTGATCATTCGTCCGAAAGGGGTCCGGGTTCGAATCCCGGTGAGGCATGGATGTTGTGTTTGTCTTACGGCACTGGCTCTCTCCCTTCCCTGGAACCAGTGGCTCTAAATTAGGTACGGGTGACTGCTTATTGCCTATTGAGTTGCTCACGGTGTGGTCGTTAAACCTCCAATAAAAAAACAAAAAAACCTGTATTGAAGGCAGCGTTACACACAGCTTAGTTGGCCATACATTCCAAATGCTTTCGGCATCTTATTGAATCGATACAACGTCGGATTGCTATTGTACAGAAGGCGAAAACAGAACCCACGAAGTATTAGGTAAATATTCATAATTCAGTGGTCACTCAGTATGTAGCCATATTATCATGGAGTCTTCCCTTACTAACGATGGACGTGGCCAACAGCTCGATATTCAACTTATGATTTTATACGTATGTATGGAAATGTTATCACAGAGACCGAAGTCAGAGCTTGTAGTATGCAGTTTGCAGTAAGTAAACTTCTAGAGGTTCAGTTGCACATCATTAGAAAGTTCACAAAGCTATAGGCATATCATCATTGTCAACCATTATCAATCCACTGCTGGACGAAGGTCTCCCCAAGTTTCCTCCACAACGGTCTGTCTTGTGCCAGTCTCCTCCATGTCACTCCCGCATACTTTCGAATTTCATCCACCCATCTTCCATGTGGTCTTCTTCTGAATCTTTTCCTGTCCCTTGCAATCCAATCTAAAATTTCGGCTGTCCATCGATGGTCTGTCCTTCTGGCGGTATGCCCAGCCCATTGCCATTTCAGGGATTTAACTCTGATCATGATGTCTTCCACTCTTGTCATTTTTCTGATCCACGAGTTCCTCTTATCTCTCATGGTTACACCAAGCATGCACCTCTCCATGCTCATTGAGTTGTCTACAGCCTTTGTATGTCTCTTTTAGTTAAGGTCCACGTCTCTGCACCATACGTAAGCACTGGAAGGATGCATTGATCAAACACTTTTCTTTTAAGACATAATGGCATATTGCTCTTGCAAATTATGCTGTTTCTTCCAAAAGCTCTCCAGGCAAGTTTTGTACGCCGATTAATTTCTTCATCAATGTGACCCTCACTTGATATCTGCTGTCCAAGATAAACGTACGTGTCTGTTATCACCAGCTTTTCTCCATCAATCGATTCGATAAATCTTCATTTCTTGTAAAAGCATTGAACATCACTTTTGTCTTCTGAAAGTTCATTTTTAATCCCACTTCTTTACTCTTGTCAGCAAGTTCCTGGATCATAATCTGCAGCTTTGATGGGGTAGTTGCAAAAATGACTACGTCATCAGCAAAACGAAGGTGGGTTAGATAATCTCCATTCATCTTTATCCCTTTGTTTTCCCAGTTGAGTGATTGAAAGACATTTTCCAATGTGGCATTTAAGAGCTTCGGAGATAGGGCGTCACCTTGTCTCACTCCCTTTCCAATTTTTATGTGTGTTGTATTTTCAAACAGCAGAATCTTTGCAGTTGCATTTTCATAGATGTTATTAATATTATTAATATATGCATCTTCAATACCGCAGGATTTTAGAGCCGTCGCCCCGGTGGCGCAGTGGTCTAAGCGATGGCCTCTGATCATTCGTCCAAAAGGGGTCCGGGTTCGAATCCCGATGAGGTATGGATGTTGTGTTTGTCTTACGGCACTGCATGGTTCTCTCCCTTCCCTGGAACCAGTGACCCTAAATTAGGGACGGGCGACTGCTTATAGCCCATTGAGTTGCTCATGGTGGTCGTTAAACCTCCAATAAAAAAAAAAAAAATTCAGAGCCATTGTAACTGCTGATGGTTTCACCGAATCAAAGGCTTTTTCATAATCAAAAAAAGCCATGCACAATGGAAGTTCATATTCCCTCGCTCTTTCAATTAGTTCTCTCAGTACGTGGATATGATCTATTGTGCTGTAGCCGCTCCTGAATCCAGCTTGTTCTCTCGGTTGAGCCATGTCCAGTGTTACCTTCAAACGGTGTGAAAGAACTTTAGTGAAGATTTTATAAACCACTGATAGGAGGCTGATAGGTCTGTAGTTCCTGAGATCCTCAATGTCACCTTTTTTATGTAGCAGGATGATTGTAGCGTTGTTCCAATCCAGGGGAATCATCCCTTCGCTAAGGCATCGAGTGAAAATTTGGGCGAGGGCTGCTTCGATTTCTCCACTTGCTTCTTGTATGATGTCTACAGTAATTCCATCTTCTCCTGGAACTTTTGCCCGCCTTATGTTCTTGATTGCATGTGCAACTTCTGCTGGGAAAACTGGAAGAACTCTGGTACTGGTACCTTTCATGATGTCTGGAGTACATGTATCATCCCTTTTGTATAATTTGGAGTAGAAATCTTTCACTCTTGTCAAAATTTCGCCTCTATTTCTTGTTACAGAACCATCCTCTTTTCTCAGTGCCATAATCTGTTTTCTTCCCTTACTGAGATGTCCCTTTGCTATCTTTAGGCTTTGGTTGTTTTCAATTGCTTTCCTCACTAGTTCACAGTTGAATTTCCTTACGACTTCAGTGATACTTTTTCGGGCTGTCTTGCATAGCTCTATATATTCCACTTTGGAAGTCACACCTTCATTAGTTGTCCTCATCTCTCTTCTTTTTGCATCAACATTTTGGTTTTTCTTGATAATTTGTTCACATGCAACTTGTTCTTAGACCCAGCTAATTTTGTTGCTGTTTCCATAAGAGCTTTGGTTTCTTTTCTGTTAACTTCAGAAATATCCACTTCTTCCGATGTTAGGCCTTCTAAAGCAGAGAATCTGTTCTTCAGCTCCAACTTGAAGGCATTATGGTGTTTTTTAAGGTTGGTTATGTCAATACATTTTGTTTGTCTTATGAGCTTTCCACGTTCGAGTTTAGTGTTGAGGTGCATCTTACATCTCTTGTTTAGCACACTGCCGTCTTCTATGACGAATTTTTTGTAACACATAATAAAATCAATTTCACTTGTCGTCCCATTTGGATGTCTCCATGTCAATTTCCTGTGCGGCTTTTTCTTCAAAAAGGAGTTCATGATGAAAACCCCTTCTGTCTCTGCAAACTCAACGAGAGTATTTCCACGCTGGTTTCTGTTGCCGTGACCGAATTTACCTACTGAAGTTTCATTCTGTTGCCGTTGCCCTATTTTTGCATTGAAATCTCCCATAATTATTTTCAAGTGGTGCTTACCTTTATTATTTAGATGACGAATTTCCTCATAAAATTCTTCAATTTCTTCTTCAGGATGACTTGTGGTGGGTGCATAAGTTTGAATAATCTGAGCCTGGTATCTTCTCGAGAGTTGGATAACGAGTCGTGCAGCTCTGTCAGAGGAACTTTCAACTTCTACAACTTTATCCTTCAGTTTCTTGTTTATTATAAATCCAACACCACTTGTTCTGCCTGTATCTGTCCCACGATAGTAGAAGAGATGTCCACTTTTCAGTTCAATAAGATCTTCTCCTTTTCTCCTTACCTCACTTAGCCCGACGATGTCCCACTTGATCCTTTGTAGTTCCTCTTCCAATTCAAGAAGCCTAGAATCAGAAGATTGGGAGCGTCCATTATACGTAGCCAAGGTCAGCATCAGATGGCAGCCTAGTCCGGTCTTCCGGGGATTCTTAGCACCCTCTGCCTTCATGTCGCACTGGCCGCTGCCTTGGCCAGGTACATTCCAGCTGTCGGAGACTGAAGACCAAGATTTAAGTTGTGGAGTCATTTTGGAGGGGTTTGGCCATAACTCACCACGCTGGGCCAAGAGGGTTGGTGAGTGTGGGATAGCATTTCCTCTAATCCCGATGGTATAGTTATGCCGCTATTGGCGGTCGTCAGAGTCCCTTTAGTGGGAGCAGGATGCACCACGAGAAAGCGGGGTTGACATTTGTCAAGGAGAGGCTGCGATGTTACGCATCACCTGACAGGCATATGCAATCCTTAAAAAAGGTACGCACACACGTCGGAAATATTAAATTCTGCGCTTCTGTGAGGGACATTAGAGCATACTACGTAAAATCACGATTTTTTACCCTGCGAAGTAGTAAGCTGCAAGCTTCGAAGTTTAGCTGATCTATCAAACTTCAAAAACTGTCTGATCTTGATCTCAGTACCTTGTTCTGATGACGATGGCTTTGGGGGGGGGGGATGGGGGGGGAGAATCTGCGAAAACTTGTTGTCTAACACCATTTCACCTCAGCCACAACCTGGATTGGTTGTTAAATATGATGTCTCTCTTGAGTGTCAATTTTAAAAGCGTTGCTTTATATCTGAGTGTAAATTTGGCCTTATCTATGTTTTGGATTGCTGGCAAGATATCTGACTACAGTCCGATGCATTGCACGGAGTAGCGTTTGGATGGTAGGTGATGACTTCAAAATGGTAGGTGATGACTTCAAAATATCAAAGTGAAAACTTGACCTTCTCTATGTTTTTGATTGCTGGCAAGATATCTGACTACAGTTCGATGCATTGCACGGAGTAGTGTTTGGATGGTAGGTGATGACTTCAAAATGAGACGATTAGTGACCTGTTCTCTACAGTTCAGGGAATAACGGGACAATATACCGTACATGTACGCTAGAGATCCGCCATCTCTATTTCTGTTACAAAGCAATCATGAAATTCCCCTAGAAGCATGTACTTTTCGTCTTTTTGGAAAAAGAGAAAGTCACTTTGGACGAAGTGAGCAAAGAGATGCAAGCAAGCATCAACTCTAAATTGCAAGGAACGGTTTGTCAAAAGCAATCCTAAAATGGAGGAGTTTTTTCCCTGGTTACCCAAGAGAAGACTCGCGAAGATTATTGTCTACGGTGTAGATGGAGAGCTCTCCAAGAGTGAAGTGGAAGAGGGTCTGCTTGTGCAGAATCCTGAAATAAGAAAAGTGAACTTCAAATTGAAGTTTTCAATAAAACGTGGGGGTGAAAGGCGTCACTGTGTGGCTGAGGTGGAGCTATAGCAATTCAAAAGCCTCATGAAAAGAGGTAAGATGAACCCAGGATGGACCATCAACTCGCAAAAGGAATACCTTAGGGAAGTCTGTTGCTTCAAGTGCAACGGATTTGGTTACTTTAATTACGCAGAAGTGTTTGATAGATGTACCAGGTGTGGTGAGACTGGACCCAAACTCTTCAAGGGTGAGGCAGGTCTCGAATGCATGGTCTGCGTGTGAGCAAACAACAGATTTAAACTCAAACTGGACACGGGACACTCCTGTCTAGACATGAAATGCTCCAGTCTGGTGAGAGAAGTGAGTCTGTTAAAACAATAGATTAATGATGGGTAAGCCCAGTGCTCAAGTTATCCAAGTACAGCTGTTAAATGCGCATCACGCCAGAGCCGCAACAGCCCAGTTTCAGGTAACAACGAGAGAACTTACAGCAAACGTACGGCTCCTCCAGCTGCAGTACACTTTCGAATGTAAAATCGTAGTGTTTCCCAGCTTCTCCCGACTCTTCTCCCCACGAGTAGACAAACCTTGGTAGCCACAGTAGTCATGGATAAAAGCCTCACGGTTCAGGAGCTGAAGTCTACCCCAAGCGTGGTAGCCATAGGGGTCGAAAGTGGAGAAATGAAGTGCCTCCTGGTGAACGGGTACGTGTACAGCTCACCATCCAGCAGCATTCTTGGGGTGGTAGATGAAATTGCTGGACTACTGATTCAACACCAAAGCCACGAAGTGGTGATCACGGGTGATTTTAATGTGAAAAGTCCCCTCTGAGGCAATGAACTGGAAAATAAACGGCGTAAATTACTGGTAGATTTCGCGAACTCGTCGAAACTGGTGATCGTCAACAATCCGGAGAGTCAACCAACGTTCCAGAGCGTTCGGGGCAACTCCTGGAGAGACCTGACCTTAACAAGAGTAACTGACAGATTCACAGTGCAGAACTGGAGGGTGCTGAACAACATCAGTTACAGTGACCACAAATGATAGGTTTTACAATAGGGATGGAATCTCTAGCACCTAAGAAAGAGAAAGAGGTACACGGCTCAGAACCTCAATTGGGTAGAACTTAAGGTTCAACTATTCGATCTTCTAGATCACAAAAAGAGTGACTATGTTAAAGACATAACAGATATGACCGAGCACTTCCAACTGCTCACGGAACATATACTTCTCATCTGTGAAAACATAAGGTAACAAGGGAATGGCTCTAGACCTAAGTTTCCCTGGTGGCAAGCAAATTAAGAGTACTTAGATCGAGAGCCAGAATCTGACGAAGGCGAATGCAAAGAGCTCGAACGGACACCAGAGAACGAGTAATTCTCAAACAGGAATACTTTTTTGAAAGAGTAAGCAGAGTACAAACGGGAATTGTTAGGATCTAAGAGAGCATACTGGAGGGAGTTGTGCGTATCGCAACCCATGGGATACCATACAAGATTGCTAGAGGATCACCGACCAGCCCTCTGTCTCTCAGCGTAATCAAAACGGATAATGGCACAACACCACCACCACGGGGGAAACGGTTGAGCCTATCCCGGACTTCCATTTCCCAGAGGACTAAGAGGAGGAGGACTCACCACGTTAAAGGGTTATTCGTGGCAGTAGTAGAGCACTCACTACAGGGCACGGTGGATGACCCTTATTTCACCAAAGACGAGGTAAAAGACGACTGGGAAGCTTAAACACTGGCAAAGCACTAGGTAAAGACGGATTAGACCTTAGTGTTATTAAGGAAGTTTACCATATTAATCCGGGGTAATTCGTGAGCTTACTAAAGGAGTGCCTAAAAAGAGGATGCTTCCCAGGAATCTGGAAGACAGCAGTACCAGTCCTCTTTAATAAGGTAGGTAAAAACAACTCTAATCCATCGGCATACGGGCCACTTTGCCTGCTCTCTGCCTGGAGCAAGGTATTGGATAAACTGGTAACTAACAGAGCATTCATTTCCTTAAGGGCCAAGGAAAGCTCGCTAATTACTAATTCGGCTTCCTACCAGAAAAAAGTACCACCCAGGCAACCCAAAGCCTCAGAGATATAATAAAGAGTTATAGGGGGAAATGGTATCATACCTGCCTATTCTCTTTAAACATTAGAGGGGCTTTCAACAGTGTCTGGTGGCCTCTGGTGCTCCATAGCCTTTAACAAATGGGCTTTCCCAGGAACTTGTTCCCGATAATAGCTGACTTTTTGTAGAGCAGGCGAATAGAATTTGACACAGATCAAAGTCAGTATGAGAGAAACTATCAAAGGGGATGTCGGCAAGGGTCCAACTCGGGTCCCTTGTGGTAGAACATAGTCGCAGACTCAGCTCTTAGTAACAACCTGCCGGAGTCTGTTGACACACGAGGGGCTGTCAAAAAGTTTTTATTATTGCCTAAAGCAAGTGGGAGTAGCGTAAAAATATTTACTGCGCGAAAGACACATGATATTGGCACGTGCGAATTATCCCGCGTGGTTGCAACGTGGAACACCGCTATGGCTCCGAAAAGAAAATGGCGCAGCCTGTGGAGCGAGTCGAATGGCGGGCGGTAATTCAGTTCCTGCATTTGAAGGGGCACAATGCCAAACAGATTCATGCTGAGTTCGTAAATGTATACGGAGACAGCGTCCCATCGTATGACACAGTGATAAAGTGGCGTAGACGCTTTCAATGTGGAGTAACATGACTGTCAGACGATCCACGAAGCGGAAGACCGTCTCTCAGTGAAGAATCAGGCATCGCGAAAGAAGTGGCGGCTCTCGTGTTCGAAGATCGGCGCATCACTGTCACGCAAAAGGTCAATATTAGTCATGGGTCAGTATTCAACATCATTCATAATGATCTTCACATGACGAAGGTCTCCGCCCGCTGGATTCCCCGACTGCTGACGCCATTGCAAAAAGAGCGCGAAAATAATGCTGCAGCGGACATGTTGAAGCTCTGCGTGAGGTTGACCTCGGACGGCTTCTTTCAACGGTTTATCATTATGGATGAATGCTGGGTGTACCATTAGTACCCCGAAACGAAGAAACAAAGCTAACAGTGGAATCACGCTGGGTCACCGACGCCAGAAAAGACGAAGATGAAAGCCGCCTCATGAAAGTTCATGCTCAGCGTTTTCTGGGGATGCCATTGTGCGATTTTCATAGATTATATCCATAGGGGCCAAACAATAACGGGAAAGTATTACCGGAACTTCCTGAAGAAATTCCGGAACGCCATCAAAGCGAAACGCCGTGGAAAGCTGACAAGGGGGAGGCGGCTCCTTCATGACAACGCCCCAGCACATTCTGCTCAAAAGACGGTGTCACTTGCGGTTAATTTGGGATATAAAATTCTGCCTCAGCCCCTTACTTTTCTGACCTGGAACCATTCGACTTCTTCCTATTTCCTCGGCTATGAGTAGCAGGTGTTTCATGGACGATGACGAAGTGATTTTTGAGATGGAGCACTTCCTGAACAGCCAGACAGAGGACTTCAACAACACAGGTCTCTGCCAGGTAATCCATCGCTGGGAGAAGTGTGTTGTCCTAGATTGGGGATATACGGGGGACTAACCCCACCACCAAAGGCTCATGTACGTAGCTCCCTTTTTTCTTAGTGATAATAAAAACTTTTTGACCGTTCCTCGTACAGGCGTACGCTTGTGATCTTGTTATCTCGGCCTCGGACAGACCAAAATTCGTTTGCTATGGGGCGTAGAGTTAGATCACGGTTTCCTGTTCTTTTAACTGTTTGATATAAAAATCGCTTTGTCTCTCATAGTTCCTTCAACTAAGAGAAATTTTTTGAGCACGATTTGTTAATTTTCTTAACAAACTTTTCAGTCGCTAGTGGGGAAGTAACTGTTTCTAGACGTTTTAACAATTGTAGAAATGCGGTTCATTTTGTGTGTGTGTGTGTTTTTTTTTTTTTTTTTTCTGTAATGAGTTCCATTGACTATGAATAATACCTTTGAAATATTTTATTCGTCTCAGAAAGAATTCGAAATACGTGTTCAATATACGACGGAAAATTAGGTGTCATTTTTTTCTGTCTTTTATTCAGGATATCATCACCAATTAATTTAACCCGACTGTGTCCTCCCATGCGTTAGTAAAGAAATTCGTCTTCCAATGAGTACGCGACCTAGGGTTTGGGAAACGCTACTAAACGAACGGTATTAAATATCAGAACGACATTCCTGTCTGTTTTGCCTCCACCTTAACGGACGATATTTATGCGTCTGGTGAAGACCGGAAAGATATCCCGCCCATGTTCATTTGCTAACCTGTTTTTACAGTTACCACACAATGAGATCTTTTATTCCTTTTCCAGCGCTCTCCGTAGAACACTATGAACTCCATAAGAATTAGTTCACTATTTTTTTTCTTTCATTCAAAGAAAATCCATAAAAATAAACAAAGGTAAAATAAAAATAAATGAAGAACATCATGTGATTTACCTTAGCGTGGTTTGAGCTTGTTATCTTGAAATGAAGAAGAAAAGCGGAGAAAAAAAAACAAATCTAATAGAAAGCAAAAACAGAAATGTCCAGGTGGAAGAAGCTCATGTTGTTTACTAAGATCAGGAGTGTCACGATTTCGTAAGAGCAAGATTAGCAGGATAAGTACCCATCTCGGGTTAAAAAAAAAGAGAAAGAAAGAAAGAAAACTGAGGAAGTGGGTGGGTGGCAAGCAAGAAAAAGAAAACTCCCGTAAGCAAAGAAAAAGGCACCAATGTCGGTGACAAGTGTGGAGGTCCTCTTGTTATCTTCAAAGCATGCGCTCTGAAGTGATGGGCGCGTGCTCATCAAGAAAGACGCGATAGCCACTCCAGAAATTGTTCTTGACAGTGTTTGAAAGAGCCTCGCTCCATTTCTAACACTACTTTTACGATTCCTTTACAGAGTCTCGGATTACACCCAATTACATTATACCTTTCCCTTCCTTTTCCTTTCTTTTTTTTTTTTTCTCTCTCTCTCTCTCTCTAGCTCAGTTTTTACGAGGTCTCAGATTAATTAAATCCAAATAAATTTCATATTCTCTCAAATTTTTACTCCGCTTAAAATTTCTTTGACAAAATTTCTCTTTACAATTCTATACTTAGCTGAATCATTCACAAGAAACTCAATTCAGTTATTTTTCTCGCAACATTGCAGTTTTATTTTTCTCTCTATAATGGATATAGACCGATGAGCCATTGAATTATAACCACCCCCAGGTAGAGAAATGAGCGCACCTGGAGACCGAACGGTGGCGCAGGTGAATAGAGAGATTTCCTATCTGAGGTTGAGAGACCCGAACCCACAGCGCTCTGCGCCATTTGTCAGGTGAAAAGGAAGAAGGTAAGATATTTGGGAACAGATTTCCCTGATAGAACAGCATGAAAGAAAAGTACAGAAATATTAGAGCGAAAGGAGCATACGGTTTCCCGTTAAGTATTGAAGTTGTAAGCTACCCTACATACTTACCTGCAACAAATCAATCAAAGCAAGTCATTCCGCAGTCAACGCCAGGCCGCAAGGAATCGGGGAAAGGTCAGGGAAAAGGGGTGCCTAAAAAAGGAAAAGAACCACACAAGAAAAATCCGACAGATAAACACCGAGTTTTCTCACAAAACCATGTGTTGCAAGGCACCTTAAAGCACACAGTTGTCGTTTGCTCAGTTCCCGTGTAGGAGTCGGCTTTTCACCTCGCTTCTCATGGGCTTCTCAGAGAAAATATTTCTTTTTTTTTTTTCATTGACTGGAGGAGAGTTTGGTACTTTTTTTTTTTTTAAACCATAGTACCTTGTTTCTGGGCCAGTCTCATATATGTGGACTGTAATATTTCTTTTTGCAAAACAAGTTCGGCCCCTGAAAGAGCCGTCTTTGTTTTTGTTTTTTTGTTTTTTTAACAAAATTTCTTCACATGTGTGAAGTATTTCTTTTTGCAAAACAGAGTACGGCCCTTAAAATCGCCGTTCTTTTTTTTTTTTTTTAATAAAAATTCTTTTTATGTGAAGAATACCCTCTGAACATTAGTCCCAATTATTGTTATTTTTTTTTTTTTTTTTTTTGCTAGGGTAGCTGTGAATTGTGTTCATTTCTGAAACTTTATTCAAGATAGCTTTTGGCCTTTTATATCTGTCAGTTTCATTGACAGTATAGTTAATGGCCTCTCTGACCAGAGGATTAGGATGAATCTTAGCTTTTTCATAGTATCTTTTAGCTAAGTCATACATCGTGTAATGGATAGAAGTAATATTTAGCATGCTTCGGATAGCATGGTTTGAAGTTCTTCCATCAAGTCCAACCATATAACGTAGGGTTTTATTTTGAAATGAGGTAATCTTATTTTTCTGCTGTTTGTTGCAGTTACACCAGATAGGACAGGCATAAGTAATAATAACAGGGCTGATACAGGCTTTCCATATCAAAGTTTTATTTTTCCTGCTAAGCCTTTTATTTTTTATTATTGGCTGGAGACTTCCTCTGATCTTAAGAGATTTGGTCAGAGTTTCTTTAATATGCTTGTTGTGGCGTAGGTGAAGTTCACAGAGCAGTATATACACAACCCGAGGACCGGCTTTCGGTTCGTAGAGTGTTCGGAGTCAGAATGAGAAAAGCTGCCGATTTATCGGAGTTTGATAAAGGACGATTCATGATGGCACGTTGTCTAGGAACTACGATCTTGGAAACGGCGCGGATTGTTGGTTGTTCACGTGCCGCTGTAGTGAGAACGTATCAAAAGTGGTGCACAGAAGCCCAAACGACGAACCGTCGTCCAGCCGTGTATCGTCCGCAGCTCATTAATGCCAGAGGAGAGCAGAGACTGTCGCGCATTGTTCACAGCGACCGCAGGACCACAGTGTGACAAATCACCCGTAGTTACAACAGTGGTAATCAGGGCAACGCAGCGTACTGCGCATGGGCCTGCGTAGCCGAAGACCCAGCCGGGTCCCCATGCTCACTGCACGTCATCGCCAACAACGCACGAAATGGGCTCAAGATCATCGAGATTGGACCGTGGATGATTGGAAGAAAGTGGCCTGGTCTGACGAATCAAGATTCCTGGTGCATCACGTAGACGGCCGAGCGCGGATACGCCAATTATTAACGGGGGCTATGGCACCTGGATGCACTGTTGGCCGAAAACAGGCCGGCGGTGGTGTTGTTGTGCTGTGGGAATGTTTCCTTAGGACACTTTAGGTCCCATTAGTGTGCGAGTGACAGGTAGAGAAATTCACCCTCAGTTAAAAAGGGGCTTAGCAGATATTCATTTCTAAGAAAGCCTTCTTTCACGGACCGGTACCTTCCACGTACAAAAAGACCCCCACCCTACCCCCATCCCCGTTGAGCACCACTCTCCCTCAAAGAGAGCTCACCAACCAAGGACAATAGGAGTAAGCAATTAACTTTCGTCTTCTTACATCAAGAGCATTTTTCTAAAGACAGATAGCGATAGGAAGGGAATGAGAACGGATAGGAGTTATGAACGGGGAGTCTGGTTGGTGATCTAGAGGGGAGAAGGCTGAAGAATTTTGCTCGGACACAAGGCACGGAAAACGCTTTAACACGGGATGAAGTAGAAAGAGATTTTAGCGGGAATCGCATAGAGGAAGCCACCGGAGAATTTATCAACCCGCTGGAAGTATTTACTATTGAATCAGACCAACTAATATTTCCCCTTTTTCCCCCAATCTGAACAATAAAGATACGTCCGAAAGAAATCATCTGTCATAACATTCAATGTGTTTAACTACTTATTTGCACTTAAAATACAACACCAAGAAGGACGAATCCGATTGGCATGAAATACGCAGCATGCGTCGCCCGCGAGAGCAAATGCAAACGATTAGCATTGCAGGGCATATGCAAATCGTGTACGCCCGGCACGCCACCGAGAAGCACTATAAGAAGGGTGCACAGAAGGCGGAGTGTAAGTAGTGGAAGTGTGTTGTGCTGCATGACTTGTGCGTGGGAAGCTTCCTGATGCCTCTTCGCAGAATACGGCAGATATTCCAGCACGTTTCGGAGTTCGACAGAGGACGAATAGTGGCTTATCGTGACAGCGGTTTATCGTAGTGAGACATCGGCGTCCGTGTGGGACGACATCCAGCCACAGAGAGGCGTGTATGTATTCGGTGGGTGCAAGAGGGACGGACGGACTGACGTGAGCGACTGCCGCAACCGCGGCACACCACCGCACGAGAGGACCGGCATGTTGTGCGGCGGGCATTGACGGCTCGCACCGCCACATCACGAACGTTAGCGCAGGAATTCGGGTGTCTTGCGCAACAACCTGTGTCAGCACGTACCGTTCGACGTCGTCTGCAGGAGCGGGGACTTGTCGCACGGTGCCCATTGCTCCGATTACCATTGACATTACACCACCGGTGAGTGCGGCGGCAGTGGGCCGTTGAACGCCACACCTGGACTACGGAATGGCACGACATTGTCTTCTCCGACGAATCCCGCTTTTGCCTGAAACACCACGATGGTCGGATCCGCGTGTGGCAGCACCGCGGCGACAGACGGTATGATGCCTGCATTATGCATCGCCATACCGGTCCGTCGCCTGGCGTTATGGTTTGGGGCGCAATTGGATATGACACCCGCATCCCTCTGGTATGCATCGCCGGTACACTCAACAGCCACCGCACCATCTCCGACGTTTTGGAGCCTGTAGTCCTCCCTTACCTGCAGGACCTGCCAGCGGTTACGTTTCAACAGGACAATGCGCGCCCGCACGTGGCACGCATCGTGCAACATTTCTTCACGGTTAACCAGGTGTCACTGCTGCCGTGGCCCATCTGTTCTCCCGATACGTCGTCCATCGAACACGTCCGGTCGCTGAACGACAACCGAGTGGCCCGGTAAGCGCCAGCTGCGGCTACGCCTGATGAACTGTGGCAACGTGTGGAAGCAACCTGGACCGACATACCCCAAACCCACATCCAAAGCCTCTTTCGTTCGATGCCGCGGCGTGTAGCGGCCGTTATTGCCAACAATGGGGACCACACGAACTATTGATGTCTACGTGTTCCGCAAGTCGAACGGGCCTGTAAGCTCAATCGTTTCATCTTTGTATCTGTTGTTATGTGTCCAGTAAATCTGGCTTTGCTATCTCGTGTTCTTCTTGGTGTTGCATTTTGGGTGGCCAGCAGTGTATTTGCTTCTCTACCACAATGACAGGAACCCGCAAACAACAACGATTCTTCTAGGTTGGCGTGCATACATGAAATTGTATTGTGGTGCACGCCAACTTAATTCACTGTGACTAATGTAATCATTGGCAGTGATGTGCCGTATTTTCCCTGTTGTTTATGTAGCCACCCACTCTTTCCGGAAACTTGAAAATTACTTTGCCCTAGAACAGAGATCGAACCAGCACTTCCTAATTACCGGTCGAGCGTGCTATCCTTTACACCACCAAGGACAAGGAAATTCCAAGCAACTCAGGCTGAGTAGATGTAACTTTGAAATCTGAGAACATTTGAGATTTGGCTAATCGAAGCAACTATAAGCTTCATCGTAAAGTCCCGCCAACCTTTTCTCACATCTGGTGTCGGATGTAGGTCTTTTAAATTCCAGTGCTTCATGGAACATCATATATAAAGGAGGAGCGGGTTCGATTTCCGTTCCAAGGCAAAGTAATTTTCCAGTTTTCTGAAAGAGTGGTTACATGGACAACAGTGAAAATACGCACATCAGTGCCAATGATTACATTAGTCTCAGTGAATTTCCATCTGTCTCCGGCTAAGTGATTTTCATGAAAAAGTCTGCACCGTGTTCTGCGCTCAGCCACGTGACTAGGCAAAAGGCGGTGAACATTATATTTTGTTGTTGTTTTTGTTTCGGACTCAAATCTTTGTTTATTACCTTGTTTATAGTTAATATAGAGATTTTGAAAGACCTACTCTCTGGGTCGGTGGATTTTCTCTTAAGACCAGCGACCTTACTTTTGAAGTAGTTGTTAAAACCACGCACCTTCTTCAGATATTCGTTTGGTGTTCTTTTTTCCTGTTAAAAGCAATGCTTTACGCCCCTCCCCCTCTCTCTGTTATTAATAACATTGTTTTACATTTAGAAATGCTAATTACGTGATTTTCACGGCGTTTTTCAATTACAGAATGCGAATATTTCTCTTCGTAAAGAACAACAAGTTACTAAAATCATGCAATGCATTGATTACGATAAGCTTTCCAACATACCAGAAATCATTACTCAAGTTATGAGGATAATAACTGCAGAATAAATCTCGCTCCTCTGACCCAACCTTTGACCCCATTTCGATGATATAAAAGTAATCCGTACTACACACACAGCACGTGACGTAATGAGGCAGATGGTCGTGAGAGTGTGACGTCATAAAACTTTAATGGGATCCACATACAACGCGTGACGTAATAAGGCAGATGGCGTGACCGCGCGCACCAACATCTCAAACGCAAGTGGATCGCAAGAATGTGACGTCTTATGTCTAAGAATGGGAAACATTAATAGGACGACGCCATTACACTAAAAACGTGTTAACTTGGAGTGGTTATTTAACCCACTAAACGAATTTTTCCAAAGTCGAGATCAAGTTAAATCGATTTCTAGTACCAGAAAACGGTTGGTTAACCACTTTCATCAAAATCCTTAGAGCCGTTTTCAAAATAAAATTTACATATATACAAGAATTGCTCCTTTAATAAGATGTTATGGAATGCAATCCGCTCCTATGTCCTGACCTGTGATACCACTTCACCCATTTTCAACAGGGTTCGTCCGCAAGTGGTTCTTTACGACATACTAAAATTTCATCGAAATCGAACCATTTGTACGCACGTTATGACGCATAAGGGCAATGGAATGCATCCCGCTCCTATGTCCTGACATTTGACCCCACTTCACCCATTTTCAATAGGGTTCATTCACAGGTGGTCCCCTACGACATACTAAAATTTCATCAAACTCGAACCATATTTACGGTAGTTATGACGCATAAGGGTAATGGAATGAATCCCGCTCCTATGTTGTGACCTTTGACCCCACTTCACCCATTTTCAATATGGTTCGTCCCCAGGTGGTTCCCTACCACATACTAAAATTGCATCAAAATCGAATCATTTTTACGCGAGTTATCGTGGGGACAGACAGACAGACGCACAAAGCTGGAGCATATACGCTTCTTCAACCTACGGTTGGAAAGCGTAAAAACGATCTAAAAATGTGTGAACATCATCTGTAGTTAATACAGACATTAGACGTGGACTAGGAACATCAAACAGAAGTAATCGCTCTTTCCATGTTTATAAGTGAGTCACAGAAAAACTCTCATTGGGCACCACCGGGAATCGAACCCAGGGTCTTCCAGTTACACGCCGGATATGTTTCCACTGCACCACAGCCGCCTCGTATTCCTCCAGACTCACATACACTAACTGCCAAGCCAATTGGCAGATTGCTTCTGTAACGTACCAGGAGATGTGACGTACCTGCCAGAAGGACGCACACGACATAAAGGCAGAGAGGAATCAGGATAAAGATGACGGAGAAATTTACTTCGTTATAATGGCGCCCGAACTATCCGGATGACCCGGTCGTTCAAAATCTCGCATTGGTGTGATGTTATTTCCACACCGCGAGATAGGAAAAATCAGAGAATCCCATCTCCAGCGCTTCGAAAAATAAAAATGTGTGATGTTGCATTCCACACAGCAGATTGACTGGGAGTTCTCAAGTGCACGTTCTACAGTGGATGGCTGCCTGCAACGATTCATGGTCACGGCTGACCCGTGGGCCATGCCCCCGGCCCTCTTTCGGGGGGGAGATGTGACGTACCTGCCAGCAGGACGCACACGACATAAAGGCAGATAGGAATCAGAACAAGCGTCCGCGTAGCTCAATTGGTAGAGCAACTTGTTCCGGAATAAACGGCCTCGGGTTCGAATCCCGGCGCAGACCAAAAATGACGGAGAAATTTACTTCGTTATAATGGCGCCCGAACTATCCGGATGACCCGACTTCTGTTTGATGTCCTCTGTAGTCTTAGAGAATGTTGTTTTAAGGTCTTCGTGATGTCACGTGCATTCCATTTGTTCAACCTCTGTCCTTCTGCATGAATTACATGCGTATGGAATCAAGGTAGAAAAAATGTTTCGATGTACTTTGTATTTGCTGTTGATTTTGGAAACAATATTCATACGGGATATTAGTGGCGCTTAACATGTGAGGGTAGTGGGCCCCCACAGATCAAAGGCTGGGTGGGCACTGTCTCCACGGGTTACCTAAGACACAAGATCTTAGTAAGCATCATGTTCGTATGTTGTTATTTTTTTGTTTTTGCTTTTCTATTTCGTATGCTTTCTCCAAATGGAACATCAGCATGCTTTAGATTCTCTAGTTGCTACTAAACCAATCTTTTTTCTTCCTAAACGTACTAGCTGTGAGCCTAGAACTTAAAGTGAAGACGCACTCTTTCCTACGTCTCACAGGGTCGCATCTACCAGACTGTCTATTTATTTATGCCCATGCCTCCATATGTCCATGAAAATAATTATCCGTTTCCTATACTTTCGATTGTAACACGATGACAGGGGACAGCTTATACCGCCCTAAGGGAACGGTAAACGTTTTCTCCTCAGAGAGCGGGGAAACATTCTTCTGTAAGACTGAAAAATAAGACTAAAAAGTACAGAAAAGTATAAAACGACTTCATCACCCTAAAATATTGTTAATTGTCCTATACACACAGCGGAAAAGAGAATGACTTTCGTGTGGTAGAGTTTCTGTTATGAAAGCTTTCAAAATACTAACAATGTTAGATAAAAAAAAAACGGAATCAAAATCATTGAATAATTCAGGTTCGCCAAATGAAATACCTTCATTCTTTTCATACAGGTATGAAACACATGAATTAAAACATTTAAATTTTTATTTGATAAAATACTAATATTTTTGGAAACCAACCTAGGTGAAGAACAGATTTTTAAAATAATCAAGGGAAATTTAAAAAAAAAAGTTGCAGTCAAGTACTGCCACCAACCAGTGGACGTTTTTATGCATTGTTCAAATCCTATGTTATCTTTTCTTTAGGGGTTTCGAAACATGGTTGTGGTTACTAATATTATTGCAGATATAGTAGTACTCTTACGCAACTGACTACGTTCAGAGTTGGAAACGGGTCAAAAAGTTTGGACACGGACCCGACCCGGCTGTCACATGATTGGGACCGACCTAGACCTGACCCTGACAAATCTGCTTTGAACTATAAATTCGAATATATCATCACCATTCATTATCAGTCCACTGCTGGATGAAGGTCTCCCCAAGTTTCTTCAACAACGGACTGTCTTAGGCCAGTTTCCTCCATCCATCCATCTCCCACATGGTCTTCTGGGTCTTTTTCTGTCCCTTTAAATCCAGTCTATAATTTCAGTTGTTAATCGGTGATCCGTCTTTCTGGTAATATGTCTAGCTCATTGCCATTTCAGGGATTTTACTCTGAGCGTGATGTCTTCCACTCTTGTCATTTTCCTTATCCTCGAGTTCCTCTTTTTATCGTTCTTGGTCACACCAAGCAATCATCTCCCTATGCCTCTTTCAGCTGGGAGTATGCATTGATTGAGCACTTTTCTTTTAAAACATAAAGTCACATTGCTCTTAAAAATTGTATTGTTTCCTCCAAAAGCTCTCCAACCAAGCTTTTTGCGCCAATTAATTTCTTCATCAATGTGACCCTCGCTTGATATCTGCTGCCCAAGGTAAACGTAGGAATTGGTTATCTCTAGCTTACCCCCATCAATTGATAAATCTTCATTCCTTGTAAAAGCATTGTACTTCAGTTTCGTCTTCTGAAAGTTCATTTCTAAGCCCATTTTTTTACCTTTCCCAGCAAGTTCCTGGATTATACATACTCTGCAGAATTATTTCAAAGGCATCTCAAGGGTTATTTGAAATATTTGTTTTTTCTTTTCAAAAATAAAACGGAAATAAAACCGTGTCGAAATTGGGTCAAGAACACCTTGACCCGACCCATTTGAATCGCTAGAAATTGTCGACCCAGCGACCCGTTAACCTGTGACCCGTTTCCATCTCTGACTACGTTCTGGATGTCATGCCAACACGATGTCGCATATACTGCACTTCTCCAATAGTTTCCTGACGGATATCTCGAATACCAAGAATGTTTCACCGCCTGAGAACGTCTCTAAACTGAAAGACTACCTTCGACGATACAAGATACTGAAGGAATAGTTTCGATCAGAAGACAAGCTTCTACAGATACGACGCGTCTTCAGACTCATCTGTTTTGGCATGGGAATACCATGATTAACTATTCTAGAAGTAGCCAGTTCTTCGGAAATCTTGACAACTATCATTCTGGAGCGTGAATTGAACCTACGTTCTATGAAGCATTGTATCTGTAGAAGCTTGTATTCTGATCGAAACTATTCCTTCAGTATTTTGTATCGAAACTATTCATTCAGTATTTTGTATCGAAACTATTACTACAGTATCTTGTATCGAAACTATTCCTTCAGTATCTTGTATCGAAACTATTTCTTCAGTATCAAGCACAGGAATCTGAGGAAACAAATTTCGCTAGCGAAAATAAGCACAGCAAATGGCCATTCTCTGGGTACTAACTGGATTACCTGAACACATTTTACAATAGCAGCAAGATTTCTGGTTCAGCAAGATTTCTGGATTGTGTGGCAAGCATTTCCTGCTTCTCTACACTGTTAAAAATTTTGCGACAGGTTGCACCAAAAAGTGGTACTACACCAGCTGCACCACTTTCTGAGAAAATATAATCATTGTGTGGTGCAAACAAAACCCTAACAACGTAGTATAATATTGCCAGGAGCGACGCTACAGGTGGGGAAGCCCACTCGACTTTTCTTTGAGCCCACCCGTTACCCCTACCCCTTCAAATATTTAAGCAGTTAGAACACATGGCGAGTGAAACCACCTAGGGTTTTAGAGATCTTAAATAAGCGTACGTAAATGTTCCAAATTTAAAGAAATTTTGTCCACATAACTTTTCTTTGAGCCCACCCTTTAGCCCGGCCCCCAAAAATATTTAAGCAGTTAGAACACATGACGAGTGCAACCACCTAAGATTTTAGAGATATTGAATAAACGTACGTAAATTTTTAAATTTTTCGAATTTACAAAAATGTTGTTATATAAAATGAATTTTTCGTAAAATATAGTGTTTGAACTTCTGGGAAATGGAGGGATGGATCCTCTGAGCGAATGTCCAACAGAGTAGTAGAAAGAAACAACTTTTGTAATTATAGCTTAAAAATATGAGAGAGAGAGAGAGAGAGAGAGAGAGAGAGAGAGAGATTCCTTGTCAGGTTACAAACTAAAATTCATAAACAGCATAAATGACGGAAATATTAAAAAAAGATTAATAAACACAAACAAACAAAAAACGACATAAGTAAGCTAAAATAGTGAAGATATACTAACTTCTTGACGGCCATGGAGGTCTCTATTCATGGTTTCCAGTACTTCAAACACTGATGTACAGTAAGTAAGAGAAAACTTTTCACTCAGGATAACATCATCAGTGTCTGGCAAAGTTTATATAAACGGAATTCTTTTTGACAAAATTTCAGCCGAGCACTTTAAAGTTTGTGCCTTCCCCCCATATGATGCTTAGCTCTCGATAATCCCTGCTAGTTCTGAGCTGCTGGCGTCACCACTGAACCTTGCACCATAATGTGTAGTAACCTTGTACAATGTCGTGGTGCAAAATGATGTGTGACAACCTTTTACAATGTCGTGGTGCAAAGTAATGTGTGACAACCTTGTACCATGATGTGGTGCAAAGTAATGTGTGACAACCTTGTACCATGTCGTCGTGGTGCACAGTAATGTGTGACAACCTTGTACCATGTCGTAGGGCAAAGTAATGTGTGACAACCTTGTACATGCCGTGGTGCTAAGTAATGTGTGACAACCTTGTACCATGTCGTGGTGCAAAGTAATGTGTGACAACCTTGTACCATGTCGTGGTGCACAGTAATGTGTGACAACCTTGTACCATGGCGTGGGGCAAAGTAATGTGTGACAACCTTGTACATGCCGTGGTGCAAAGTAATGTGTGAAAACCTTGTACCATGTCGTGGTGCAAAGTAATGTGCGACAACCTTGTACATGCCGTGGTGCAAAGTAATGTGTGACAACCTTTCACCATGTCGTGGTGCAAAGTAATGTGTGACAACCTTTCACCATGTCGTGGTGCAAAGTAATGTGTGACAACCTTTCACCATGTCGTGGTGCAAAGTAATGTGTTACAACCTTGTATCATGTTGTGGTGCAAAGTAATGTGTGACAACCTTTCACCATGTCGTGGTGCAAAGTAATTTGTGACAACCTTTGTGAAAACACAAGTTTGTCCGCAACGGGCATCGAATCCATGTCCCATCACTCTCGAGTAAGTCGCTCTCCCAACTGAGCTACCCGGATAGAATGTATCGCTGCAAATTTGTCGTCTTGATACATGTTTCCACCTCTGCAGTACGTCACACCTTGTACGATGTCGTGGTGCAAAGTAATGTGTGAAAATCTTGTACGATGCCGTGGCGCAAAGTAATGTGTCACAATCTTGTACGATGTCGTGGTGCAAAGTTGCACCATGCTGTTGGGTTTTGTTTGCACCACACAATGGTGTACGTTTTCTCCGAAAATGGTACAGTTGGTGTAGCACCACTTTTAGGTGTAACCTATCGCAAAATTTTTAACAGTATACTTACAGTTTTACTGAGTCTATCTCAGCAAATTTTCTGCTACAGACAATTTCCCAGCATATAAACGTTGCTGTTTCCGCAAAGATTATTAGATGTTTTGAAACACACTAGTATTAAAAAAGCACACACATTCAATTATGTCAACCCTATTACCGTGTTGCCAAGTTAAATATGTGTTTCTTGTTCCGGCGATTGTGATTAAAGTGATTAGTTTTCAGGTGAAAGTTATCAAAATCACGTAAAGTATCTCATTTCGGTGAAGCATGAAACATGTACAGATATAGGCTCAATCAATTTCAACAACTCTCAATACGTTATTGAACAAAATATTCTAATTAGCTTCGAAATATCACTTCAAAATGCATTTAGACTTACCTACACTGTTAAAAATTTTGCAATAGGCTGCACCAAAAAGTGGTGTTACTCTAGCTGCACCACTTTTGGGGGAAAAGTATTGCAATAGTATTTCGACTGTTTAGTTCTTCAAAAACAATATTAATTTTTTTATTTATTATTATTATTATACATTATTCACATTTGGACGAACGTAAGAAACGACCCTGACATTAATGAAATGCGGTGTAGCTACAAAAGTCCATCTGCGCAAGCTAAAATCTGACCAAAGATAGAAAGAAAAGATGAATCGTTAGCGTGTTAGTGAGGAGATTGGTAACTTTGGGTCTAGGATACTTATAGGTCCCCTCCTCCCCTCGCATTATGATTAAAGTGATTAGTGACTCATTGTCATAAAAATCCGCGCACCAAGAAAGAGGCGTCGGATTGAAATGAGATTTTAATAGTGAGATGGTACATACCAAGGACAGAAGTGATTACAATATCACAGCAGCAGGACGATTTCCCGCGGACATACAGTACACATTCCGGTCGGCGTTGGTACCGCGTCGGATCGCCTCGTGCTTGGATACATACGGTGATACGGTCCGGCATGGAGTCAAAGAGACGCTGTATGCTATCCTAGAACAGATTGGCCCACACTTCTTGCAAATGACGCTGTAAATCACGAACACTGGGACATGGAGAAAGCTATCGTCCCATCTGGTCCCACACGTGATCGATGGGCAAGAGATCAGGCGTTCTGGCAGGCCACGGAAGCGTCGAAGCTTGACGTAGCCAGTCCTGGGAAAACTCGAGCCGTGTGCGGACGGGCGCTATCTTGTCGGACAATGACTCCGAGCCACCCCGCCAGAAAAGGCAGTACATGAGGCCGCTGGATCTCCTGCACTGGATCGCTGGGCTGTCAACTTCCCTCGGATCACTGCGAGTGAAGTCCTGCTGTCATACGCGATGGCTCCCCAGACCATTACGCTTGCAGTTCTGGACGTGTGCCGCTATACAGTGAGGTTGGGATTGTAGCGCTCACCTACGGCCCTCCACACTCTGTTACTGTGGTCGTCTGTTCCCATACAGAGGCGGGGTTCGTCGCTGAACACTATACGTCGCCAGTCTGTAGCATTCCACGTTGCTCGCTGCTGACAACACTGCCATCGACGCCGACGATGGTCAGGTGTTAATGGCAAAAAACGTAAGGGCCGTCGAGAGTGCAGATTCGCCTCCACCAGGCGTCTGGAAATGGTTCTGGCGGACACAGGAGTCCTTTGTACAGCCGCCACATGACTCTGGATATTGGACAAGGACGTCGTTGCATCTGTGCGTGCGGCTCTCACGATCCCATGGTCCTCTCTGCTAGTGGTGTGTTTGGGTCGTCCGCAACCAGTCCGCCGTGTCCGGGTGCCTTCCCGTGTCCATTGCTCTCAACACAATCGCACCCTTACTGTCCGACCGGCCCAAATGGCCGCCGATTCGGCGCTCCGGCCTCGTTCAAACTCCGTCAGTTGCCCGTACGCACATCTGCGGCGGCTCCTCGGCATGTCTATCGCTCAGGGATTTCAAGTAACTCTTACCGTGTACTTCGGCACGAATGTGGATATGGGGGCCAGCGTCATTTTCTTGTAGGACTTCCGTCCACAGGTAGTAGAGTTTAGGTCCCAGCCACCTACAGCGAGATCGCCTTTTGGGCAGGACACAGAAACGGAAGGAATGAGAGCAAGTCTAGCGACTTTTGACAGAACAGTTTGTAGTGAGATTAGAGTACAGTAGATGGCGCCACCGTACAAGTACGATATTGCACATAGATGGGTGAGAGAATTTCAGGGAGGACATAGGAAAGGATACCCATTTAACCAGTGGGTCCAGCCTGGGGGCCGTCACTTTACGTGCTCGTCCGATGCACGGCGGATATTCAGCGATTGTTAGTAAATCACGCCATCTCTGAAAGATCAGGCCAGGCTTGAACCTGGGGACGCAGCATCGATAGCCTGAAACACTAACCACTAAGCCATCCGCGGCTCCACGAATGTGGAGTCCCCTGCGCGGTGCTTTATAAGCCCCAAAGATTGCGATTGCAGCGCCGGTCTAGGACGCGTGGACATGCGGAATCGCACGAAACTTTAATCATTTGCATGTCTGTCCTCCTCGTAGCTATTTTCCGAGTTTCGCTTAATCGCACGTTCTGTTTTTTTTTTTATTTTTATTTTTTTTTTTTTTTTTGGTGCGCGGTTTTTTTATGACTTTTTTATGAGTGTACATCATTTTAAAACTCTCGTCCATAGCAGGTCACCCTGTCGAGAGGAAACCAAATTTCGCTACGACGCATACTTTACCATTGTCGGGAAAGATGCATAGCATCTAAATGCATTTTTGTAATGGCTTTTATCAAATTTAGCATCAGGTTCTCGTAATTTATGCAAATTGCAATGAGAAATTGTTACGTTTATGTTAAACGTGATAAAATAATGTTCGGCAATAGTTTAGTAAAATATATCGCTGAGTGACCATGAAATTAACTATTGTTGGGTCACTTCATGGGACAGTATGCAGCACGATCAGATTCCAACAATGGTTTTGACAATGACGCATCATTACCCATTTTCGTTACATCTAAATTTTTTACTTGGGATTTACTTTACTGTTGTCGGGAAAGATGAATAGCATAAAAAAAAAATTAAATGAAAGTGGCCATTTAGTTCTCTAGCTGGGAAGATGAAAAGTTCTGGTTTTATCATTTGTTTTCCCTTATCTCTGCTGAGTGAAGCGCAGAAAGTGCTCAGCTGATGCCACGTGGAACGCGCGTGCGGTGAATAGCCATAGCCATATGTGCAAAAATTTCTCTTATTTGCTCAAGTACTTTACGCCTATCGTAAGCTCAAGAAGGCTGTCTGCTTTATCGTCTTAGACTTCCCCGATAAGCTCTAAAGTCCCAATACGGAATGCATTGTACTGAAAGAATTCGACACGACAAAAAATCGCTGTACTCCTACCAAAACTATAACGAGATATTATTTTTTTAATTATCATGTATGGTTATTAATAGCAGAATAATATAAATAATTTCTAGGGAAAGTCCACAACCACAGAACGATATTACAGAGGTCGTCACAACGCAGCTTGCGGGCAGCATTCCGTTTACGCACGTTACTAATGCTGCTCGTGCAAGATATTTGTGATAATGTTTGGGAGATGTCAGAGCCAAAAAAATAATTTTGTAGTATTCAGTTTTAAGAAAACGCGTATTATTTGATATTATAACAATATGCTTTTAACTGGCGTAAGCAATAGATATCGCCAGGCTTCAGCATAACTGTTGGTGCGCGAAAGCTTGACAATGTCAGTTGTTTACGCCAATAAGAACAAGAAAGATGACACCGAATTTTCGGGTTTAATAAGCACGTCTTTTGAATCCGTTCTGACGCAAATTAAATTTATCAAAGCTATTCAAAGTCAATGGAACCGGTATGGAAAACAAAGAAAGAAGCTTTTCAATCGGGTTTTTAATCCCTCAGATATTGCTGTAAAATGAATCGTGAGCTTACGAACTCTTAGAAACTGAGATATCGACAAAAATAAGATGTGACTTTACGTCCCCTGGTGGGAGAACCATGCATTATTTTAGGAAGAAAGTATTCTCAAAAGGTGTATCCATATAAGCGGTATCGGTCGAAGAAAAAAAAATTACTCGAGTTTTCAGGAGCCCAGATTTTGCAACAAATACTTCAGAAGTAGAAATTAACACTTATGACCCCTGGTGGCTAAACCATTCTTTACCAAACATTAGAAATCATGTGAAAAATATTTTCCATCAGGTCTTGTATGCGATACAGGAAGAATTTTTCAAATCAGATCTTTAGGAGCAGAGATAACGCAGAAAACGCAATTTACCTTTGTGCCCCCTAGCGGAAAGTCTATGATTTACTTGAAAATTTTGAATTTATAGGAAAAAATTTCACATCGGAAACACTATCCAACCAAAGAAGGAATTTTTCAAATCGGACTCTTAGAAGTAGAGATATTGACAAAAATAAGATATACATCTACGCCAGGGGGCGTAGAAACCATGCATTTTTTCAAGAAGAAAATTTTCCTAAGAGGTTTGTTGACATGAGGAGTATATAGTATCAGGCAACAAACGACTTTTTTTTCAATCGAGATTTTAGAAGCTCATATTTTGCTGCAAATACAACAGAAGCGGAAATTAAGACTTACGCCACCTGGTGGCCAAACCATTTCTTACAAAAATTAGAAAATATGTGCAAACGATTTCCCATCAGGAGCTGTATCCGGTGTAGAAAGAATTCTTCAAATTGGAGATTTAGAAGCAGAGATATAGGAAGGAAAGCAATTTACCTTTATGCTGCCTAGCGGAAAGTCTACGAATAACTTGAAAATTTTGAAATTATATGAACCACATGTCACACTAGAAACACTATCCAACAAAGAAAGAATTTTTCAAATCGGACTCCTAGAAGTAGAGATATTGACAATAATAAGATATACATCTACGCCCCCTAGCGTAGAAACCATGCATTTTTTCAAGAAGAAAATTTTCCTAAAAGGTTTGTCGACATGAATAGTATCGGTCAACAAACGACGTTTTTTTCAATCGAGAATTTAGAACATCATATTTTGCTGCAAATGCAACAGAAGCGGAAATTAAGATTTACGCCCCCTGGTGGCCAAACTATTTTTTTACAAAAATTAGAAATTATGTGCAAATGATTTCCCATCAGGAGCTGTATCCGGTGCAGAAAGTATTTTTCGAATCGGAGATTTAGAAGCAGAGATATAGGGTGAAACGCAATTTACCGCTACGCCCCCTAGCGGGAAGTCTATGAATAACTTGAAAATTTTGAAATTACCTGAAAAACATGTCGCACGGAAAACACTATCCAACAAAGAAGGAATTTTTCAAATCGGACTCCTAGAAGTAGAGATATTGACAAAAATAAGATGTACATCTACGCCCCTGGCGGAGATAATGTGTAATATTTTAAGAAGAAAATATTCCGAAAAGGTTCATCGATGTGAGTGGCATCAGTCCACGAAAGAATTTTTTCCAATCGATATTTTAGAAGCTCCAGATTTTATGGCAAATACATCAGAAGCAAAAATTAACACTTACGCCCCTTGGTGGCCAAAGTATTTTTTACCAAAAATTTGAAATTATATGCAAAAGATGTTCCATCAGGAGATGTATCCACTGAAGAAAAAAATTTTCAAATTGGAGTTTTAGAAGAAGAGTTATCGAGGAAAATGTAATTTACTTTTACGCCCCTAGCGGAAAATCTATGCGTAATTTGAAAAAGCAACTATATCTAAAATACTCTTCGATATAAATGGAATCGAGAGATAAAAAAAAATTTCAATCGGATGTTTAGAAGCAAATATGTGGAATAAAACGTATTTTTGAATTCGACATCATCTGCATTTACGCCCTCTACCGGCGGAATTGTACATCTTAAAAAAAAACAAAATGAAGGATTATCATTTGCATATTTCAAGCTTCCCAATGAAAAAGAATTTTTCAAATCTGACTAATAGTTGCAGAGATATCGTGGGTACAGGCGGACGGACGGACCGACAAACCGATAGCAGAAGCACGATCTTTTTTTACAAAAGACGTGCTAAAAACGGATTTTTGCAATATCTAGTATCAATTTGGTGTGTTCTTGTCCTTTTCATTTATGTACGAATACTTATCTGACATATTATTTGATTAATGAAACTGTTGCCAATGACATAATCTTTACAATTGTTTGAAAACAAATTACTGAAGAAAGGTGAAACTGATTGTCCATAAATTGTCTATATGGGGAAAATTAACACAAGACTACTTCACACACACTTTCCTAGTTTGTCGATGTTTTGAGGACACCGTTTGCTGCCGCCAGCTTATTCAAAAATTGTAAAATTTGTGTTAGTCAGGAGTTAACCGTACAATCTTTAGTAAGGCTTTCATCGATCAAAACACAGTCGTGCTTTGATTTAATGATTTTTGGCGTTGAGTACAGGGACTTGCAAAAATATACTGAACTCAAAATGGAAATCAATGTATAAGCACAATTTTTAATTTTAAGTTTTTCATTTCTGCAACGTGCTTCTAAATTTTGGCTTCTGACATGTGTCGTCAATGAAAAGTGTCCTATGCTTAAGCACAATGTGTTTTAGTTGAGGTAAAGATTGGCACATTTCAATAAGAAACTGCAGCTCCAGAAGACTCGATTTCCTTTAGTACCGCTCCAAAAGACACTAGTTCCTTTAGTGTCGCTCCAGAAGACTCCAGTTCCTTTAGTATCGCTCCAGAAGACTCCAGTTCCCTTATTGCCGCTCCAAAAACTCCAGATCTTTTAGTGCCATTCCAAAAGGCGCTAGTATCTTTAGTTCCGCTCTAGAAGACGCTAGTACCTTTAGTGCTACTCCAGAGACTCCAGTTCTTTGAGTGCGGCTCCAAAAAACGCTAGTACCTTTAGTACCGCTCCAGAAGACTCCAGTTCCTTTAGTACCACTCCAGAAGACTCCAGTTCCTTTAGTGACGCTCCACAAAACCCCATTTCCTTCAGTGCTGCTCCGGAAAACTCCAGTTCCTTTAGAGCCGCTCCAAAAGACGCTAGTGCCTTTAGTGCCGTTTCAGAAGATACCACTTCCTTTAGTGCCGCTCCAGAAGACACCATTTCCTTTAGTGCCGCTCCAAAAGACGCTAGTACTTATAGTTCCTCTCCAAAAGACTCCAGTTCATTTTATACTGCTCCAGAAGACTCCATTTCTTTTATTGCCTCTCCAAAACACGCTAGTACCTTTAGTGCCGCTCCAGAAGACACCATTTCCTTTAGAGCCGCTCCAAAAGACGCTAGTACTTATAGTTCCTCTCCAAAAGACTCCAGTTCATTTTATACTGCTCCAGAAGACACCGTTTCTTTTAGTGCCGCTCCAAAACACGCTAGTACCTTTAGCGCCGTTCCAGAAGACACCATTTCCTTTAGTGCCGCTCCAAAACACGCTAGTACCTTTAGTGCCGTTCCAGAAGACACCATTTCCTTTAGTGCCGCTCCAAATGAAGGCTAGCACCTATAATCCGCTCCGGAAGAATCCAGTTCCTTCGGAACTGAATTCTTCTGGAACGGAACTAAAGGAAGTGGGGTGTTGGATACTGCGACTATATTAACTACGAAACTCATGTCAAAACGTAAAGTTCAAAGTAAATGCAAATTTCACTACCGATTGTGAACATTTTCGAGAGAAAGCTGCACAGAAATCCCATACTACGCCTTCCATTGCAGAAATACCCGTTGCTTCTTCGTTCGCATGATTTAGAAATAATTCAAATATTTGGCGGAAGAGCAAAAATAAAATGGTTGTTATTACAAAAGTATGCCAAGAGAATGTAATGCCAAATATCAAAAGACGCTGCCAATGGAGAATGTAGACTAGAAGGCGGTATACAAAGTTTACGATAACTAGTTGCATCTGTAAAGGGAAGTTTAGGCTAGCTACATACGAGTGAAAGAAAAACGAGTGGGATGGAGTCCTACAAACCCCTTCCATGATGCTAGCGCCACCAGCTTGTTTCCTTCCGACCATGAAGTGTGGTTGCGGATATTCACCAGCTCATCTGCTTGTTGGAGATGGAACCTGGACTTCTTGGAACACAGGAGATTCTATTCCAGTCATGTTGTCACGGTTCTCCCATGTCCACTGGAGGCGCAGCTGTCGGTGATGTTCTATCAGTATGGGCACATGAACAGGCCACTGACCACTAAGTAAGCCCACCCTCAAGATTATCTGCTGGACTGTGTTTTCGGAAAAGTTTCTCTGCACATCGTACTTGTATACTGCCTTTGACTGAGGGATTACTAACTTTTGGCTGTTCCCGATAGCAGGTAATAACTGGCGCTTGCCCGCATTGCCAGCCAGACGGATCTCCTTTTTCTGCAAAGTGGGTAAATGTATGTCCCCTTCACAACAGCGGCCCTCGAACAGCCTAAATATTCTTGAGGTGCGGAGATGCTGGCCTGCCGCCCTCGTGTAGATAGTGATTCGCCGTTCGAACTGCAACAAGTCCTTCCCCAGTTACACTGGCGTAGATTTGTTGAGTCGTCACGCCAGCACATTCCCAAATGCTAGGGATGTGAATACTCATCCTTCAGTATAGATATCATTTTATCTCTCATCTGTCATTGTAAAAGTTATCGTGGTAACAAAGGATTAATTTCCCAATAAAATGAGAACTTAACCTTAAATATTTCAATGTAATTGTTTTGATTTTAATAGAGGATCATAATAAATCGCAGACTTTGCAGTGGAGAGTGTACCTCCCGGTGGCCCGCTTTGGTGGACTATGAGTTAGAGAAGATTGGTGGTAGTCACGCGGAGGCCTACCCAGTCCCCCAACCGATTCCGTCTGGGTCAAGCACCATCGGATACCAGCAGGATAGTGTTACAGGGCTTGGTACTGAATTATATATCAGTGCCATGTGTGAAGGATTCGTAATGCTTCGCTTGCAGAGAATGTAACCTGTATTTAGCCCGATTTAAGCAGATAAATAAAATATCAACTATAAGTTATAATTCGCTCTTGCAATGAGGGAAGTTTTTATTCAGTTGTTACGGGGAAAGTCTCATAGGATTGTCCGTGATTTCCATTCATTCCCTATATTATTATTAACACGTTGATCTCCTTCTCTCGCGGCCAGTATTCGCTTTTCCCAATCACCAGCGTTCAGTCCTTTTCCCCTTATCTCAGTTTCACGCCGACCAGCAAGATCCTCAGCAACTCGTTCTCCGCTCACTCCAGCCGACTTCCTTTCCAAAGAGCAAAGAAGTCTAATCCAGGTCTAAGTAAATCCCCCTCCCCTAAAAGGTAGGCAATTAAGGAGCATCTGCGCCTGAAGGCGCAGATGCTCCTTAATGTTTCCCCAAGTGCTGTTCCTGAATTGCCTTCATCTGTGACCCCCTCAGAGATCATTATCCAGTTCCTCCCTGGCACAAGGACAAAACCCATGAATCTCGCTTTCCCTCGGATGGGACGCTGATAAAGTCTGAGCCGTGTCCACTGACCAGCGCATCGAAATGGCGGGAAAAGCGCAAATGAGAGGAAAGATGATTCCAGTTGACTATCCTTAAAGTTCCCTCATGACAAACATTGATGCCCAGGTTACGATAGGCTTCGCAATGCCTCCCTAACCAATCAATTATAAGGGCTCAGTTTACCGTTGCAGAGACAGCTTTCGGCGGAGCAGGTAAAGTCCCCAATTACTTTGTTCTCCTGAATTAGAATCATTATACTGTGTGTTTTTCCGTGCCGAGTAGTGTGGGTTCGTCAGACCTTCACTTGTAAGGCAATTTAAAAGTTAATCTCTATTTGGTCCGATGACGAAAAAGTCGATTACGTACCAGTAAAGACTCATCCTTTTGTAATGGTGTTCTTCATTCAGTGCTGTATATGGGAAAGGTCACGTCTGAGACTTGTCCTGGCTTTATATCAAGTAACCGATCACTTCATATTCACACTTCATATTCGGCTAGTGATCACTTCATATTCACTCTCTTTGTTATGCATTTATCTGTTCCTGCTCATTCTATCAGGCTTCATCCTCGGTTAACTTCTGTGCTAAATTTTTCTTTACAAACTCCTTGCTTTCTGTTCAATCTCTTATTCTAGTGTCGGACCTTCTCCCTACCTCTCTTTTTCCCGGACAAAAAAACTTCGAAACTCTCTCCTCAAAAGCTAGATCAAGATTCCTCGTTTTTAGCTCCTTCCCTCAGAAAAGTGCCAACTACATTTATTTCCTCATAGTCCGTTTGCGCCGCTTTTCACACCCCTTCGCTAGCAATTTACTTTTCATTTGTGCATTTCCTCTTGCGTATACACTGAAGAGCAATTGAATTTGAAATACCTGTCTAGTAACGTGTAGCACCACCTTTCGTCCTGATGACGGCGGCGATTCGTCTCGGCATGGACTCGACAAGACACCGGAAGCGTTGGGAAGCCATACGAATCCACGACCCCTGAACAAGCTCCCACAGTTCACGAAAATTTGATGGAGGGGGTCAGAGTCTCGATCATCTCTCTCGATGGCATCTCAGATGTGCTCGATGGGATTGAGGTCAGGTAACATAGCTGGCAAAGGAAGAAAGGTCACGTCGGTGGAGTGTTAATCCCACCATTCGGATACAATTCGAGAGTGATGGCACGGTACATTGTTTTGTTGCAGGATGAGGTCCCCAGTGGGATGTTGAAGACGCACAAACGGGAGCAAATGGTCGTCCCGGATATCCCGGTAACGTTGACCTGTGAGAGACGATGTCACACGTACCAGGGGTCCTATTTCAATCCACGTAAACAGTCCCCAGACGAGAATGCCACCCCCACCAGCTTGAAGAGTACCCAGCTGGCAAGAAGGATCCATCGCTTCATGTGGTTTGCGCCGTACTGGTATCCTGCCATCCGCATGTACCAACGTGAATCTCGACTCATCAGTCCAGGCAACATTTTTCCATATGTCTAGAGTCCAGTGGCGATGTTACCGCGCCCATGCTTATATTTGTACCCTGTGATGTGCGGTCAGCATCGGTACTCTCGTGGGACGATGGCTTCTGTACCCCATAGCGAGGAGATGGTTCTGGTTTGTGTGGCTGCTTACACGTTTTTGTGCACCAGCATTAAATTGCCGAGTGATTTCTTGCACCGTGGGCCGTCTATACGCTGTTAACAATGCGAGCTAGCCGACGATGACCCCGCTCATCCACACGCTGTTGTCCACGGCAGTTGGCCCTTGCAGGGATGGTTTTACCGGATTCGATGTACTCACGGTGCACCCGTGACACAGTGGCTCGTGAAAATCCCAGTGCCTGCACGACTTCCGAGATGGAGTGACCCATTCGTCGGGCCCCGACAATTTTTCCACGATCAAATGCGCTTAGATCCTTCGTCTTACTCATACTGCGTCCGACTCTTACTGATTCCCGTCGCATCACTCCTTATATTGTCGGATCGCTGCATACGTCATGTTGTTTCCGTTTACAGGCCCGCCCACAGCGTCGCATTTGCATAACGTCAGCTGTCTCTAATTCAATTGCTCTTTAGAGTATGTAGCGAATGCTCTTTAACGCCGCTTTGACCCATCTCGGGAAATTCCTCTTTCTAAAGTTGTAAGAAATAGGAATGCGTCTGAATACTTTCTGTACAAGAACTCTGACGCTGACATTGACTTACAGTGCGATAAAGTAATATAAAGTGAAACTCAGTGAACCTCTCTGACAGCAATAGTGATCTTTGGATGGACATATGTGATATTCGTTTAAGTATAACTGACTAAACACCACATAAATCAGTTCTCAAAAACTTAACCTACGGTGAAACAGGGATCATTTAAGAAAACGTCGAGAAAAATTTACTTGTGATTATAGTCTTTATTCAGCCACTAATCCTTGGCCCTTTAACAAGGCTTAACTACAACCCTTTTTTTAATATTACTATCTTAATCAAACGAACGTGTGTTAATAATAGTAACACTTGGTTAAGAAATCAATAACAACACTGTAGAATATAACACGTAGCCTTTAAATGACTCAAACTTCAAGTTAACAATGTTTCTTTCACAAAAACAGTCATTTTCAAAAGCTTTAGACCACCTGTCAATTTATTGAAAATTAAGGTTTTGAAAGAAACCACTAACTACTAGTCAGAGATATTTGAAAAAATGACACCACAGATGAATACTTACATACTTTAGAACACAAAAAGACTAAAATCAGTACTTTGTGTGGCCACCTTTGTTTTTTTATAACGGACAGAATACGATGTGGCATACTCTCAATGAGGGATTTGCAGGAGTCACTTGAAATGTATTTTCACTACCCGTACTTTATCGCGTCAATCAAAGCTTGGGAATTTGAAGGCTGTTTTTCTGCTTCCTTGTCTTTTAAAATGCTCCACAGATGGGGATAAGCTCGGGACTGTTACCGGGTCAGTCAAGCACAGTGATGTTTTCCCTCTGCAGGTAGTCCTTTAGCGTCTTTGATCTGTGGCATGGAGCACCATCATGCATAAAGATTTTTGCATTTGTGCACTTGCATATATGAGTTAACGGCTTCTCACGTAAATTTTCAGCAGTACACGATTGATGACGCTTCGCAAAGTGGAGTCTCTTCTTTTTCATGACAGAGGTTAGTCTAGGTTTATGTGCAGGTTTATAAGACTTTAATCAAAAAATTTTGCTAAGACATCGGGAAACAGGGCTGGTACTAATATCAGGCACTTTTGAATGCAGAAAGGCCTTGATTTTCTTGCACGAACTCCTCGGAGAGCGCATAACATCATTGTCATCATGTGGAGTTGTTATCCTCGGACGTCCACTTCTCTTTCCGTCGCTAAATTCGGCTGTATCTCGATACTTCATGATCGTACTATAAAAATCAGTCTTGCTCGCATTCACCTTTCTGCTTATGTCACGTTCGGAGTATCCTTCACGATATAAATTCACTATTTGTGCCCTCTGAGTGACGCGTTTTTGCCCATTTTTCACTATATAGAAAGTACGTACAAAACCTCTCAGCATAAAAACCAGAAGCAAACTGACGCTCGAACGCTTCCCCAAACTCTATCAACAACTACCGCTGTAGGATGATGCAACAGCGACAGGATGTTGAGTAATACAGACAGTAGCTGATCCAATCGGCAGAAATCTACTAATACTAACAAGTGGTCTTAAATTTTTGCACATGACTGTAGTAAGATAACTTTCACCATCTCCACAAACTATTGCTTCTCAAATATTATATATCGTTCTGTTCTTATCTGACACATCCGTAAGTCATGCGTTCTGACCTCAAGGTGTTGCCAACCATACTCTGGCGAGAGAGAAGATAAGACGTTAAGTTTGGAAAACGCTAAGGAAAATGAACTCAAATTTACATAGAGAAAGAAACTAAAAAGGAAAGTTAAATTAGAATATACGTCACACCAAACCGTAAAAGTAGTGTCCTCCTTTCCCTCTTTAATACACATAAAAAAATAACATTTTGAGGATACTTTTTAAGAGGACCTTCTCAATATTTCCCCAAGTGCTGACCAAAGAGGGAAATGCTTTTAACTTATTACAGAAAAAGGTTATTAATACTAACTTCCGGTGAAACTAATGGGCTTGAAGTTACAATACTGCCTTCCAGTGCCGTCTATATATTCCGCGCCCGTGGGTGACATCAGTGCTACTTGATGTGCGACGCGTCAACTCGTGGAGACGTGGGTGTCTCGTCATAAATGATCTGATTTATGAGTGTTTATGTTTTGTTTTGGGCTTTAACGACCATCGTGAGCAATTCGATAGGTTATAAGCAGTCACTCGTCCATAATTTTAAGCGAACTAGTTCCAGATAAGGGAGAGAGTCAGTGTCATGAGACAAATACATCACACATGACTTATCCGAGACTCGAACCTAGGCTCATCTCAGACAAATGGTCAAAAGCTAGCGCTTAGACCGCTGCTGACCCATGCGTGTATGTTAAGTAAAATTAAAACTAACTTCTAGAAACAAAAGGAATTTGATGTCGTCAAAATACGAAGTGCTAAAAATCAAATCTCGAATGCTTGCGTACAAATGTATTAGATCTGTCCAAAATATGATGATGGTGTGGCAGAAAAACGAGCGTTTTTTATTTCTTCGCGAAAGTTTTCCTAATGATGTTGGCAACACATATGGATCGTCATTCGTTTCACCAAACGACGCGATTAGCAGAGGCAAGAATCGGTGGAGTGGAGCTCAACGTGCTCTAGATGTTAAAGCATTTTAGAAAAGTGGTCGCTGTAGACGATAATACTGGCGTTATTTTAATCTCGGGAGGCATGATCCTATTCTATCAGAACATACCATCAGGTTATGGGTGAAGACTTTTGAAGCTACGGGAAGTGCATTGAAGCAAAAAACCTACATGTAGGCCTAGGAGTATTCAAACACGAGAAAGAATACAGGAAGTGCAACATGTTGTAACACAAAGTCCGAAACGTTCTGTGAGACGAATTTCTTCAACAGTGGGGATCTCAAATCGTAGTGTCCATAGAATCTTACGGGACGAGTTAAAGTTACAACCCTAAAAGATACAGGTTGTGCGGCAGTTAAATCAAAATGATTATACGAACACCGAATAGCTCTGTGTGTTGAGCTTTTGTCTAAAATGCAAGGCAACGAAGCTTTCTTGCGTTTATTGTGGATGGGTGACAAGGCCAACTTTCATCTTAGTGGTTTTGTGAATAAACAACTTTCGCTACTGATCAGAGAATAATTCCTGTCAACTGCATCAATGGCCGTTACACAGTCAGCGAGTTACAGTGTGGTGTGCGGTCTCTTCAATGGGAATAATCGGCCCTTACCTTTTCGGGGATGAGCAAGGACAGGCAACAACGATGACATCTCACAGGTGTGCCGACATGCTAGACACATTTGTCGCACCGCAATTTGCACACTTTCGTTCAAATGAGCCATTTTGGTTTCAGCAAGACGTCGCTACGTCTCACTGTGCGGAGAATTTTCATGGAAGCCGCACACCGACTTTTTGGGAAACCGCATCATAACCCTGAATGGTGACATTTCGTGGTCCCCCTGGTCACAAGACTTGTGATTTTGTGATTACTTTCTGTGGCGGTACCTTAAAACTAAGGTCTATGCAAGGCGTCCATACACCATTGCTGAGCTGAAACATAACATCCGTACAGAAGTCACAAACATTCCTATTGTGATGTGCCAAGGACGATTTCCGTCGCAGAATGTCCGAGTATAGACGTCGAAATGGTCGCCACCTGCTGGACATAATATTCGAAACATGAACGTGACTGTACATATTTCACAAATGCAATCTGTCAGGGTACAATGGATGTGTTTGTCATTTTTTCTCATTAAACGAAGTATCAATTTTGTTGCATTCAAAAACGCCCGCTTTTCTGCCACACCCTGTATTTGCCTATTAGTCGCCAAAACGGTTGAAGAATAATTTTACTCTGATTTCTTACTTATGCTGAAGAAACAGGCCACCTTATTGTGTTATCCATGAAGAATCAAAGAACAAACAGGGATCATTACTTTTACTAAAACCGGTAGACGGTGGCTAGTTAGTTGTTTTGTGTGGGAGTAAATCAAACAACAAAAACAACATAGCAGTACTTACCAAAAACAAATTGAAACCTGATAACTGTAGCATTATTTTTCAAAGTAGTTTCCTAGCAGTTCCACACGCCTTTGGCAAAGGCACTCACGTTCCTTAATCTCATCGGAGAAGGTTTCCGGCTGTCCCTTAATAAATGTACGCACCATTTCTTTCATCTCTTCGTCACTCTTTACGTAAACCGCCGACTACGTAATGCTCCTTTAAGAGGACCGAGGAGATGAAAATCGCTCGGTGAGAGTTCCTGGCTATAAGGTGGATATGGGAGAACCTGAAACTAAAGGTTTTTAAATGTCGACATTATTGCAACCGTGGTGTAAAAGAACAGTTTCTGACAACAATTATTTCTTTTGTGGCCAATGGCAGACTTCAGTTTGTCATTAAGGATTGGTGAATATCTTGCAATGATGACAGTTTTTCCATCTGTTTTGGAAGGGGAGGGGGACTCCTCACTTTGAAAAATTATTATTAATAAAAGTTATTTATTCAAAAATGAGGTTTCCCGTTGACGCAATTCTTTCCCTTTCCCTCCATTTTCACTTTCCCATACCAATGTATGAGAAAGTATTGTAATCTCAAAGCAATTCAACTTCGCGATTTGAACAGAAGTCATATGTTGGATTCTCCAAAACATAATTTGCCGCCCCGATGGCGCAGTCGTCTAAGCGATGGCTTCTGTTCATTCGTCCGAGATGGGTTCGGATTCGAATCCTAGTGAGGCATGGATGTTTGGGTTTGTCTAACGGCACTGGCTCTCTCCCTTCCGAACCAGTGGCTCTAAATTAGGGACAGGCGACTACTTATAGCCCACTGAGTTGCTCACGGTGATAGTGAAACTTCCAATCAAGAAGAAAACATAACTTGGCTGTTTCAATTACGATGGGTGTGTGAGTTAGTTCGAACCCGGACCCCTTTCGGACGAATGATCAGAGGCCCGTGTGTGTGTGTGTGTGAGTGTGTACATGTGTGTGTGTGTGTGTGTGTGTGTGGTTTGTTGATTTAGAGTTATCAAGACGAAATTTAATACTTAAGGGGTTTGTGATAACCTTTTTCGGAGAAATAACTGAAGTTACAAGTGCGAAAGTCCTTGCTAAGAAAAATAAGAACTCTTTAGTACGCCTTTTGTAAAAAAAGATCGTGCTTATGTTATCGGTTTGTCCGTCCGTCCATCTGTAGACACCTTATCTCTGTAACTATTAGTCCTATTTGAAAATTCTTTTTACATTGGGAAGCTTAGAATATGCGAATGATGATCCTTTATTTCGTTTTTTTTTTTTTTTTTTTTTTTACGATGTACAATGTTGTCGCTAGAGGGCGTAAATGTAGATGATATGGAATTCAAAATACATTTTATTCCATATGTTTGCTTCTAAACATCCGATTGAAAAAATTATTTTATCTTTCGATTCCATTTATGTCGAACAGTATTTTAAGTATAGTTACGCATAGATTTTCCGCTAGGGGGCGTAAAAGTAAATTACGTTTCCCCGATATCTTTTCTTCTAAAACTCCGATTGGAAAGCTTTTTTCTTCAGCGGATACAGCTCCTGATGGAAAATCTTTTGCACATAATTTTTAATTTTTGGTAAATAATACTTTGGCCATCAGGGGGCGTAAGGGTTAATTTTTGCTTATGATGTATTTGCCATGAAATCTGAGCTCCTGAAAACTCAACTAAATTTTTTTTTCTCTTAGATCGACACCTCTCACATCGAAAAACCTTTTTAGAATACTTTCTTCCTACAATAATGCCATGGGGCGTAGATGCATATCTTATATTTGTCCATATCTCTGCTTCGAAGAGACATTTGAATTTTTTTCTTAGTTGGAGAGCGTTTCCGCTGCGAAATGTTGTTCATGTAAATTTTTTTTTCTTAACGCACAAGTCTGCAACCAGAGGGCGTAAGTTCACGATTCCGTTGTTAGCAATATCTGCGGGATTAAAAACAAAACCCGATTGGAGAACTTCTTCCTTTGGTCAGATATTACTGTTTTCCAGACCGGTTCCATTGACTGTGAATAGCTTTGATAAATTTAATTTGCGTCGGAACGGATTCGAAAGACGTGCTCATTACACCTGAAAATTCGGTGTCATCTTTCTTGTTTATGGATGGTGCCTGGAGTACAGTTCTTCCGCCCTGGTGGCACAATGGTCTAAGCGCTGGCGTGTGACCATTCGTTCGCGATGGATCGGGGTTCAAATCCCGGTGAGGCATATGTGTTGTGTTTTACGGCACTGGCTCTCTTCCTTCCCTGGAACCAGTGGCCCTAAATTAGGGAAAAACGACTGCTTGACTGCTTTTAGCCCATCGAGTTGCTCACGGGGGTCCTTAAACCTCCCAAACAAAACAAAAAAAGCATAATTCTAGCATTCTGCCTGTTATGTGTAGTTAGTTTATAATACCACTTTAATTGACATTTACGGTACATGCGGTGTAATTTCTAGAAACAAACTGAATTTGATGTCATCAAAATCCGAAGCACTAAAATCTAGCGTTAAAAATTAAATCTGGAATGCTTTCGTACAAATGCATTACATCTGTCAAAAATATGATGAATATTTTCCTCTTAGTCGCCAAAACGGTCTAATTTTACAATCATTTCGTAGTGAAAGCTAAAGTAGTATTTTTCTATGATTGATGGTTTAATATCTCTTTTCCCCTTACTTATGTTGAGGAAACAAACTACCTTTGTTTCGCTTGTTGAAAATTCGTTACGGTTGTGAAAGTTTTATCATCTCTTTTTCCTAACAGCTGGAGAGTTTGTTATGTTACAGTTCTTACCTGCTATGAATACAAAACATTTTGAAATAAAAAAACTATGTATCTTTCTTCGTCGAACATCCTTTGATTTCAAAAGTAACCTTGGATATCTTGCACAGGAACCGAGTGATGGCCTTTGTTTAAATGCCGAACCCCTCGACCTCTTCCCGGTGCTAGCGCTGGAGGTTAATAATCCCCACCCAGTATCACCGTTCGAGTTTCCTTGTACACTTTTTCGTTATTCTTGCTTCTGAGAATTCTACACTTCTTTTTTTTGGGGCAAAGGAAAATATATCAAAATTAAATACATCATGAATGTTAATCATCACCAGCAACATGCCATTTTCGTGTCACAATTTTTGAGAGCCAAAACTAATCAACCGAATAGAAATTAAAGAAAAAAATAGTGCTAATAAAAAAGCAGTAAAATATTAAACGACTTCATTTTCATTTTTTTAACTCTCCCACAGCACACACTTCTTCTGATCCCAAAACAATTTTTGCGACCTGCGGTTAGCCACCCACTGCTGTGCCCTTACGTTTTGTAAGAGGTCAATGCCAAAGATCCAAAACAGCATTCGCTTATTTATTTTCCATCAGCATTACTTCGCGACAACTCTTCCTGGATGATGTTTTTAAAAAGCTAACAAGGGCATTATTATTTGGTATGTACGAGCTGTCCAGTGAATGAGTATTGAGGAAAAATGGTGAGCACTTCCATAAAGTACTGCGTACCAATAAAGAAGTGAATTTCAAATCGATTTTTAAATTCGTTGAAACTCATGAGCACCAATTTCTTGGAGCGCTCGCTGGTTTTCTCGCATTATGATACTTATTTTAAATATTTTTCTGATGAACAAACTGCTGATCAGGACTTAAAGTAGAGCCCGCTTCTAACGAGAAACTCAGGACAGACTAAACGAGAAACTCATGCTAGCTAAAGTTGTTTTGGGGCAAAAATACCCACCATGCAAAAATATGTTCGAAAGGCAACCCTGAAATCGTAGCCCCGGTGAAGCAGTGGTATAAGCGATCATTCGTCCGAAATGGGCCCGGGATCGAATCCCGGTGCGTCATGGATGTCGTGTTTGTCTTAACGCACAGGCTCTCTCCTTTCCCTGGAATCAGTGGCCCTAAATTAGGGACGGGAGACTGCTTATGGCCCACTGAGTTGCTCACGGTGGTCGTTAAACATCCAATAATAATAATAATAAAAAAATGCGTCACAAAAAATTTTGCCGCCCCGGTGGCGCCACGGATAAGCGAGGGCTACCGATCATTCGCTTAACGGAGGGGTCTGGGTTCGAATCCCAGGTAAAGCATGCATGTTGTGCTTGTCTATCGGCCGCCCCGGTGGTGTAGTGATCTAAGTGATGGCTTCTGATCGTTCGCCCAACGGAGGTGTCTGGGTTCGAATCCCGGTAAAGGCATGGTTGCTTGTGTTTGTCTTTCGGGGGTTTATTCGCTGTGTTCCTTGTTCACCTGGCATACTGTATTCACTGTTCACTATGCACATTGTTGACATCGAAACACAAAATGTCTATATTGTATATGTCTCTCTGTATATGTCAATGTGTCTGTCAACCAAGTCCAATAAATAATTTGATTTTGAAAAAAAGATTTCCAATAAAAAAAACGATCAAATACTAAAAGGTTCAGAGCCTCTCTAGCTGAAACACCCTATGTCTGTTGGAAGGACTGAAAAATAGAAAACAGAAGTGGGAACAGAGTGCACTAACACGAAAGATTCGCAGAAAAAGTTCGGAAAAAATTAGTGTTTTTGAAGTATACGGTTTCCCATTAAGTGGGTGAAGTTATAAGCTGCCCCCATACTATACCTGTTGTCTCACACCGAAGAGGCCCCAGCCACCAGGAGGCAGAAAATGACAGCAAAGGGCAGGAAAGCGAGGAAGCCTAAAACATAAAATAAAACAACACCGAAAAGAATCCCACGAAAAACACCCAGTTTTACACTGAGATGCCCTGAAAAGTGCTGTTTTTTTTTTTTGTTTTTTTTTCCGCCAAATTGGCTCGCTTCGTGCGAAATTCGTGTTGCGAAAGTAATGAACAACAGAAATTACCAATTTTCTGGACTAAGAAAAATTTTCAGCAACTTCGCACATTTCGAAAGTTCTTACTGCCCCGCCCTCTGAAAGATTCAACTTTTAGTCCCAGTTGGCTGCTGGGTTTCTTGGCCTAGTTCTTAAGGGACTTTTTTTAGATACGGTTTCCAGAATAGATTTTCACAAGGTCCTTAATATCATAATGAAGGGCCTCCGTAACTAATGGATTCGGATGATTCATAGCTTTGTTGTAGTACCTCTATGCTAATTCACACATAGTATAATAATGAGTTTATTTTTAACATATTGTGAATTTCATGATTAGGGGAACGCCTGTTAAGTCCTGTCATTCTTAGAGTTTTATTATGAAAGAGGTGATTTTCTTTTTTGTTCAATATGCGTACACGTTTGTATTATATAAGGGTTGTTCAATAAGTCGTGCGTCTTTTTGTCTGAAAGAGTCAAAACCTGACATACCTGAAAATACTTGCCGCCAGCATTTAGACAGCAGTCCCATCGTTGCGCCAGTCCTTTTATTCCTGCGGCATATAAGGACTTGTGCAACGAAGGAGGAAGGCTGCTACTGCAACCAGTTATCTACAAGGTCACGCACCTGATCATCCGAAATGAAACGTATTCCTTTGAGAATTTTTTTCTTAGGTCCAAAGATGCAAAAATTGCAGAGCAATAGGTCAGGACAGTGCGCTTGCTGTTGAAGGGCTTTCTAACAAAAGCACGGGAATGTCCTTTGCGGGGTAACTGCCATATGCGACCGGGCGTTATCATGCAGAAGCACAATACGCTGAGTGAGATTGCCAGGTCTCCTGTTTTTGATGGCTTGTCGACTCTTCATTAAAATTGGACAACATAATTCGGCACTGATGGTTGATCCTCTTGGTAGCTGCTCAAGAAGCGATGGTCCTCAATGGTTAAAGAACCAGGTTAACATCACTTTGCTTGCGGAAATGATGGACCGTGCTTTCCTCGGCGGTGTCGGTGATGCATGTTTCCACTGCATGCTCTGGCTCGAAATGACGTCACCAGCTTTCGTCCCCAGCAATAATGCGTAGCAGGAAATCTTCACCTTCTTCATGGTAGCGGAACAGATGCTGTAACCATAGTCCCATTCGTTGATTCATCGGACAGATGTTTCGGTACCCACGTGACTCAGACCTTACTATATTCAAGGTGCGAATACATGATCGTACTGACAGTTCCGATGTTCACACCCGCACTGTTCGCCAGTTCTCGGATCGTGATTCTTCGGTTGGCCTTTGTCCAGTGATGTATTCAGGCATCTTCTCGGGGGTGCTTAGCCCCCCCCCGAAAATCCACGACCCCACCCCGTAGGTTTTTGGGCGATGTCCCTTTATATTTAGTCTAATTGTTTTTACTGGACAAAGCTAAATAATGGGAGAAAATTAAATAGTATGATGCAAAATATTACAATAATAAAACAAAAACACCTTCATGGACTTCAATCTGAAATTTCTATCATCCTTCAATAAAACATTAAATAATCCTCGCTGAAAGCGTGATATTTTTAAGCACTGACAACTCGTATTGCTTCCGCAATAAAAACCTAATTCCACAGAGTAGCGATGTTTGCAAAGCAATACGTCATCATATTTTGGAACCTGGCATTCAGCTTTATTTCAGACTTCTGGATGCCGACTTTCCACGTATACGGTTAAGCCTTAGTGTAACTAACGTGACGTTAGTGCTTCCAATTCAACAAAATATTTGATACTCAATTTTTAACAATAGCAAATTATTAGAAATTGTTCCAATAAAAAGTTGTTTTTTCCTGGCGTTGGGTGGTTTACTCTCTGTAGCAAAAAAAAAAAAAATCGAGGCATCTCAAACTGGCAGCCAAACGGTTAGTTAGTTGTTGGTTTTTTGAAATGACGTTTACTACTATGTGTTAATCTAAATAACCTAAAGGGTCTGAAACCAAACGGCAGAGGAATGGTTTACACCATACGTTTTCAGGTAACACTGTAATTATTACTTAATAATAAGAAACAGGCTTGTAGTAAGGCGAAGGCATTTTTACCAATCCTAATGTTTAAGGGGAGGGGGAGGGTCGACGGCACAGCGTTATCTTACTAGCATCTTTAATATTTTACACTATCCCATGGTGAAATCCGTGGTGCATTACTGAATTAAAGCAAAGGTATAAAATTTTTACATTTTTAGTCACTTCTATGTGTTTGCATTTGCGATATATGAAAATAAAAAAAAATTATGCTCTATTTAAAAAATTTTACATATGTTAATGTGACGTGGACCTTAACTAAAAGAGACATACAAAGGCTGCAGACAACTCAAAGCAGCATGGAGAGGTGCATGCTTGGTGTAACCATGAGAGATAAGAATAGGAACTCGTGGATCCGACAAATGACAAGAGTGGAAGACATCATGATCAGAGTTAAATCCCTGAAATGGCAATGGGCTGGACATACTGCCAGGAGGACAGACCATCGATGGACAGCCGAAATTTTATATTGGATTCCAAGGGACAGGAAAAGAGCCAGAAGAAGACCACATGGAAGATGGGTGGATGAAATTCGAAAGTATGAGGGAGTGACATGGAGGAGACTGGCACAAGACAGACCGTTGTGGAAGGAACTTGGGGAGACCTTCATCCAGCAGTGGATTGATAATGGTTGACAATGATGATGATGATGATATATAAATAACAAAATTCTGATTATATGTATATAATCAGTCAACAAGTTTCAGCCCCCTCAAAATTTGTAATCCAACCCCTACCCGGAAAAAACTCTCTGAGTGCAGCTCTGCCTTTGTCGTCACTGAAAACAGCACGACGCGGTGCTCCAGATCTTGGCTGGTCTGCAGGGCTTGTTCGTCTACCACTAAAGAGCTGACACCACCGCGTTATAGTACTGCGTGGAAGACAAGCAGGACCGTATAAATCGCCTTCATTCGTCTGTGAATTTTCGTTTAGTGGCGTTTTCTCCGCTTTAAAAAACTGAATTACAGCAGGTTGAGCAAGTTTGGACGTATCCATCTTCTACGAGGGAGCAATAAAATTAGTCCAGCATATTACACGGATTCCGTAATAAACAAGCTTCAATGCAGTCGCATAACCTTTAAATCGCCTGTACACTAGCGCCACCTTTGACAAAAGTAGGAAGCGCAAACGCACTTTAGCCAAAGAGTCTCACTGTTTATTGTACAACCCTTATATATCCATATTAATTGGATATATCGCATTTTTCTATGTCTAAATTGAAATGTTTTTCTTCAGAAGTCTGGGGCCTCGACTTTAACGCCACGTCGACTTATCTATTAGAATTTCTTAATGAGAAAATATATATATATACAAATATATTATATTGTGCTTTACATTCTGTCGTGATCTAAGCCCCCTGAAAGGCAATATTACGTTGTTAAGAAAAAATTCCGAAAACGTACTATTCCAAACTAAGAACTTGTTCAAAAGTTTCTGAACCAGACATACCCTTTCGACAGAAACATTAAAATCACCATAACCAATTTGGAGTGGCAGCTGTCGTATGTTAATTGCATTCCCCTCGCGAACCCTCCAAGACCCCCGTATGTAGCATTCACCTCTAGTTTTTCAAAACCGTCAGAATTACAATGGGTGCATCTCACTTACCTCGCAATGATTATACCTCTGAAACACGCCGCTGCCACGCAGTTGATTGGCTGGTGACAATTGTGTCGACAGCCGGCTGCGCATGCGCTTTAAGAATAGTAATGACCAGCTGCTAGCGAAGGCAGTCCTTTTTTTCGCTCCGCCAGTCTCTCAATCATATCTCTCAACTGAACTAAAATCTACTATTGTTTTCATTTATTACACTTATCTTTATTTATTTCTTGTTTCCAGTTGAAATCAAAAGCTCTTTTGATTTCTGATTTCAATCGGACTCTGTGAGAAAGCAGCGAACCATAACTCACGCTGCAAACATCATTCTGATTCGGCACACTTGTGTGAACTTTTTTGTCTTCACCTTTACGCAGCGGCTTTACCAACTGTTTGGTCGGAGGAAAAGGATATGGTAGCGTCAAGTTGTAAGATAAAAATAAACTCAAGAAATTGAACTTTTTTTCCGGAAAAAAATGCGAAAGTTTCTTCGCTTTCTTTTCCTTTTAATATTTGCTGAAACATTAAAAATATAGTTGCAGAATTTCGGAGCACTCACTGTATTTGTCCTAGCCTCTTCATATACTCAGGATCGATTTATCTATGAAAGGTGTCAGAACTACAATGGGTACCTCTCACTTTTCTCGCAATGATTAAATCTCTGAAACACGTCGCAGCCACGCAGTTGATTGGCTATTGACAATTGTGTCGACAGCCGGCAGGGTATACGCTTTAAGAATAGTATTTTTTTTCACCTCTTTTGGTTTCTGATTTTAACCGGACTCGAGAAATTTTACACATTAGACTTATACTCCATATCTATTTATAAGCCGAAATATGCAGTACTTGAAAAGTTTTATTAATTAACTAAAATAGTAAAAATTATAATAAAATAAGCACTTACATGAGTAAATAGCAGCAGCGAATCCTGTGGCAGACATCCTGTGGAAATAGTTTTAAAAGGGAACCTAATGTTATTTGTTTTGTTTTATATTCATGTTCCCTTATTTTTTTCGCCTAATTTTAGGGTTTCCTACTTGACGGTCACGTGAGACACCGCTGTTTAACTACACTTGTGAAGCAAAAGCAACATCGGTCTTCTCAATGTAATGCTCACTTGGAGGGTGAAAGGGGCGATGGACACAATTCCAGGAATTATTATCGCTTGTTCTCCCGCGACATTTCCATTTCATTGCTCCCCAACTCCTGTCTGCAATCGTCGCCCAGAAATACACTTACATATTCGTGAATTTAGTAGTTAGGAGAAACCAAATTATCCTCTTTTCTTCTAGGAGCAGGTCTCCCGTTTTCAGCTCTGCGATATTCCCAAAGCGTGGCTGGCGGAGAGAGTTTCTTGCGCAACTTTCTTGTAGAGCATTTGATGTACACTCTTCCAATTGCTTTTCTATCAGCATTATTTCACTTGCACACAAGGATTCCTCTGCGCTGCGTCCGTTTCGTCCTATATGAACCATTTCTATTGTTCCATTCCAAGACAGTGTCAAGTAGATTTTCTCTGCCTAATTAAACATGAAATTTCATTGAACTTTTTTACTTTACTCGTTAAAAGTTATTATCTTAGCTTCTTTCTCCCTCGTTAAAGCACTTCATTAAATTTTGTTCGTTAACAAACAATCAAATTAAGCTTTGGGTTAACATTATGCCAAACAAAAGTTCTTTTTTCACTCATCAAATCCGGGATCTTGCCAAATACGGGCTCCTTATAAAAGGATTCTGCAGTAAGCACATTCCATACTTAGCAACAGTAACACATACATTCACATCCTGCTGGGAAAAAGAATAGCGCGATGAACAAAAGTTTAAATCTTAAAGATTTCCACCTCAAAGATCCTAACTTCTTTGATATTAGAAATTAAAAATAGAAGTATTGAACATAGTAGTTTGTAGAAAAGACGAATGTCCAAGATAGCATGTTCTTTTTCAAGAGTTTCCACCCCAAAACGAATTTCCCCGGACTTTCATCCAAGGCTCTTCTCCATTTCTTCCTGTCCAAGGCCAACAGTTCAGTTTGTACACGGTCTGCCAAGCTCTCATGACTTCATCCATCCATATTTTCCTTGGTCTTCCTCTTCTTCCTGCTGTCTTCCGGTCAATCAATATTTTAGGCCAGGAATGGCGAACCTATGACACGTGTGTCACTGGGTGGCATACGAACACGATTTGGGTTGCACGCCAGTATGAAGACATTAACATTAAACAAAAATTTAGTTTTTTGGAAACAATCTTTCGATATCATGCCTGTAGTGTGTTCTTGCAAATAACCGAGATCTGACAAGAAAATTAATCTAGACAAGAAGTGTCCTGAAAGCGGTTTGTAAATCAACCTTATTTATTTAATCGCCTTATTCATTAATTCCTAAAAGACAAGCGTCACGTGCATATGATTATTATTTGGCATTTTATCATTCCGCTCCAACGGATTTTCACCACGAGACGTTCACATTGCTTGGGCTCAAACCTCGCACTCTCTGCCCCCTCCCCCTCCCTTTGTGGAGGGAAAGAAAACCAATCAGACAGGAAGGCGCTAATGAGACCCCGTGTTCCGGTGAGAACTGAAAGTAATCCTGAACAATGAACAGCGAGATTTCAGCTTTTATAACTTGGCAACACTGCTACTCCAACCCAGAGCTTCAGTTTATCAGTAAAGGTTGATTTGTTTGTAGCTGCTACGTATTTCTCTTGTGTATTGAAATTGTTTCTTTGCTGGTGCTTTTGTATCCAGACCATGCTTTCTGTGCCGAAAAGAACAGAAACTCAACAAAAACAACAAAGATCGTAGTCAAGTATTTCAAGAGAAGTGGGCATCGGAGTTCGTAGTGATTGAAAAGAACAATTAATCTTTCTGTTGCTTGTGTACAGAAACAGGAGTGTCCCGCACATTCAATGTAAAGCGTCATTTTGAGAGGGATCATAAAAATGTTTGTTCCATGTCAAATGAAAGAAGAAGGAGTACAATATGAAAAACAATCAAATTGCTTCGTATCTTCTTTCATGCCAAGGAATATATCACTACGGCTAGTTTTTAGCTATCTCGCTGTGTAGGCTAGTTTTAGCTATCTTGCATGGGAAATCGCTTTATGACGGTTATTTTTTGAAGAAGACTTTCTTAGCGACATCCGACACATTATTTTAAAATTTTCCCAACAGGCAACGCAACAAATTGTGAATAGAATTAAGGAAATGCCAGGCTTCAGGAACACTGCCAAAGATAGAATAACAAAAATGAATGAAGATGTTTCCGACCAAATTAAATCTCATTCAGACAACGCCAATGTGTTTTCAATATGTCTTGATGAAAGCCCAAAAGAAAACAACAGCTAACCTTGCTTGTAACGGCACAAGCAAGGTTAGCTCTTGTTTTCTTTTAGATTTCCTTGCGTAAATGTATTGAGGGAAGAATGAATTAAATTGCTGAGTTTACCAACTACGATTACAGGGAAAGATACATAAAGTGTGAAGTGAAGCAATAATTTGTAGTAAAAGTGGGGATTGACTTAAATAAAACAGTGTCTGTGACTTTGGAGCCCCAAATATGGTGGGTAAACCTAACGGGTTTATAAAACTTCTTGACGAAGAACTTTACCACCCAATTGTGCAGTTCCATTGCATTTTTCACCAGGAAGCATTGTGTGCGAAAGCAAGTCTGAAGTCCTTTGAAAGTGTACTCTCTGGGGTTCAAGTCCTTTAAAGTGCACTGTAATGTGAGTATGATTTTTTCGATTATCTTCTTGCAGATTAAATCAGATTCAAACTGAAATTGTCCTAGACTTGAAGCTCACCTACTTACCTATTCTGTTAATGCCATTTTTATGATATTCCCAAAAAGACGTTTCGTGATAAAATGTTAATTAAAAAAAATGCGAACAGAGGTGGCACACTAGACACTTGAAAGCAGTAAGGCAAACTGTAAATAGCACACTAGTCGGAAAAGGTTTGTCATCCCTGTTTTAGGCAGACGTCGCGCTGTCGTCCTTTTCACGTGGCCAAACCTCTTCAGTTTTCTCACTTGAATGGCCTAGAGAACATTGCTCTTCACATCCATCATTTCAAGGACATACGAAGAATGGTATATTGGTCCACTCTCTTCACATTGAGAAGAGAGAGGACCAGGGTGGCTCATCTCTCCACCCATCGTAAAAATCACCAACACTAAAAGACCAAAGGCAGGTAATTAGCATGTTTATGATAACCAAAACCTTCCAAACATTCAAAATATCATGTTTATAAGAGCTACAGTAGACTGACTGGCTACCTATTCATATGTTCATGAGATCTAAATTATTCCTCACTGTTTTCTTTAGAGCGCAAAGCTGGATCAATAAGACTGATTTCATTTTTTTTTTTTGAATGATTGTATGTATAATAAAAGCAAGCATCACGTACGTCAGGCAAAAGCAGCATCTATGCAGGGTGTTTCTAAGATATTTGGCCAAACTTTGGGAACTTGTTCAACCGTCGATTCTGCTGAAAGATAACATAAACAGAGATTTGCTAACGCTTTCCTGTAGAGATTGACAGCGATGTACGTAGTGCGATCAAAAAGTTCCGAGACTAGGTACGTAGTGCGCCAACAGTTGGCAGTACACGGATGCGCGAGCAGTTGTCGAAGACAGCGACCTTCACGAGTAAATGCGCCGAATGGGGTCATTCTGTGAACACCGGGAGCTGCGCTACACGATATTTGATGACCACGTGCAGAACACAGCTGCGATTTCGGTATGGACTGCAAACTAGAGCAGGGAGCGAACATCAAATTCTGCGTCAAACTCGGCAAATCGGGAACGGAGACGCATGAAATGTTGCGGCAGGCTTATGGCAATGAAGCAATGAGTCGTGCGAGGTGTTTTGAGTGGCACTCGTGCATCAAGAGCGATAGAACGGCACTGGAAGACGACGAGAGGTCAGGGCGACCGTCCACGAGCAAAACCCCCGAAAACGTGGACAAAATTAGGGAACTGCTGCATGAGGATCGTCGGAGAACCATTCAATACATTATTACCATCGTCATTGTGTCATACGGAACAGTGCAAGAAATTCTGACGTCGGTTTTGAACATGCACCGCATTGCTGCAAAGTTTGTGCCAAAGATTCTGAACCCCGAACAGAAGGCGCTGTGTGTCGAACTCTGTCAAAGTCTTCGTCAGCAGGTGGTGAATGAACCAACGTTCCTGTCACGGGTCATCACTGGGGACGAGACTTGGGTCTACGGCTACGACCCGGAGACCAAACATCAGTCGTCGCAGTGGAAGAGCCCGGCATCTCCACGACCGAAGAAGGCCCGACAGGTCCGGAGCGCAGCCAAAAGCATGCTCATCATGTACTTCGACATTCGTGGGGTTGTACACTGTGAATTCGTCCCCCAGGGCCATACCGCTACTGCACCTTTTTTACTGCGATGTTCTGCGGCGTCTTAGGGAGGGAATTCGCCGCAAATGACCTGAGATGTGGCGCAGGGGCGATTTCCTGCTCCATCACGACAATGCAGCAGCTCACCGAACGTTAGCAACACCTCAGTTGTGCAGCCGCAACAGCAACGACTACCCTTCCTCACCCGCCTTACTCGCCTGATTTGGCCCTCTGCGACTTCTTTCTGTTCCCGGAGATGAAGATGAAGCTCAAGGGTCGCAGTTTTGAAACCGTGGACGAGATCCAGCGCGAATCACAAACGGCGCTTTACACGATTCGCGAACAAGACTTCCAGGGAGCGTTCCAACAGTGGTAAAAACGCTAGCAGCGGTGAATCGCTGCCTAAGGAGACTACTTTGAGGGAGATCATAGCCAGATTCAAGTAACGTAAGTACTTTGTTGTATATCGGCCTAGTCTTGGAACTTTTCGATCTGACCTCGTATTATAATAAAGTCGCGCACCATTCGCTTGGCAACAAAACGGAGGCTCATTACAATGTGGAACCAATGGGAATTGTTAAGTGCCATGGCATTTTCCGTCATCTCGACTTCAGCACTCCTAGCGGCGAATTCGCAAACTTATCTCACCAAACTGCGAAAATGTGATAGACGGAGCATCATTTTCAAAGTTAAAGTGCATCATTCCCTTTCGCTACAAATCAGTCATAAAAGGTGGGGTTTTACGGAAGAATTTAGACAGAGGAGGCAAAAGCATTTTGGTATGTTAAATTCATTAATGTGCCACAAGGGGCGCTAAAGTCAAACATAAGGAGTCGACCGCCTGGCACATCGTTTTGTTTCTACATCGTTGTGAGCTTCAATTTACTTGTAAAGCGGCTAGTGCGCAATTTTGCTATACACACTCTCTATATCTCTGTAGGAAAACGTTTTCGGCTCTATGTTTATAAGAACTTTTTTAATCAGTCGGCTGTTGAATAAATTCACAATTTTCTGAAATTGTTTTAGCAGAAGGAAATTTTTATAACTTTCTTTAAAAGCAATTTTGGAAAATTATCAAAACTTTCTCCTAAAGCAATTTCAGAAAGTTACCATAACTTTCTCCTAAAGCAGTTTCAGAAAATGTTCTCAATTTCAGATAATATTGCTGTAAAACTGCCTTAACGGATACTTCCTAATAGCGGACAGTTTTGTAATCTCCAGTCTCTAAGTACGTATGTCATCATCATCATCATTGTCAACCATTATCAATCCACTGCTGGACGAAGGTCTCCCCAAGTTTCCTCCACAACGGTCTGTCTTGTGCCAGTCTCCTCCATGTCACTCGCGCATACTTTCGAATTTCATCCACCCATCTCCCATGTGGTCTTCTTCTGGGTCTTTTCCTGTCCCTTGGAATCTAATCTAAAATTTCGGCTGTCCATCGATGGTCTGTTCTTCTGGCAGTATGTCCAGCCCATTGCCATTTCAGGGATTTAACTCTGATCATGATGTCTTCCACTCTTGTCATTTTTCTGATCCACGAGCTCCTCTTCTTATCTCTCCTGGTTACACCAAGCATGCACCTCTCCATGCTGCTTTGAGTTGTCTGCAGCCTTTGTATGTCTCTTTTAGCTAAGGTCCACGTCTCTGCACCATACGTAAGCACTGGAAGGATGCATTGATCAAACACTTTTCTTTTAAGACATAATGCCATATTGCTCTTGCAAATTATGCTGTTTCTTCCAAAAGCTCTCCAGGCAAGTTTTGTACGCCGATTAATTTCTTCATCAATGTGACCCTCACTTGATATCTGCTGTCCAAGATAAACGTACGTGTCTGTTATCTCCAGCGTTTCTCCATCAACTGATAAATCTTCATTTCTTGTAAAAGCAATGAACATCACTTTTGTCTTCTGAAAGTTCATTTTTAATAACACTTCGTTACTCTTGTCAGCAAGTTTCTGGATCATACCCTGCAGCTCTGATGGGGTAGTTGCAAAAATGACTACGTCATCAGTAAAACGAAGGTGAGTTAGATAATCTCCATTAATCTTTATCCCTTTGTTTTCCCAGTTCAGTGATTTAAAGACATTTTCCAATGTGGCATTAAAGAGGTTCGGAGATATGGTGTCACCTTGTCTCACTCCTTTTCCAATTTTTATGTGTGTTGTATTTTCAAACAGCCAAATCTTTACACTTGCATTTTCATAGATGTTATTAATAATATTAATGTATGCATCTTCAATACCGCAGGATTTCAGAGCCATTGTAACTGCTGATGGTTTCACCAAATCAAAGGCTTTTTCATAATCGATAAAAGCCATGCACAATGGAAGTTCATATTCCCTCGCTCTCTCAATGGAAGTTGACCTCCGAACAACAGACAGTAATATTGGTCATAAGACAGTTAGAAACGTGAACGTTCAAAGGAAAAAAATCGGTGAATTTTACCGCAAATATATTTTTTAGCTTCTTTGGATGGAAATAAGGTACTTTTTGCCCTGCAGATCCCCACTGCAAAACCTACTGGTCTGTGGTTTTAATATGGCCAGAGCTGGACCCAGGTACGGGCAGCCAGGGCAACTGCCCGGAGCCCCGGTTCACGGAGAACCCCAAACTTCGACTTTTTTAATCGGGGCTTTTTATAAATTTTCCTTTGTATATACTTTAATTTTTCGTATTCCATCACTGATTATTATTTTGAAAATCAGATTCAAAAAATAAATAAAGTGCATAAATATTTAGTCCCTTACACCCTAAGAAATCGCAATTCCACTTACCCAGGGCTCTCGTGGCAGCGTCCATGAGATTCAAGTTCGTGTTCAGGGCCGAATTTGAGAGGACGTAAGGAGAAATTTTTGGAGCTGGAGCCCCGGGACGCAGCCTTGAAGGCGTCTCCTCTGATTTCCTTAAAAAATATGCATATATAGTTTTTATTTACGCTTTCCACCCGTAAAGGTTGAAGAAGCGTATATGCTCCAGCTTTGTCCGTCCGTCTGTCGGCACGATAACTCGCGTAAAAATGGTTCTATTTCGATGAAATTTTAGTGTGTGATAGGGGACCACCGGCGGACGAACCCTATTAAAAATGGACGAAATGGGGTCAAAGGTCACGGCATAGGAGCGGGATCTATTCCATTGCTCTGTTGCGTTATAACTTGCGTAAATATGGTTCGATGTCGATGAATTTTAGTATAATGAAGGGGACCACCTGGGAATGAACCCTATTGAAAATGGGTGAAGTGGGGTCAAAGGTCAGGACATAGGAGCGGGATAATTCCATTGTCGTTTTGAATTCCATTGTCCTAAAATTTCATCGAAATCGAAACATAAAAATGGTTCGATTTTGATGAAATTTTAGTATGTGGTAGGAGACCACCTAGGGACGAACCCTATTGAAAATGGGCGAAATGGGGTCAAATGTCAGGACATAGGATCGGGATCCATTCCATCGCCCTTATCCCATACTATTAAAGGAGAAATTCTTGTATGTATGTAAATTTTATTTTGAAAACGGCTCTAAGGATTTTGATGAAAGTCGTTAACCTACCGTTTTCTGGTACTAGAAATCGATTTAGCTTGATCTCGACTTTAGGAAAATTCATTTAGGAGGTTAAATAACCACCCTGAATTACCACGGTTTTAGTGTCATGGCGTCGTCCTAATAATGTTACCCATTCTTAGAAATCTTATGACGTCACAATCTCGCGATTGAGATGTTGGCGCGCGGTCACGCCATCTGTCTCATCAGGTCCCACGTTGTGTGTGGATCCTATTAAATTTTTATGACGTCACACTCTTGCGAGCAGATGGTCGCGATTCGGATCTGCCTCATTACGTCGCGTGTTGTGTGCGTACCGTCCGCACGATAACTCGCGTAACAATTGTTCGATTTCGATGAAATTTTAGTATGTGGTAGGGGACCACCGGGGAAGGAACCCTAATGAAAGTGAACGAAATGGGGTGAAAGGTCAGGACATAGGAGCGGGATCCATTCCGCTGCTCTTATGCGTCATAACTAACGTAAAAAAGGTTCGATTGCGATGAAATTTTAGTATGTGGTAGGGTACCACCTGGGGACAAACCCTACTAAAAATGGGTGGAATGGGGTCAAAGGTCAGGACATAGGAGCGTAATCACTTCCATGGCCATTATGCGTCATAACTTACGTAAAAATGCTTCGATTTGGATGAAATGTTAGTATGTTGTAGGGACCTGCCTGGGGACAAATCCTGTTGAAAATGGCGAAATGGGGTCAAAGGTTAGGACACAGGAGCGGGATCTATTCCATAGCCCTTATGCATCATAACTTACGTAAAAATGCTTCGATTGCGACAAAACTTTATCATGTTATTTCGGAGGTATACTGAACTGGTTCTGTTGATTATCATCGATATGGGATCAACAGTCAGGGCACAGGACCGAGATTTATTCCACAGCCATTATTCTCATAACTTGAGTAATGATTTCTGGTATGTTGAAAAGCGTATCATAATCAATGCATTGCATGATTTTACTAACTTGTTTTTAGTTTGCGCGTACCGCACACGAGTGCTATCTTAAAAGAAATAAAGGTACCAACATCTTTATGGTAGGGTGAAAGGGCGTGTAGTTTTTTTCTGTGTCAATGAAATCAACTGACTTACCGACTTTTTGCGCTTTCCAACCGTAGGTTGAAGAAACGTATATGCTCCAGCTTTGTCCGTCTGTCTGTCTGTCCCCATGATAACTCGCGTAAAAATGGTTCGATTTTGATGAAATTTTAATATGTGGTAAAGAAAACCCTGGGGACGAACCCTGTTGAAAATGGACGAAAAGGGGTCAAAGGTCAGAACATAGGAGATGGATCCATTCCATCGCCCTTATGGGTCATAACTTACGTTAAAGCACTTCGGTTGTGACAAAACTTTATCATGTTGTTCCGGTGGTACACTGAACCAGTTCTGCTGAATATCATCGAAATGGGGTCAAAGGTCAGGGAACAGGAGCGAAACTTATTCCACAGCTAGTATCCTCATAACTTGACTAAAAATGTTTCGATTGTGATGAAATACAATACGTTATTCCGTAACAACTTTGGAAGCAGTTCCGGCAAAAATGTTTTTTTTTTTGTCAGCAATTGCGGGCAGTGCGTATGCGTGAGATTCGTTAGCCATTATTTTCGCACAATAACTTCCGTGAAAATTGCTCGATTTAGATGGGATTTCTAATTATAAAACGGCTTATGTGTGGTAGCTCTTGAAAATAGAATAACATGGGCACAAAGAGATTTAATTTTGATATATGTGAACCTCAAACGTTATGCCATAGTTTAGTCCCTTCAAAACCAAGGCATTTTCCTATGATATCTGGTATGTTGGAAAGCTTTCACTACCCAACACACATTTTGGCAATTGGAAAGTTAAACCTATTCTTATATATATAAGTATTTGGGACGCTGATTCCAAAAATACATCAGTTTTGCCCTAACATCTCTAGTTCCTGAGATAGGGCATACCCACCCTATATGCTGATTCCACCGGTCATCAGTCAAAATTTGAGATCCTACATCGCATGATCTGCTATTTTTGACATGATTTTGACAAATATTGATGCTATTAATATTAAATACTATTTAAATAAGCACATATTACAAAATCTTGGATATATTGGGAAATATGTTAGGCGCAGAGTCCACAAATGGCATCAGTTTTGCCCTATCATCTTTAGTTTTGGAGATAGGGCATACCCGCCCTATATGCTGATTCCATCGGTCATCCGTCAACATTCGGGATCCTACATTGCATGATCTGCTATTTTTTACATGATCTTGACAAATATTGATACTATGGTACATACTATTGAAACAAGCACATATTACTAAATCTGTATATTTCAACACAAGAGCATATATACTGATCAGTCATTCAACATATGAGAAACGTCTTTTACAGGACTTTCTAGAGTGAGATCTACGAGGACAGTCACGCTGAAGGTTCCAGCAGTAATATGCCATCATGTGGGTATACCACCTAACTTGGTATCTGTCTTACATAGTTTTTACGTCCTGGTGAAATCTTTCAAATTGCTCTTCGCTTAAATCACCAAGGTTTTCTGGAAAGCGATCTAGGTAGCTGTGTAGGTAATGGACCTTGATGCTCATATGGACCTTGAGCTCCATTAATTCAGAGTAGTTGTCTGCTTTATGTTTGCCAAGAAAAATTTTGACAACTAGAACAAACAAAGTCCAGGCACAAGATTCACTGTTGTCCATTGAATCTATGAAATATAGATCGTTTATAAGCTGCCTTATCTGGGGACCATCGGAAATCCCTGCTTTCAGTTTTTTCGTGCTCAGTCCAGGGAATGTACGTGATAAATAGCCAAAGCACAAACCTTCTGTGTTCAACGCCTTTACAAATTGTTTCATTAGGCCTAGCTTGCTTGATATGTAAAGGTGGCAGGATAATTTTGTATCTGCTTACCAAAGGTTCCTTAATGACACTTTGTTCTCCAACTACCATATCTTTTCTGAGAGGTCGCACTTTTCTTATCCAGTGGTCATGTTTGGCTCTGCTGTCCCAGAGACATATAAAGCACGGATATTTTGTGTAGCCACTTTGCTGACCAAGGAGAAAGTTCACCATCTTTAGGTCTACCCAAATCAACTATTGATATTCTTGATACTTCAAGTTTTTCAAGACTGAGATATTGTCTCGTACGTCTCTATTATATTGGCTGAGTGAGCGATTAGAATTGAGCCATATCTGCTGTCGTTTTGTAAAAGAACACATTTTAAACTCCGCTTGGAGCTATCAATGAAAAGGCGCCATTCATTTGGCATGTATGATGTATAACGAAGTAAATTTCTCCGTCATTTTTGTCCACGCCGGGGCTCGAACCCGGGTCCCTTCATTCCGGAATAAGTCACTCTACCAATTGAGCTACGTGGACGTTCGTGTCGCTGCTATCTGCCTTTATGTCGTGTGCGTTCTGCTGGGCAGGCACGTCACAGATGATATACCCATTTCCCTGAGAAAGGCACTGACATCATTGCAGAACACTAGGTTGTTGTCCTTAGAGAAAAAGAGCAGCAAATCCTTTTCTCTGCTATGGTAAAATGTAATGTTGGTTCCATATTGAAGAAAATTCTTTCATTCATCCTGGAGTCCAGCAATTCTGAAAACTCCTTTGAGAGGTTCAGATCCCTAATGAGGTCACTCAGTTCATGTTGGTTAAAAGGTTGAGCACTTGATAAAATACCTACGAAATCATTGTCACTTTCCCCACTGCTGTTATCTTGTGTGTGATCAGACATGTTTGATTCCTCATGCTCTGGCATCTCTGGTAGGTGGATGAAAGATGGAATGGGTACCTCATTTGAGTGTGGATGCGGTCGTCTTGCTGAATCGAGGTCAGGATATGTCCAATTGCTTCGATTGATGCCCTTTATGTTCATAAGACCAAAATAACAGCCATCATAGTGGTTTTTAGGTTGCCTCCACACCATTGGTATTCCAAATTTCAGAGAGCTCCTTTTTCCATTTGTCCAGTGCCTTAAATGATCCGTGCAAGTTTTGCACACAATATGGGGACCCCACGACTTATCTTGGTCTCCAAGCTGAACACCAAAATAACGAAGATATGCCCTCTTCACAAACTCAGAAATAGGTTTCCTACTTTCTTTAAGGGTGTACTCGCCACAAATGTAGCAAAAGGCATCTGGATGATTCAAGCAACTTCTTCGTGGGGAAGCCATGACGTCTACTCAATCTGCAAACAAAATTAGATCACATTAGATTATCTGGTTATATAGTTGTTCACAAACTCCCAATTAGACTAACAGACACTGTCTTTACACTCATAAAATAACAATACACACTGACTTTACGCACATACAATAACAATATTTCTGCACATCGGCATATAGAGCGGGTATGCCCTATCTCCAAAACTAGAGCGGATATAGGGCAAAGCCGATGTCATTTTGGAATCAGCGCCCCAAATATACCCAAGGATATGTCTAACTTCTGAGCCACCGGATTTTCTTTCTTTCTTTTTTTTTTTTTTTGGCTGTGATATAATCAATGCAATGCATGATTTTACTAACTTGTTCTTTTTTCTTCAACTACAATACTACTAATTCAACGCCCCTCGTGTATATTAGAAATACTGGTCATGAAAGAAATACGGGATTACGCCATATAATACAAATTTTGAAGATGACAATCCGATTTTTGGCGTAAATGTGACAAGGATGATAAGTCAGATAATATATGAAAACTTGAAAAAAAAAAAACTTTCATCGTCCAGGAGCGGGACTCGAACCCGCGTCTCCCAGAAAAAAGCCTGTGTATGCTAACCACTATACTACCCAAAACGACCAAGTTTCAAGTTTCCGATAAATTTGAATATAACAATCACAGGATTCGCTAGTCTAAGCAACCGGCATTCATGTTTAGCGAATCTGGAGGTTAAGAATCTTATCCCGTGTTTGCCCGGAGAGGCAGATAAAGATTCTTAACCTCCAGATTCGCTAAACATGAATGCCGGTTGCTTCGACTAGCGAATCCTGTGATGGTTATATTCAAATTTATAGGAAACTTGTGACTTGGTTGTTCTGGGTGCTGTAGTGGTTAGTATACCCGGGCGTTTTCTGCGAGACGCGGGTTCGAGTTCCGCTTCAGGACGATGAAAATTTTCAAGTTTTCGGATATTATCTGACTTACCATCCTTGTCACATTTACGCCAAAAATCGGATTGTCATCTTCAAAATTTGTACTGCTCATGATATACGCATAACATTTCAGATACTTCATGGGTTATTTTTCTATCTCTACTGCATATGCCATATATGCAAGGGGTGGGGAAATTCCTTAAAAAAGGTACAGAAATGCAAATACACCCCTCTCCACGGTTTTACAGTTCGTTCTAATTTTCATACCGTATAAATATTTTTTCTTTAACTTCACAGCTAAATATTTCCCTGCTTTATAATTTCCGAAATTCTGGAAAAAAACTGGTTGAGAGGGAAAGTTGAACATGGTTCTTGCCTGGGACCCCAAACCTCGGGAACCGGCTCTGAATATGGCAGATTTTTTTTTTTTTTTTTTAGAAGTGGGCAAAAGAACAGCTTTTAAAAAATAATAGGGTATTCGTTGTCAATCTAGAAGAAGAGGATTTATAGACGCCATTTTCGAACTAATTACGTGTCTAAATAGTGAAAGAAATGAAAAAGATTTCATCACGGTCGATGAAAATTTGTGTATCGAAAAGGCAACGAACAACGTGCGCGAGTTCGTTGCTCTGAAAACATAGGAAGAAAATTGTTTGGTTGAGATGTAGTAGTAGAAGAACTGAGCGATTGTTTTAGGAAGCTGTAAAATGTACAAAAGAGTTAAATAAGTTTGTTTTATAAACGAAGAGGATACGAGGAATTTCTGCTATTGAAGAATTTAAAAATATATTTTGAAAAACATGCTAGAAATTGCCAACCCACCCTCAAAAAAAGAAAAACTGCTTTTATCAGATTTTTTGCAATAAAAAATAGCTGACTGATTTAATGAAATAACGAGCGGTAAGTCTGGGCGTTTTAAAATCAATGGGGTAAAATATTTAATTATTACGTACGTATCTTTAAACATGTAATGTATTTAAAAATAAAAATACTGTGCATGTACTGTATTTTAAAATAAAAATAATGCACATGTACTGTATTTTAAAAAGGAAAACTGTACGCATACTGTATGTATCCATACGCATTTTATTGTTTCTCACTGTACGCATACTGTATGTATCCATAGGCATTTTATTGTTTCTCACTGTAAAACACACTGATAAAAATTTGGGGTTGGATGCACCAAAAGGTGGTGCTACACCAGTTTCTGGGAAAAGATACATCATTGCGTGGTGCAAACAAAGCCCAAGAACATGGTGAAACTTTGCACCACGTTATGGTGCAAGGTGGAGGTCTGTACGGGCCAAGTCGGGCTTTTTTTAGTTTAGAGAACAAAGCAACTGGCCGGGTCTGGCCAAGTCCACCCATTCTTTTTATCGGAATGGTAAAAGAAGAAAAAATGTCGTTTTTCCCAATTTGCTGCTGTGTTTAACTGTTTTGCTGGCTGTACTTGCTTCCATGACATAGCCCAGGACGTAATCATAGAGGCGAAGAGATGCACTCACAGTGTGTTTACGATCTGTATATATTAAAATGGTAAAAACACTTTGGGGCTTGTGGACAACAAAAAGATTCGACCCCGAGCGAGTGTGTGTGTGTGAGAGAGAGAGAGAGAGAGAGAGAGAGAGTTGGACGACATCAATTGTTTCTCCTGTCCCTTAATCTGTATAGGGATCGGCTTTTGTAGTGTTACAGCTTACTAGTTCAGAGAAAGGAAGATTTTGAACGCGCTTAGCCTTTTTTTTTTTTTTTTTTTTTTTTGTCTTTCTCTTTGAAGGTTATATTCTTCGATAACTGCCAAGGTATAGTAAATGTTTTTAGGCTGCATTCAACTAAATATTTTCAATAATATCTCATTTCATTTAATATTTAATTTTCACAATTTAAGAAAATACAATAGAAAGAAAAAATAATGCAAAATGGCACATCACGGGCCGGGCCTAAACAATAGCTGCAATTGAGGGACTGGGCCTTAAATGCACGAGCTTGAGCCGGGCCGGGTCCACCAAATAAGGCCTATGCAGACCTCTAGTGCAAGGCTGCACTATGTTGTTGGATTTTGTTTGCACCATCCAATGAGGCACCTCTTCCCAGAAAGTGGTGCAATCTACCTCAAAATTTTTAACAATGCAAATAGCAAAAACTAAAACATTTTATTTATTTATTTAATTTTTTTTATTGGAGGTTTAACGACCACCGTAAGCAACTCAATGGACTATAAGCAGTCGCCCGTCCCTAATTTAGAGTCACTGGTTCCAGAGAAGGGAGAGAGCCAGTGCCGTAAGACAAACACAACATCCATGCCTCACCGGGATTCGAACCCGGACCCCTTTCGGACGAATGATCAGAGGCCATCGCTTAGACCACTGTGCCACCGGGGCAGCAAAACATTTGATCAAAAAACATCGTTTTAACTGCATAATGTACGTACGTATTTGATATGGATTTTTTGGAATTGTGAGTCTAGTTGGGGCCATTTTTTTACGCTTTCCAACCGTAGGTTGAAGAAGCGTATATTCACCAGCTTTGTACGTCTGACTGTTCGCATGATTACTCGCGAAAAAATTGTTCGATTTCGATGAAAATTTTAGTATGTGGTAGGGGACAATCTGGGAAGGAACCCTTTTCAAAATGGGCGAAATGGGGTCAAAGGTCAGGACATAGGAGGGGATCCATTCCATCACCCTTGTGTGTCATAATTTACTTAAAAATGCTTCTATTGCGACAAAACTTTAATATGTTGTTCCGGAGGTATATTGAACTGGTTCTGTTTAATATCATCGAAATGGGGTCAAAGGTCACAGCGCAGAATCGAGATTTATTCCACAGCGATTATCCTCATAACTTGACTAAAAAGTTCTTCTATTGCGACAAAACTTTTGTATGTTGTGCCGGAGGTACATTGAACCAATTCTGTTTAATATCATCGAATTGGGGTCAAAGGTCAGGGCACAGGAGCGAGATTTATTCCACAGCCATTATCCTCATAACTTGAGTAATGATTTCTGGTATGTTGGAAAGCGTATCATAATCAATGCATTGCATGATTTTACTAACTTGTTTATATTGTAAACCTAGTTGGGGTCAGAAGTTTATCTTCCGGATTGCAGACATCACCCAATGGTGGACATATGTTGAAGTCCCAGGGTGCCCTCTACTGAGAGGTTTTACTGTCGTTTCGCAGTTCCAATCCGTGACACAGAGGCAACTGTTCACGATTATTTGAAATTATCACTTGTACCATCAGCCGTTGGAAGCACACAGTTTCTTCTTTCAGGAGTTGACTCCATAATGGCCATCTCTGTTTAATATCCCAAGCGCATACCTTTAAATATGTTATTATTTTTTATTCCATTGTTCCACTGAAGCGCACGATATGGTTAAATACTTGATTTAAGTATTTTGTTTCCTTCACTCTAGTTAAGTAAAAATGCACTTCTTAATGCTCTCATCCTACAAAACTTGAAGTATCGGATTCATTAGTTGCAGAGAGACTGAAAACTTCCACGCCTCGTATTTAAAAATGCATTTTTTTTTTTTTTGCCTATTTTTTACTTTTATTTTCTCTCTTTTTTTTAATAACGCAATTCATAAATGTACGTAGAGAATTCCTCGTACACACCCCAGGGACGCCAAGTTGCGATATGGGATATTCAACGGTTGTTAGGGTACACAAGGGCATCTAGCTAGAGATTTCCATTCAATACGGTGCCTTGATGCATTAGATGACAAGGCGATGGTAATACGTTTGAACAGGTTGGGGGAACGAAGGTGGGCCAACCTGACGATCGAGCCCTCGATGTGGTGGCCTTTTGAAAACGATGAAAAGAATATTATATTTCCGACCCTGTCCGAAACAAATCGTCGTTGGTCCATTTGAATGACTTTACAAAGGTTTAAGTTTCCCTTAACGTCCAGGTATAAATCACTGGGGTAAGGCTGCGTGATTCCACTGTCTCATTGCTAGGTCCTCCAAGCAAAAGATGGGTAGGGACAAAAAGGAGCTTTAGAAGCCATAAATAGCAGATCAATAGGTTCTCTTTGTACTAACTGCTCTGGGCGCTGCCTCCATTGGTCTTCCGCGTGCCTTAGCCACTCCCTACTCCATTTGGAAGAAGAATCTGTCGTCAAAGTATTGAACAACGGCTTAAAAAAGTGAAAAAAAAATTAAGCTGAACTAGAAGGTATTCAGAGAGAAGAGAAGAGGTCGTTTAAAACAAGGTTTTCGTGAAAGCAGTAAAAACAAATAATGTAACGACCAGGGGGTGCGCCTCAAGTGAGAAATAAGTAATCGTTGACTCAGATACGTCGCCGCCTCCTAAGTGAAGTAAAAAATGCTCTTTTTTTAAATTTAAGTACTGTTCAGGTTAATTTGCCAACCTACAACATCTTGATTTAGAAAAACATACATAATCTTTTTTCTGTTGGCAGCTTGTGTCATTCCATTACTAGATGAACGCCTCGTAATTTATTTTTATTAGTCGTTGTCGTCTTGAATCTTTATTTTCTTCCTTGCATATTTCGCTTTTTCGTTTGTCCTGCGTTTCCCCATTTCCTGCGCCCCCGTTTTCCACTATATCGTTTTCCCGATGTTATACCGATATACATATGTTTTCATATAAAACTGATACCTCTGGCTATGTGATCTATCCACTTTTGTTTTAATTTCTTGACTCGGATATAAACCAATGTGTCCTTTATTTTGATTTCCTTGCTTTATCAAGAGGTTATTTTTTATTTATCAGATAATGCCCAGCTGATATTACTATAGTCACAGCAAAATTGCCATTTTTAAGCAAATCTTCTGAAAAAACAGTACGCGTCTATAGCATCACTTTGTTCATTCGCCTAAGAAACACCATTTACAACCATTAGACCTATTTAAAAAATTGCATTAGAAAGCCGGGAATGTTAGAACTACGATCCTTGCTTTCCGGTCCTTTTCCGATGCATAATTTAGCCGCTAGACGACATAATGCCAACGCTATCGAATTCAAGCAATGTTTTATTCCATATTATTTGCTTGTAAATATTCACTTGAAAAATAATTTTCCTCCGCTACCGTTTGTAATGAAAACATAGTTTATTTTAGAAGTAAAGCGCATTTTTAGCTTTCAGCACATCTTTTGTAAAAAAAAAAAAAAAAAAAAAAGATCGTGCTCACGTTATCACTTTTTCCGTCCGTTCATCTGTGGATACCATATCTCTGCAACTATTAATTCTAATTTAATTTACGATCCTTGCTTTTCACTTTTTCTGCTTTGCATAACTTCGCCACCACAGGGATTAAGTTCAGATGCTATTGACTTCAAAGCACATTTTATTCAATAATATATTATTGAATAAAATAATATATTATTGAATAATATATTATTTTATTCACTTCTGAACATCCGTTTGAAAACATTATTTTTTCCATTCGATACCATTTATAACGAAGACTATTTTGGGTACATTTTCTTTTCAATTAATGCATAGTTTTCCCGCTAGGAGGCGCAAAGTTAAATTACGATTTCCCCGACATCTCTGCTTCCATAAGTCCGATTTTAAAAATTCTTTCTGCATCGGATAGAACTCCTGGTGGAAAATGTTCTGCATATAATTTCGAATTTTTGTAAAGAATGGTTTGCACACTAGAGGGCGTAAGAGTATATTTTTGTTTCTGATACAAAGGACGTCGCTAAACTTCGAAATCAGGATGGATGACGGGTGGACGAACATTATACACTGCTGGACAATTGCTAAGGACGGATCATAAACGGCTATATAGCGCATAAAAAAGTAAGTGTGGTTGGATGCCAAGTGAAATAAAATAATGTCAGAATGCCAGGACATTACAAGAAAGACAATTTATTGCCAGAATGCTTTGGAACGTGTTCAAGGGACAAACAGGTCATTTTGTGCAGAATACGTAAACGTGAAAAAAATGCAATTACCGTCCGCAGGCGTTCCGGCGTAAGATGTCAATACGGGATATGGCCACCATGGAGGGCGATGCAAGATTCCACCCGTCGTGTCATGCTTTGCACAACATTATCAAGCATCTGTTGGGTAATTTATCCCATTCCTCTGTCAGTGCACGGATCAGGGTTTCCTTGTTTATTGGAGGGCATTGGCGACCAGCAAGACTCCTCCCTAAAGCATCCCATACATTTTCAATGAAATTCAGATCTGGAGAACGAGCTGGCCATACAAGGCGTTGAATATCCTCGCTCTCAAGACACTCCTGGACAGCGACTGTTCGATGACATGTTGCGTTGTCGTCCATGAAAATGAATCTATCACCGACAGCACCACGGAACATGCGAACATGAGGTAGCAGAACATCATTAATGTATCGTTGGCCAGTCATAGTCCCAGTTGGAAGCACATAGAGGGACGTACGGCCATTGATCATGATGCCAGCCCATACCATGACACTACATGTCGGATATCGGTCCCTTTCCTGTATGTTTGCTGGACAATATGCAGTACCACTATCACGCCAGATCAGTTGTCGTTGACAATCAGACGATAGACTGTATCTACTCTCATCTGAGAAAAGGACAGCAGACCAGTCGTTATCAGTCCAATTTGCGATGTTGATGGCACCATTGTAAACGGGCGGTACGGTGACGTCTGGACAATGGGATGCACACAACAGGACGGCGGGCGTATAGTCCTCCTTCATGCAAACGTCTGGCGACAGCTTTTCGGGAGATCCGCTTGCCAGTAGCAGCCATAAACTGATTTGCTACCTCACTAGCTGTGCTGCGCCGGTGTCTTTTTGTTGATAGCACTATGTACCGATCTTCTGCAGGTGTCGTACTGCGAACACGACCTCCCCTGTGACGTTTGCTACACTCTCCATTTGTTTGAAATGATTTCGAAAGCCTTGAAACAACACTGTGGCTGACGTCGAACTCCAGGGCAACATCTGTTATTTTTCGCCCTTCTTCAATCTTGCCAATAATACGGCCGTGCGTAAAATCATCTAGGTGATGTCGGGAAGACATACTGAAAATTGCAAGTTCGTCAATTGATTTTTTCCCTTTCAACTTTGCGTTTGAACAACAACGGTCAATACGCGTCAAATCCTTTATATCTCTTATCAGCGCTATGACGTCACGAACAAGTTCGGCAATCCAAAATTTGCATACGCACAACACGTCTTACTGTATCCCGCACTTATGCTAATTTCCACATTTTCCTGCCTTCCATTTTATGGTTGCTATCGTTGCTATTGTCATCCGTCCTTAGCAATTGTCCGGCAGTGTATTTGGTGAGGCAAGCTTGATAGCAACATTTTTTTTAACGAAACACTGAAAGAACAAATTTTTAATGTGTTTTTTTTTCTTTTAATTGAAGGTTAGACGACCACCGTGAGCAACTCAACAGGCTCTAAGCAGTCGCCCGTCTTTAATTTAAGGTCACTAGTTCCAGGAAAGGGAGAGAGCCCGTGCCGTAGGACAAACACAAGATCCATGCCTGACCGGGATTCGAACCCAGACTCTTCTCTGACGAATGGTCATAAGCCAGTGCTTTGACCACTGCGCCACCGGGGTGGTTTCAATGCTTCTCACTACGGCTACAAAAGAATTCGTGCAATTCCGACCCCCACCACCTAGACACACATGTACATACATAGACCTGACTAGTTATGGCACGGGTGTTAGACACAAGTGTTGGTGGAATTTCGCCTTCAACTTTCTGCTTGCTCTGGATGCATTGTCTTAAATTTCTTTTCAAATTTTCCATTTTTGCTTACGAAAATAGTACTGTACTTGAACAATTTATTTTTTAACAAATGTCGATTTTGTTTATCTAAATTAAATTTTAACACCATGCCCCGCAGACACAATGCCGCCTCCCTCCTTAACTTTCTTCCTTCCAGCCAGCGACTTGGCCTTGCACTCCTCTCACACAAAGCAGTAGTCAGCCAGTTTCTGCACTTTCACTGTCCTGGGGCAATCTTAAGAATGCTAGTGTAGCTTTAGACTCCACCTTTCGTGTTGGAATCCCCTATTTTGTAAAGAAAATAAACAGAGCAATTAGTAGTGACCCCTCAGCGAATTCCTATCCACCCTCCTCATTCGCCTCCCTAGTTATACTAGGGGTGTTCAAATGAAAAAGTACGAAACGTCATAAGAACGTAACCGTTAACATATTTGCCTATGCCGCTATGGGAGAACGTAGCGACACATCTAGGGATGCGATTGGAGTCGCTGGCGTGGATCGGAGCATGCGCGGGCGCCCGCATGCGCAGGAGAGAGCAGAGGCTCTTATAAAGAGCACCGTCCAATTGACGCGGCAGTGCGTGTGAGGACAGGATGGCGTTCACATTGCAAAATCCGACGATTGAGGAGCAGCTAAGCGTTATCCGATTTCTGACAGCGGAAGGTGTTAAACCGGCAGCTATTCATCGCGGAGGGTGTGGTTCTGCTCCATGATAACGCGCGTCCACACGTCTCCAGGGTGACACACCCGGAACTGGCCAAGTTCCAGTGGGAGCAGCTTGACCATCCGCCCTACAGCCCGGACATGTCGCCCTGCGATTTCCATGTGTTTGGTCCCCTGAAAAAACATCTGAAAGGGAAGCGTTTCCACTCGGACGACGAACTCAAGGACGCTGTGCAGGACTGGGTCTCGTCACGGCCACAGGAATTCTGGGAACAAGGAATCCTTCGGCTTGTTAATCAATAGGATCGTTGTGCTACGGCCTATGGTGTATACCTTGAATAAAGTCTTCATTTATACCCACAGTGTCGTTTCGTACCTTTTCATTTGAACACTCCTTGTACAAACATGAAAAAGAGTCTGAAGCTAAGGAATTCGAAGAGTGGAGAACAACTGAATTTTCATGGCCCTGCGGTGCTATTTTGATAACCTTTTTTGAAGACGTAAACAACGCACTTCCTAGGGGGAAATACGAAGGCTACAGGAAATAAAACACAAGACTTATTACTTGGCGAAGTGCAGACTATATTTTAAAGTTAAATATATTGAGAAATGGCACACTGTGAACTGGGTGGGCGGCAGGGTGGGCGAGACAAATTTCAGGGTGTGCTCAAGCCCACCCTCGCACCCTCTTGGCGACGACCCTGTCTGATACATTTGCAGCAACATCTGCGCTCGTGAGGGCCGCGGGTGGCCTAGTGGTCAGCGTTCGTGACTGCCATAGGGATGACCTCAGGTTCGATCCTGGGCAGGTACGAACATTCGAACCACTAAATACCCGCCGTGCGTCGGATGGGCACGTTAAGCCGTCGGACCCCGGGTACTGGTCCCCCCGGTAATAAATAAGGGCGTCTTCCTCCCCCTTTCTACCTGACTTCCGTGTCACTTTCCTACCGGGCACTCTAGCCCAAATCTCTTAGCTTCCTATTTCTAAGGGTTGTTCAAGACCTGGGGTCAGACACTCCCTTCCTAAAATCCTATACATATGATCTGATCTGATCTGCGTTCGTGAAAGTTCGATTTCAAAAATTCTTTCGCGGTCAGTTACCACTCACTACGACAAGCATTCTGACAAATATTGTGCTGACAGTAGTGAGAAATATTCTGAGAAATATTGTGCTGAAAGTAGTGCATCGTTTTTACGCCAGGGGGCGCAGACCTATATCTTATTTTTATCAGTATATTTGCTTCTAACAGCCCGATCTGAAAACTTTTTTCTTTGTCAGAGAATGTTTCTGGTGCTATATATTTTGCATATAATTTCAAAGTTTTCTTAACGTACACCTGGGCCACGACGAGTGCATAAACATTTTTCCGTTTGCAACATGTTAACAGCAACATCTGTGTGTCTAAACACCCTAATGAAAAAAACTTCTCTTTCGGTCAAATACTACTAAATGCCAAAATGTTTTGTGTACCTTTATTGCCAAAAATAGAGCACAATTTTCTGGCTAGGGGTGCAAATGCCTTATCACTTTTTGTTAATATATGTGCTTTTAAAAGTCCGATTTAAAAAAGTTCTTTGAAGGCCGTATGCTATTTAGTATTTACTTTGTAGAACACTTTGCCTCTACTCCTGAAGTTTTGTAGTTCACAGTTCTAGCGCTAGGTGGTATTAATGTGTACTTCTGTTTGATGCTGTATCTATGCTTCTAGATATCCTTTTGAAAAATATCTTTTTATATAGTATGTAGTTCGTTCCAATAAAGATGGGAAATAATCTTCTTAAAATAGTTCGCCGTTTACCTTCTAGGAGGCAGAAATGCCGAAACCTTTTTGCCGCTATATCTGCTTCCAAGAGACGTATTTGAAAAAAGCATTTTTTCCCCTTAATATAGCTTTTGCTGTTAATACTTTTCACATAATTTCTACTTCATCATTATTCAAAATTCTTCTGCTAGGAGGCGTAAAGTTAGATCATGTTTTGCTGTGTATCTGTTCTTTTAACTGTTTGATATAAAAATCACTTTGTCTCTGCTGTTCCTTCTGCTAAGAGGAATTTTTTTGAAAACAATTTGTTAATTTTCGTAACAGACTTTTTATCGATTGTATTCTTGCGGTTGATATTTTTTTCTATATTTTGTAATGGGTTCCACCGACTGTGTGACGTACCTGCCAGCAGGACGCACACGACATAAAGGCACATAGCAATCAGAACAAATCCCGGCGTAGACCAAAAATGACGGAGAAATTCACTTCGTTATAATGGCGCCCGAACTTTCCGGATGACCCGGCCGTTCAAAATCTCGCATTGGTGTGATGTTATTTCCACACCGCGAGACAGGAAAAATCAGAGAATTCCTTCTCCAGCGCTTCGAAAAATAAAAATGTGTGATGTTGCATTCCACACAGCAGATTGACTGGGAGTTCTCAAGTGCACGTTCCACAGTGGATGGCTGCCTGCAACGATTCATGGTCACGGCTGACCCGTGGGCCATGCCCCCGGCCCTCTTTCGGGGGGAGGGGGGAAATGTGACGTACCTGCCAGCAGGACGCACACGACATAAAGGCACATAGCTATAATAAATTAGCTTTATTTTCTTTCCGCTAAGCTAATTCATATGAATGATTCTCTTCCTTCTCTTCCTACCAGCTAGCTAATGATATACTTGTACTAAGCTTCAAAATAGTGAATTCAAAAGGGTGTTGTTACTAGTTAATTACGAACGTAAACAAAGTCTTAACGCTGGTTATTTATAGTTATAAATAAATGTTATAAACCTAACAGCCAGACAGAGGTCTGACAAAAACTATGAATTGAGAAAGACTAACTTACAGTAACTTCTTTATTCTCAGACTCTTGGTCAACTAAAGCACACACACAACTAGTTTTACCATAATGAAGAATCTCTCCTCGTAAACAACAACGCTCTCTCATAACAACAACAAAAGCTCTCTCTAAGTCTCGATGAACGCGCCTATATACTAGCTACCACCACGTCATGACTTACACTCATTGCCAGATCTCATTCAGCGGGTGAAATAATATTTCGTTCAGTAAGAAGATAATTTACATAGTAAAATAAAATAACCAGAGATAGTAAAATCAAAAGGAAAGTGAATATAGAGTATACGTTACATAACAATCAGAACAAATCCCGGCGTAGGCCAAAAATGACGGAGAAATTCACTTCGTTATAACTGTGAATTACATTGAACTACGTTTAAAAAGTTCCGGAACTTTTTAAACATTTGCCAAATGTCAGTGAATTACGTCATTCCCCGCTGAGCAAGCAAAGAGCATGATGTGACCGACCAGCCAGAACCGGTTTGATCCAGATCCAACACGTACAGCGCATGTGCGTAGTTCGTGATTACAGGAATTCGAGGCTCTCCGTCGCGAGAATAACTATGTCGGATTTTGAACAGCGTTCAAGTGTAAAATTTTGTGTTCTGCTCAGAAAATCTTTCGCTGAGACTTTTCAAATGATTAAGTCAGCGTACGGTGGGAGTGCAATGAGTCGAACTAGAGTTTACGGCGCCCAATCCAACCGACAGTCAAAAGTGTGGAAATCACCATCGTCACCACAACCGAAAAAAGTTCAAGGCTGACCGCTCCAAGGGAAAGGTCTTGTTAATAGTTTTCTTCGATTGCAAAGGGGTCATACACAAGGAATTCCTTCAACATGGTCGTACAGTCACTAAAGAAGATTGCGTCAACGTCGTGAAACGTCTCCGAGAATCAGTGAGACGCAAGCGACCCGATCTTTGGAAGACCAACTCGTGGATGATCCATTGCGATAATGCGCTGGCTCACAGATCCCTCCTGGTGTTCGATTACCTGTCCAAACATCACATTACCATTCTTCCACAACTAGCTTATTCCCCTGATCTCGCCATGTGTGACTTTTTCCTTTTTCCCCGGATGAAGAATTTGCTTAAAGGGCGATGCTTCTCAAGTTACGAAGAAGTGCAACGAGCTGCGACGGAGTCACTGGAGGATGTGGCAAAAGATGGCTTGCAATCTGCATTTAAATCTTTGTATCAAAAATGCATAGTTGCACAGGGTAACTACTTTGAAGGAAACACCGCATAAACAGGTATTATCTGTACTCATTCTTTTTTAATATAAAACGTTCCGAAACTTTTTGAACGTAGTAATATTTTATTCATTTCGGGAAGGATTCAGAAGATGTGCTCATTACAACAGAAAATTCGGTGTCATCTTTCTTGTGTCCACTAGAAGGCGCAAATCGTGATTTCTCCGACATCTCTTCTTCTAAAAGTCCTATTTGAAAAATCAGTATTGCATGGGATAGAGTTTCTGGTGAAAAATGTTCTACATATAGCTTCTAATTTTTGGTAGGGTACTGATTTGTCACTAGGGGAAATAAATGTAATTTCTGTCTTCGATGTATTTGCAGCAATATCTGCCCTCCTGAAAACTCGATTTAAAAAATTCCTCTATAGTCAGATGACGCTCACCACCGAAAAACTCTGGTGTATATTTTCTGCCTAAAATAATTCTAGTCTTTTTCCGCCAGGAGCGCAAATATGTATTTTATTTTTCTCGACATTTCTGCTTCTAACAGTCCCATTTCAAAAATTCTTTCTTTGTCGGAAAATGCTTTGCATATAATTCAAATTTCTGGTGCGATAATGTTTTGCATATAATTTCGAATTTTTATTAACACAACAATTTGCCACTAAAGGGCATAGGCTCACGTTTCAATTTACAGTGTATTTCCAGTAATATGTGCATGTCTAAAAACCCGACTGAGAAAAATCACTTTTTTTTGTCAGATACCACTTACTATGAAAAGATTTTGTGCGCATTTAATGTCCAAAATAATATAAATGATTTCCGCTTGGACGCAAAAGTTTAGTCTGTTTTACTCAATATCTCTGCTGCTAAAAGTCCGATTAGAAAATTAGTTTAATACCGGATACCCCTCATCCTGCCGAACATTCTGCGTGTACTACTGGGGTTTTATAGTTCCTGGTTCTGGATTAAAGTTGTTTTAGTATTCATTTCTGTTTGCAACAATACCTCTACTTTTAAAAATCCTATTGAAGATTTTCTTTTTTATACTGTAAACTGAGATTTGAAACATTACTATCTCTAAATAATGCACACTTTTCCCGTTAGGGGCGTAAACATCAAAACCAAGTATTGATCCCTGGGTTCCTCAGAGCTCAGTACTTGACCCTATTTTATTTAATATTTACATTAACGACATTTTCTCTATTAATGCCACCTCATCTCTAACACTATATGCTGATGATACTACTATTCTATTTTCGGTGATAATATACACCAGAAAATATCCTTTTGCAATAATCAAATACACAAATTTTATGACTAGATAACCTCCAATGAACTATTAGTCAATACTAACAAATTTAAGGCTGTGATATTTACAAGGCAGCGCATGAATACAGATCAAGACTTAGCGATATATTATGATAATAAAAAAACTTATATTTCTGATGACTTTGCATCTTTGGGAATTTACTTGCAGAATGACTTAAAATGGAATAAACATGTTTACCTAGTCTGTAATAAAATTTCTAGAAATATTGGAATTGTTAGTCACATATTTTCCTACCTTTCTATTAAAACGTTAGTTCTATTATATTATACATTAGTTCAAACGCATTTAATTTATTGTTTTTCATCATGGGGACATGGGGACAAACAACGAAATCCAATATTAAAAAATTACAAGTTTTACGAAACAAATTTATCAGACTAATGGATCTTAAATATAATTCTAACACTAATATGGCATGTCATGCTGATCTTCACATTCATACGCACGTTAATCCCAATAAATATGGTATATTAAATATTAAACAACTAATTAACTATAACCTTGGACTAAATATGTATAAAGAATTAAGAATAATATCAATTGTGAAATAATCGATATCCATAGTGTTACACAAAAATACGATACCAGAAAAAAGACTCATTAAAACATGTCAGTCAAAAACTGAACTGATTAAGCAAAGCATAAATTATCAGGGCCCACGCTATTGGAATAATAAAAATTAAAAATTGATTGGGATAATAAAACCTTCTGAAATAACTATAATTAACAATTATAATTTATTTAAAAGGAATATTAAATTATTTAACAGAATATTTATTATTTAAAAGAATATTTATTATTTAAAAGAATATTTATTTAAAAAGAATATTAAAAATCATTAACTTTTCCTTTGGTGGTGTTGAAACCAGAAAAAAAATGGCACGACCTGTACTTTGATAACGTCAGTAAACAAACAAATGTTGGATTGCATAATTATGGTTATGTTTTAGAAAATATTAAGTATTGCAAGTTATAAAATCAAGCTATTTTGATCGATGCTCAAATTTTCATTCTTGAGAACGCATTAATTGTGAAGAAAATGTGTTCAGAAGTTTTTCCATTGGAAGTATAGGAAGCAAAATTACTTGACGTCCACCTTAAATAATGAAATTTCGGTCAAAAATCGAAGAAATTTTACAATAGAAATTAAATAACAGAATATTTAATATTTTTATAATAGAAATTAAATAACAGAATATTTAATATTTTTATAATAGAAAATAAATAACAGAATATTTCATTTCAGCGTTAAAAATTACAAACAGGCCCTAGAAGAATCGCAAAGCAACTTTCTTTAATATCACACAAGAACAATTTTTTTGTCCTTCACACTCACCCAACGAACAACTGCTGTAACCCTAAGGGAGAAGTACGCTTAGTATCACCTTGCATTAAGATGCTATTTAAGGGAGTTCCACGGAAAGACATTGCATTCATGCCTGCTATCACCCCTAATTGTGGAAGAGTTCAATTCCAGCGACTTCCAAGTTCGGATAATACTCAAGCACTGAATTATGTTCTTCTTAAGAAACAGTCTTTCGTTTCACACAGAACTTGTTTCTCTTTCCACAAATCAATATATCACATAAAAGATAGCATGAAACAGCATCGGCCACAGAACATTGAGCACACCACGTGTTATTTCTCGAGTTTAATTACGTAGGTTGCGCTTTGACCTGCTGTCAGGTGTTTGCCAGGTACAAATTTATCGAGGAGGAATCTGTGGCGTCAAGTCAGCAGAACATTTAACGAGAAGAAACAAAATTTAAATTGGAACACAGATACTCAAATGGGAGGTTAAAGTAGAGAAAACAAGATTTTGTCAAATAGCTAGTCATATCAACTTCTCATAGTTGACATTCGTTCAACTGAGGTACAACAAAAAGCTTCCATCATGTCCAAGTACACATTTGCTGTTATTCTGCGTTCGCAAACAAAGGAAGGTCCGATGATGCTGTTGTGCATTAAACCATACCAAACATTCACTTCTGGGCTATCCCACTGTTTTTCAAAGCAAAATGGGGATTTTCTGACTCCCATATACGCACATTATGTCTGTTTACTTCACCAGAGGTATGAAAAATAGCCTCATCCTAAAAACACACACGCTGCAGATTGTTGTTGTTGTCATCGATACGCCGCAAAATCTCATTTGCAAAAGCAGCACGACATGAATGGTCTTCCAACTGCAAGGTTTGAACAATCTGCACTTTGTACCATACAAACGAAGCCTTTCATGTAAAATTTTCTTCAGTGTAGAGCAGGGGATTCCGAGTTCAGACGAAGCTCGGCGGGTGTATTTCGAGGGGCTGCGTACGAGAGCTGTCCGCACTGCATCAACAGTATCTTCATTAACACCCGGTCAGCACTTTCATTTCGGTCATCAACACTCCTGACACCTTAAACTTTGCATACGGAGCTGTTATGCTTTTATGATCATATGGCGGTAGTCCGTACCGTCTTCTGAAATTACGCTGAAAAGTTACGGTGATTTGGTCTCGTGACACCACAGAACACATTGCGCATTTGCTGCACAAACCATTTTGACTTCTTGCGCTGGCAGCGCCATATACACCGATAAGCTATTGCATTATGACCAATCCCAGACTAGAGAAACAGCCTGGAGACCTAACGGTGGCGCAAGTGAAGTTCGCATAGCAGCATACAGGGTGTTCGTAAACTGTTTTGATAAAAGAAGAGAGGTGATAATACCCATCAAGACGAACAATATTTACAATGGAACCTAGGGTCGCATTCCACTCTGAGTGTCAGAAAAGAGTAACTTCGAAATACGTCCAACAAGCACACGTCGTCACCTCAGACGTCATTTCTTTCGTGCCGGTGAAGTAGCACATCGCTAGAACATCACCGTCAAGCGTTTACCGTACACAAATTGCCAGAGAAAAGACGCAGCATCGACAGTTGCAGCTCATTGGCTTATCAAGGTGCAGTAGACACTTCCTGAATGCCACATATCCCGCACGATGGATTGGACGTGGAGGACCTGTGGCATGGCCTCCGCGCTCACCGGACTTAAACCCACTGGACTTCTTTTGCTGGGGGCACATGAAATCATTGGTGTACGATACGCCTGTGGACTCCATGGAAGATCTCGTTGCGAGAATCGTTGTTGCAGCGGACAGGATAAACAAGACATCAGGAGTCTTCGACAGGGTGCGCCAGTCTTTCATTCGCCGGTGTGAATTGTGCAACGGCACCCGTGGCCGCCACTTTGAGCATCTACTTTGAGTCTGTCCCTGATCTCCGTAAATGGGATTGTGCAACTTACGACCCTAGGTTCCATTGTAAATATTGTTTATCTTGATCGGTACTATCACCCCTCTTCTTTTGTCAAAACAGTTTACGAACACCCTGTATGTACATCTCGAGGACCGGCTTTCGCTTAGTAGAATGTTCGTAGTTAGAATGGGAAAAGCTTTTCCCATAAAGGACAAATTGTGATGGCACGACGCCTCGGAACTGCGATCTCAGAAATAGCACGGCTTGTGGGTTGTTCACTTGCCGCTGTAGTGAGTACGTATCAAAAGTGGTGCACAAATGGCCAAACGATAAACCGTCATCTAGCCGTGTGCCGTCCGCAGCTCATTGATAGCACGGGGGAGCAAAGACTGTCGCGCATTGTTCACAGCGACCGCAGTGCCACAGTGCGACAAATCACCTGGAGCTACAACAGTGGTGATCAGGTCAATGTGTCACAGCATACAGTTGAACCCAATCGAATATTTGTGGTGATCAGGTCAATGTGTCACAGCATACAGTTCATCGCAGCCTTCTGCGCATGGGCTTGTGTAGCCAAAGACCCAGCCGGGTCCCTATACTCACTGCACGTCATCGCCAACAACGTATGAAATGGGCCGAACTTCATCGAGATTGGATCGTGCATGATTGGAAGAAAATGGCCTGGTCTGACGAATCAAGATTCCTGGTGCATCACGCAGACTTCCGAGGTCGGATACACCGATTACCAACGGATGCTATGGCACATGGATGCACTGTTGAGCGGAAACAAGCAGGCGGCGGCGGTGTTATCATGTGGGTGATGTTTTCTTGGGACACTTTAGGCCCCTTTATCCCAATATCACATTCCCTGGCAGCTCTCAGGTATCTGAACATCGTTGCGGACCAAGTTCACCCATTCATGGCAACTGTGTTCCCTGCTGGTGATGGCCATTAGCAACAGAATAACGCGCCATGCCACACTACCAGAATCGTCAAGGAGTGGTTGGAGGAATATGCTGGTGACTTTCTTTTAATGCCCTCGCCTCCAAATTTACCTGACATGAACCCAATCGAATATTTGTGGTTCGACTTGGAAAAGCGGGTTCGTGCTAAATCACCCCCACCCCGAAATGTACGGGAACTGAAGGACCTGCTGTTGACATTATGGTACCAGATATCCCAGGATACCTATCGCCACCTTATCGAATCAATGCCTTGCCGAGTGGCCACGGTTTTGTGGACTAAAGAGGGTTCTACAGCTTATTAAGTAGGTGGTCATAATGTATTGGCTCATCAGTGTACTTATTACTCATCATCCAGCTACAGTGTTGAAAAGGCTTTTAAGAAACGGAGTTCTAAACCTGAAAGTAGGATTCGAAGCCACATCTTCCTACACCGGAGCGGCTGTTCTGCCAGTGGAACTACGGCGGCATGCTTATCGCTGTTTCATGGTCCATACGACACATCATCTGCTCTTTGAGAAAGACGCGGGCACGAAATCCCTCTGCAGGTTTCAGGTCAACTGATAGTAACACTCGACGATCAATTCATTGTAGCAGTATTTATTTATTTATTATTTATGTACGTTTTGCGAGTGAGCCTTCACACATTTTTTTTCCCAGTCCTCATATCTAGGAAGTTCTTTTTGTTCGGGCGCCAATATAGCCTGTTGTGAAAACACAAGTTTGTCCGTTTCCCCTCACTCTGGAGTAAGTCGCTCTCCCAACTGAGCTACGCTGACAGAATGTCTCGCTGCAGATTTGTCGTCTTGACACATGTTTTCACCTCTGTAGTACGCATTGGCGCTCCCACGGAGGGGGCTTTGGGGGCTTAAACCCCCTCCAAGGAGATTAAGGACGACGTACGGCACAAATTAAACATCCAAAAATATTATTTTACATATTCAAAAAATTGCATTGTGTCAGACATAGTGTGTTCTATTACATGGTGTCTTCTTTCCAAAGCCCCAAAGAGATTAACATGTATTCACATTGTGTACGTATGCTATATATATATATATACAGCGCCCTCCATCAAGAATTCCTGAATGCGCCACTGGCAGTACGTCACACTATCTTTTGCCAACAGCGGAATTCTAACACTCATCTTCCTGCTGCGGAACCGCTGTTCTCCCAGTGGAACTATGGCTGCAGGCTTATCGCCACTTCACTGCCCTTTCTCCTCATACGTCACATACACAAGCTGCTATTCTCTGCGCAACCTCGAGTCTGAGCTCGAACACGATAAGACGTGACTGCCATGTTTCTTATCGCTCTGCCAAAATAATGGAAACACCTCGCTGAAAGCAGTGAATTTGGTATGTGCTTCTTTTTTGAGTAAAACGAACATATAGCTACAATTTTTTTCTTGGAAAAACGTGTTGCTTATAGTCTCAAGGGTCTGTGTGATTGCATTGTAAATCGGTGTTTGCGTAATTTCGTTGCAAGTGAAGGCACAATGAGGGACCTGTCGGAGTTCCAAAGAGGGCAGATTGTAGGAGCCCGTCTGGTTGGTGCATCAATAACCACATTGGCACAGGTATTGGCGGTATGGAGAGGTATCGTGTCGAAGGTCATGACAGCATACAATGTTCACGGCACAACATCATCTGCGAAACACAACTGTGGAAAAAAACCAAACTGACTGCGAGAGACAGGAGGACATTAAAGATGATTGTGACCGCAAGGAGGAAGACCACGGCGACGAAAGTGACTGCTGGGCTTAATGCACATCTCTACAACCCAATGTCGACCCATACTGTGCGAAGGGAATTGCATAAGCACAATATTTACTGCAGGGCTGTGATTGCAAAACCCCTGGTGTCACAGGTGAATGTGAAATGGAGACTACAGCGGTGACAGGAACGTAAAACGTGGACTGCGGATCACTGGAAATATGTCCTGTTTTCCGATGAATCAATTTTCTCACTATTCCCCACCACAGGACGGGTTTGCGTGTGGAGAACCCCCGCAGAAGCCTACAACCCAGACTGTCTCCTTACTACAGTGAAACATGGGGGAGGTTCTGTAATGGTTTGGGCCATGATCTCGTGGTTTGCAGCAGGTCCCATTATCACCTTACACGGACGGATCACTAGCGGTGACTACGTCACTCTTTTGGCCGACCATGTGCATTCAATGGCGCAGACATTGTTTCCGTCAGGGGATTGCACCTTTCAAGATGATAATGCCCCAATTCACAGAAATCGAACTGTTCAATCATGGTTTGAGGAACATGAAGATGAAGTTGGGCACCTTCCCTGCCCTGCACAATCACCGAACTTAAACATCATTGAGCCCCTGTGGTATGTGTTGGAAAACAGAGTGCGATCCCGTTATCCTCCTCCAGAGTCTCTCAAGGAATTGCAGCACTTCCTGCAAGAAGAATGTTACAACATACCACCATCCAGGACTTGTATGCGTCCATTCCAAGAAGGATTGAAGCAGTTTTAAATGCCAAGCGTGCTGCCGCGCAATATTAGGTGCGTAGTACCTATTGTTTCAAGGTGTTTCCATTATTTTGAACAATCCCTGTATATTGAGAAGAGTTACGAAGTGAATTATCTAGGGTAGGTGTTTAGTTCTCAGTTCACTTCTCTCCCGTACTTTGGATTATGGAGAAACAAGATGCTTGAAAATTTGGGTTTTGTTTCTTACGATAATGTCACCTTTTGTAAACCCAAACGCATTAAAAAGCTGTTCTTGAACTTTGGAATTCTGTTACCAGAAGCTGTTCCTTGACTGCTGCAGGCTTCCTAGCTGGACCGTACTTAGGGAAGGGGAGGGGGAGGGGGATCAGTCCTCCTGAAAGTGTTTTTAAAATCTTAGAATTTCATTTACAGCTGGATAAATTTTAAATGAAAAAAGAAATACTTATTTCACAAGAGAAATTTGATTTTGGTGCTGTAGATTTGAAACATTTATGTAAACTGTATAACTATGACAATATAATTAACAGACAGAATATTTCGTTCCATTATGTGTAATAGATTTTAGTTTTAAGCGAAAATGCGTTAACTGAGAGAAAAGAACTGTTTTTAAAACGTTGGGATGCTTAACGACCAACTCGAGTGGATATAAGCAGTCCCCCATCCCAAATTTAGGGTTACTGGTCCTAGGGAAGGGACAGAGCCAGTGCCGTAAGACAAACACAACATCCATGCCTTACCGGGATTCGAACCCAGACTCATCTCGGACGAATAGCCAGACCACTGCGCCACTCGGTGCCACACCAGCCTGTCGCCCCGGTGTCTTTTTTACGCATAAAAGACGCACTGAGGCGGCCGGCCAGGATGTCTTTTATGCGTAACACTACTATTAAAAAATCCTAAAGACTTAGTAACGAATATAGATTATTTCGCAAGAACTGAAAACCGAATACCACCCCCAAATGATATTCTGTGTTCGGGCCTGCTTCTTAGAAGGACGTTCATCAGTTGAGAGACCAATTGAGTATACACTATATTGACAACAGTCACCGGACACCCCTTCAAAATCAAATGAACGGACCCGCTGCGTTGTTAAGATGCGCGGTACAGCTGCAAACGGTATAAAAACAAGCCTGCAGCTAACCGCGATCATATCGCATTGTGAGGTTGAGTGAAAATGTCGCTGCGGGAGAGAACTGACTTTGAGAAAGGAAAGATTGCTAGGTGTTATATTACTGGGCAGTCCATAACAGAAACCGAGAGGCATTTAAACATACCTAAGTCAACTGTTTGGGATGTACTGAATAAGTGGAAGACACATGGTGTGCTTGAAGCAGCAAAACGTACCGACAGACCAAAGAAAATCAGTGATAGAGGACATCGAAGCCTCGGGAGAGTCGTTACAGCTAATCGACGGATAAGTAAAAATGCTTGAACCTTGGTATCGCAGAGGACTTCATTCCATGGGTTACCGTGGTCGTGCGGCTGCTCATAAGCCTTTCATCTCTACTCGGAATGTTACTCGTCTTTGAGCATGGCGTAAAGAACATTTATAGTGGACCGTAGATCAATGGAAACGGGTCCTATGGACTGATGAATCCAGATACATGATCCATCAGTCTGATGGCCGTGTGTGGGTATGCCGGCAGCGGGGGAACGATATTTACCCCAGTGTACTGTTCCTACGGTCAAGTTGGAGCTGGCAGTGTACTCGTGTGGGGGTGTTTTTCTCGTGGTATGGTCCCGGCCCATTGGTTATCGTAGGCAAACTTGTTAACCAGCACGTCTACCTCGATATTCTGGACAATTATGCCCTACCAAGTCTGTGGCAATATTATGGAGCCGAGCCTTGTTGGTACCAGCAGGATAATGCACCCAGCCGTAAAGCAAGGACTGTTACGGCGTGGTTTGACGATAATTTCGTATCATGTGTGGACTGGCCAGCACAGAACCCTAGTCTTAATCCCATAGAGCACGTATGAGATGAATTAGAGCGCCGCATATGAAGTTTGGAACCAAAATTAAGCAACAGTTAGCGGCGGTATTATGTACTGAATGGAAGTGCATAGCTATCGATGTGTTCCGAGACCATGTCGAAAGCCTGTCTCGAAGGGTCAGTACGTGCATTAAGGCCAAAGGTGGACCAACATCGTGCTAATGTATGTCAATAAATGCTATGCTGTGTTTCTCTTCTAGGTGTCCGATTACTTTTGTCAGTATAGTGTATATGCAGTTTAAAGCATGTATACATAGTGACCCTTTTATAGTCCTTTTTTTATTTCCCTTTTTCGGGGTGTGGAGCTTCGCACTTGCACCGTAGGATAATGTCTATTACTGCGAATCATGTAACACATCTAAATTTATGTCACGTAGTAACTCTTCTTCAGAGACTTCCATCCGGAAAGATATATATATTTTTTTCTCAGCAGGAGTTGAAATCACCTGTATAAAATTTGTTACATAATTTTGGCGACCCCCTGAGGATTATGCTTGTTAATGGAAACGTAACCGATTCAAAAGTAGGTCATTCTCGGAAGGCATCTGATATACCAGCCCATCTAATTTTTCTCTTGTCCAAATCCTTGGCCTACAACTTTTGTTGACATTGAGTTCAAAAATGGATTTTTTTTTCTTCTCTTGTTTTGCACTACCCGACTTCCCTAGTCTTACAAATCTGGCCCAGGTAAACCTCCGATTCTCCAAGCTGTGGACTCCATCGAGGTTTCCTCAAATCCCCATGAAACACGGAGGAGAATTCTGTTTCCGCTCAACAATAATAACCGCTGTCTCCTATTACAACAGTAGTCGCAAGTACTGCAAGGTCATCCACGTACGCGTGCCGCAAAAATGTGTATTCCGCTAGTTCCCGAGAGCTAACCGGTCTTTTTCTTTCAATCTCTCTCTGAATTTTTTTTTTTTTTTTCTTCGGCCATCTGTCGTACTTCGCGATGTCGACAGACGGTCGTAGCAGAGGGTCTTAAGCGGGTTATTGGGAGAAAGGAAAGAAAATAGAAGGCGTTACGAAATAACTAGGGGTTCAGAGAGTACTTCAATCTGTTTCTTGTGTTCGCAGCAGGGATTAACGGAACAGTCTTCTAATTTCCTATCTCCATAAGCATTCTCTTCATGAGTAGAAGCAAGGCCGTAACGATGAGCACGGAGAATTTTTCTTATTTACGTCCTCATTAGGAAATGCAAGATGCAGAGGTTTATCCAGGAATTGCTGTGGGAAAGAGTTTGAGGGTGTTGAAAATTTGGGGAGGGGTATCGAGTGAAAGCAAATTTTTTGGAGGCTGAAAATTTTTATATTCAGGCTTTAAACCTTTGATTAAAGCGAATGTAAAATGCAGGGTTCATCCAGAAATTACAAATTTGTGTTGAATGAAAGCAAATTTTTTGGAGGCTGAAAATGTTTATATTCAGGCTTTAAACCTTTGATTAAAGCGAATGTAAAATGCACGGTTCATCCAGAAATTACAAATTTGTGTTGAATGAAAGCAAATTTTTCGATAGCTGAAAATTTTGAAAAATTCTACCGTTGTAATAGGAGGACGCCTAGGTCTTTTCTAGATTCAACAACAACAAAAAATTGCAATATTATTTGTGGTCAGTTCATATGAAACTGGTTAAAAAAATAGCCAGGAATTTTTGACGGCAGCGATGTGTGAAAACGAAAAGCAATTTTTGTTAGTGAATTTTTCAGTAAATCAGTAAATTCTTCAGAATCATTTCCTCAATTTTATATACATGTATAGTGTTGGAAATGGGAATTATTCGGTGCCGGAACCCAGCATACAAGTGAATGCCATAAAAATTTAATTTGCTGAAACCCCTTCGCAGTAGATGTAAAACCATACAAGGAAATTTCGTTATTAAACTTTAAAATGAAATACATTTAACTGAAGGCATATCTAATTTCTTTATTCAGAGGTACGTTTCCTATTGAAAAAACCATTCGAATACGGCTACAATTAAAAGTATCCGCTATTAACAAGCACCGGAGAAAAAAAAGTCAGTTCGTATTTGAGGCGAAGATACGCAATTGTCCTGAGCGACAAAATCAAAGAAACTCGGCTCTGAAATATCCATTTATTTTAACTGAAATATCGATTATAACTTTAATATGAAAATATAAAAACTATATTTTAAAATAATTTCCAAAGTCTTCTGACAGTCTGGCAGACCTCCTCCACGGTCCGTCAGACGGTCGGCAATCAGCTTCTGTCGTGAACTTCGCTCTCACCAAACACCTTATTAGAGCTTTATTAGAGAGAAAGAAATTTTTTATTTTTGAAACGATGAAGAATTCATACAAGATGGCGTCATTAATTGAAATGTATAATGCATTGCGAAACGTTTTATTCAGATTAAATGCTTCCTTTCTTTTGGTGTCGCATCGCTTCCGGAACGTGGGGTTCCGCTGCGTTCCGGCCCATTTCCAACGCTGTATATACAGGGTGTCCGAGAATCATTGGACATATTACAAAATTATATAAAACAAAACATTAAACAGATAGAAAGAAACTGACTGTACTAACTTACAATGTAACTACACAAGTTAATAAATTTCGATGTGAGATCCCTTTGTTACTCGTAGTACGTCCAAGCGATACTCGATTTCATGCCATGTATTGGCAAACATCTGAGGAGTTATGGAATTAATAGCAGCTGTGACACGCTGCTTCAGTTCCTGCAAATCAGTACAAGGCGTCTGATAGACACGATCCATCACATAACCCCACATGAAATAATAATCCAATGGAGTTAGATCTGGAGAGCGAGGAGGCCACGGAATGGGACCACCACGCCCAATCCATCTCTTGGGGAAATGCTCATTTAGGCACTTACGTGTGTACGTAAGTGCCTAAATGAGCATTTTTTATTTTTATGATAGGACGCACCACACATTAACTTTTGGAGAATAACGTTCCAGTTCAATAGCAGCATGAGGCGGTTCACTGCCCCGTATCCTACAGTTGTGACGATTCACAATACCTGATACATGAACTGTGGATTCATCACTAAAAATGACAGTACTGAAAATGTTTTCGTCGTTTTCCACTCGATTCAGCATATCCACAGCGAAATCGTATCGCAGAGTATGATCATTTACATGCATCTTTTGCACTATTTGAATTTTATAAGCACGAAACTTTAATTTCTTGTGCAAGATATCGTGAACTGTCGATTTCGGAATGCACGGTTCTCTGCTTGCTTTACGAACGGATTTCCAGGGGCTTCGTCTGAAACTTTCATTAACTTGTTCAACCGTCTCACCGCTGACTCTAGGCATACCGGCTCCTCCACGATGTTCTTGATTGCCAGTTTCTTTAAACTGTTTCATCCACCGCTTAACTGAATTCGTTGACGGAGGATTACCACCATACTCTTAACGGTACCGTCTTTTAATTTTAATGACAGAATTTAATTCCGCGAGCCATAACACACACATCGCCTTCTGCTGTACGGATGACATAACTACTGGTTGCGCATTTCTCATACATTCCTCATCAGGCCACACCTAGCACCATCTATCGGATTCTGGGAATAACAATTCGATAAAACAAAAATATAGAAACCATGTTAGTAATACGTGACATAGAAAAACAGACAATGCTCATAGTTTTTTTTTTGTACATAATTTTGTAATGTGCCCAATAATTCTCAGACACCACCCTGTATATATATATATATGTATTTCCTTTAAAAAAAATCGCGGACTTGCTGTTTTTTAAAAAGTAGAGAACTATTGGTAAAACGTGCAATAACACGTAGAGAACCGCAGTGTGAAACGTAAGCAAATCCGCTGGCAACTTTAGCGAAAGAGTACATGCAACATTTTGGAAATCTAACGCAGTAGACAAGAAAACCAAATTTTAAACTGTAAATCGTGCTTGTTATGTAAAATTGGGAAACAATGATTGAAGAAACCTAGTCAAAATTTCCCGTCGAAATAATGTGTAACTATTTATAGCGAGTAGTAACACACGGAGAGTCGCTGCCTGAAACCTAAACAAACCCGCAGGCAACTGGAGTGGAAGGATACACGTAATACTTTGGAAATTTTTAACGCATTAAACAGAAAAATCAAATTTCAAGGCAAGGTATGTCAAATTCGAAACAACGATTGAAGAAACCTAGTCAGAATTTTCCTGTGAAAATAGCTTGGAAATATATTCAGTGCGTAGTAACACAACGGGAACTGCGATCTGAAACGTAAACACAGCGCAGGAAATTGCGGAGGAAGGATACACTTCGGAAGCCAAACACAGTACATAGCAAAATCCAAATCCAAATCCCTCGCGTTATGTCAAAGTCGAAACAATGGTTGAAGAAACGTAGTCAAAATTTTCCCGTAGAAATAGTTTGTAACTATTTATAGCGAGTAGTAACACATGGAAAGCTGTGGTCTGAAACTTTAACAAGCCCTTCACCTATGGGACAGCATGTTATCAGATTTCAGCAATTGTTTTTTCAACAATGTTTTTTTCGACATTGGTTTATCATGCAACTTTCTAGTCTCCAAGTCAGGCCATCTCCAGACTATCGATTTAGCTCTTAGAGGACAGATCACGTGTCACATGTGAGGGAGAACCAGGGGAAAGCTGTATCAATCTTCCCGAGGCCAAACCAGATCAGATCAGATCATACTTGTAGAGGATTTTAGGAAGGGAGTGTCTGACCCCAGGTCTTAAGCAACCCTTAGAAATAGGAAGCTAGGAGATTTGGGCTAGAATGCCCGATAGGAAAGTCAGACGGAAGCGAGGTACAAGACGCCCTTATTTACTACCGGGGGGGGGGGCAGTACCCTGGGTCCGACGACTTAACGTGCCCATCCGACGCACGGCGGGTATTTAGTAGTTCGAACCTGAGGTTATCTCAATGGCAGTCACGAACGATGACCACTAGGCCACCCGCGGCCTCCCGAGGCCAAATTATTTGTCACGGAGTTTAGAAAAGGCGTGGAGTCATATATCACGTGAGTTCATATTCTTAAGGCCAGACCCCAGGTGAGAGGTGAGTTAATCTTTTTTTAGGATCAGACAATATGTCACGAAAGACCAAGCCGCCGCCCCGGTGGCGCAGTGGTCTAAGGCGCTGGCCTCTGATCATTCGTCCGTAAGGGGTCCGGGTTCGAATCCCGGTCGGGCATGGATGTTGTGTTTGTCTTACGGCGCTGGCTCTCTCCCTTCCCTGGAACCAGTGACCCTAAATTAGGGACGGGCGACTGCTTATAGCCCATTGAGTTGCTCACGGTGGTCGTTAAACCTCCAATCAAAAAAAAAAAAAAAAAAAAAAAAAAAGAAAGAAAGACCATGCCAGGTAATCTTCTCGATGTCAGATCATGTCATCGGATACCAAGTGAGAGGTGAGTTAATCTCGTTTGGGCCAGACCATATGTCACGGAAGTCCAAGCTAGATAATCTTATGTGACCAGACAGGGCCGGACTGGCTAGTGGTTGGCCCTCCGGCTGTGATATCGTGTTGGCTCCAAATGGTCAATGATCCCCCCAACCTTCAGCATATTGCACCCAAATTGGTAACATAAAATCGAGTTTGTGCTTTATATTATTTATTGACTAAATGACTAAACGATAAACATATATATTACACAAGCCTTACATTCACTTGTCTTGCAATGATTTTGGTTTTGACACTAATTGACTTGTCTTGCAACCTTAGTTTTGACGCTAAATTTAATTTGATCAGAATTCATTCATTGATCGTTACGGATGCATTTACGCAGTTTATCATCACAACTTAAGCATTCTAGACAATTCGCGTGAACTAGCAGCAATATCGTCAATTACCTTATCATAATCGAAATTAAAATCTCCTTCAACATAGAAGCAAAACGAAATCGTCTAATAATTCTTGACTCAATGAAGAACGCAAACGATTTTTTTATGATTTTCCGAACTGAAAAAACTCTCTCACAGGAAACCTGTGTACACGATAACCTTAGCACAAACTTGTAAGCAAGACTGAGTGAAGTATAAAATGATCCGTGACCATATTTAGCTCTTGCAGTAATTTCAAAGCACAAAGTAGACATTGTTTGCACTTTGCCTTTTCTTCACACTTAAATGATTCGTGAAGTTATCATCGATTTCATCCATTGCAAATGTCTCAGGCTGTTCTTCAGTGTCGCTCCGATTATAAGTGAATTCGAAGTCTCTGTCAGAATCTGATGTTTTCCGAACTGCATTATAAGTCTTCATAATGAGTCGCAAATTGGATCGCTTCTCTGAACAACTCAGTGCGATTGGTTCCCGTAAGTTGAGCCAATTTTCGAAGCATATGATCTTCACGAGACATTTCGGCACTCTGAAGGTTCTTGAAATTTCTTGGGTCCAATTGTGCAATGTCCTTCATAAGTTCATTGAAGATAAAAAGCTTTTTTATTTGCTGTACTGCTGTATCAAGGATCACAAAATAAACATCTCTTTCGAATTTCTTGGATGGTGATGTGTCAATTTGTCTCGCCTCATCAGCAGCTAATTCTCCTGATCTTCAATCAAGATTAGCTTCGATGGTAAGCTAGGTTCAGTTTTGATGTAGACTTTCCTTCTCAGCTAAACGTTCATTCAAATGAGCCACAAATCAGTGGCGATGTTGTGCAGTACTTCAAAGTTGTCTCTTTTTGCACGGATTTGCCCATAGAAGGTGTGTAACATTTGGCTTGCTGCCAGGTAACTGAGACCACTTGTTTGGATATACTTGGAGGCAGGAGTCGAAACATTGAATAAATCACGGTAAATGAAGGCAACCATCATGTTCTCAAACTTGCATCAGTTTTCGAGCAATGTCTTTGGTGTAAATGTCACATCAGATGCAAAATCACTACTATTTGCAATTGTGAAGAGGTAGAGTAGCAGAGTAAAGAACTTGTTGCAATCTTCAAATGGAACATTCAAGTCATCGAAGACACTTTTCAATGCTCTTTCCTTGCTCCACCAACGTGTCGAATTAACTTTCTAAAGCCAGCGCAACAGTTGATGACCTTCATTTGACTCCTTATTAACTTTGGTCCAAACCAGCATGCGCTTGTGCGATTCTGAGATGAAAACCGCTGTACTCTGCAAGAGACCAAGGAAATCCTTAGCTCTTTTACAATTTTCCGTCGAATCTGTGAGGACCAAGTTCACCGCATGAGCGTAACAATGAACGTATATCAATAAATCATTATCCTTCTTAAGATGCGCTTGGAGCCCGTTGTATTGGCCGCTCATATTTGCAGCTCCATCCAACGATTTGCTTCATGTTCATCTGCAACTTCTCAGGTTCTGCCTTTATCTGAAGGCAGAGTGTCTCGCCTGTTGTTTTACGTGCAACAGCCAGCTTCAACAATCTCACAGAGACTCTACCATTTAGCACATATTTAACACACAGCGCTAGCTGATCTAGAACTGAAACATTCTGTGTAGAATCCGCTTCAATGCTGAAGATGCCTGCTTGCTGAATTTCATTAGTAATGCCGAGTTGTATTTGAAGTGCTAAATATTTCATTATTTCGTTGATCAACGACTTTGACAGGAATGTAATAAGGCCACCTCTTTCTTGTGATTTAGATTGCCTTTCCTTACGCTTTTTCCTTTTTTGAATGACTATATCTACACGTGTCTTCAAGATTTGGTCGTATTTAGAAATCAGCATAACTAGTTCTAAGAAGTAGCCATGGTTGATGCATCTGTTTTTGAGATCTGCAGCACCTTCAATGGATCCTCTATAAGCTAGTCCTCTCATCCGATGGACAAGATTATGTCAGTTAACCTGTGAATCACCTGCCTCCTGCTTTTGATGTCACATCACCGTTTTGTTGCCATATCCTTGTCGATCAGAGTTTTAATATCCATGCTTTTGCAGATCTGCAGATAGGCTTTCATAGCATTGTCATGGGCAACGGAATGTTCCTGCGTTTCAATCTGTTAATAGCGATGTTTAATCTCAACTTTAACTCCATGGACGAATAGGCTTTCTCTGTCTGAGGCAAATAGCATGCAGACACTGCAGTATATTTTCTTTGTTTCAAGGTAGTATGACAACCATTTACGAGAGACTGTAGTGCTATCGGGCAGAGCGCGTTTGTATGGTTCGCTTGCCTTAAATGGAAGTTGTGTATCGATATCACTTGGCTGAAGTGGCTGGTGCTTCATAAATGCAAGTTGCGCCGTAATTGAAGCATGAATCCGGGCGGAACAAATTTCCAAAGTTCAATATACACTGCTTCAATGTCGCCGTTTCCTTGTGAATCAATAACTTCGTCCGCTGATTTCTGACGTGTGGACTTCTCTTCATTTGATTCTCAGCACATTCTGCAACTCCATTCTGATATTCAGCAGGACTGACCAAATCATGAGTTATGTAAAAATGATAAAAAACTTTGAACAAATAAATTAACTATTTTAAGTTTATTTTGTACAGTTATTTAAATGTTTCTGAGAAATTTAATTCTTAAACTTTTATCATTGAGAAAAAAATAAACCTGTGCTCTGAAGCACATATTAAGCCGCCCCGGTGGCGCAGTGGTCTAAGGCGTTGGCCTCTGATCATTCGTCCGTAGGGGTCCGGGTTCGAATCCCGGTCAGGCATGGATGTTGTGTTTGTCTTACGGCACTGGCTCTCTCCCTTCCCTGGAACCAGTGACCCGAAATTAGGGACGGGCGACTGCTTATAGCCCATTGAGTTGCTCACGGTGGTCGTTAAACCTCCAATCAAAAAAAAAAAAAAAAAAAAAAAAAAAAAAAAAAGAAGCACATATTAAAAAGATACCAATGTCAGGATGTAGTTCTTAAAATAGCGAACTTGTTGAAGACCCTGCTGAAGATGCTGCAGCGAGATCCAAACCTATATCATCATAGTTAAGGGAGATTTCAGGTTTAATTTTATGGTTATTGAAATTTGAAGATCAGATTACCAACTGATGCAGTTTATTACTTGAACAAAAAAGGATACAGCTGACGTCTTTCGTTTGTTCTGCGCTTGAAGATGCGATAAGTGAATAATGAATGATCTGTTGATGTTGTTGGTCGAAACCCAAATCCAAATAGCTTCCTCTGCTTAGGATTTACTCTTATTCTCTCTAATTCATGCTTACTATATTCATAACATTTTTCAGTTACAGATTTGTATATTCGTTTCTTTCCACTTGGTTTGTCCATTTTCTATCAGCTTCGTTTAGTCATGAAATAAAAAATTAATTCGTTAGAAAATTAAAAAATGTCAAATATATTAAAGCGCAATGAATTTTCTACTATCAAAATCAACATATGCCAAATATGAAAACAAAATCACTAATTTTTATTATTAATTTATTAATTCAACTGCAGTAGTATTTTGCCTGATACAGTTGTCATTTAAATTCAGTGCTATGACTGTATGAACAATATAAAGTAGAATACTAGAAATTGTAATTGAATTGAATTTAATAATTACCTGCTTTCAGACTGAAACTAGCGTAATTATAACTTGCCAGTCAACCTGTCTGTGAAAGAAAATTACAGTTGAATCCCGCAACGAATCACATCGCGAAAATTACAGTAAAATACTGAACGAATGTCCACGTACAAATAATGTTTTTCACAAAACAAAGTATCACTCAGACTTGGGCTGCTTTCTCGTTCGAGCCAAGGATCGAGCCTTACTCTTCCACCGCTGTACTACATCTACGTGCATTCATTCTGCACCATTCAGCATCACGAACTTGTGATCTTCCCTCCTCTAGTAAGGGCGAAACAGCTAGCTTTCGCTAAAACACTATGCTTATCAACCACCGAGCGCGCGCGGATTGGTTATACACACTCTTCGTAACTCTTGCACTCATTTTCAACGATTCTGAATATTTTCCCATTTGTTTCCATTTGGCCTCAATTTCACTTGGCCCCGATTTGACTGGCGATTGCCCGTCATCCTATGACTGTATGAACAATATAATATTTTTCCATCTGGGCCAGTCCGGCCCTGTGACCAGAACACATATCACGAAAGATCAAGCCAGCTAATCTTCTCGATGTCAGATCATGTCACCGGATACCAAGCGAAATGTGAGTTAATCTTCTTGACGCCAGCTCATACGTTAGCGAAGACCAAACGAGAGGTAAGTTACTTTTCTCTAGGACAGATCATGCGTCACAATAAAATACAGGTATGTGCATTACTTTAGGAGTTTTTTATTTTTCCTTTTTCAACATTCTTTTATGTACGCTCTGTATTACACTGGTACAAAAATGCACATAAGTAAAATCGTTTGCCTATGGGAAAGAAATGAAAGAAAATCAGTGACAGTTGACCAAATGAGCTGCCCTTTTCTCAGCAGCATTAAGAAGTTTTAAAACAAAATGGCAAATTATATGATCAATTCTTCGAGTACGGAAGAACTTGAGATTTATACGGCGTCGAAAGTTGTTAAGGAGAAAATCGCCCTTTTACCTGATAGAAAAATTCAAATCTTTTTGAAGACGATTTTGCTGTCGACGAAATGTAGGACAAGTTTTGGGAAGAAACTTAGACCTAGTACATAATGAGAAGTATTCCTTGTCAAAGAGTTATCTGGAAGTGAAAGTAGTTCGTTGCAAGCAACAATTCCTTTGCTGATTGCAACAAATGGATAGATTTTGCTTGAGCTAAACTCCGCGACTTTTTTACCACTCTGACAAATATCCCCAATATCACAGTTCAAGGAAAAGGTGTCGCCCCGGTGGTTCATTGATCAAAGCGCTGGATTGTGACGATTCGTTCGAAATGGATCCGATCTCGAATGGGGTATGGATGGTGAGTTTGTCTTACGGCACTGGAATTCTTCTTTCCCTGAAACCGGTTCTCCTTTCCCTGAAACCGGTGGCCCGAAATTAGTTGATTTGCTCAAGGTGGTTGTTAAACCCCCGAACACTAAAACGAGAATATAACATTGTAATGCAATCGCTGATGTTTGTTCACACTGAAAAAGAAATCCAATCCAGGGCATCAGATGCATTAAGAGTACTATCTCTCTCTCTCCCTGTCTCTTCGTTCCTCAGTTCAAGCGTCGTGAGCCAATTCACATCCTGTCGGTAACCATTCCTGTCTGTTCTTATGATTTCTGCAACCGACATATTTGTGAGAGTTTTTATTTGATCGATGAATCTGTCTGGGAGACGTTCTCTCGTACTCTTGCCGTCGACTTTCCCCTGAATACAAAGTTTTTCTGTACCGTCTCGCCGGATGATATGGCCAAAGAACGTTAGTATATATCGTTGGATTGTCTAAAGAAGTCGCTCATGAGCGCCTACGCCGAGGTCTCTCAAGATTGATGCATTAGTCCTTTGCACAACCCAGGATATTCTCAGCATGCGTCTGTAGTAGATCATTTCAAACGCTTCCATTCGTTTGCGACATGCTTCATTGAAGGTCCATGTTTCAGAATCGTAAGTCGTGATAGGGAGGTCAAGGGCCTTGACCAGCCTCAGCTTAGTGGTTTAGCTGATTTGGCGATCCTTGCAGATTTCTGTAAGCCCTGCTAGGGCAGATTTAGCCATTCGGATCCTCCTTTTGATCTCGCCTTCACTATTGCTGTTGTTGGTTATGTGGGCCCTCAGACATATGACTTCTGATTTTCGGGCAATATCGGGTATCTGTTTGAAGTACTGAGGAAGCACTTCGGCCTTGTCAACTACCATAAGGCAGCACTTGGCTCTATTTAGTTTGAGATCAGCTTCGGCGTTGTAATCTTCGATACGTTTGAGAAATTTCCCCATCTCCTCCTCTGAACCAGCTGTTACAATGGTGCCATCTGCATAGTGTAGATTTGATATTTTCCTACAGCGTATTGACACCCCACCTTGCCAGTTTTCCGTCGCTTTCCTGATCATCCGTTCTCTATATACAGGGTGCATAGGAAAGTCCATTTAGCCTGGAATAACTTTCGAACGGAGGGAGGTACAGTTATGCAAGTGAGATAACGGTATAATAAAGCGACTACGCCCAATCGAATGCAACCAAAAGCAGCGCCACTAGTGGCGTAATGCGGAAGTTAGCCATTGCAAATCAAAAACGAAAAGAGATAGAGCAAAATTTCCAATTATAAAGTTGTAGAGCATCAATTAATTAGTACAAAACGACATTTTTGTTCACACGGATAAGATAAATTCTTGCCTGAATACCCTAAAATGTCCGAAATCGATGTGCGACCTTTTGTTGTGAACGTTTGAAGGGAACAGGCATATGTATGAGCAAATACACACAATTTATTGCATAAATGCGTACTTATGTCAATACAGTTCGATGACGTCAAACAAAACAAAAACAAAAAAGGCAAACTGGCGCACAGTGATAAAAAGTTAATGTCGAGTATGTTCTAAGAGTTCGCCATTGCCCACGATACACATTTGTATTCGTGAAAGTAACTCTGCATGCACATTCCTCAGAATGGAAGGTGTCACACTATTGCAAGAATCTGTAACACGACGACGTAGATCCAGTAGACTTGTAGGCGCTGTTGCATACACCTGATTTTTTACGTAATCCCAGAAATCCAAGCTCGCCATTCTCACACAGCGTACGTAGACCTAAACTTTTTATCAGGGTACATCCTGCTACTGGTTTTCATATCGTGGGTACGGTACAACGTCGCAATCTACATTTGCATACGGCTACATTTGCGAAATGTGAATATGCAGATTCGAATCGTCGCGCATCGATTTCGGACATTGTAGGGTATTCAGGTGACAATTTATCTTCTCCGTGTGAAACAAATGTCGTTTTGTGCTAATTAATTGATGCTCTACAACTTTGTAATTGAACATTTTGTGCTATCTCTTTTCGTTTTTGATTCGCAATGGCTAACTTCCGCATTTCGCCACTAGGAGCGCTGCTATTGATTGCATTCGATCGGGAGTAGTCGCTTTACTATACGTTATCTCACTTGCATAAATGTACCTTTCTCCGTTCGCAAGTTATACCAGGCTAAATGGACTTTCCTATGCACCCTGTATATTAAAAAGTATGGGTGAGAATGCATTCCTGGAAACTCCCTATCCCACGCTGAATGTGTCAGACGTTTTGCCTTTAATTGTGCCGGAGGTTTTATCATCTAAATCATGTTATAGTTTCAGTGTACAAGACTGCAGGGACCTACGGGTAATTTCAAGAGCACTATAGTCGGTACATTTTTAATAGATTAGCCATAATACATAGTGACTGATGTACAAAAGTAAAAAAAAAAAAAAAAATGTTACAGGATCTTTCTTTCTGATGATCAGAAAGAAAGCTGGAAAATCCATCGAGTACACAATGCTAAATTAAAAACATTTAACCGCAATTTATTAAAAATGAATCAAACGCCTTTATGATGTCAAGTGACACGGCTTGAATTTACAGAACATTTTCTAGACGTATTCCAACAACGATTAAGAAATATTGACATATTCATGGATTTGAACGATCGTCATTCTGGCAGCCAGCAATAGGATTGGTAGACTAAGAAAGAACAGTAGATATGCTGTACATTATTTTCCTACTGTAGCTTTAAATAAAATAGATGTCGTAGCTATCTGGCAGGATGAGTCACCTGTTTTTAAAAGTTATTAAACATTAACTAGTTTCTGACCTGACGGAGAGATTTCTGTTGAAAGAGACAGCTTCAATAGATACATCATCTGAGCATGTCATAGTTCCATTGTATATAAGACTGCAGGGGGATACAGGTAATTTCATTTTAATCAGAAGATTTACTAGTTTTTAAAAATGTAGAGTGTTCTACGCCCTTTGTGATGTTGAAATACAAATAAAAGCTTGACGATAGAAACTTCAGAAGGAGTCGTGCGGAGGGATTAATCTGTATCCATCAGCGTCAACTTCTCAGCAGGAAAGAAGATTAAGCGATTACTTCTTTTGCTTACTGCAAAAGGTGAAGGAGGGAATTGAGGAAGAACAAAGTATTCGCCCGTCAGAGTTGATTTATTTTAAACGATGATTTAGATATTCAACTGTGTGGAAGGGTTTATTTCTGAGAAAGTGACATTGTAGGTGAAACAACAGTCCTCTCGTGTAATAGCTGAACGTTGCACCCGCCCAGAAGACATTTGATTTCATCATGTAACTTCGGATTTTTTATTAGTTTCGGTTTTAACAACCTCCGTGAAAAACTCAAAAGGCTGTGAGCCAGGTTTCTTATATGAAGCCACTGATTCAGAGAACGGGGAGAACCAGCGCCATGGACAGGCTCATTCTCATCTCAGGCGAATGGTCAGAAGCCAGCGCCTCAGACCATTCACCCACCGGGACTACACTTGAGTAACATTCGATGCTCTCGCCTTCTCTTAGATGCGTACGATCTCCCTAGAATGAGGAACTCTGCCCTAGCTCTTCCTCTCTTACGATTGATGCCAATATTGCAAAGGTACGGTGAAGATAGTTTTCGTTAAAAGAGTTAAGTGAAGAAATCACTTGCCAATCCGGTGGCGCAGTGAGCTAAGCTCTGGCTTATGAGCGTTCGTCCCAGTCAGTGGATTCGAGTTCGAATCATAGTGAGGCATGGGTGTTATCTGAGAAAGTGACATTGTAGGTGAGAAAACAAGAAGAGAGAGAGAGAGAGAGGACCAGTGTCTTAGGACACGGGCTCTCTCTCTTCCCTGGAACCAGTGGCCCTAAATTAGGAACAAGCAACTGCTTATAGCCTATTGAGTTAGCCAAGATGGTCGTTAAACCCGTAAGTAAATAAATAAAGAAGAAAGCATTTTGTTCTTAATCAGGCGAATGTGAGATTTGTACAAGGCTAAGTTTGACACTGTTCTCTAGCTGTTCATCTTCCTATGTTTGTCTAATTGTGGCTGAGTAGAGGAGGAAGTACAATCACGGGCTTCATAGTTTCGTACTTTTGGCATATCTGCCACTCTGAAGTCAGTACAAGAAAATTTGAGGATATGTTAATAAGTAAACTGAAATTTTATTCCAGAATTAATTGGTTATAGTTTACCGGGTAACACAATGTAACAAAGTTTCATTGTTTACTTGTTGCTGGGTAGTAACTCTTACTTCCCAATTGTTTATGTCTTAAAAGTATAGAAACTGGATATTATTCCCCACAAACTTTGCTTTTGTGGCCAAGACAGTGATATTTTGAAACTATTTTTAAGAACTTTCCAGATGGATTCAGCGCTGAGTAACCTTGGAGTAACTTCTGGAACATTCAACAACGATCCAAACGTCATATTTTAGCTACATCGTGAGATATCTTACCCGGATTGGAACCAATCACTTGGACCAGCACTTCTGACCTATTTCACAGGTTTCCAAAATAAATATGTTTGCGAACATGCAGCGATATATCCTGAAACAAAATTGAAAACGATTTATTCGCTAAATACCGAATTATCTGCAGAGGATATCGAATATACAATGAGTGATCACCGAATAATGACCCCCTACCTAACACTTCGTAGGTCCTCCTTCCGCTCTCAGTGCAGCAGCTATCTGACGTGGCACCGATTCAACATACTCTGAGTGATCACTGAATTATGACCACCTACCTAATATTTCGTAAGTCCTTCCGCCCTTAGTACAGCAGCTATCCTACGTGGCAACGATTCAACATACACTGAGTGATCACTGAATTATGACCATCTACCTAATACTTTGCATGTCCTCCTTCCGTCCTTAGTGCAGCAGCACGTGACATCGGTTCATCATACACTGAGTGATCACTGAATTATGACCATCTACCTAATACTTTGTAAGTCCTCCTTCCGCCCTTAGTGCAGCAGCTATCCGACGTGGCACCGATTCAACATACACTGAGTGATCACTGAATTATGACCATCTACCTAATACTTTGTTAGTCCTCCTTCTGCCCTTAGTGCAGCAGCTATCCGACGTGGCACCGATTCAACATACACTGAGTGATCACTGAATTATGACCACTAACCTAATACTTCGTAAGTCCTCCTTCCGCCCTTAGTGCAGCAGCTATCCGACGTGGCACCGATTCAACATACACTGAGTGATCACTGAATTATGACCACCTACCTAATATTTTGTAAGTCCTCCTTCCGCCCTTAGTACAGCAGCTATCCGACGTGGCACCGATTCAACATAAACTGAGTGATCACTGAATTATGACCACCTACCTAATACTTCGTAAGTCCTCCTTCAGCCCTTAGTACAGCAGCTATCCGACGTGGCACCGATTCAATAAACTCTGAGTGATCACTGAATTATGACCACCTACCTAATATTTCGTAAGTCCTCCTTCCGCCCTTAGTACAGCAGCTATCCGACGTGGCAACGATTAAACATACACTGAGTGATCACTGAATTATGACCATCTACCTAATACTTTGCATGTCCTCCTTCCGTCCTTAGTGCAGCAGCACGTGACATCGGTTCATCATACACTGAGTGATCACTGAATTATGACCATCTACCTAATACTTTGTAAGTAATCCTTCCGCCCTTAGTGCAGCAGCTATCCGACGTGGCACCGATTCAACATACACTGAGTGATCACTGAATTATGACCATCTACCTAATACTTCATAAGTCCTCCTTCCGCCCTCATGCAGCTGCACGTGGTATAGATTCAACATACACTGAGTGATCACTGAATTATGACCATCTACCTAATACTTCATAAGTCCTCCTTCCGCCCTCATGCAGCTGCACGTGGTATAGATTCAACATACACTGAGTGATCACTGAATTATGACCATCTACCTAATACTTTGTAAGTAATCCTTCCGCCCTTAGTGCAGCAGCTATCCGACGTAGCACCGATTCAACATACACTGAGTGGTCACTGAATTATGACCATCTACCTAATACTTTGTTAGTCCTCCTTCCGCCCTTAGTGCAGCAGCTATCCGACGTGGCACCGATTCAACATACACTGAGTGATCACTGAATTATGACCATCTACCTAATACTTTGTAAGTCCTCCTTCCGCCCTTAGAGCAGCAGCTATCCGACGTGGCACCGATTCAACATAAACTGAGTGATCACTGAATTATGACCACCTACCTAATACTTCGTAAGTCCTTCTTCCGCCCTTAGTACAGCAGCTATCCGACGTGGCACCGATTCAACATACTCTGAGTGATCACTGAATTATGACCACCTACCTAATATTTCGTAAGTCCTCCTTCCGCCCTTAGTACAGCAGCTATCCGACGTGGCAACGATTCAACATACACTGAATGATCACTGAATTATGACCATCTACCTAATACTTTGCATGTCCTCCTTCCGTCCTTAGTGCAGCAGCACGTGACATCGGTTCATCATACACTGAGTGATCACTGAATTATGACCATCTACCTAATACTTCATAAGTCCTCCTTCCGCCCTTAGTGCAGCAGCTATCCGACGTGGCACCGATTCAACATAAACTGAGTGATCACTGAATTATGACCACCTACCTAATACTTCGTAAGTCCTCTTTCCGCCCTTAGTGCAGCAGTTATCCGACGTGGCAACGATTCAACATACACTGAGTGATCACTGAATTATAACCATCTACCTAATACTTTGCATGTCCTCCTTCCGTCCTTAGTGCAGCAGCACGTGACATCGGTTCATCATACACTGAGTGATCACTGAATTATGACCATCTACCTAATACTTCATAAGTCCTCCTTCCGCCCTTAGTGCAGCAGCTATCCGACGTGGCACCGATTCAACATAAACTGAGTGATCACTGAATTATGACCATCTACCTAATACTTCGTAAGTCCTCCTTCCGCCCTTAGTACAGCAGCTATCCTACGTGGCAACGATTCAACATACACTGAGTGATCACTGAATTATGACCATCTACCTAATACTTTGCATGTCCTCCTTCCGTCCTTAGTGCAGCAGCACGTGACATCGGTTCATCATACACTGAGTGATCACTGAATTATGACCATCTACCTAATACTTCATAAGTCCTCCTTCCGCCCTTAGTGCAGCAGCTATCCGACGTGGCACCGATTCAACATAAACTGAGTGATCACTGAATTATGACCACCTACCTAATACTTCGTAAGTCCTCCTTCCGCCCTTAGTACAGCAGCTATCCGACGTGACAACGATTCAACATACACTGAGTGATCACTGAATTATGACCATCTACCTAATACTTTGCATGTCCTCCTTCCGTCCTTAGTGCAGCAGCACGTGACATCGGTTCATCATACACTGAGTGATCACTGAATTATGACCATCTACCTAATACTTCATAAGTCCTCCTTCCGCCCTTAGTGCAGCAGCTATCCGACGTGGCACCGATTCAACATAAACTGAGTGATCACTGAATTATGACCACCTACCTAATACTTCGTAAGTCCTCTTTCCGCCCTTAGTGCAGCAGTTATCCGACGTGGCATCGATTCAATAAGATGCCCGAAGCAGCTGGGAGGTGTGGCCAACCATAAGCTGTCTATAACGCGACCTTCAATTCAGGTATGGAGGGTAACTGGTGCATCCAGACGCCTGGTATGACGCTCCATAGTGTACCGCCAGTGCTCTGCGGGATTGATGTCGGAGGAGTTCGGAGATCAATCAATATGCTGGAAGTTTGAACTGTGTTCGTCAAACCATTCTAGCACAAAATTGGACCTGTGGCTCAAATAAGTGCAACATTGCGGGCTATACAGAGTCAGCGAGCAATTCATGATAGTGGGCACTAGTCATATATTGTTCCACATGCACCAGGGGTCCAAGTTCCTGCCAGGTAAAGATGCCCTACATCATACAACCGCCTCCACCGGCTTCCACTGTAGAGACTATGCAGGACGGATCGAGTGCCTCATGTTGTTTGCGCCAAAACCGTACATGACCATCCATGGTGTGAAGTAAAAAACGCGACGCGTCAGACCAGCACACCTTTTTCCAGTCATCCAACGTCCGACTTTGGCATGGTCTTTGCACCAGGCGAGTCTTTTGCGCCGATGAACCGTGGATAGGAGTGGATGTCGTCGGGGTCGTCTGCTGTGATAGCCCAGACATACGACGCATGATCAGGATAGATACTGTTCCGAGTTGACCTCTGCTGTATTGGGTAGTCAACTATTGAACAATGCTGCCTCTGTTGGCTTGTACGAGCCTTTGGACCCGGTGCTCACCTATCACATCAACCTTTCGCTGTCCTGTGCAGTTTTGCCTCCGGGTCATTGTTTGACCATTTCCACGCCAGTCCTGATACACTTTAACTACGGCGGCTCGCAAACAACTCATCAGTTCAGCCGCTTGGGAAATTGGGGCACCAGCTTTCCAAGCTCCGACAATCTGTCCTTTCTGAAAGTCTGATAAATCCTTCCGTTTCCACAACACGCTCCGAATTTTACTACCTACTACTCCACTGACATCTTATATGTGCATCCTACTTCGGTCGATTAATTGCGCCCTCTCTGAAATCACGTGGTCAACGGGCCGCATCCACTTTGATAGGGGTCATAATTTAGTGATCACTCAGTGTATGTTGGTAATAATTTTTCTTTCTAATTTCTAACTCTCAGAAAAGGAAGAGAGACGGAGACAAAAAGAATGAGATGAAAAGAGCATGAAATCTTACACTCCCTGTTCATTAAATGCTTGGTTACGCAATGCACGGTAGATAGGCATTACTGAGAGAAAGACGTATATTGTGCAGACAAGGTAACCTCATAATTTATTCCTGAAAATCTTCATCGCAATATCTAGTCATTTTCGCCAATGGTTACGAGGATTTACAGAATTGCATAAAATTTTGCCTGCTGATATCTCCCCGTTACACAGAAAAAGGCTGCAAATTGCAAAAGGAAAAAAAAAAAAAGGATATCATGAAAGAAATTGATATACACCTTCATAGCACCAAAAGAGTTCTCTTTTCTTAAGTTCTTAGAAATTTTTGTGGGAACCTTTAGTAAAAACTCGACAATACTTGTGTAATATTTTATCACTACAGTTTCGGGCGGCACTGTTCCAATTATTTACGGCGGAGGGGATCCCTGTGTGAAAGGGCAATCAAGGAAATTTAGCGTCTAACGAGATATAAAACGCCCTTTGTAACAAAAATAATAATAAAGTAATTCAAGGAAATGAAAGAACATTAAATTCAATCAAACGGTTAAACAGAATAACATATGCGAAGCTTATGTTGAAAATTGTCTGAATAAAGCTTTTTGAATAAGATTTTTGCCATTTTTAAATTAGGATTTTGGTCTTTTCTCAGAATATTATTAATATCCAACAATTTCGCTAGGAAACTGCTATAGAATTTCAGAAGTACTCTGAAGAAATTTATGTGTAAGTAGCTTCTTTTTTAAGTCATTTCCGGAAAGACAGGAGTACCATACAACATGATTTAAACAGCAAAAAAGAAATTTCAATTAGTATTGCAAAGGCTATGTTAAAAAGCACGGATAAAATTTGGAAGAGCAGAGCTATTTGCCTTAAAACTAAGTTAAGCGTTCTCGAGACATGTATCTTCAGCAGCATGCTATATGGATGCGAGACTTGGGCATTGACAAAGGAATCAGAGAGAAGGATACTTGTTTTTGAAAGAAAGTGCTATCGTAAAATTTTTCGAATCGGATGTACCCAGAAGATAAGAAAGGGAGAAGTGTACAGAAGAATACAACTAAAAGAGACCCTTTCCAAAAAAAAAAAAAAAAAAATCATACAGAGAAAACTAAGACTCTTTGGACACATCTGCAGAATGAAAAATGACGGAAAGATAAAGACATTGGTGTTTGGTTTAATGAACGGAAGAAATGCAAGAGGACGCTCTCACCGTGTGTGGACTGACTATTTTAAAGACTGGTGCGGTGGAACTCTTCAAGAACTGAGCCACACTGCAACGAACAGACTGCAGTGCGACAATATAGTTAAAATGGCAACAGACACCTACGGGTATTGTACCTATGGTTGATGATGATGATGATGAGCTTCTTTTACCTTTTTTTCTTTAGCCAAAAAATTGACCAGTCCGGCATTTTTTTTACAGCCAATACCTCCCTTTTTTTTTTTTTTTTTTTTAATTTGAGGTTTAAGGACCACGGTGAGCAACTCAGTGGGCTATAAGCAGTCGCTCGTCCCTAATTTAAGGCCATTGGTTCCAGGGAAGAGAGAGAGCCAGCGCTGTAGGGCCGTCCACAAAGAACATCCGTGATGTTTTACTATTTTTTGACTCCCCCACCCCCATGTCACATTTTGTCAGATTGTTGACACCTCCCCCCTAAAAAGTACGTCCTAATTCCCGCAACCCCTTTATTTTTGACAACTGCTTTTAAAAATCCGTTGAGAAACAGAAAGAAAACATATAATTATTTAAAGGAATCTTCCATATACGTATTTACACTTTTTCTTCAGAAATATCTTTTTATTTAGGCATTAATTTATTCCCAAATTCTACCCGAACTTTATCATTCTGAAATAAAGATCTACAAAGGAACGCACGCATTCAAGGTTGCAACACTCACGATCACACCATCTACAACACACGATAGATTTGGTTGTATTAATAGGAGAACTTTTTTTTTTTTTAGATTGGAGGTTTAACGACCACCGTGAGCAACTCAATGGGCTATAAGCAGTCTCCGTCCCTAATTTAGGGTCACTGCTTCCATGGAAGGGAAAGAGCCAGTGCCGTAAAGCAAACACAACATCCATGCCTCACCGGAATTCGAACCCGGACCTCTTTCGGACGAATGATCAGATACCATCGCTTAGACCAGTCCGCCACAGAGGCGGAAATACGAGAAATTAATATTCTGATTTAGCTAAATATCATCAGAAATGTGAAATATTTCATACCTTTTTTAAACTATTAAAAAAACAAAAAAAGAGAAAACAAAGCGAAGACATGCCATCCACTATATTTTTGCCGCTGGACGTCCGAATTACTAAACCTTCCACCTCCCCCATGTCACATTTGCTCAGGTTGTCAAGAACCCCCCCCCCCCCCCCACACACACACACACACACACACACCTCCTTCTGTAATCTTGGACGTACTTTATGGACGGCTCCTAAGACAAACACACAGCATCCACGTTTCATCGGGATTCGAACCCGTACCCCTCTCGGACGAATTATCAAAAGCCATTTTTCAGACCACTGCGTCCCCGGGACAGCACACTTCCCTTCTCCCTGCTATGCATGCTGTGATGTGAGTGCATTTAAACATGGATTATGAAATTTAACTCTTATCTACTTTTTAAGAAAAAACAATGTCCAATATAAGATAAGTTGTGTAACATCAAAGAAAGATGTGCATTCTCGTAAAAAGGCGGAATTATACCTCGCAAATGTTATTTTTTTAATTGAAATATTACATTCTCGCTTTAACAGTGGTAAGATCATCTATGAGTTCATCATACTTCAGTTCTTCGGCGATTTTTGACATGGTATACTCTTTGTCATAAAAATCCGCGCAGCAAGAAGGAGGCGTCGGATTAAAATGAGATTTTAGTAGTGAGATGGTGCATACCAAGGACAGAAGTGATTTCAGTAACACAGTAACAGGACGATTTCCCGCGGACATACGGTACACATTCCGGTCAACGTTAGTACCGCGTTGGACCGCCTGGTGATCGGATACATTCGGTGGTACGGTCCGGCATGGAGTCAAAGAGACGCCCGTATGTTATCCTAGGACAGATCGGCCCAAACTTCTTGCAACTGACGCTCTAAATCACGAACACTGGGACATGGGAAAAAAGCTGGCGTCCCATCTGGTCCTACACGTGCTCGATCGGCGAGAGATCAGGCGATCTGGCAGGTCATGGAAGCGTCGAGGACTGACGTAGACAGTCCTGGGAAACCCGAGCCGTGTGTGGACGGGTGTCATCTTGTTGAAAAATGACTCCGGGCCTCCCCACCAGGAAAGGCAGCAAATGGGGCCGCAGGATATCCTGTATGAACCGCTGGGCTGTCAGCGTCCCTCGGATCATTGCGTGGGAAGTCCGGTTGTCATACGCAATGGCTCACCCAGACCATCACGCATGCAGTTCGGGACGTGTTCCGCTGTACAGTGAGGTTGGGATTGTAGCGCTCTCCTGCGGTCCTCCACACTCTGACACGGTGGTCGTCCGTTCCTATACAGAAGCGGGATTCGTCGCTGAACAGTATACGTCTCCAGTCCGAAGCATTCCACGTTGCTCGCTGCTAACACCGCTGCAATCGACGATGACGATGATCAGATGTTAATGGCAGAAAAAGTAAGGGCCGTCGAGAGTGCAGATTCGCCTCTGCCAGGCGTCTGAAAATGGTTCTGGTGGACACATGAGTCCCTTGTAGAGCCGTCACACGTCTCTGGATATTGGACAAGGACGTCGTTGCATCTGTGCGTGCGGATCTCCCGATCCTACGGTCCTCTCTGCTGGTAGTGTGTCTGGGACGTCCGGAGCTTGTCCGCCGTGTCCGGGTGTCTCCCTGCGTCCATTGCTCCCAACACGATTGCACCGTACTGTCCGACAGGCCCAAATGGCGGCCGATTCGACGCACGCCGGCCACCCTGCCTCTCTCATCCCCACGATACATCCTCGTTCAAACTCCGTCAGTTGCTCGTAAGCACATCTGCAGCGGCTTCTCGACATGTCTATCGCTCAGGGATCTCACCTGACTCTTACCGTGCACTTCGGCAAGAACGTGGAGTCCCCTGCGCGGCGCCTTATAAGCCCCAAGGATTGCGATTGCAGCGTCGGTCGCGGACGCTCGGGCATGCGGGATTGCACGAAACTTTAATCATTTACATGTCTGCCCTCTCCGTAGCTATTCGCCGAGTTTCGCGTTAATCGCACGGTTCTTTCTTGGAGCGCGGATTTTTTATGACAATGAGTGTAATTCATTATTTATATTTTGTTGAAAACGCGGGGAGAATTCGTCAGAACCAATGGAACAGATGCCTTCGCGACGGCTCTGTCTAAAGGTAGCAGCAATGGTGATTTAAATACTCCATTGCAGCTCACAGACTGTCTTTTTAAAGGAGAAAAATTTGTTTTCGGATACCCTTCTCCTTGGGCAGGATGTTTACAAATTAAGTACGTAAATCAAAAATGTCACGTAAGTTAAACTAACTATAGAACTTATTGTGTGGCTTGTGGCGTACCTGCCAGCAGGACGCACACGACATAAAGGCAGATAGCAGCTCAATTGGAAGAGTGGCTTATTCCGAAATGAGGAGACTTGGGTTCGAGCCCCGGCGTGGATGAAAGTGACGGAGAAATTTATTTCGTTATAAGCTGAAATAATTTCGCTTTTCTTCTGATTAATTTATTTAGTAATCTGAAAATTAATAAGCGTTTGAAGCTAAAAAAAAATTTTAACCGAACGATCACATGAGAATTCTTATAACAGATGAAAAACACTTTAAAAGCATTTTAGATCCTGCATTTGGCTAGTGCCTCTGAAGGGAGATTATTTTCTCAATTCATTATTTAAAAAATATTTTAAAAAACTCTTCAAAGTTTCAGTCTGTCTAATTTCAGTTCCATCGTAGTCAGTCAGAGAGCAAATAGTTTTATTTCAACTGTGAAACGAAAGGAAAAAAGTTGTCGCTACTTTCAGATTTTTTTATTCTCTTTTCGAAATCTCAGTTTGAAAATTTTTCGCTCCTGTTGTGGAAAATTAACAATTCGCGGAAATCTGAATCACAGTGTCAGCTTCGGGTAAGACATGGGTGCTGTATTTGCCTTGAAGACGCCATTCTCTCTCTCTCTCTCTCTCTCTTAGAATAATTGGTCCTAAATCAGGGTAATGATTCTAAGAAAGAGACTGCCTCATAACAATCAAACACACGTACATAACCTGGAAAACATCTGATAAAAAAAACGCGAGCCCGCACAAACGAAACACACCTATAGGCACATAATTGCCATAAAATCATTACTTCTTTCTTTCTTTCTTTCTTTTTTTTTTTTCTTTTTTTTTTTTTTTTTTTTTTTTTTTTTCGGGAGCGAACTAAAACTTATACGATGTTCCCAGCTTTCAAATCATGAGAGATACTCAATAGAGACGTGCGCATATAAAGTTGAGTTCTTTACTGGAAGCTTGTTCCTAGCCAGAGCCGGATCAAGAAGGTTTTTTTCTTTTTTTTTGAGTTTTTTACGCTTTCCAACCGTAGGTTGAAGAAGCGTATGTGCTCCAGCTGTGTCCGTCCGTCCGTCTGCACGATAACTCGAGTAGAAATGGTTCGATTTCGATGAAATTCAATAGGATCAAAGATCAGGACATAGGAGCCGGATCCCTTCCATTGCCCTTATGCGTCATAACTTGCGTAAAAATGGTTCGATTTAGATGAAATTTTAGTATGTGGTTGGGGGCCACCTGGGGACGAACCCTGTTGAAAATGGGCGAAATGGGGGTCAAAAGTCAGTACATCCATCGCTCTCATGCTTCATAACTTACGTAAAAATGCTTCGATTGCGATAAAACTTTATCATATTGTTCCGGAAGTGTACTGAACAGATTCTGTTGAATTTCATCAAAATGGGGTCAAAGGTCAGGACACAGGAGCGAGATTCATTCCACAGCCATTATCCTCATAACTTGAGTAATAACTTGAGAAATGATTTCTGGTATGTTGGAAAGCGTATCATAATCAATGCATTGCATGATTTTACTAACTTGTTGGTTGGAGGTTTAACGACCACCGTGAGCAACTCAATGGGATATAAGCAGTTACCCGTCCCTAATTTAGGGTCACTGCTTCCAGGGAAGGGAGAGAGGATTCGAACCCGGACCCATCTCGGACGAATGATCAGAAGCCATCGCTTAGACCACTGCACCACCGGGGGGGGGGACGAGAAGTTTGGAAGGCCCGGGCAAGAACCATGTTACGGGACCCCTGGACGCTCCCACAAGAACTCTCGGCAAGCGTGGAATTGCGATTTCTCAGGGAGAGAGAGGTACTACATATTTATGTACATTTATTCATATTTTGAATATGATTTTAAAATGTCAATCAGTTATGGAATAAGAAAAATTAATGTATATATAAGGGAAAATTAAAAAAACAACTTTGGTAACAAATCATGAATGGAATACGGGATTACACCGTGCAATACAAATTTTGAAGATATGAATCCGTTTTTTGGTGTAAACATGACATGGATGATAAGTCAGATAATGTCCGAAAACTTGAAAATTTTGTCGTCCTGGAGCGGAAATCGAATCCGCGTCTCCCTGATAGCGCCCGAGTATGCTAACCACTACACCACCCAGAACGACCAAGTTTCCGATTAATTTGAATATAACCATCACAGGATTCGCTAGTCGAAGCAACCGGCATTCATGTTTAGCGAATATGGAAGTTAAGAATTCTATCATGCCCGGAGGAGCAGATAAATCATGAATGGAATACAAGATTACACCATAAACACCATATTACACCATAATCGGAAACTTGAGACTTTGTAGTTCTGGGTGGTGTAATGGTTAGCATACCCGTGCGCTATCTGGGAGTTGTTTTCACCAGGATAACGCTCGTTCCTCTTCTCGTTTACGGACCCAGCAAAAATCGCACGAGCTGAAATGAGAAGTATTGTCACACCTCCCTTATTTCCCGGATCTTGTCCCGTCCGACTTTAATCTCTACCGGTCTTTGTTGAATTTTCTCGCTGAGAAAACCCTTGCTAATAACGATGATGTGAAACGTTGCATGGATGACTTCTTCAACTCCCGCTCGCCAGACTTCTATCTCAATGGGATATTTCAACTCGTAGATCAGCGAAACAAGGTCATTACTTCCAATGGGGACTACCTAGACGATTAGGTGAAGTGTTGTGTACGATTTTTTAAGCTTGAAATACATGCTTCTCTATTTTTCGGATACTTTCTTTACAACCTGACACAACACTCGTAGAATATTTGCCTGTCTTTTGTTTGTTTGTTCCTTTTTGTTTCTTTATATACTCTAAAATTTCACACACACACACACACACACACACACGCACACGCACACAACATCATCATCACTGCGCCCCATTGAACTTGACGCCCGTTGCGATGCCACTGCTCTCTCAGCCCTAAAGCCGACACTGAATATATCACACCAAAACTATCGGACTGTTGCAGTTGCGCCTATATGAGTACTTTTAGGGGGGAGCGGCTGAGGGGGCTAAGAAACATCCTTACCTCCTTCAAGGCGGTCAAACATTTTAGTAAATGCACAAGATACTAAAACACAACAAAAATAATTGATACAAATCAATCATTAATATCTTATTATTTTAAAAAATGCTTTAAAAAAAGGTTTCGTCTATGTTAGTGTTTTAAATTTATCAAAAATGTGGCTATACCAAATGCTGGAGGGGCTGGACCCCCCTGCTCCCCCTTATGGGCGCCCTTGGACTGTTGAACACTATAAGATACTTGCTTCCGTGAAGAAACTCTGCACAGAACAATTTCTAATATTTTTTGCGAGTGGAAAAAGTTTAACAGTTTTCAGGTTCACCTTGCCACTTTTCAAGAAAAATAGAGAAACTCTTATTTTGGTATGGACATTTTTAGTGACATTGACACCTATATATCTGAAGAACAGGAAGTTTCAAGACCCTGCTCTGGTTCTGACACTTGTGTTTGTGCAAGTAATATGGACAGATTGGTGCAATATATTCAGCTTGATAATTTTATTTGTAATGAAAAGGAAAATACAAGCAAAAATGCCAGTGTATCAACAGTGCTAAATATTTGAATAGCATTGTATTCGGTATTGTGATAGGCATGCCTTTTAAAATTTAATGGAAGCGTCCAAAGTTAAAATGTACAAATGATTTCTATTCTTAGATAACCAATATAAATACAATATGTTGTTTTTAAATTATTTTTTATGAATCACTAGAAAATTTGGGAGTAAAAGTTTGAAGAGAACTGGATGTATTTATTTCTACAAGAGATATATTTTAAATTTTCATTACTCAGGTGTTTCATCTAGCGAAATCCTCAATTACCCCTTTGCCTTTCCCAAAGAATGAGGATCAATGTGCTGCCATCTATTTTACAAAATAGTACCATCAAAGCATCAAATGCCTAATTTCTCTGAATATTAAGTTTTTAGCTTGATGATTTTCTGTGAAATAAAGAATAACAGTTGAGAAAGGGAACGGTAATAAGATTTTATTTCAGTGGCAGTGTCAGAATTCCCAAATAAGAGGAGCTTATGAGTAGTAATCTAGAAGTGGTTATGGGAAATAGTCTTGAAGCCAGGGGCGCAGACTTCCAAATTATTGGGGACGCAAGGATGAAGAGATCAGACTTGAGGAAAATAAAATAAAACGGGAGGGGGGATAAACTGCGAGATTCGAAGTACATTTTAAAACGCAATTGTAATTGCTCATCAGCAAATGAACACGGAAACAGAAATATTATTTTGCAGAATATTAATATTTTAAAACATAAAATTCAGCCTGTGATTTTATAAGAATGTCCGGAAAAATCTTATTTCCATACGTTTATATAAAAAAAATATATATGAGAAATTAGCGCGCGGTTACTCAAACAAAGAACAAGGCGCTAGAAATAATACATTTCCGTATTTTTATTTATTTTATTTTTGATAATTGTTTTGAACATTTTTTAACAGTTACGACATATCACGAGAACATATTAAACACAATACGGGACTAGCAGTCAAATTTCTTATCAAATGAGGAATGCTAAATATGGGGAAACGTGTTTACTTATTTTGTTATTTACTTTCTTTTTTTTAATAACTTTGGCCTTATAAGGAGGAGTTTGGTGCAACTTATATAGAGTGATACATTTCCATAAAGGAAAGAAATGCATTTTTTTCAGTTAGCACAGCACGCGATAGACTGAATAGCATGGGAAAATATTTTTTCTCTATAGAAATATTTCAACTTACGCTTTTTGAAAATGACACAAAAATAAAAACCTATTTAATTAAACAGGACGAAAAACATTGGGTGGGTAGTTCCCTTCCAGTAAAATTATTGGGGCGGGGGTGCGGGGCAGAATCATCTTGCCTGCCAATAGTCGGCGCCTATGCTTAAAGCTGCAATTTCATAGAATTTCATAGCAATCACCTCGTTTTTACTTAGATTGTATGCCACAAATCAGTAAAAATGGCAATTGTTTTTATTTTCATTTGGGGTGGTTTTAGTGCACGGGGGGGGGGGGGTAAATCATATGGGGACAGGAAATCTGTTTCCCTCAACTTATTAAGTAGAACGTCCCTCTCAACTTTTGGCTTTAGTTTGTCCCGCGATATGTACATAATACAAATACATACAGTATGCCAGTATGCTCACGAAAACTTTTTTACTGGGATTATCATCAGCTCAGGGTTAAATCTAAATGAAAATGAAATGTTTGCCAAACATTTAAAGATACTATGCCCCCCCCCCCCGCCGCTTCCGTATGATATTTAGTCTTCCTTGCAGCTCTCATGTCCAGAGGCGTAACTAGGCCTTTCTGCGCCCAGGGCAAACCGCAAAATATTGCGCCCCCATCCGTCTTTCTATTTTATATAAATATGTATTATGTATGCATATGCATTACTAATTTAATAGTGATTTACATATGAATAACTAATTTAATATTTATATATATTACAAATTTCATACAATACATTTACACACACACACACACACACACACACACACATATGTATATAACACTGGGCATGGCTCAAACGAGAGAATAGTAACAGCACTATATATCATATCCGTATACTGAGCGAACTAACTACACTGCTGGCCACACAAAATGCAATATCAGGAAGGAAGCATCCGATTGGCCTGAAATTCTCAGCATGCGTCATCCGCGAGAGGACATGCAAACGATTAGCATTGCAGGGCATATGCAAATCAGCCCACTGATTTGCGTATGCCCTTTTTCAGTTGATTATGCAAATCAGCCCACTGATTTGCATACGCACCCTACTTATAGTGTTTCTCGGTGGCACGCCACCGAGAAACACTATAAGTAGGGGGAGGCGGAGTGTAAGTAGTGGAAGTGTGTTGTGCTGCCGGACATGTGTGTGGGAAGCTTCCTGATGCCTCGTCGCAGAATACGGCAATCACTACAGCACGTTTCGGAGTTCGACAGAGGACGAATAGTGTCTTATCGCGACAACGGTGTATCGTACCGAGACATCGGCGCCCGTGTGGGACGACATCCAGCCACAGTGAGGCGAGTATGGATTCGGTGGGTGCAGGAGGGACGGACGGACCGACGTGAGTGATTGCCGCAGCCGCGGCACACCACCGAACGAGAGGACCGGCATGTTGTGCGGCAGGCATTGACGGATCGCACCGCCACGTCACGAACGTTAGCGCAGGAATTGAAGTGTGTTGCGCAACAACCTGTGTTAGCACGTACCGTTCGACGTCGTCTGCAGCAGCGGTGACTTGTCGCACGGTGCCCGTTGCTCCGATTAACATTGACGTTACACCACCGGCGAGTACGGCGGCAGTGGGCCGTTAAAAGCCGCACCTATACTACGGAATGGCACGACATTGTCTTCTCCGACGAATCCCGCTTCTGCCTGCGACACCACGATGGTCGGATCCGCTTGTGACACTGGACATGGCTCAACCGAGAGAAGAGTAGCTACAGCACTATAGATCATATCCATGTGCTGAGCGAACTAACTAATTGAAAAAAGGAGGGAATATGAACTCCCATTATGCATGACTTTTATCGATTATGGACAGGCCTTTGATACCGTGAAACCATCAGCAGCTAAATGGCTTTCAAATCCTGCGGTATTGAAGATGCATACATTAGTATTATTAGTAAAATCTATGAAAATGCAAGTGCAAAGGTTCGGTTGTTTGAGGATGCAGCACTAATAAAAATTGGAAAGGGAATGAGACAAGGTGACACCATATCTGCCAAACTCTTTAATGTCACATTGCAAAATATATTTCAATCATTGAACTGGGAAAACAAAAAGACATACAAAGACTGCAGACAACTGAAAGAAGTATGGATAAATGCACGCTTGGTGTAACCAGGAAAGATAAGAAGAGGATCTCGTGGATAAAACAAAAAAAATGACAAGAATGGAAGACATCATGATCAGAGTAAAATCCCTGAAATGTCAATGGGCTGGACATGTTGCCAGAAGAACGGACCACCGATGGACAACCGAAATTCTACACTGGATCCCAAGGAACAGGAAAAGACCCAGAAGAAGACCACTTGGGAGATGGGTGGATGAAATTTGAAATATAGATCGTTGGTGGGTGCGAAATAGACCGTTGTGGAAGAAACTTAGGGAGACCTTCATCCAGCAATGAAATGATAATGGTTGGCAATGATGATGATGATACATACACAAATTTACGGTTGCTATATATACAAAGGCAGTTCCATAAAAACTGAGAGAATTTTTTTTTTTTTGTTGGCACCAGTGATGCGAAGGGGGAAGATAACCACGCAGACGACTAGATTAGATCCGATCATATGTAGAGGATTTTAGGAAGGGAGTGTCTGTCCCCAGGTCTTAAATAACCCTTATAAATAGGAAGTTAGAAGATTTAGGCTAGAGTGCCTGATAGGAAAGAGACACGGAAGCGAGGTAGAAAGGGGGAGGAAGACGCCCTTATTTATTACTGGGGGCCAGTACCCGGGGTCCGACGGCTTAACGTGCCCATCCGACGCACGGCGGGCATTTAGTGGTTCGAGCGTTCGTACCTGCCCACCAAGATCGAACCTGAGGTGATCTCCGTGACAGTCACGAAAGCTGACCACTAGGCCGCCCGCGGCCCTACGCATACGACTAACAGAATTAAGGAAGTATCTATGGCAACAGTTATTAGCCGCGGCAGACGATTCTGGTTTTGTCATTGCGCTGTTGTTTAAGGTACGTCTGCATTTTACCATACAGCTATGGAGGTGAGGGAGTTAAGAAGTGAAATGCGTTGTGCGATAAAATGTTGCTATTGTTTGGGTAAAACGGCTCCAGAAACAGTTGATTAAATGAAAAAAGTTTACAAAGACAAATGTTTGGGTGAGCCAACGATTTTTAGATGGCACCATGATTTCAAAAAAGGGCGTTTGTCTGCAGAACTCACTCCTAGGCCTGGTCGACCTGAAAGTGTTATTACGGAGCGTATTGTTAACACTGTTTGGGCAATTCTGCAAGAAGATCGACGAATGACGCGTGAAGACATAGCGGCGTTAACTAATATTTCAAAACCGTCGCCATTCCGCATTCTAGGCGATAAAATACTGTTGCATCGTGTGTATTCCAGATGGGTACCTCATCACCTGACGAGAGAACAATTGTTAGCCAGAGATCAGGTGTGTCATGAGTGGAAACAAATCATTGCAAAGGATCCAAATTTTCTGAACACAGTAATAACTGCCGATGAAACATGGGTCCGGTGTCTGGAAACACACTGGTTCGCTTCTTCCAAAAAATGTCCGTCAAACCAAATCAGCTGGGAAGGTGATGATAGTTTTCTTTGATCATAAAGGTGTAATCTATCAGCATGCCGTTCCTCCACAAATAACTGTTCATGCTGAGCATTACATTTCAGTCTTGAAGCGTCTGCGATGACACGTATCGATTAAGCGACCGGAACTGGTGCAGGCAAGTGGACCCTACACGATGATAACTCCCGCCCACATGTGGCTGCGCTTGCGTTCAACAGTTTCTTACGAAATACAGTATTGAAATCATTCCACAGCCTGCCTACAGTCCTGACCTCGCCCATGCGATTTTTGGTTGTTTCCAACAATGAAGGAGAAGTTCCGAGGCGCAACATTCAATACAGATGCTGATGTTATTTAAGCTGTACAGAGGTCACTAAAGTAGCTTCCACAAAATGCCTTCGCCACATGCTTTGAAAAGTGGACTGAATGATGGGACCGTTGCACATCACTCAAGGGAAGGTACTTTGAGAAAGAATAGCATATATTTTGCTGTACCTATATTTCTTCATTTTGTGTGATTTTATTCTCAGTTTTTGTGGAACGGCCGTTATATATCATATCATATATCATCATCATCATCATCATCATCATCATCATTGTCAACCATTATCAATCCACTGCTGGACGAAGGTCTCCGCAAGTTTCTTCCACAACAGTCTGTCTTGTGCCAGTCTCCTCCATGTCACTCCCGCATACTTTCGAATTTCATCCACCCATCTTCCATGTGGTCTTCTTCTGGGTCTTTTCCTGTCCCTTGGAATCCAATCTACAATTTCGGCTGTCCATCGATGGTTTGTCCTTCTGGCAGTATGTCCAGCCCATTGCCATTTCAGGGATTTAACTCTGATCATGATGTCTTCCACTCCTGTCATTTTTCGGATCCACGAGTTCCTCTTCTTATCTCTCCTGGTTACACCAAGCATGCACCTCTCCATGCTGCTTTGAGTTGTCTGCAGCCTTTGTATGTCTCTTTTAGTTAAGGTCCACGTCTCTGCACCATACGTAAGCACTGGAAGGATGCATTGATCAAACACTTTTCTTTTAAGACATAATGGCATGTTGCTCTTGAAAATTATGCTGTTTCTTCCAAAAGCTCTCCAGGCAAGTTTTGAACGCCGATTAATTTCTTCATCAATGTGACCCTCACTTGATATCTGCCGTCCAAGATAAACGTACGTGTCTGTTATCTCCAGCTTTTCTCCATCAATCGATAAATCTTCATTTCTTGTAAAAGCATTGAACATCACTTTTGTCTTCTGAAAGTTCATTTTTAATCCCACTTCTTTACTCTTGTCAGCAAGTTCCTGGATCATACTCTGCAGCTCTGATGGGGTAGGTGCATATATATATGGAGAGGTGCATGCTTGGTGTAACCAGGAGAGATAAGAAGAGGAACTCGTGGATCCGAAAAATGACAAGAGGGGAAGACATCATGATCAGAGGTAAATCCTTGAAATGGCAATGGGCTGGGCATACTGCCAGAAAAACAGACCATTGATTGACAGTCAAATTTTAGATTGGATTCCAAGAGACAGAAAAAGACCCAGAAGAAGACCACATGGGAGATGGGTGGATGAAATTCGAAAGTATGCGGGAGTGACATGGAGGAGACTGGCACAAGACAGACCGTTGTGGAGGAAACTTGGGGAGACCTTCGTCCAGCAGTGGATTGATAATGGTTGACAATGATGATGATGATGATGATGATATATATATATATATATATATATATCACTTTAAACCCTAACTGTACATTGAATGACAAGGCACTAGATGCGCCACAAAAACCAAACTCTTAATGAAGTAGCAAAGTTGTGTAACACACCAAACTTTGCGAAGTCGTAAATGCGAAAAGCCAAAGACACTAACAAACATAAGGAAATAAGGAAAATAATAAACATAAGGACTAACGAACATAAGAAAATACCCAACCCTATTCATCAGGGGAATGCAGGTTGGGTTAAGTGGCCTTTCTTATGCAGCAAAAGAGCCGGCACAAATCCAAAGCCCAGCTGCAGCGTTCCCGAGGCCACGGAACCAATGAGTAGAACGAAAACCGTCCAAACACATCGAAGCAAGAAAGTGTAGTGCACTCATTTCCGTGTTCCTGAAGGTCAAAGTTGGTGGTCACGGTTAACGTTCTCACCACGACAAAAAAAAGGAAGAACACAAGTCATATAAATGTGTGTGCTTTAAGTGTAAACTGTGTTATAGTTACTAAGGTCTTCAGCCGCAAGCGACCCTTCAAACGGCACTTTGAGTGATCTAACTTTTAACTTTGTGGGGCCTAGGGTTAGTAATGTCTTTGATGTGTAGACGACAAGAGCTAGTAGAATTATATTAAGAGACCAGTTCAAAATTTTTAACGATAAAGGCAACAGGAAAACCATTCATCAATAAATGCCTGAACAACCATCAAAGATTCTTGATAGTGGTGATTGTCGAATAGCCCCCAGGGAATCTTCAACAATGAGAATGACATCCTTATCTTATACATCCAACTAAAGAAAAACTGCTGACATCGTTCTTGTCGACGAGGGCCACGGTTCTTCTTTAGTTGGACGGACTCTACAATTGCGCCTTCATTTCAAAATAACTATAGCTTCCCCTGAACATTTTGAGGAAGAAATTCGAAGTGTAAGTGTACCAGAAACTGGTGTAAAAGTTTCAATTCCAACTTTGAGCAGATTGCAAGCAGTAATTTTTGCGCCCTCCCTTGAGCTGTACCCGTGGAACCCGTGCCGACTGCCCGCCCTTGTTACGCTTCTGCCCATGCGATACTTTCCCCTAATAACCCTGATACTATACTTAGCCTCCCCAGTTCTAAACGGCCAACGTCGTCGTGCTTACACTATAGGTGGAAAGCACATTCGGATGCCGCTTTAGCCAGATTGAGAATTATGAGCTGTAGCGTAGCCAGGATTTTTTTAGTGGGGGGGGGGGGGTACTCAGGAGCAGAAAACCTTTGACCAGCTGAAGCCATTTTTTTTTTCGTGTGTGAGCGACGTTTCCTTTTCCCTAAAATACACGTTTCCATAAATTCAGGAACAAATTGAAAATTTGTTACAACCCAAAAAAATACGCAACCAATTTGAATGAATTTTGGTGAAAATCCTCATTGCATCACATGTTACAGAAAATTGCAGGAACATTTTATACAAAGCACTTATATTTTGCATTTGCTATAAAAAAAATACAAATCAGTTTTCCCAAATTTAAAAAAATGTCTCACTGTGGTGACCCTGAACAGCAGTACTGACCCGGCAGCGATGTTCCATGCTGTTAATAATGGTGTCTATGAGATCCGTGGGCAGCAATGCCCATTGTTGTAGCAAAGCAGTTTGAAGCCCCTGCAGGATTCGAGAAAGACGGATTGAGGGCAGCAACATCCCTACCTAGAGCGTCCCGCACATACTCGATTGAGTTAAGGTTACGAGAACGTGCTGGCCGCGCCATACGCATAATAGTCTACTCTTCAAGGTATTGCTGTACCAACCGCGCTGTGTGGGGGCGAGCATTATCATCTTGCAGTATGAATGTGTGGCCAAATGCACCTGCATAGTACATATGGCAGAGCAAAAGAGTCCAGGATATCATCTCTATACCTCCGAGCGTATAAGTTGCCAACTAGCAGCGCGTAGATGTCGGTACGTCCACCTAAAGAGATACCTCCCCATACAAGCACACTACATCCAACACACGTGCTACTTTCACGGATATGAGAGGAATGATATCTGGTCCCTGGCTCTCTTTCAGATGAAAATTCGCCAAGAATCACTCTGTAAAACATACCTTCACTTCTCCGTGAACAGTACAGATAAGAATAGGTTTGGACTCCAATTCACATGCATGCGCGCCAAAATTCAAACGTTCCCTCCTGTGGCGAGATGTTAGGGGCATACAGGACGCCTAGCAGTGAACCCTCCTTCATGTGACCTTCCTACGGGAATTTTTCGGGGACCGTCTGATTTCTCAAGGACAGTGGCCTCCAAGGACTCCTGGCTTGTCGCAGGCAGATTTCTTTTTATGGGAGTGCTTGAAAGGCGCGTCGTACAAAAATAAACCACACACCCTGCGAGAACCGCAAAACGACTTTATGACTGCCATTGCCGTATCAGTGTACAGCTTCTACCCAAGGTGTCGTCCATCATGGTGAAACGTGCTCGCATCTGTATTCAAGTTAAAGGTGGATATTTCCAGCACCTGTTGTAGGAAATTGTTACGTCAGATAAGTACTGTGCATTAAACATCATTTCCTTATACACTGAGTGACCACTTTATTATGACCACCTGACAGTTTTAAGCAAATGAGCTATGGCTGCACGCTGTTGCCTCCAGAGGGCGAGGCTAGTATAAAAAGGGAAAGCTTAGTGCTTGCAACAGTAGTAGAAGTGATTGGGGGGGCGAGATGGATAAAAATCCGATTTGACGGACTTTCAACGTGAGATGATTGTAAGAGCTCGGAGCCGTGGAGCCAGTATCACCGAAACCGCCGCATTCGTGAAATGTTCCAGACTGGACTGTCAGCCAAAAAACTGGGTCTCTACGTGCAACGTGTGGTCGTCATCGACCAGTGATTGCTCGGGCGGAACGGAGAGTGTCCAGACTGGTAACAGACAACAGAAGGGCAACAGTGAAGCAAATTACAGACCATCTTAATCAAGGATCCCCTCAAATGATCTCTGCAAGCACTGTTCGCCGTACACTGCATCGGATGGGATATGGCAGCCGAAAGCCTGTTCGAACACCTGTGCTATCTGCAGTTAACAAGAGAAAACGTCTCCAGTTCGCACAGGAGCACAAGGATTAGACAGTCGATAATTGGAAACAAATTATGTGGTCCGATGAATCACGTTTTCAGTTGCACCATGCCGATGGCCGAGTGATAATTTGGCGGAAACAGCACGAAAGCATGTACCCCAAATGCATTGCTACAACCCTTCAAGCTGGTGGAGGCAACGTTATGGTTTGAGGAATGTTTTCCAGGCATGCTTTGGGCCCTTTAATTCGTGTTGATCAACGTCTGACAGGCACATCATATCTAAACATCGTTGCGGACCAAGTGCATCCTGTCATGTGGATGGTTTATCCCAATGGCGATGGCTACTTTCAACAAGATAATGCGTCCTGCCATAGTGTTCGTATTGTACAGGATTGGTTTCAGGAACATGCCAGTGAGTTTACTTTGCTTAGGTGACCCCCACAATCTCCAGATCTCAACCCCATTGAGAATTTGTGGGATGAAGTTGAACGAGCCATCAGACAGCTGGATCCACAACCCTGCAATCTCACACTTCTGGAAAGTGCTATTCATCAAGCATGGTCTCAGATTCCACAAACCACCTATCAACATCTCGTGGAGTCCATGCCATGAAGAATCGACGCAGTATTAAAGGCTAAAGGTGGCCCAACGAAGTACTGAGGGGGTGTTCATAATAAAGTGGCCACTCAGTGTATGTAGGTATATTGAATGCATTGTACCGCACTTTAACCGGTTAACTTTGATGTGCGTCCTAATTGTGTCACTCTGATGTGTGTCTTAATTAGATCACCCTGTATTACGATTGTTCAAAAATCAGATTTCAGCTTTTTGACATAATTTTACTAAAAATGTGCAAACTAGGTAAATACCCAACGCAAGAGTCAACGTTTTTGTAAATGCCAAGTGAAACATAAAAGTTATATGCACTTCGACAACACAGCACGCCGCAGAAATGCGGAATGAAAAACGAACCAGCACAGAGCAAATAGGTATCAAATAGTGAACATAAAAGTGGAAAAATACAGAATAAACTTCGATGATATACCAGAAACCAAAGCTCTTTAAGATACATAGACGGGAATTTTTTTAGTAAATGAGTGGCAGCAGCTGGCGACATTTGATCGCAGAGCTTCTACGTATAGACCGTATCAAAGAGGTTATATTACTGGAGACACCACTCCTATCTACGCAGCATTAGCCGCCATAAGTCACCGTTTGTGCTGCAAATGACGTCATGAGCAGGCACGACGCAGCCGCAGAAGAGAAGCAGCTTGGAAACCAATGGAACAAAAGCTTCTAAGCGTATAAACAGATGAAATGAGTAATTCAATAATCTTTATCAATGATACACAAGCTTACTGTTTCATCAAGGTATAATTTAGTTCATTTTTGCCTGCTTGTGACGTCACACCACAGATCAGCTGTAACCTATGGCGGCAGAGCCAGTGGTGTCTCCAGTAATATAACCTCCTTGGACCGTATGCATATGACGTCACAGCAAAGTAAACCATCTTAGCAGACCGTGAGCAGACGTCCTGGTGATCAACTGGTGTACAAGCACTGCTTGGATTTGCATTGTGGAGCGTTAAAGAAGATGGTGTTATGTGCTACTTTCGGCTGAAGTAACCGAAATCGGCGAGATAATCATGTTTCCTATTAGAAACTACTGTCTGAACGAACGAAGTGGGATAAGAATTATAAAAATTTAAATCAGAAGCGCCAAAATGTGTGGTTATCACGTATGTTGACATTGATGACCGGAAACGAAGGAACATTGGAGTGTGTAGTTTACATTTTGTAACACGTATGCTCATAAATTTACTGATGTATCGTCTAAAAATCTCTATGAAGATCTTTAGACTAAAATTAACCTTTCTTACGAGTAAGATTATGCTGTTCTTTATCGTGAATGTATCTACCGCTATAGAGGAGTGAATATCTTATGGAACCTTCATATGTTGGGTTCCCAGGCCGATTTTGGAAACATGATCTCACGATAACATTCACCAGTTTATTATTATTGTCATGTATAAGGTACAAAGACTTAGTGCCACTCGCCAAGGGCCGCGGGTGGCCTAGTGGGCAACGTTCGGGACTGCCACGGAAAGGACCTCAGGTTCGATCCCAGGCAGGTACGAACGCTCGATCTACTAAATACCCGCCGTGCGTCGAATGGGCACGTTAAGCCCTCGGACCCCGGGTACTGGCCCCCGGGTAATAAATAAGGGCGTCTTCCTCTCCCTTTCTGCTTCGCTTCCGTGTCACTTTTCTATTGGGCAATCTAGCCCAAATCTCCTAGCTTCCTATTTCTAAGGGTTGTTTAAGACCTGGGGTCAGACACTCCCTTCCTAAAATCATCTACATATGATCATTTGACAATCGCCAGAACTATTATTAATATTATTATTACCTGTTTAAAGCTGCTGATTTTTACCTAAGCTTAAGTTTCAGTTTGGGGAATATCTAAATTATTGAAAGGTAAACTTTTAAATTAAATAATTAGCCAAAGATGACAGGACTTTTTATCTTAATTAACTGCGTGAATATCCTGTTAGCACAGAAGCTGTTGGCTGTGCTGGAATTCAAAAATTCGATCTCCTTTCAAGCAAAGATATTCCTCTTCTTACAATATTGTTCAGGAAAATTGAGTATGGAATATCATATGGGTCCCCACAATTGCCCAATAACTTTAATTTATCAGAATAAAGCTGTTTTTGATCACCAGATAACCCACTTACGTAGCCCATGCAATGCATCTTTGATCTCACTTGTACACCGGTTGTTCTGAAAGACAGCAGCAGACGAAAAAGTGACGCGAACCGAGGTTTCGTGACGTCAATGCATAAGGTCTGTAAGCGTGTCTAGAAGCATGTTTCCTATGTAAACAATGTTAATTAAGCTCTTTTACCTGTGCGAAAGAAGAAATTTTCCGTTGTTATAATACTGCATATTATTTTTTTTTCAAAGGGGATAAATTAGCACCTTTCTACTTGTGTTTAAAGAGAACATCATTATGGGATATATATTAAGATAATAATACAACGTAGTATGTCACAAATATTTATTTTTTCAAGCCGACCATGGTTTCGCTGGGTATTCACCTAGCTTCATCAGGCCAGTGACTTCAGTAGGCCATTGGTCTGATGTAGCTAGGTCAATACCCAGCGAAACCATGGTCAGCTTGAAAAATAAATATTTGTGACATACTACGTTGTATTATCTTAATATATATACTGTATTATCGTCACAAGGCTATAATCTTTGAGATCAAGAATCATTATCGTAATTTTGTGGGATATGAAATAACTGAAGGGAAACGTTGCTTACCCTACGTGTAAAATATATGTTCCTCTACTGTTTCTTTCAAACTGCGCGATCTAGTTGCATGAAATTCGTATTTCGCATTCTATTTCAAGTAATGTAAAGAATCTTTTTGATGTGGCCATTGGTTTATGCTTAAGAGAACTTGCCCAGAAAAAAAAACTTTCAATTTTGTATGTCTTTTACTCAGTGTTATGAATCTGGAATAGCTACTCAATGGGGGAAAAATTAAAAATAAATAAAATTAAATATGATTGAAAGAAATGCACCATTCACATAATTTAGACTTTAGACAATTTCAAATATCAGGAATGAAAGGTCTCGAAAAAAGAAACACGAGTCAGTGCTTACTGCATACAAATTAATGTTCCGTTGGGCGTTGTTCTATTCTAAATTGAAATTGTTTCTCTTCTTCCTTAAAAAGAATAGGTTCCTTGCCTGTCCGAAATTAAATATTTATTTTTAAAATACGTTCTATAATCATTTTAAAAAGAATATTTAAGTAGGCTTTCGGATAAAATATGAAGGTTGCTTTTCCTGCTACGGAAAAAAGCGGCACTTCTCTCACTGCACTTAGAATAAAACAAAGTTTTTTCTTAGAATACTTTTATTCAATAAAAATTTCAAATGTTGACTGTCGCCAAAGCCGCGGGTGGCCTAGTGGGCAACGTTCGGGACTGCCACGGAAAGGACCTCAGGTTCGATCCCAGGCAGGTACGAACGCTCGATCTACTAAATACCCACCGTGCGTCGGATGGGCACGTTAAGCCGTCGGACCCTCGGTATTGTCCCCCCCGGTAATAAATAAGGGCGTCTTCCTCCCCCTTTCTGCTTCGCTTCCGTGTCACTTTCCTATTGGGCAATCTAGCCCAAATCTCCTAGCTTCCTATTTCTAAGGGTTGTTTAAGACCTGGGGGTCAGACACTCCCTTCCTAAAATCCTCTACATATCATCATATGACTGTCGCCAAAGTACAGTGGATCGCTTATTACAATTAAAAGCCTGGTTCTTAGACACTCATTTCGTTGCACTACGAAAGGATTAATTTAAAAAATAGTTAAGTTTCCTTAATAAATAAGGTTCTCTGCCCCTCTAGGTGCGGATCAATGTGTAAAAAGATAGGTTCTTTGCAGTGGTTAGAAATATCACATTGGGGGTGGGTGGGGCTTAAAGAAAACATCGCTCATCAATAGTTGCTCAAGGTTCGTACTCTTATTTTCAAGAAATAAATAAAAATTAAGCACCTCATCTTTTACTGTGATAAAATATATCATTATTATACACTGATTAACTTCAAGAAAATAAATAAATATATCAAAACATTAACTGAAGAAAATACTACATACGCAAAAGAATAATTAAGCACCTCTAATGATCAAAAGCAAAAATCTAGCACTATTAAGCACCCTAGAAAATCAAACTGAAGTACTTTTAAATGTTGTTATACATTGTGGTGCTTCAAAGTATAGTGTAACAACTGCAACCTCCTCTCTGGTTTTGAAGCAAATGAATTGAAAACACAGTCTGAACAAATTTTCCTACATTCGTCACTTTGGATTGAGAGAAGTGCCAACCAGGTCTGTAGCTACCGGTAGAACAAGGGTTGTATTCTCAGAATTGTCATTCCAGGGGCTTAAATTCTTGCGCTGGGAGATGTAAAAATAGAAATTGTAAATAAAAAAGTTTCTCCCTTCAGTATTTGCTTTTTAAAGACTTTGGTTAGTCTCATCAAGGCCTTCTAGAAAATGCAAGGCCATGACATTGTAGACATGAGTTCCCTTTTTTAGTGACGTTACGCGAAAACCAAGGATTGGTTTCAATGTGTCGTGTTTGACGTCTAACACAGCGCCGACGTATCAGGTTGGGTAACATGAGAGAGAGTGGCTGGCATCACAAACGGGGTGAACTGGTCTCTCTATAGCAATGTCTGTGGGGTTTTTTCTTTGTTAGAATTTTTTTTTTTTTTTTTTTTTTTTTTTTTGGCTATTGTAACTTCTGCTTCAGGAAAGTCCATAATATAAAATTTGCCAAACTTTTCCATAAAAACAGCTGTTCTCTAACATCATAAAACAACATAAATTACAATATAAAAATATTCTTTATTACACTTGTTTCGTTTCTTCCAGATCACAATTTTTTTAAATCTCATTTTTAATCATTTATTTCCTGTGAATTGTATAGGGAGGGCTTATTCAGGTATTTGAGGCTTGAGTCCTCCCCCAAAAAAAGGTTTTACCTAGTTACGCCCCAGGTTCTTTGCCTTTTCAGAAGTCACTGATTTTTGATTAAAGCTGACTTCTTATAAAAGGTCCTCTACCTTTCTGGCTTTTAATCGGATTAAAAAAATAGGTTATCTGTCTTTTGGAGAGTTAAACTCTTCAATGAAACAATAAGAAGTTATTTACTAGTTTCTGGCATATAATTTCCATGACTTGATAGATTTTTAACAAAATTCGATATTTCGGCACTTTTTGCCGTGATTTGAGCCCTAGTATGTTTGCACGCAAAAAAAAAAAAATTACCAGCTTCATCCCTGTCTGAAACAGACCAACACACCAAAAAGATTTACATTCGGACGGTAATTTACACTTTTTTTTTTTTTTTTTTTTGCATTTCGTTGCGAAAGTGCGCTCTAGCAAGGCCATCTTTATACCTCTCCAGGCCTGCAACAAGGTCACATGACTTGCCCGTGACGTCACAATCTTAGTGTTACTCTTTTCCAGTAGAACTACGGATTTGACTCGTTTATCATATTCGTTCTTGTTGGCTAGTTGTGCTGTTCCAGTGAATGTTGTGTGGATATTTACAGAGGGTTTTAAGTTTATTGTGAAGATCATGCTCGATCACAAAAGAAGATAGTTTCAGCGGCAAGGTATGTTCCTTTTCTTTTATTAGTATTCAGTAGTAAAATTTTATGAATTCGAGCTGTTGATTGAAGGTCACTTAATTATTCATGAAGTGCGGGTTTTCATAAATGTTCTTATTGCTGCAGAATAAAAAGGGATGTAATTGTTTCCCCCTTTTTTTTATGTATTATTTGCATGCTGGAAATGATACAAGTTAGAGTAATTCCATTGTTGAAGTGATCTTAGAAATCGGTGCATGATTCTGAAGTCATGAAAAATCCTTTCTTTATTCTGTGAAAATTCGTTATGAATAATGTTAGAATTACAAGAAATTACCAAATTTTCGTTTTAAATAGCATGCTTTTAGTGGCTGTTCAATGAATTTAAAACTGATAACCATGGAATTTCAAAACGTATTTTCTATTGTATGCCACCAGTAATTCTATATTTAACTCTACACACATAGCTTTCATTCTTGCGTTCTGGGGCTTATTGTGGATGGATTTTCGTCTTTTGAAAATCTTGGAGACTTATTATGATTGTCAAGTTATTCAAAAACTTATTTCCTCCTCATTTATATTTCTTTTCCCCCAAGAACTACGAAAACTTATTTATATGATCACCAAAAATTGTGAAGTTGCGCTAAATGTTTTAAAAAGTGTTCAAAATTTTTTTAGAAAATTCGCCGTAATTGCATGCATGCAAAGTATTGTGGATCATGTTGTCTCCGGGTAGGAAAAAGTTTTTTACCGGAATTTGTTGCATTTCTGGAAGTTCATGAGACTTTCTTATGGAATCGGTGGTAATGTCCGTTCTAGCGCTATGGAAATATTCCGGGTTTTTGCACATTTAAATTTTGTCTGACAAAGTTCTGTTGCTTAAAGAAATGTGTGTTTTCCTAGTTCAGTAGTCTTTCCTTCAAAATCAATGATTGGAATTCGTATTCCTCCCTCCCTACCCCTCCAACTTGTGCCAGCGAAATTAAATTTCAAACCATGTGCTTCATCTGTCCATGATGGAATCGTAACCCATAAAATTATCTTCACGGCAGATCGAGCTACATTTTCGCATTTTTCGTGATCCATCAAATTGTTTTTACGGCAGAGCGAGCTACGACAGCATCAATTTTTGATATTTTCACTTAAAATGCATGTTTTGCCACTCCTTACGCACCCTTTTTTATATGAAGTAACACAGCAGGCATTTTCCCATTTTCTCAACAAAATAAGTGTTCAAAAAATGCTGCTCCTTCCTCTTTATGTAGAGAAAATGACTTTACGTGCCATGATAGTCTGACACTGACAGTCATAAAAAGAGTTCCGATTTTGAATACTTGAACAAATACTATACGCACAAAAATATTAAAAGTGCTACTTACCTTGCTGAAAAAACTGCATTCCAAAATAGTTCCCAGAAGTACCCGAGATCCATAACATATCCCTTGAAATACGAAACGATAATATGAAAATACGTGGTAACAGAAAATGAACGAAAAATTTTCTGTTACCACGGAGAGCAAAGCAAATCAATAGCACCACGATTGTGACGTCACAAATCCTTGTGGCAGGCCTGGTGAGGTAAAAAGATGGCCTTGGCTCTAGCCACAGGTAAAACTCTAGGTGTTCTAGAAGCCAACTATTGAGTCTTTTAAGAGAGTTAAATCATACTACATAATCCTATAAAATAAAAACACCCAACACCAATAGTAAAATTGCCTTAAAATTGGAAAAAGCGAGTAAAACTTCAAATTTCTGAAAAAAGGCGATGAAACGTAGTGGTGGTCCGGGCTTCCACTAAAAAACTAGGGATGCTACCAGAACTTTTACCTGGCAAAAAGACAAAATATGTAATAACGTATACACTGCACTAGAAAAGTCCCAATATTATCGCAGGATTAACCAAAACCTTCACTTTAGAGTCATGCATAGTCTGGTGAATGACACAAGACTATAGTAAAAACTAAGTCTTTCAACTTAATATTTAGAGGTAAAATAAGTGTAAAAGGTTACTAGTTAACTATCCTGCACTTAAAATACTAAAGCACATCTATTGTTTCCAGGAAAAGCTTAGAACAGGAGGTGAGAAGCCTAGATTGAAACTGCAAGTCACAGCAAAATTGTTGACTCTGCGCCTAAATCCAGATGAAAATATGAATATGTTCGATCTTTTTTCTAATTCTGATCTTCCTTGGAGATAACTTGGCCCTCGCACTTCTCTTTTTTATATCCAGGCAGGAGATATAGTGAAACCGCAAAAGTGTGTGATACCCCTTACTAAATGGCAGTCGTCAGATTTTGGCTTGGCTTGGCTTGGTTTCCTGTTAGCACGTCTTACAGCATTTACCCACTTCCCCAAAGTATCACGATTATTGTGAGGAAACCTATGAAATGGAAGTGTCTGCTGGTCATTTGTTTGTCCGGTGGTAGATCCGTGCGCTACGAGAGATATAACCATTTAAAAAAAATTTAGCTCATTGAATCTGGCTATATTATTTTCTGAAATACTTTAGAATATATACCTGCAATTTATAAAAGCAAAAAATAATAAGTCTTACTGGTTATATACAAGGCCCGACTCAGGTCAGTCGAGGCCCTGTGCACATCCTATGTCTAGGGCCCTCTCAATTAAAATGTTCAGTCAACAGTTGAAAAGAATATTTGCTTGTAAATATTTTTTTGCAAGCAGTTTTTTTAGTAGTAAAACATTAAAACACATTCCACATGCTAGTCAACTTTATAGCCAATGTGGCTTGTAATAGGCGAGCATTCATACCACTTGTATCCACAGAGCTTACAGCTGTAATATTAATTACTCTGGAATTCTTTTTTCGTTTTATAGTATCATTTACGAAACAAATAACCATCCTCCCAGAGATATAATTTAAACCCTCTAGTTCACCATAAATTTAAATGGAAATGATAAACCAATGGTAGTTGAAGCTGTAAGAAGTAATCCCTCACAAAATGCTACAGCTGACTACATACACTGTGGGATAAATTATTGCAACAGCCCATGTAAATTATTACAACAGTTTTTAAATAAAGTAGTGTCAATTGAACTTTTTTCGTATTTTTATTTATGTAAAAATAAACCCTACATTATTATAAATATTGATCCACAAATCTTGCTCTCATAAAACTAATATTAATAATAAAATATTTTTTGTAAATTCTACATGCTTTGCTGAAATGCTTTTCATGCATAATATTTTTTTTTTCTTTTTGGAGGTTTAACGACCACCGTGAGCAACTCAATGGGCTATAAGCAGTCGCCCGTCCCTAATTTAGGGTCACTGGTTCCAGGGAAGGGAAAGAGCCAGTGCCGTAAGACAAACACAACATCCATGCCTCACCGGGATTCGAACCCGGACCCCTTTCGGACGAATGATCAGAGGCCATCGCTTAGACCACTGCGCCACCGGGGCGGCTCATGCATAATATACCGTATTGCTCCAAAATATAGGCTTCACCCGTGATATGAGATCTCAAGAAAAAAATACCATACCTACATGTTATTATAAGAGCGTGATTAGAAGTCACACTCAGTTTTTAAACAAATCATTAGAAATGTATGCATAAAAAATGTCTAAAAAAATACCTGATAATTTTTAAATGTTGAAATGGCAGCAGGACATCAAAAATTGTTTTTTTCTAACTTTTCTGGCTGCAAAATCATCAATTATAACGTCAAAACTTAAATCTGCTGTTACATCATTTTCAATGGACAGTACACCAAAAGTATCAATTCACCCTTCTTTTAAACTTGCTCTAAGTCTACGATCAGTTCTTTTCAGAACTGAAAACGAGCGTTCGATTGAACAGTTGGAAATTGGTATTGTTAAAAAAAATCCTGAGATATGTGTCAACATTGGGAAAAATATGAACTAAATTCAACTCAAATTTGGAAGATGTGAATCCATTTATTGGTGTAAATAGACGCGGATTCGATTTCCCCTCCAGGACGACAAAATAAGTTTTCGGATATTATCTGACTTAACATCCATGTCATATTTACACCAATAATCGGATTCACATCTTCCAAATTTGTGTTGTACAATGGTGTAATCCCGTATTTAATTCATTAAATTAAACTCCCTTTAACTTCCAAAGGCAAATGTGGGGATCTGTGCTCTCAATGAATTGTTTCGTCAGCATTCAAAACTAAAGGAACCTTTCAGCAAAGTCTTCTTCAAGTTCATTTGAATACTGCTTATGCAACAATTCAGCTGCTTCCATCATATCTATTAGGTCATTCTTGTAGACAAATCCAAATCTAGAGTCCAATTCCTCACATGACTTCTTTCTGGTTTGCAAATGTGAAACAAGATTGTCACATATTACGTAAAACATTTGAGTAATGAAGGAATCTCGATTATTAAAAACATCTGGAGTTGATGAACCATCTAAAACTTGGCTCTTGGGTATTTTCTTTCTTCTTGAGGATTCATAATCCTTTTCTATCCCTAGCAACTGGTTGGATTCTTTTTCGAACAGTTCAACATTTTTTCTCACAAAATTCAGGATGAAGTCAATAATTGACTCATATAATGGTAGAACTAATGACAAATTGCCCATGGAAGATAATAGGGTAGTGCTTATTTTGCTGATTCATTGCAATATTGTCCCAGATAATTGTTAACAAAGCAGTCTGTTCTTTTCATTAATTTGGCAGGAAAAAAATATTTGATTTTTGGAGGTAGTTTGGAGCCCCACCCCCAATTCTGAGGCCCTGTGCAAGTGCACCACATGCACGTGCCGAAATCAGGCACTGGTTATATATGTAAAAAATGGATGTAACTGATATAAACACGGGAACGCCATTAGTATAGCGTCTAGAAGAGTTAGGGGCCGTCCATAAAGTACGTCCGTAATTTTTTACTAATTTTAGACTCGCCCCTCGGCCCTCCCCCATGTCACATTTTGTCCGATTCTTGACACCTCCCCCCTAAAAAGTACGTCCTAATTTCCTCACCCCCCCCCCCCCCTTTTTTTTCGACGACTGCTTTTAGAAGTCCGTTGAGAAGCAGAAAGAAAAAATGTAATTATTTAAAAGAATCTTTCCTATATTTACACTTTTTCTTCAGAAAATATTTATTATTTAGGCATTAATTTCTTCCCATATGCTACCCGAACTTTATCATTCAGAAATAAAGATCTGCAAATGAACGCATTCACATTTCAAGGTAGCAACACCCGTGCTGCCGATTATACCATCTACAAAACACGATAGATTTGGTAGTAAAAATACCAGAACTTAATATTGTGATTCAGCTAAATATAATCAGAAATGCGAAATATTTCATACGGATTTTTCAACTATCAAAAGAAGAAACAAGAAAGATGACACCGAATTTTCGGGTGTTACGAGCACGTCTTTTGAATCCGTTCTAATGCGAAGTAAATTCACCAAAGCTATAGACCGTATGCATATGACGTCACAGCAAGGTAAACCATCCAAAGCCGCCCCGGTGGCGCAGTGGTCTAAGCGAGGGCTTCTGATCATTCGTCCGAAAGGGGCCCGGGTTCGAATCCCGGTGAGGCATGGATGTTGTGTTTGCCTTACGGCACTGGCTCTTTCCCTTCCCTGAAACCAATGACCCTAAATTAGGGACAGGCGACTGCTTATAGCCCATTGAGTTGCTCACGGTGGTCGTTAAACCTCCAATCAAAAAAAATCATCCAAGCAGACGTCCTGGTGATCAATTGGTGTACAAACACTGCTTGCATTTGCATTGTGGAGCATTAAAGAAGATAGTGTTATGTGCTATTTCGGGCTACGGTAACCGAAGTGGGAGAGATAATGATGTGTTCTATTATAGATTACCATCTGAGTGAACGAAGTGGGATCAGAATTACAAAAAATTTTATTCAGAAGCGCCAAAATTTGTGGTTATCGCGTATCAGCAGAGTTGACATTGATGACCGGAAACGAAGGAACATTCGAGTGTGTAGTTTACATTTTATAACAGGTATGTTCATAAATTTAGTGATGCGTTATCTACAAAAACTCTATGAAGGTCTTTAGACTGGAATTAACCTTTCTTTATGAATGACTTGCACGATTTCATTTTCTCGGGAGTGAAGGCATTCGTGCAAAAAACGAAATAATTAACAATATCGTAGAAGACCTCAATCTTGTTCAGGAAAAATGAGTATGGAATTACATATGGGTCACCACGATTGCCCAATAACTTTAATTTATCAGAATAAAGCTATTTTTGATCACCAGATAACCCACTTACGTAGCCCATGTAATGCATCTTTGATCTCACTTATACGCCAGTTGTTCTGCAAGAAAGCAGCAGACAAAAAAGTGACGCGAACTGCAGTTTCGTGACGTCAATGCATACGGTCTATTCAAAATCAATGGAACCGGTATGGAAAACAGTAGTATCTGACCGAAGAAAGAAATTTTTCCGTCGGGTTTTTAATCCCGCATATATTGCTGTAAACGGAATCGTTCACTGACGCCCTCTGGTGGCAGACTTGTGCGTTAAGAAAAAATTGAAATTATATGCGAAACATTTCGCAGCGGAGACCAAGAAGGTTAGAAGAAGAGGAGGTGAACGGACCCGTTTTGAGTGAAGCCGAAACAGATCAGTTGTTTCGATGCTTTCTCTGAGGTGGTGCGGGTTTGCGGGAGTTCGGCAACGTGACGTCACTTCCTGTGCCTGAAGCAGTAACACAATAGCGCCTAGAAGGGAAAGTGTGCCGTGCGAGCTGAAAAACTGCGTTCGAAATATGTCCCACGCCGCATCGCGGCGCTGCAGACGGTGTCTGTGTAGTGTTGTTCATCAAACAACAGGGGCTGGATTACGAAAATAGGATGTAAGCAATGTAAGTGTACGGTTTTCTCAAGTGTGCGATTATGGAAACACATTTAACCGTAATCAGAATTCGCTAAAATGTCTAAGTCTGCCGCAGAGTGCAGCGTCGACAAATTTAATTAAAAAATAGAATTTTACGTGCGCTTGAATTACATTGATATCATGCTACCTCCTCAAAGAAGTGGTAAGCTAGTGGTCAGCTGAGATGGAGGGGCTGCATTCCAATTTTGTAGATATCACTTCGAAAGCTAAGTTACTGAGCCCGCTGATGCGGTCCGTTCAATAATAATTTATATATATATATATAAAGAAGTGGGATTAAAAATGAACTCTCAGAAGACAAAAGTGATGTTCAATGCTTTTACAAGAAATGAAGATTTATCGATTGATGGAGAAAAGCTGGAGATAACAGTCACGTACGTTTATCTTGGACAGCAGATATCAAGTGAGGGTCACATTGATGAAGAAATTAATCGGCGTACAAAACTTGCCTGGAGAGCTTTTGGAAGAAACAGCATAATTTTCAAGAGCAATATGCCATTATGTCTTAAAAGAAAAGTGTTTGATCAATGCATCCTTCCAGTGTTTACGTATGGTGCAGAGACGTGGACCTTAACTAAAAGAGACATTCAAAGGCTGCAGACAACTCAAAGCAGCATGGAGAGGTGCATGCTTGGTGTAACCAGGAGAGATAAGAAGAGGAACTCGTGGATTCTAAAAATGACAAAAGTGGAAGACATCATAATCAGAGTTAAATCCCTGAAATGGGAACGGGCTGGACATACTGCCAGAAGGACAGACCATCGATGGACAGCCAAAATTTTAGATTGGATTCCAACGGACAGGAAAAGACCCAGAAGAAGACCACATGGGAGATGGGTGGATGAAATTCGAAAGTCTGCAGGAGTGGCATGGAGGAGACTGGCACAAGACAGACCGTTGTGGAGGAAACTTGAGGAGACCTTCGTCCAACAGTGGATTGATAATGGTTGACAATGATGATGATGATGATGATGATGATGATATACTCTATTGATCGAATGTGCTTTTTTTTTAAAGAAATGAATATTTAGATTTTATATTTAGTGACTGATAGGGCAAATCTAGAGGTAACCGATACCTGAATTAGGCAACAGATATAGCGATGGCCACATTTATGAAAATAATAATCGGCGTATAAAACTTTGTTTGTTGCATTATTTCTTAAAAGAGAAGTGTTTAATCAGTACATCCTTCCAGTTGTTACGCGGAGCAGTGACATGGACCTCAACTAAAATAGATATACCGAGGTTGCAGACAACTGAAAGAATCATGTTTGAAGTAACCAGGAACAGGGAAAATACAAAGAGGAACTCGTGGATCGAGAAAACATTACGAGGGTAGAAGACATCAATGTCAGAATCCCTGAAATTACAACGAGATGGACATATTGCCAGAAGAAAGAGCTAGCGATGGAGAGTTGAAATATTAAGCTGGATAGCAAGGGGAGAAAAAAAGACCCAAAAGATGACATGTGGGAGATGGGTGGATGAAATTTGGAGGCAAGAAGGAAACTGGCTCAAGGCAGACTGTTGTGGAAGAAACTTGGAGACTCATCCAGCAGTGGATTGAGATAGTGGTTGTAAATGATATATAAATGTATATACTGTAAGAGCAACACACACTCAATTAAGGAAACCAGTTTTAAAGGTATAAAAAAATAATGCGTGTGACAGCGGACACACACTTAACGTCATATACGCGTTTTCAGGTGTCAGTTGTGACACCTAGAAATATAATACATATTTTTTCTTCTGATACGCTCCCTTTGGAATTTTGACTTGACACCAGCCACTGCAACTCTGACAGTGATGAAAAACATTTTGCGGAATTTTGAAAAGTGTGCCACAATTTCGCGATGAGTTGTTACTGCGATACTCGCACACAGGCATTCTCTTTAATAAATACGAATTGCAAACATATTCAATCCAGTTTTAATTTTGAATCCATGATTACAATTTAATGTAGAACAATTTGTTTTCAAAATTTACCAACTTCATAAATGTTTTAAACAACTGTATTTGATTAAATGCTGTGTTCAAAGTAAATAAGTATAAAGCACTACCTCAACTGAAATGTGCAGCTTATATTGAGGGCGGGGAGGTATGCAGCAGAAAAGTAAAATGTAGCCAATGGAGCAACTTCAATGTTTTTTGATGAATAAAAATTTACACGAGTTTAAAAGTGAAAATTTCGCTGTGCCTGGTAAGTGAAAATACATATTAATTTTGTGCAAGTATTTTTTGCTGCAGAAATCAGTCTTTTTTTTTTTCAATTTATACATTACTGAATTTCATTCTTAATCGCAATTTGTTCACATGCCCATTTTGATCAGAACAGAAATTATAGGTGAAACTTTTTTGCAAAAATCTCGGCAACTCAGTTGTTATTAGGAAACACGAATATTCTTCAGTTGTTAGAATTATCATGTTGAATAAAAGCAGGAACAAACTAAAGATTTAATGCATCGCCGCGGTAAGGCCCGGCGATGCATTCGCAGCCAACTAGAGACTGTATTGTAGCTACGTCTCTGGCGAACAACTCCGAGGACCATTCATATCTGCTGTACCAGTGAGAGCTCCAATCAAAGCAGTCCCCAGGGACGTTTTATTCAAAGAAAACGATTTGATGTGGAAATAGGCAGAGTTTCCCACATGAGTTGGTTTTAATAGCAGTCAGAGCAGCCCGCCAGCGTTCCTTTCGCTCCCAGTGGCGTTATATGTAGGAAAAACTTCCAGCTGAGTTTAAAAAACTCTCTTGGCGCGGCACGAAAAAAAACTGCTTTGGGTTGGGGGGCGGGGCGGTGCCCCACAGTTTCCTATTGCAGGAGCCGCTCCTGCGCTGTATATACAGAAATTGCAAGGCTTTTTTGTATGGGACATTATATTGAATGTGCTTATTTTGAATTGAATGCTTATATCGGCTATGTTCGCCAGTGACCATCAGGTACAGTGGCGTAACCATGTTTCAAAATCTGGAGGGGTCTGATCACACATTATGTATATATGTATATATATATGCCAACGATGTTGGTAACCATGCTTAATCAACATTGCGGTTTTATTAAGTACACATTATACATGTGTTTGCATTCTACGAAGAATTACAGTCTTATATTATTAAATAATTTAGTTGGTTCACATAAGAAATGCATATCATTATATTCCCAAAACAATTGGGGGGTCATTTACATTGGGGATCCATGACTCGGAAAAACTGGGGGTTCTGACACCCCCTCCCGTTGGGCTTATGACCAGGTATAAGTAATGCCGTGGTTCAACAAATTTAATGCTGCTAGTCAGAGACAGAACTCTCCTTAAAACAATTTAGGGATAGTGGACAAAATTTACTGTTTGAAGTAAATACGTGGGGGCATGTAAATATAAAGTTGTATCCATATGTGTCTACTCTTCAAACGATACAGAAACGGCTGATATATAGTGTCAAAAAGGGAAAGTGTGCTGAGCTCCCAGCGTACGTAATGATTGGTGTGGATATAGCTGATATATACTGTATAAAAGTTGCGTAAGTTTTTCGTATTATTAAGAGGCTTAACAAAAATTATTTTTGCCTGTTACTGACTGGTTTAAAAAACAGTGTGTACCACCTTATTTAAGCTGTGTCGCACGCATTTACAATGACATTCTTTACTGACTGAAGCATAATTTCGGTCATAATGTATACATGAGAAAACATTTACCAGTAATTATTCAGAAAAAAACGAAAAAAAAAAAAAAAAAGGAAAGTGGCTGATTTGGGGGAATTTTTGTAATACTGTTAGATAAATTTTACTTTAAATGAAGAAATAATTGTGGGGGAGCAAATAATTTGCCAAGACTTATTTGTTCTTAATTTCTGAAATTGTAACTATTTCAGTCTCATACTGATATCACCTCAGTAAATCCAGAAAGCTTTATCGTCCCAGTAAGGTACGCGCAGTGACACATTGTGTACAATGTAAACATGTAACAACTTTGTTTAATGCCGCTAGTAGTTGGGAATAGTTAATACATATATATTTTACACCAACTGAAACAAATGTTGAAGCACATGTGAAAAAACTGACCCCTGACGTGGACCGGTTTTGAGTGTTGAACTCTCATCAGCACGGAGACCAAAGGCGTGCTGATAAGAGTTCATTATAAATGGCTTTAGGCATTTCCATACAGAAGCCACGTGCAGTTTGTAATAAAACAATGTTTTAATCTTACATTGCTTGCATGTACCAAGCATTATTTTTTACAATATTGCCACATCTCAGCACATTGGTTAAGCTTTATTTAATTTATACAGTGAAGCAAACGTAAGCATCCCATTTTAAATTTTTATTTTTTATAAAGTAGAAGTTTGATTAATTCATTGCAGGCTGCTATGTGTCAAAGGCTAGTGCATCAGGTTGTTAAAATTTTAATCAAAAACCATTTCTCAATTGTACAGGGACAGAGAAATTTATCAGCAACAGAACTTGGGAGAGGGATTTAAAAAGTAACATTACACAAAAAAAAAAAAAACACAACCCGATTTTCAGGCATCTTAGAAAATGCAATTGAAAGAGCAAGAATTTGTGAATGCAACTATTAGATGTTTTCACACATAATTAAATTTCCAAGAATAAATTTAATACCAGTTTAGTTTCCTTTTTTATTACTTTTACACCACCTTGTAAAGAGTAAATTAGTCACAATCACTTATGGCATTTTGCAAGTTTTCTCCAAAATACTGAATTTTGTAGTATATATATCCATCATGGAAGCCTTAGTTAGCAATGCTGGAAATGCTAAAGCTAAATGTTGATTGAAAAAGAAAAAAAAGTGCATTAATAGATTGCCACCAGTAATTTTGGGATTTGAACATAACAAAAAAAGGATGAAGGGGTGGTGCGGTTTGTTAAATGAATCCCACAGTTCTAAACATTTTTAACGAAAAATAGTAACTCTGCAATATTATAACCTATTGCTACCACACATGTTCCTTAAAATCTTTTTGTATATTAATATCTGCTGAACCGTTAATTACCAGTGAAGTAAATATATTCTGTAATAATTCCACATAATGGAATTACTTCAAAATACATTTCTGACCCCAGCACAGTTGATAGCAAACATTGCAATTTTTGAACGTCTTTTATCTTTCACCATTGATGCAGTTACCTGGGGGGGGGGGGAGAGCAAGAAATATATTTTTTGTTTAAATAAATACATTTACAGAAATGAATTTTGAATCTCAAACTAACTTACCAGTTTTTGTAACTTTCTTTTCTAAGTTTATTAACAACCTGAACATTTCTTAACCTCATTTTAGGGTGGAAAATATTTTAATGAGTTTGGGTTAAATTTCTAGGATCACTTATTTGCAACGCATTAGGCTTACTGTCTGATATGTGCATACATATCATATTTAATGAAGGAAAAGTTAACTAGCCACTGCTACACACTCCCAAAGTTATCCATTCTTTTTAATATGGTCACATGCATACATATGGTAATATATAGTAGATCAGTAAACACAGCAGTGGCTGCTCTGCTTGCTCAGAGTTGAACATTGGTAATGTGACTAAGTTCAAACCCCTGGGTTTGAATGACTGAACCTGTTCTGTGGCAAAGTTCTTATTAACTGTTAAGGTGGTTTTGAGGAACTTTCGGGGTGAGGGTTTGACCTTTTTTTTTTTTTTTTATTGGAGGTTTAACGACCACCGTGAGCAACTCAATGGGCTATAAGCAGTCGCCCGTCCCTAATTTAGGGTCACTGGTTCCAGGGAAGGGAGAGAGCCAGTGCCGTTAGACAAACACAACACCCATGCCTGACCGAGATTCGAACCCGGACCCCTTACGGACGAATGATCAGAGGCCAACGCCTTAGACCACTGCGCCACCGGGGCGGCCAGGGTTTGACCTGTAGCATTACTGTGGAGTCAGTATATATCTACCGACTACACAGTCATTATAAGTGAGAGCTATTTACTGACTTAACAGTAAGTATAATATCAATGTTCCAGAAAATCTGGCTTTCAATACTGCATGTTAAACACATTTTGGTGCAATCTTTGCATTTAGTTATTACAACACATTTCCTAGCTACATAAACTAGCAACTGGTTATGGGAATTATGTGGGAAAAGGGAAGCACAATCAGAATATGCAGCAATATTCAAGGTATCTTTCACATCATCTAGCATTCCATCACTTAAAAGTTCATTTAAATTTAACAAAACATTAGGTTTGTAACTGATGGTGTCACTTGGCTCAATAAGGGAATCGATTATTTCTGTTGTGCAGCTAGTACCACACTTTATAGGCTTAGCCAGATTATAAAAACTTAAACACTGAATGGTCACTAAAAATTCTGCTGCAGTGGGGTGGTCATTGCAGCCTGACAGTTGCCGAATAATACCAAAAAGGTTTTCTATTGAGCCTTGACTCAAGCGCGATGTCATTACATACTTGTAGTTCAAGGTTTCTGTTAGATATTTTAGTAGAGAGATGGTACTGCTTATAGTGACTCGTAATCCTCTAGCACTTAAAAACCCAATCTTCTTATCTCCTGCAAAAGCTTCCCATTTATCAAAATATAACAGAAAATCATTAAGTACTTTGTATCCCTCAGAATCTACATGGAGACTACTTGATGGACTCCTAGAGATCATTACAGTTATTAACTCCATCATCAACTTTATGAAAAATGCAATTGCATTAGTACTTCCAATCTGTATTTCAATATGATGCTTATAGAGAAAAAAGCATTTTAATACTTTGTTGCTGAAAAGCTGCAAAGCATAGCTTTCCCTCATTTTCTCAAAGTTATTCAGGTGAATATGAACACCTGTAATTTTTGGCATGGTTTTTAGAGTAGTTATGTCAGAGTCCTTCCTCCTGCTGCTTCAACATGCTCTGGTCTTGCTTCCCCTTCGGGCAGAAGAAAACCTCTGGTAACAAATGCGTTCCGTACACATTTTATTAAGTGAAAAAAATCTGATATGAAATCAAATGTAAACTTCTAGAACAATCTGTAGGATGCATAATTCTGTATTTAGTTCCAGAACAATCTGCTGTCTGATATACCAAATGTCTTCCACATATTCCTGTTCCAACACGTAAAATGAAATCAACAAACAGACCTGCATTTTCAGTGATAATAACAGCTTCAATAATAATCAATTTTGCAAACAAAGTTCCACTTATATTGTTACTTGTGGGAAAAACACCAATTATTTGGGTCCAATCTCCATTTAATGGCTAGAACGCCATTACCAGTCTATGATTACATGGGGTATGCTTAACAGTTTCTGAAGTGTATGGCCCAATATCTACAAACCCTATTATTTCACCAGATGATTTTGCTTGCAGTTTTTCTAAAAGCTTCACTTCATCTATTAATATACCATCATGTGTTGCAAAAGGCTCCATCTTACTTGTTTTCTTTGAAATTGTTTCAAACGTCTGTGCATTGAATCCAAAACCACTGTTGTAATTTGAAATATACTTTAAAATAGTTATTCTATTAGGTAGGATCATGATTTTGTGTTTCCGTATGTGCTCGTACAATTTTGGACTTTTTATGTGCATTAAGTAAGCATTCAAGTAACCATTCCTTGGTATATGACATACCTCTTGCAGATTTCTTTTGCTGCCTTATAACAATGAAGCACCATTTGCCACTGCTTAATGGGTAATTCTGCTATTTTTTCATTAATGGAAAGTTCTGTAAAATTCTTATTTTTGTTTTGGATTTTTTTAATGTAATCAGAGAGCGAAATAACCCATTTCTTCAGCCTGTTGATTTTCCGAACTTTATTCTGATACTTATTTTTAAATGTAGCCTTTCTTCTATGATAAGCTATTTTGTGCAAAAGTAAGTGCCGCAGATACTTACATTTGAGGCGAGTCTCTGTTGTTCCTTTCCTTACACAATTTTTGCTGTATAAATTATTCTAAAAAATAACTCCACTTTCAAGGTACTTCCTGTTATTTTCAAATTCTGAAATGGAGCCTGCGCCATGACATACTGTTAGCCTATCAGTGTCTCGAATAATGGATTCTAATTCATCTTTAGAAGTAATATTTGAAACTGTGTTAATTTTTAATCCCTGTAAATACACTTCACAGGTAACCTCCGGTTCACTTTCGGTTACAACAACCAGTTTTTCGGTTGTCAATTAATTTGACAATTCACATTTGAATGAATGAACATGGAAAATTATGCACTTTGAATTATTAGCAAGAATTTGCTTACCCCAAAATTCTGAAAGGAGGTTGATATTCAGAAGGCAGTTCAGTGTAACTCGTTTGGAAGTAAATTCCAAGCTATTTAAATTACCATCAGGCTTATCATCGGTTTCCCTAACTTTCCTCATTTTTGCCAGAGGTTTTGACAAATAATGGGGAAGGTTTGGAAATATTGTTGGAATTGCATCTGGTGTCAAGATGGGCCGATCTCTGGGTATTAAGTCTCCTCGTTTATTTTATGCACAAAATTTCGAACCACATATCTCTCATCAAAGTGCAATTCACATACAGCGCTATTTTTTTCAAAGTTTTTATCTGCACGGGGAATCAATCTTTGCCATTGCTGTAAAAGTTTATCATTTTTGGGTATTCCAAAGAGTGACAGCTTACTGTTTTTGTACTGAGTATTGCAACCTGGCACAAAACAATGGTTATTTCTCTTCCGCATAATGAGCTAAGTATAACATATACAATATTTAGGTAATCAACATTCCTTCTAAAACCTAAAACATAACACGTCTTCGTCTAAATTGCCGCTCTTTACAGAGTAAGCAACACGAATTTAGTTTCCCGCTCCCATCACAGTAAGAAAAAGGGAAGGGAAGGCGATCGGAGCGTCATCTACGAAGGGGACAAATTTCGGTATCCACGCCAATCATTACGTACGCTAGGCGCTCAGCAGACTTTCCCTTCTAGACGCTATAGTAACGCACAGCGCATGCAAACCATGCAAAACAAGGATACAAACAAGGAATATTTCGGACTTCGTATTTCTCAACTTTAGAGTTTTAGTAATATGTTAAACATGGCTACTTGCACAAGCGCAGTATGCAAGTTACCATGCGCAGTATGCAAGTTACCATGCGCAGTATGCACTTCCGCTCAAAAAATCATTATTTTGTTCAATTTTTTTAACAAATACCAACACATATTTTTTTTATTTTTTCTGGAATTTTTTAATTATGGAAATGAATATTTCAGCCTCAATTTTTTTTCATGACTGCATGGATAGAGTAAAGGTCCGAAAACCCCATTCAAAATCGTGATTTTCCCATAGAGATATACAGGAGATCCTCGGATTGGGCGCATTGGCGTAGTCAGCTGTTAAAAAGTGGGGTCACGTCAGCGGCCCACGGAGAGGTGCTGTTGCCACCTCCTTCTTCTTCTAACCTCCTTGGTTAGAATAATACTTCTGGAGATGCACAGAGTCTCTTAACCGTGAAGCCGCGAGCTGCGGGAATCTGACGTTGTTTACATGATACCTATGTGATTTCAACTGTGTGTATTTTGGAATTGTGTGGATTTTAGTTGCAGAAACCGTGTTAATAGCAAACTGGAATAAATTATATTTCTTATACCAGTGAAGTTTTCAATTTTAGTGTTATGTTTTGTTCAGAATTCTCACTAACGTTCGTGTATTTCAGTTTAAAATAAAAATGGGAAGGAGCCTCAAAATAATTAAGAATTTTATGAATTCAGCATTTCTTCACACATTGGCAGCAAGTTACGATGATAAATTGGAAACATTTGCGCCGAAAGAAGGCGATTCGGCCAACACAAAATGTATTGCAATAGCTTTGAAAACCATCAGCTTTTCCACAATTTGACGGCCGTCTCTTGCGGTTATAGGCTTCACGCAAAGTGGTACTGCTTCATTAACTAAGACATATCCAGATATCTTATTCTAACCTCCTTGGCGGAAACGCTCTCCAACAAAGAAATAATTTTACAAAGCGGGCTCTTAGAAGCAGAGATATCGACAAATGCAAAATATGCATCTACGCCCCCTGGCGGGAAAACCGTGCATTATTTTAAGAAGAAATTATTTTCAAAAGGTTTTTTGATGTGAGCGGTATCGGTCCACGAAAGAATTTCTTCATATTTCCCATCACGATCAGAAGGGGAAAAAAAAATTCAATTCGGAGTTTTAGAATCAGATATCTGGAGAAAAGTAATTTACTTTTACGCCCTCTAGTGGCAAAATTTCGTATCATAAAAGAAAGCGAAATAAAAGATCATCATTCGCACATTTCAAGCTTCCTAATGCAAAAATAATTTTTCAAATCGGACTATTAGTTGCAGAGATATCGTGTCTACAGACGGACGGACAAACCGATAACGTAAGCACGATCTTTGTTTTTTACAAAAGACTTGCTAAAAAAGACAAAACAAACGACGAAGAAATACCATCTACTATATTGTTGACACTGGACGCCCGAATTACTAAACCTCCCACTCCCCCCAAGTCACATTCGGTCCAGTCGTCAGGAACCGCCCTCCCCTGTAATCTCGGACGTACTTTTATGGACGGCCCCTCACCATCAGTAAACAAGATGTGACAGATTCTTGGCCTCCCCGGTGGCGCAGTGGTCTAAGCGATGGCTTATGACCATTTGTCCGAGAAGGGTCCGGGTTCGGATCCCGTGAGGCATGGATGTTGTGTTTGTCATACGGCACTGGCTCTCTCCCTTCCCTGGAACCAGTGACCCTAAATTAGGGACGGGCGACTGCTTATAGCCCATTGAGTTGCTCACGGTGGTCGTTAAACCTCCAATCAAAAAAAAAAAAAAAAAAAAAAAAGACAGATTCTTGCCGTACAGCCTGAACTTCAAATGCCGCACGGTTAGCTGATGGTTTTCCAGTCTATGTATTTTAAAGGTCTTTGTCGGAAATATAAATATTAATGATTTCATCTCTACTTCTATCTCATTGTTTCATCCGTTTTGAGCATGGTTTTTTTTTTTTTTTTGATTGGAGGTTTAACGACCACCGTGAGCAACTCAATGGGCTATAAGCAGTCGCCCGTCCCTAATTTAGGGTCACTGGTTCCAGGGAAGGGAGAGAGCCAGTGCCGTAAGACAAACACAACATCCATGCCTCACCGGGATTCGAACCCGGACCCCTTACGGACGAATGATCAGAGGCCATCGCTTAGACCACTGCGCCACCGGGGCGGCTTGAGCATGGTTATGGTTTTGTGAGAGTCATGGTGAGAGTTATATTTGGAACCGATACTGGCGCTGATATTTAATATCGATATGTTGGCATGTGGTAAATTGGGTAAATTCCATGGAGGTAGAAAATATGTTTATCGCGTCCGCGTGTCGCAGTGTTGCTTGTGTGTGATTACCGTGGAGATATTCCTACGTGCATGGTGATTACTGAATTCTGATTACCGGTTGTCCTGTTATCGCTGACTGACGGTGTTTGACAGGAACGTAAACTTTGGAATTAAATCTTGCTTGGGCGTATTCGATGTTTTAATTGTTGTGCAGTATCTAGTAACAATTTTTTCTGTAATTGACAATGATCGGTCCGCGGCTGCTGTTAATATCCAATTCAACACAGCATAACAGTGGTTATCTTGAATACTGTCAAGAATATGTAAAGACATTTTTCTCCAGGTATCTTTTGTTTTCTTTTTTCAAATGTACGTTGGAATTTTCTTGATTTCCTTCATGTTTATCAGCGCCTACACAGCGTAGTCGCAAAAATGTCTCACGCCCGGCACCGGTCAAATATCGGTTTGTCATTGATAAATGGATTATTTATTTCCAGATCCGATCGCAACTGATACACAGCACAGAGGAGCCCGAGCGAAATATTTTTACAGGAATCTAAGATTTTAATAGTTTTGAGATTCAACTTGGCGATTTTCAAAAAGAAACAAAATTTTTTTGGAAATTTTGAAAGGTCAATGCTCATTCTACCATCTTCTATTGGAAACACGAAGTTCCAAGCCCCCGATTCTGGCAACCCTGTACACACATATATGCAAAAAGAGATACTCCTACGGATGCAAATGGTTTGCAACTGTGAGACAGTAAATGGGTTAGTTTGAGGCGAGCCGCAGTGGTCTAAGCGATGGCCTCTGATCATTCGTCCGAACGGGGTCCGGGTTCGAATCCCGGTGAGGCATGGATGTTGTGTTTGTCTTACGGCACTGGCTGTCTCCCTTCCCTGGAACCAGTGACCCTAAATTAGGGACGGGCGACTGCTTATAGCCCATTGAGTTGCTCACGGTGGTCCTTAAACCTCCAATAAAAAAAAAAAAAAAAAAATTCGTATGTATGGGGCCCGGGTTCGAATCCCGGTGTGGCATGGATGTTGTGTTTGTTTTACGGCACTGGCTCTCTTCCTTTCCTGGAGCCAGTACCCTAAATTAGGGACGGGCGACTGCTTATAGCCCATTGAGTTGCTCATGGTGGTCTTTAAACCTCCAATCAAAAAAAAAGTTTGAGGCGAAAAATTTTAATTTTTTAACAGCTGAATAAATAGGGTACAGGAGTTACCAAACTAAGGTTATCTATGAATCTTACCATTAAGATATGTGTGAGTTGTCTGCAGATCAGTTTATCTTACATCCAATTCATTGCCATGATGTGCAAATCACCTTCCAAAAAAAATATCATTTACACTTTATACAAATGGTGTGATGTGATATTCTTATGCAGTGCTTAGTTTTCACTTTACAGTCTTTCATAAATAGCATATTTTTCATGTTATATTTGCTCAGTCACATAATCGTGGCTGGGAAGCACACATTCACCTTAGAGGAATGATAATATAGATTGTGAGAACATGGAGACATCAGGAACAAGCTCTTGAACACAGAATCTTTTCTGGCATTTATGAATGGATTGAATTATTTAATCCATTCATAAATGCTAGACAAGAGGAAAATGTTGAATCCCTCCCTCAGTTGGTATTTACACTGAAGTGCCAAAAGTCGTGGGATACATACCTAGTGTCCTGTAGAACCTACTCTAGCCCGGCAAAGTGCAGCAACTCTACGTGGCATCGATTCCACAAATGGCCGGAAGACTTCTGGACAGATGTTCAGCCATGTCATCTGTCGCCCACACCCCACAGTTCCCTGGTATTTGTAAGTGCAGGATCTTGGGTATGAGTGGACCTTGCCACCACATCCCATAAGTGCTCTTTTGAGTTCATGTTGGGCGGACGTGGTGGCCACACCATCTATCGGAACTATCCGGAATGTTCCTCAAACTAATTTTGGACAAATCGATTACCGGTTAATGATGTGTTTACGAAGACCAGGGGACCTAAACCGTGCCACTTAAAAGACACCCCACATATGTATAGAACCACCACCAGCTGGCACAGTGCCTTGTTGACAGCTTGGGTCCATGGCCTCATGGGGTCTGCACCACACCTGAACCCTACCATCAGCTCATAACAACTGGTAGCATGACTAATCAGACCATGCCACATGTTGCCAGTCTTCCAGGGTCCAATTACCATGTTTACAAGCCCAGGTGAGGCATTGCGTCCGATGTTATGGTGCTCACAAAGGCACACTAGTGCTTCTTTTGCTCCCGTATGCCATGGAGACTAAATTACACTGCACCAACCTGATGAATATGTCTTTGGTACCCCCTACATTGAATGTGGATGTTATTTGAGTCAGTGTCACTTGTCTGTTAGTATGGACAATCCTGGTCCAACGCCGCTGGTCACGGTCATTCAGCAGCCATGGTTGAGCACTGCGCTGTCCCATGATGGGTGGTGATGCCTTCCATGAGGTATTCTCGGTACATACGTGACACCGTGGATCAAGGAATGTTGAATGTTCGCACAACTTTGGAAATTGAATGTTCCATCTGTCTGGTTCCCACTACCATGCCTTGTTCAAACTCTGATAATTCGCGTCGGCCTGCTATAATCCTACTGGCAGTTGTTCAACCTGACTCACGAGATTACACCTTGCAAGTGATAAAAATCGTGGCATGCATCGAAGCCTTTATATGACGGCAGCACCAGTTAAAAATTTGCATACTGCTATCCCATGAATTTTGGCACTTTGGTGTACTTCACAGTATCTAAACAATTCCGGCATATGGAACAGTGATTTCGTCTGCTGATTCTGCAGTATAGCACATAAAGAATAAAAATGTCTACTTCTCTCTTTACAGTAAATATGTAGCAAGGATAATACGATATAACACATTAATGTGTATTTTTAATCAGTTAATAGGCGTAAAATAAAAGTTTCACTGCCAACGGACAGCTTCTTCAGGCTTCTGAATATAAACACTTAACAGAAACAGACAAAGAATTATATTAAATCATCAAATATTTCTATTTGTCGAATTTTATTACGTGGTTATGATTTATTTTATTTATATGTCAACAACCTTGTCGTCATATCATTCACTGTTTCTCACATTACAAAATTGAGCAAGGGAAACATCGATATAACAATATATATTAAAAAATGGCTAATAACGTCGATTTTATGGAGAGAGTCTGAATTGCACAGATGGAACCAACATATATATATAAAGACTGAGCAAAATGAATATCCAAAACTTTAAAAAGAATAGAATGCTGCTAAGTAAAGAAGTCGAACATTTAAGCTTTTTAACAACTTGTAAAAACAATGGAATAACACCTTAAGTTTTTACAGATTAGAAACAAACCAATGAATTATAAAGACAAAACCATTTCAAAAACTTGTGAAATTAAAAGATTGCGAGCCTCTATTAGAGAAAAAGAAAATACATTGATAGACTAAGTAAGAAAAACTACAGATTGATTATATAACCGATGTATGCAAGAAAATGATAGAGAAGGAACAAAAATAGCATTAATTAAAATATTTGCTATTATAGAAAGACAACAAATGGTAGATAGAAGGAGACACTTTCATAAAATAGAAAATCTCATAAACAAAAAACATAATAACAAAGAAGAAAAAATAGCACCGCTAGAAGACACCAATGTTTATTAACAAATATAGTAATGAATTGACATATCTGCAAGTTAAAGCACTCAATAGAGGCATGAGATATGCATATCAACAAAAAATTCCAAAAACCGAGATCATAATTCCATATATTGAAGACGTCATCAAAAAACTACCAAAAAAGAAACAAAACCCAACAAGATTCAAAATAGTAAGAGCAATCAATAACAAAGAAAAAGAAAAACAAGTACCAACTATAAAATATGAAAGACAAGAATTGATGAACCTCAAGAACAATCCAGCAATTAAATGCATAAGCGCTGATAAAGCCAAACAAATTATTATATTAGACAAAGATGAATATGATATAAAAATGAAAAGGGCTATAGCAGAATTGAAAGTCGAAGAGACTAAACATGATCCAACAAATAAAATTCTAAGAAAAATGGCTAATGTAAAAAACCATGGCCATTTACCAGATAATATTAAAAATAAAGCCTTTCCACCTGTTGGAGCATCTATTCCAAGCATATTCAGCAAAATCAAAATGCATAAAGAAGAACCCTTAAGATCAATAGTAAATAAAACAACTGCTCCAACTATCCTCCTAGAAAAAGAACTATTTAAACATTTAAAACAATACTATAATCAACATGAATATACGATTAACAACTGTATTGAAGTGGTTAATAAAATCAGAGAAATAAAAACAACTGAATTTATTATGATCAGTTTAGATATAGTCTCCCTATATCCAAATACTCCAGTTTACGAAACAATTAAATTATTAGATCAGAGATTAAAAGATCGAGAAATACCTGAGTCACAAGGAATTAGTATTATCCAGGCAGTAAAACTTGTAGCTGATAATAACTACTTCATGTATAATAAAAAAATCTACCGACAAAAACAACGTGCACCAATGGGATCACCAATTTCCGGTCTCCTCGCTGAAATAATATTACAAGACATAGAAAATAAACTCTTTAAACCACTCAATCAGAAACAGCTAATAATGTATGTAAGATACGTTGATGATATCCTTATCTTCTGGAAGCAATCTGAAAAAGAACTAGATGCATTTGTGCAAAAAATAAAATAGTTTTTATCCATCAATACAAGTTACTATGGAAAAAGAAATTAACAGACAACTACACTATTTAGACATCTCTTTATTTAGAAACAATAATAAGGTTGAATGCAAAGTATATAGAAAACCAACATTTATTCCAGCAATAATTCCGATCGATTCAAATCATCCATGGAAATATAAAAGATCAGCACTTCAATTCTATATAAGAAGAGCTTTAACCCACTCATGTAACAAAAATAGAGAAATGGTTGAAATTAACTGGATAACAAAAACTGCTATGAAATTTGGATACAAAAAAAAGATTATTGAAGAAATACTTGAAAATACAAAAAAGTCTTTCAATAAAAATAACACTAAACAAAGAACTGAAATAAAATTTGCAGGTAAATTTCCCTACATTCCTCCAATAATGAATATACTAAAGAAGGAATGCGTTAAAGAAAAAATGATACTAGTGGAAACTGTTATAGATAGCGAAACCATATTAACAACAGGAAATGAAAGAAAATCAATGCTTGATAGAGTCGGTGTATACTTTATACCAACAAAAAATTCTACAGCAACAAAAAGAAACGGAGACAAAAATAAAATATACATCGGAAGTACTAAAAGAAGATTTAAGACCAGATTAAGTGAACATTTATCCAACTGGAACAAAAAAGAGAACAAAACATCATTAATGCAGCATTGCATAGAAAATGAGGCTATTCCAGATTGGTATGAAGCAAAGTTATTAACATCACATAAAACAAAGAATCAAATATCAGCATCGGAGGCAATAATAATTGAAAAAACTAAGGAAGCAAATTGTAGTAATAACGACCCAATGAATCTTCCATACGCTTGGAAATATCTTATTGAAAAAGAAAATAACAATAATAAAAATACAAAAACAGAACAACATATAAATATATCAACAAACAGATGGCAACAACTAAGGAATTGGAATCAGAAGAAAATTCAAACGATCCAATTGAAAACGAACACAACTAATGGTGCGCAATGAAACCAAAAATAGAATGCGCAATGGTTCGACTGACGTGGAATATCGGACTCTGCCAATAGAATTGATATAGATGGCCAAGAGACAACATGAGTGAGAAATAACTCGTATATACCCACTGAAGATGATTACAAAATAGTAATTGAAACTAGTATGGGGACTTATGCAACAGGAAGCGGAGATTAAGCCATCTTCGATAAAAAGATATATTACCAAATTCAACTTGGAAGCTTATGCCAAGAGAAGCGGAAATTAAGCCATCATCGATAAAAAGATGTCTTATTGCCAATTCAACTCACCATCATCGGGAGGTTCGAAAGTTTTCTCTTTTAAAATTCATTGATCATGTATTAAAAGACGAATCTGAAATAATGATAATCATTTACTAACTTTTTTATCTACATATTGGAGGACTTTGTCAAATTTACACTACATTAGAATATCCATATGAAGAATTATTCCATATCTATTTGAAGACTTCAAACGCTGAAAATTTAAAATTTCTTTAGGAACCTCGAGAAAGAGTGTGAATAACAAGTTGAAATAAAAAAATTTTTAATATATATTATTACATCGACATTTCCCTTGCTCAATTTTATAATAACGTGGGAAACAGACAGTGAATGATATGACGACAAGTTTGTTGACACATAAATAAAATAAAAAAACAGACAAAGAATAAATGCAAATGTAAAATTTGAAATCCTTATAGCATAGCATGAGACTCGTATTACGCCTCGTGCTCATCAATTGTCCAGCGAGCTCTTAATGTTTAACACCTTGTGCCAGATAGGTGAAATTTCAATAGTTATGTCTGTGTTACATACGTCACTGCCTGATATAATCTCAATTGATTCTCTGACTGCTGTTGACCTAGGACTGCTGTAGGGCGCAAGTCTTCTTATATCCTTCCAGATCGGTTGAGTATCCTTAAAATTCACGTCTTGTGCTAACGCAGTAGTTAGTTTTCTGGTTTTTATATTCCGTTTGTGCTCTGCTTCTCTGAGGTGGAAAGACCTCTTTGTCATTCCGATATACCACCTTGTGGATGTGTCCGGGTAAATTAATGGGATTCTGTATACTCCGGCTTGGGTGGACATTGGTTGCCAGTCACGATCAGCGGTGAGAATGGTCCCAATCTTCCTCAGAGATCTTAGACCTACATCCAGCTTCAACTTACGCAGAATATTCTTGAGTTGGTAAGAAAATCCTGGGATATATGGTATGGATTCAACAAAACTTGCTCTTTCTGGAGGTGCCCGCCCTGTTCCTTTCAAAGATGCTTTATGTATTAACCTTTCGATGTGCTCAGTGTTGTAACCAGCTGCAGTGGCAAACTCTCTTAGGTTGCGGATTTTTGCAAGCAGATCCTCATTTTGTAACACAGACATAACCACTGAAATTTCACCTATCTGGCACAAGGTGTTAAACATTAAGAGCTCGCTGGACAATCGGTGAGCACGAGGCATAATACGAGTTTCATGCTATGCTATAATGACTTTAAATTTTACATTTGCATTTATTCTTTGTCTGTTTCTGTTAAGTGTTTATATTCATAAGCCTGAAAAAGCTGTCCATTGGCAGTGAAAGCTTGCGAAACTTTTGTAATTTTACGCCTATTAACGGATTAAAAATACACATTAATGTGTTATATCATATTATTGTAAGTGGCGTACAACCCACAATTCAATTTTCTATCTATGTAGCAAGGATATTTACAATTTTTTTCAGCTGCCTTTAGTATACCTTGCATTTGAGTTAAATGGTTAATGAATATGTAAAAATTAAGAACAAATGAGTTTAAATAAGTCTGCTTATGTTTGAAGTCAAAACTTTCAAACTGCTCCAGTGGTTGAGTTGTCAGAGGTTCTGGTTTCTTGCTAGTCTTCTAAACTGGGCCCAGGTTTGAGGTTCAGATGAAGAATGGGCGGTATATATGTGTGTGTGTATCTTATGACACCAGTTCCTTCAAATCAGTGGCCAAGGGTTGCTCACAGTTAAACGCTAAAACAAAATAAGAACAAAAAAATTCTTCAATAGCAGTTGAGATATTAAAGAAAATGCAAACCCTTGCAGCGCTGCAGTTTTCCTGAAACTTGCAACCCCTGATCTACTCACACACACCCATGTCTCAGGTGGCAGAAAATTTTTCTAAGGTCATTTCTGGCACCTCACTGTGAGTAGGAATGACACTTTTTTCCTTCCCTTTTTTTTTAATTTTTAAAAATGGTGCAACAATCGTTTATTTTCAAAGTGAGTGATATTTAAAGGAACCATTCATTATAATTTAATCAGGTATTAAAACACTTACTCAAGGCTTTACCCAGATATATTTATTTAATTCTAGTTCCAGTTGAAGAGTTTTTATTTAATCTTCCTTTCCTCTGAGTTACTTTGTTTTCTTACAGACGTTTCTGGCCTCTAGATTTCAGTCGTGGCCTGTTCTTAACCGAGGCAGATCCAGAATTTTTGTGAGGGGGAGGCACAAGAGCTGAGAATAACCGGGAACCTTTCTGAATTTTTTCCGCAAAATGAAAAAATGTTCTTAGTATGTCTATAAATTCTTCCAACTAGTTAACAAAAGTAATATACTTTTAAGTAATACTTTCTTTCTTGACAAAAAATACGAGTCCTTCACAAGAAAGTTCTCTCTATGATAAAACTTTCTGCATGTTGTCTCCCTTTTTCTCTGTGTATGGCATAAGGAGGAAATTCATCGATAACTTTAAAATCTCAATATATAAAAACTTTACTCTAGAATCCTTAAAAATACTGTAGTTCTTACAAAAATGAAATATGATACAGCACAAACGAATTGGGAGAACATACAAACGAATTGAAACAAATTAAAATGAAGTGAAAAAAAATGAAGAAATTGGAGCGAAATTCGTTCCAATTTGTTAAATTTTTTTCTTTTTACTGAAGTGGGAAAAAAATATTTTAACGAATTGAAACGAAATTTGTTCCAATTGATTAATATTTTTTTCCCTCTTCATTTAAATTTGTTTCAATTCGTTTGTATGTTCTCCCAATTTGTTTCTGCTGTATCATTTCATTTTTGTAGGAAGTACAGTATTTTTAAGGATTCTCGAGTAAAGTTTTTAATTATTGAGATTTTAAAGTTATCGATGAGTTTCCTCCTTATGCCATACACAGAGAAAGGGAGACAACATGCAGAAAGTTTTATCACAAACAAATAGAACTTTCTTGTGAAGGACTCATGTTTTTCGTCAAAAATGACGTTTCAGCATGTTATTGGAAATTTAGAACATCATATAGGTAAAGCGGGATGTAAGGTCAGGTGATGCGTAACATCACAGCCTCTCCTTGACAAATGTCAACCCCGCCTTCTCGTGGTGCATCCTGTTCCCACTAAAGGGGCTCTGACGACCGCCAATAGCGGTATAACTATACCATCGGGATCAGAGGAAATTCTATCCCACACTCACCAACCCGCTTGGCCAGCGTCGTGAGTTATGGCCAAACCCCTCCAAAATGACTCTACAACTTAAATCTTGGCCCTCAGTCTCCGGCAGCTGGAATGTACCTGGCCAAGGCAGCGGCCAGTGCGACATGAAGGCAGAGGGTGCTAAGAATCCTCGGAGGACCGGACTAGGCTGCCATCTGATGCTGACCTTGGCTACGTACAATGGACGCTCCCTATCTTCTGATTCAAGGCTTCTTGAATTGGAAGAGGAACTACAAAGGATCAAGTGGGACATCGTGGGGCTAAGTGAGGTAAGGAGAAAAGGAGAAGATCTCATCGAACTGAAAAGTGGACATCTCTTCTACTATCGTGGGACAGATACTGGCAGAACTAGTGGTGTTGGATTTATAATAAACAAGAAACTGAAGGATAAAGTGGTAGAAGTTGAAAGTTCCTCTGACAGAGCTGCACGACTCGTTATCCAACTATCGAGAAGATACCAGGCTCAGATTATTCAAACTTATGCACCCACCACAAGTCATCCTGAAGAAGAATTTGAAGAATTTTATGAGGAAATTTGTCATCTAAATAATAAAGGTAAGCAGCACTTGAAAATAATTATGGGAGATTTCAATGCAAAAATAGGGCAACGGCAACAGCAACAGAATGAAACTTCAGTAGGTAAATTCGGTCACGGCAACAGAAACCAGCGTGGAAATACTCTCGTTGAGTTTGCAGAGGCAGAAGGGTTTTTCATCTTGAACTCCTTCTTCAAGAAAAAGCCACACAGGAAATGGACATGGAGACATCCAAATGGGACGACAAGTGAAATTGATTTTATTATGTGTAACAAAAAATTCGTCATAGAAGACTGGCAGTGTGCTAAACAAGTTCAACACAGGTAGTGACCATAGATTGGTGAGATGTAAGATGCACCTCAACACTAAACTTGAACGTGGCAAGCTCATAAGACAAACAAAATCTATTGACATAACCAACCTTAAAAAACACCATAATACCTTCAAGTTGGAACTGAAGAACAGGTTCTCTGCTTTAGAAGGCCTAACATCGGAAGAAGTGGACATCTCTGAAGTTAACAGAAAAGTAACCAAAGCTCTTATGGAAACAGCAACAAAATTAGCTGGGTCTAAGAACAAGTTGCATGTAAATAAATTATCAGGAAAAACGAAAATGTTGATGCAAAAAAGAAGAGAGATGAGGACAACTAAAGAAGATGTGACTTCCAAAGTGGAATATATAGAGCTATGCAATACAGTACGAAAAAGTATCACTGAAGACGTAAGAAAATTCAACTGTGAACTAGTGAGGAAAGCAATTGAAAACAACCAAAGCCTAAAGATAGCAAAGGGACATCTCAGTAAGGGAAGAAAACAGATTATGGCACTGAGAAAAGAAGATGGTTCTGTAACAAGAAATAGAGGCGAAATTTTGACAAGAGTGAAAGATTTCTACTCCAAATTATATGAAAGGGATGATACATGCACTCCAGACATCATGAAAGATACCAGTACCAGAGTTCCTCCAGTCCTTCCAGCAGAAGTTGCACATGCAATCAAGAACATGAAGCGGGGAAAAGCTCCAGGAGAAGATGGAATTACTGTAGACATCATACAAGAAGCAAGTGGAGAAATCGAAACAGTACTCGCCCAAATTTTCGCTCGATGCCTTAATGAAGGAAAGATTCCTGAGGATTGGAACACCGCTACAATGATCCTGCTACATAAGAAAGGTGACATTGAGGATCTCGGAAACTACAGACCTATCAGCCTCCTATCAGTGGTTTATAAAATCTTCACTAAAGTTCTTTCACACCGCTTGAAGGTAACACTGGACATGGCTCAACCGAGAGAACAAGCTGGATTCAGGGAGTGGCTACAGCACAATAGATCATATCCATGTGCTGAGAGAACTAATTGAAAGAGCGAGGGAATATGAACTTCCATTGTGCATGGCTTTTATCGATTATGAAAAAGCCTTTGATTCGGTGAAACCATCAGCAGTTGCAATGGCTCTGAAAACCTGCGGTATTGAAGATGCATACATTAATATTATTAATAACATCTATGAAAATGCAAGTGCAAAGATTAGGCTGTTTGAAAATACAACACACATAAAAATTGGAAAGGGAGTGAGACAAGGTGACACGATATCTCTGAAGCTCTTTAATGCTACATTGGAGGGTGTTTTTCAGTCACTGAGCTGGGAAAACAAGGGGATAAAGATTAATGGAGATTATCTAACCCACCTTCGTTTTGCTGATGACATAGTCATTTTTGCAACTAGCCCATCAGAGCTGCAGAGTATGATCCAGGAACTTGCTGACAAGAGTAAAGAAGTGGGATTAAAAATGAACTTTCAGAAGACAAAAGTGATGTTCAATGCTTTTACAAGAAATGAAGATTTATCGATTGATGGAGAAAAGCTGGAGATGACAGATACGTACGTTTATCTTGGACAGCAGATATCAAGTGAGGGTCACATTGATGAAGAAATTAATCGGCGTACAAAACTTGCCTGGAGAGCTTTTGGAAGAAACAGCATAATTTTCAAGAGCAATATGCCATTATGTCTTAAAAGAAAAGTGTTTGATCAATGCATCCTTCCAGTGCTTACGTATGGTGCAGAGACGTGGACCTTAACTAAAAGAGACATACAAAGGCTGCAGACAACTCAAAGCAGCATGGAGAGGTGCATACTTGATGTCACCAGGAGAGATAAGAAGAGGAACTCGTGGATCCGAAAAATGACAAGAGTGGAAGACATCACGATCAGAGTTAAATCCCTGAAATGGCAATGGGCTGGACATACTGCCAGAAGGACAGATCATCGATGGACAGCCGAAATTTTAGATTGGATTCCAAGAGACAGGAAAAGACCCAGAAGAAGACCACATGGGAGATGGGTGGATGAAATTCGAAAGTATGCAGGGGTGACATGGAGGAGACTGGCACAAGACAGACCGTTGTGGAGGAAACTTGGGGAGACCTTCGTCCAGCAGTGGATTGATAATGGTTGACAATGATGATGATGATGATGATGATAGGTAAAGCTCACATACTTGGGTTGTCACTAAGGATATTTAAGAAGTTTTTCTGTTTTATACTTTCTTTCACGAAAAAATATTCAGTTTGTTATTAGAACCTAACAAATCAAAGCTTTTCTTTGGTTCTTGAGGAGAGGGTGCGTGTCCCCTGCACCCTCCATCTGAATCCACCCCTGGTTCTTAATGTATAGAAGGATAATCAAAAGTTTTGTTTGCTCCTGAAGAATTTAAATTTTGTTGCCAGGTTCCTCTACTGTTGCCAGTAACTAAACAAATGCTTTCATTGTGTGTTTTGTAATTCTGTTGTTGTTAAGTTGTTTAAAACATCATTTATTAGTTAGGCAACAAAATTTAAATTCTGCAGGAGTAAACAAAACTTTGATTATCTTTCTATACATTGAGAACAGGCCTTGACTAAAATCCAGAGGCCAGAAACATCTGCAAAAAAAAAAAAAAGACCAAAGGAACTCAGAGGAAAGGAAGATTAAATAAAAATTATTCAACTGGAACTAGAATTAAATATAATTTAATCATATAATTAGGTCACTAAGCATTATAACATAACTAAAATGCACAAGTTGGAAAATTGAAATTACTATCCATGAACTAAAGGAACAGTGTTCTTTTAATCTTTTAAGCACAAATTTATAAACATTTACACAATTATGATATGGACCCTTTCCATCTCAATTCTGGCAGGGGATGTCAGTTGACCACCTCCAATTTTTTTGAAAACAATTATGGTAGCTACTCCTAATAGAGGTATAAAGTACTGCAAAAGGATTTTTCACAAAATAAATTTTTGTCAAGCTACAGCATTTTGAAAATAGGCAAAAAATACACCCGTGATGAAAATAATGTGAAACACCAAGTTTTTAAATGTACACTGCTCCTGTCCTATAACAGGTAGAGACTTGAATTTTTTTTTTTTTTTAAGCTATTGAATTGGCCTTTCTTTATGTTCACTGAAATCAATCAAAGGAATATTGCTGGATGGCAAAAAAAGTATATTTATTACAAAAAATTATAATTTTCCACAAATTTAGGATTTTTTTTTTTTTAAGAAAAATATTTATCAGGTGGGTAAGTGTGCCAACCTGCACTCCTATAGGGTTGTCTTAGCAATAATTTTATTTTTATCCTGTGATGCATGCAAATCATAAAATTAATTTTTAAAATATACAAAATTTCAAAAAAATCAACATTTTTGCATTGCAATATCACAAAAACCTCATTTTTAAAAATTCTGAAATTTTGTCCAAATAATGTCCTAATGGAATGTAGTTAACTGGGGGAATCAGGTTACTGAATTCAGAATTTTCCTGAGGGGGAAAATTTTTCCTACAAATTTTTGAAAATGCACTTCTCTCCTGTTCGAATCTCACGGTTGGGTTATTATTAAAAAAAAAAAAACTTGAGAAGATATTTCTGAAAAGTTTACCTGAGTATATATTCCAAATTGCAGTATATCTATATTTTAAAGTCATGTTTATGATTTTTAATAATTGTCACCTATGTACATGTTTAATTTTTTTTTAAATCCATAGTCTGTACACATACAATACATTATCTCAGTTGCAGTTAAGATTCAATTTCTATTTACATAAAAAAAAAAGGCCTCAAAAAAACAAAATTATGAGCTTACCATCATAACTACAAATTATTCAAACTGAAAAAAGCTGCTGGATTTTATTGATTTCCTTCTCATCAAAGGTATAAAGTCATCCAGAACGTCCAACAGGAGATGGGGCATTCACTTTTAGAAGTACATTTTGTAAGGGCACTGGACACTTGACCTGTTTTTTTTGCCACATTCTTCTGACTACCAAAACCCTCTGGCTGGTCCATGAGGGTGCATGAAAAATACTGTTATGTCCTCAAATTCTTTATATATATATAGTTGTAATCTGTCCCATCCATCCACCAGTTATCATCATAAATGCATCCTATAAATTCTCCTATTTGAAAATCATTAACAGAAAATGGGTTCTTTTTTGTTGTTGGCTTGAAAATTGCACTGCTTTATGTGGGTGCTGGACTGTTCTGGCCATTGATGGTTTATTTCCTTGTACTAACCTGTTTATTTCCTTGTACTATGCTGTGACTGTATTCCAACAACAGATTTTACTGTATCCCACTCTTCTACGTTGCTGGTTCGATAGGATTGAACTTCACAAGTTGTGAGGAGTAGAAGTTTAGTCTTTAAGATCAAGGGGGAGACAGTTTCAACAAATGAAGGTGTGTCTCTTATAGCTTGTGAAGCTTCTTTCTGTAAGTTGAATTTAGTAGCAAAATGTTTGCACAGGCCACCCACACTATCACATGCACTCTTGCATTGGCCTGTGGCTGAAAAGATCCACTTCCTTGTAACATTTGGGTCCCCCTTCCTAAGTTCATAGAACTGATATTTGTTTTTGAAGTGCCCGGCTGCTTCATCTGAGATGTAAACAATTGTTTTAAATTCTTCCAAAGGGCAAATCTTAGTAATTTCACTTTTTATGAGCAGAATGGCACACAGAGCATGTGCTGCGTCATGGCTTATATCATTGCATGCTACCACAAAAGACTTAGCCTCATTTGGAAAGTATGCAATGCATGTAATGAGTGAGATCTGGACATTGTTTGCCAGTAGTAACTTTGCACTTCATCAGGTAGAATTACAGATCAGTTTTGAGCAAAGTCAAAGTGCAACACCAACACTGGACTATATGCTGCAGACTGTTTAACCTCTGCTATCCGATTTCTCTGGATCCGCTCATTATAAATTGCAGAAGAGTTTCTTCCCTCTCGATATCCCCCACCTTCATTGGGGGAGTCAATGAAAAACTGCTCTTATTTTCATTGACTCCCCCAATGACTCTCAAGCAGCCTTAATAGGTGTTTCACAGCACTCTATAAAAATTGCACAGGACAGTACTATTTTTAGTGCCACAGCTTTGGAAAATCAAACTTTGAAATCATATCAGCTGCAGTTTAGCCCAAAAAATACTGCAAATTGCAGTTTACCCATGAGTCAAAAATTGCCCAAATTTCATAAAATCGTTCACCACCATTTTCACTGTTAACTAATTTTTTTCTTGCCATTTTTAGATTTTGTCACATTTGGTGAATGCTTAGTGCGAGCCCTGCCGGGAATTGTGTTCTCCTGCTATTAAAAATTTACTAAATAATGTTTACCGTTCTCATTTTTTCAATGAATTCAAAAATCTATAAAAGAAGTGCCATTTTTCAAAAATTGGAAAAAAAAAGAAATTGAGAAAAAAGTGTCATTTTTAAAAATATGTAAGAAAATTTCTAGGCAAAAATCCAGTAACCTGACTCCCCCAGTAAACTACCTACCATTAGGACATTGTTTGGACAAAATTTCAGAATTTTTAAAATTGGGTTTTTGAGATATTGCAATTTAAACATAATTTTTTGAAATTTTGTATATTTTAAAAATTAATTTTATGAGTTACAAGCATCACAGGATAAAAATAAAATTACCGCTAAGACAACCCTAGTAGAGGTGCAGGTTGGCACACTTAGCCACCTGATAAGTCTTTTTCTTGAAAAAAAAAATCCTAAATTTGTGGAAAATTAATTTTTTTTAATTAATATAATTTTTTTTGCCATCTGACAACACTCGTTTGACCAATTTCTGTGAATTTGAAGAAAGGCTAATTCAATAGCTTCAAAATAAAAAAAACCGAGTCTCTACCTGTTATAGTTCAGGAGTAGTGTGCACTTCAAAATTTGGTGTTTCACATAATTTTCATCACAAGTGTATTTTTTGCCTATTTTCAAAATGCTGTAGCTCGACCAAAATTTTTTTTTATGAAAAATCCTTTTGCAGTACTTTATACCTCTATTAGAAGTAACTACCATGATTTCTTCAAGAAAATTGGAGGTGGTCAACTGAAACATGTTGGTCATGCCTGCCTGAATTGAGATGGATATGGTCTATGCACAATGTAGATGTAAGGAGTTAGGGTGGCCCAAATTATTCAACTTTTGAAATGTTTAAGTCTCACCCCTCAAAATTGTTCCAATTCAGAAAAAAATAATATCTGTAAAATTTTATTGCAATTGAACGATAATAACACGTGCCTCCAGCCATGCTTTTATAGGGACAGCTTTCGTTGTTCTGCCACTTAGGAGGCTCTTTTCTCTTCTTAAACTGTCTCACTGTTAGCGTAATGCAAGATTCTTGGCAAGATGCCAAAAAAAAGTTGTGAAGCTTCGATTGCAACAGCTGCACTTTAACTTGTGGCAATAGCAGTTAAAATTTCATAATATCAATGCAAGGGTACAATAAAATACTTGATAACTTGTACTATTCATTACTGCAAGAAAAACTATCTGTGCTTTTAATGAATAATTAAACATTCCAAAAGATGATACCGTGCATTATTTGTGGAATGTTTGTTCATTACAATCTGAAATAAAATACAGATTATGTACAGATAATGGCAGAAATATCAACAAATGGAAAACAAATAACAATCTCACTCCATTTTTTTTGGCTACAGTCTCCTTCTTTGCATCAGGATATCGACGTCTGTAGTCAGTGTCAACTTGCAATAGAAATTGTTTCTGGTTTTCATTTTTTGTTAGTATTGTGTTGTAGTCCTCTATCAACTTAACCCCTTTTTCAGCTGTGTCATTGACCACCTTTAATTGATGCACAACAACTGAGGCTTTCTTAAACACTTCACTTTCAGTCCAGGAAGCTGGATCTGTATTGAGAAAATCTGTCAAAAAACTGTTTGCTGTCTTCTGAAATGAAGTCCTCAATAGACTTATCTATTAGTCCTTGAATATCATCATTTTTTAGCATGATTCGCTTGACACCCTTTTCTTGAGTACCGTCTTTCCCTAGATTCCGTACCATTTTCATTTTAGTTTTAACAGATAACCGTTCATCGAAAAAAGCTAAAGTACAAGCTTCTGGGGATAAATACCATAAATGATATTTGAATTTGTGAACTGTGATATGAGATACCTCTAGATCCACAGATTCATACTCAATGAGCTTTTTCATAAATTGTATGTCATGGCTGGGTGTCTCTTGGGCCAAAGGTGCCCTGAACTAAGCCTTAATATATATTCTTACAAGAAATATGCATATGTCAGAAATGCCTTTCTTTTCCTTTTAAAGGTAAGTTTAAATTGATCATGAAACAGAAATATTTTTAAGCAATAAAGTGCTTTTGCCATCCATCGGGTGTGATGGTTCTGGAGCTCGAAAAGGTATTTCTTGTGTGTTGTTTCCAATGAAAATTTCTGCTAACTCTAAGAATTCTTTATAATCCTCTCGAGGCTGTCGCATTTGTAGGTGCTGCATTATAACAGATCGGATTTCTGTTATGTTTGAACATAAAAGTTTTTGAATATTTTCATCTTCTACACCAGACTTGAAAGTTTGTTTATTAATTTTCGGTCATGCCTGTTGAAAGCGTTTGAAAATTTGCATATCTAGACCTGATGAAGAGGGCATTTTCAGCTGAAAAACACTTTTAAGTATGATTTCAAATATATAATGTCTGCAGGGAAGATATAAAAGATCTCTTTCCAACATCTGCTATAAAATAATTGTCGCTCCCTTTAAGTAGCCGAGGTTGGATGCAGTAGTGTTACAGCACAACGCTTTTACCTTGTTTGTAAGCTCCCAATCAGTAAGTGTTTCATATACTGCTAAGGGGGATGTAAGGTCAGGTGATGCGTAACATCACAGCCTCTCCTTGACAAATGTCAACCCCGCCTTCTCGTGGTGCATCCTGTTCCCACTAAAGGGGCTCTGACGACCGCCCATAGCGGTATAACTATACCATCGGGATCAGAGGAAATGTTATCCCACACTCACCAACCCGCTTGGCCAGCGTGGTGAGTTATGGCCAAACCCCTCCAAAATGATTCCACAACTTAAATCTTGGCCCTCAGTCTCCGGCAGCTGGAATGTACCTGGCCAAGGCAGCGGCCAGTGCGACATGAAGGCAGAGGGTGCTAAGAATCCCGGAGGACCGGACTAGGCTGCCATCTGATGCTGACCTTGGCTACTTACAATGGACGCTCCTATCTTCTGATTCAAGGCTTCTTGAATTGGAAGAGGAACTACAAAGGATCAAGTGGGACATCGTGGGGCTAAGTGAGGTAAGGAGAAAAGGAGAAGATCTCATCGAACTGAAAAGTGGACATCTCTTCTACTATCGTGGGACAGATACTGGCAGAACTAGTGGTGTTGGATTTATAATAAACAAGAAACTGAAGGACAAAGTTGTAGAAGTTGAAAGTTCCTCTGACAGAGCTGCACGACTTGTTATCCAACTCTCGAAAAGATACCAGGCTCAGATTATTCAAACTTATGCACCCACCACAAGTCATCCTGAAGAAGAAATTGAAGAATTTTATGAGGAAATTTGTCATCTAAATAATAAAGGTAAGCAGCATTTGAAGATAATTATGGGAGATTTCAATGCAAAAATAGGGCAACGGCAACAGAATGAAACTTCAGTAGGTAAATTCGGTCATGGCAACAGAAACCAGCGTGGAAATACTCTCGTTGAGTTTGCAGAGGCAGAAGGGTTTTTCATCTTGAACTCCTTTTTCAAGAAAAAGCCACACAGGAAATGGACATGGAGACATCCAAATGGGACGACAAGTGAAATTGATTTTATTATGTGTAACAAAAAAAATTCGTCATAGAAGACTGCAGTGTGCTAAACAAGTTCAACACAGGTAGTGACCATAGATTGGTGAGATGTAAGATGCACCTCAACACTAAACTTGAACGTGGCAAGCTCATAGGACAAACAAAATCTATTGACATAACCAACCTTAAAAAACACCATAATACCTTCAAGTTAGAACTGAAGAACAGGTTCTCTGCTTTAGAAGGCCTAACATCGGAAGAAGTGGACATCTCTGAAGTTAACAGAAAAGTAACCAAAGCTCTTATGGAAACAGCAACAAAATTAGCTGGGTCTAAGAACAAGTTGCATGTGAACAAATTATCAGGAAAAACCAAAATGTTGATGCAAAAAGAAGAGAGATGAGGACAACTAAAGAAGATGTGACTTCCAAAGTGGAATATATAGAGCTATGCAAGACAGTAAGAAAAAGTATCACTGAAGACGTAAGGAAATTCAACTGTGAACTAGTGAGGAAAGCAATTGAAAACAACCAAAGCCTAAAGATAGCAAAGGGACATCTCAGTAAGGGAAGAAAACAGATTATGGCACTGAGAAAAGAAGATGGTTCTGTAACAAGAAATAGAGGCGAAATTTTGACAAGAGTGAAAGATTTCTACTCCAAATTATATGAAAGGGATGATATATGCACTCCAGACATCATGAAAGATACCAGTACCAGAGTTCCTCCAGTCCTTCCAGCAGAAGTTGCACATGCAATCAAGAACATGAAGCGAGGAAAAGCTCCAGGAGAAGATGGAATTACTGTAGACATCATACAAGAAGCAAGTGGAGAAATCGAAACAGTACTCGCCCAAATTTTCACTCGATGCCTTAATGAAGGAAAGATTCCTGAGGATTGGAACACCGCTACAATGATCCTGCTACATAAGAAAGGTGACATTGAGGATCTCGGAAACTACAGACCTATCAGCCTCCTATCAGTAGTTTATAAAATCTTCACTAAAGTTCTTTCACACCGCTTGAAGGTAACACTGGACATGGCTCAACCGAGAGAACAAGCTGGATTCAGGAGTGGCTACAGCACAATAGATCATATCCACGTGCTGAGAGAACTAATTGAAAGAGCGAGGGAATATGAACTTCCATTGTGCATGGCTTTTATCGATTATGAAAAAGCATTTGATTCGGTGAAACCATCAGCAGTTACAATGGCTCTGAAAACCTGCGGTATTGAAGATGCATACATTAATATTATTAATAACATCTATGAAAATGCAAGTGCAAAGATTAGGCTGTTTGAAAATACAACACACGTAAAAATTGGGAAGGGAGTGAGACAAGGTGACACCATATCTCCGAAGCTCTTTAATGCCACATTGGAGGGTGTTTTTCAGTCACTGAGCTGGGAAAACAAGGGGATAAAGATTAATGGAGATTATCTAACCCACCTTCGTTTTGCTGAGGACGTAGTCATTTTTGCAACTACCCCCATCAGAGCTGCAGAGTATGATCCAGGAACTTGCTGACAAGAGTAAAGAAGTGGGATTAAAAATGAACTTTCAGAAGACAAAAGTGATGTTCAATGCTTTTACAAGAAATGAAGATTTATCGATTGATGGAGAAAAGCTGGAGATAACAGACACGTACGTTTATCTTGGACAGCAGATATCAAGTGAGGGTCGCATTGATGAAGAAATTAATCGGCGTACAAAACTTGCCTGGAGAGCTTTTGGAAGAAACAGCATAATTTTCAAGAGCAATATGCCATTATGTCTTAAAAGAAAAGTGTTTGATCAATGCATCCTTCCAGTGCTTACGTATGGTGCGGAGACGTGGACCTTAACTAAAAGAGACATACAAAGGCTGCAGACAACTCAAAGAAGCATGGAGAGGTGCATGCTTGGTGTAACCAGGAGAGATAAGAAGAGGAACTCGTGGATCCGAAAAATGACAAGAGTGGAAGACATCATGATCAGAGTTAAATCCCTGAAATGGCAATGGGCTGGACATACTGCCAGAAGGACAGATCATCGATGGACAGCCGAAATTTTAGATTGGATTCCAAGGGACAGGAAAAGACCCAGAAGAAGACCACATGGGAGATGGGTGGATGAAATTCGAAAGTATGCAGGGGTGACATGGAGGAGACTGGCACAAGACAGACCGTTGTGGAGGAAACTTGGGAGACCTTCGTCCAGCAGTGGATTGATAATGGTTGACAATGATGATGATGATGATACTGCTAAGGCTTGTTCTTTTCCAGTGGAGCCTCGCAACTGTAGTATTTGCAGTATTTGTTCTATATTTCCACTTGTAATTATGACCGGAAGGCGCTCAACCATCTGAGAACCGGTAAGAGCTGGCAGTAATTTTCCATCCCAATGAACGACAGCTGCTTGCAGATCAGCTTCTTTGAATCATTCCTTTAATTTTTCTGCTCTCGCTTGACGTAAACGTTGCCTGCATCGTTGAATGGAAGATCTACTTATTGATAGTTCATGGACATCATGACCTAATGCTTCAGCTGTGGCCTTTAAAATGTGAACCGCATTCCTGTCACTAACTTTGCATTTGCCAAAAGCGGCTGCAATTTTTGAAGTTATAACATTACAAGTTCCATACATCTTTCTTTTCTTTTGCTGTGACATCCCGATTGAATCCGTAGAGCACGATGGAATTGGCTCTTCATCTGGGATTGATTCTTCATCACTACTACTTGAACATTGCAGTTCTATAACTTCTCTTGCTGTTTCAACCTCTCCTATGCATTGCTGTAACCTTTGAATTTCTTTGGATCGTCTTTCTCCTGCTCTTTTTTCCCATTCAGCCAATTTTACATCAATACCACACAAAAAACCGGATCGCCCTTTTTCCTTTGATGTATTAAAAACATCTTATCTTTGAATAAAGCTCATATTGAGAAATGGCTTCCTAGTTTAATTGAATTAATAATCTAAAGCAACTTATGGGAATTTACTAGGAAATTTTTTCATTTATAGCAAATTTTCGGAGAAAACTCTTCTCCTTCTTCAGGCTCTCTTGTTGTTGTCACTGTTTGCTTGTCACTATCATGGTTACGGTTTACCTTGACGGTTACGGTTAACCTTGATGGTTTAGGTTATTTTTCAACAAATCCTGCCAGATGTTAGGCAGGGAAAATCCTTTGCAGTCATTGATGATGGAATTTTGATTTTTCTCAATCTCTATTCCTTCTTTCAGTTTTCTTTTTTGGAAATTGCTTTTGAAACTGATTACTTTAAGGGAATTCCAATCCATGCTGTGCCCAGTTTCTCTAACATGCCTATCTAATCCAGTCTTGTTGGAGCAATTTTTTATAGCTGCTTTATGCTCAGCTATACGAGTTTCTAGTCTGCGACCTGTTTCACCTATGTAAGATAGTCCACAACTACAATTTACTTCATAAACTACTCCTTGCATTTTTAAAATATCTTCTTCTCTTTGAACTATTTTAGGGAAAATTTTTTTAACTTTGTTCTCTAAACTTGGAGCTAGCCTAATATTGTATTTTTTACTAATTCTCTTTAAAGCCTCAAATAAACCTTTGTGATAAGAAATTTTTTTCTAGTGAATTTTACTTCTTGCTTTTGTGGGTTCTTCGTACCATTAAAATTCAGAAACTTCTGAATTTCTTCTTTAGGATAGTTATTTTCTGCAAGTATGACTTTAAGCTCTTCTTTATGGGCTTCTTTTTTATCTGCAGTAGAAACTATTTTATTAATTTTTTCTAAAAACTGACTTGCTACATTTTTCTTAATAGAAACTGGATGATACGAATTGAAATCCAGTAGTCTTTTAGTATTCATTGGTTTTTTATACCAACTAGTGAGGAATTTTTCATCTTCATAATAGATAGTAATATCTAAGAAGTTTATTCTTCTTTCTTTTTGAAGTTCAATAGTGAACTTAAGGGAATCATCTAATTCATTGAATGAGTCTAGAATTCTTTCTGGAACAATTTCTGAGCTATCTATTATAAATAAGATGTCATCCATGTATCTGCTATATAAGCAGAAGTATGTGGGTTGTACTAGTATCTTTTCTTCTAGTTTTCCCACATAATAGTTAGCTAAGAGTGGGGAGAGTGGGGAGCCCATAGCTAGCCCCGATTTTTGAATGAAAAAGTTTTCCCAAATTGAAAGTAGTTGTTCTGCAAAGAGAAAGTAAGCATTTCAAAAATTCCTACTAATATGTTTTTTTCCTTGTTGTGAAAAACTATTAGGTCTGCCAAGTCTTCTGCTATAAAGTCTATAAGTTGATCTATATTAATGTGAGTATACATAGACACTATATCTAAACTACCCATAATAGGAGAATCTAATTTAGGAAGAAGTTCTAGTTTTTCTTTTAGCTGCATTGAGTTTTTAATCAAGTTAGGTGGCTCTTTTAAAAGATTCTGAAGGTGTGACTTTAAAAAATAGTTTAGATTTGAAAGAATAGAGTTTTTTGAGTCTATTATTGGTCTAATTGGTTGGTGTTCTTTATGCAGTTTGACTATTCCATATATTTGAGGTAATCTGAACTGTAATTTTGAGAATTGTTTATAGTTTTCTGGAAGCTGGTTTTTCTTTTTTTGAAGTGAAATAAGCTTAGAGACTTTTTTAATCAAATCTGGTAGTGGGTTTTCTTTTACTTCTTCATACATAGGTTTTTTTTAGTTCTTCTTCCATCTTTTCTAGATAATCTTTCTTATCCATAATAGTAATCAACTTACTTTTGTCTGTTTTCACAGCAACTATACTTTCATTTTTTCTGAAATCTTTAAGAGCTTTTAATTGACTATTATCAAAATTTTTTTGAGGTTTCCTTACTTGCTTCTGGAATTTTGTAAGGCTATTGTAGTAATCTTTTCTGAGGAGGTCTGCTTTAATTTGGTCCTCTTTTTCTAAAGTGCTGCAGATGCTTTCCAATTCAATTACCAATTTTTCTGGATTTATTTTTTTCTTTGGATAGATTGAAATTACTTCCTTTATTTATCACTTGTAATAATTCTTGGCTAACTCCAGTAGCAGTGTTGTCCTTCACATGACTAAGAACTGCAGTTTTTTTGTTTTTACTTAAATAGTTTTTCTTCAAAAATTTTTCTTCTTTAAGGTTCAGCTTTTTAACAAATTTCTTATTTTTGTTTCTTACTCCAATTTTTAGCCAGTCATCCAATTCTGCTTTTACTGTATCCCTTAAGATTCCAGAAATTTTCTTTTCATTTTCTACTTTTACTTTTTTATAATAAGCAACATTTTTATATTTTGCTTCAATACTTCTTTTTAACGTTTTTTGCTCTATTTTTCTTATGAAGTTGGCTGAAAGTAAATCTTTAAATGGTTTTCTAAGTCTAAATGAATTTGGAATAAAGTTATTTACCTTGCAATTTTTCAGGAACTTGATTTGAGCTTATGGATCTTTCCATCTTCAATGTAGCATGTTGAACTTTCTTTATTGTTTGCCAAGTATCTGACCCATACTCTGTTCTAATTCTTTGAATAAAGCTCATATTGAGAAATGGCTTCCTAGTTTAATTGAATTAATAATCTAAAGCAACTTATGGGAATTTACTAGGAAATTTTTTCATTTATAGCAAATTTTCGGAGAAAACTCTTCTCCTTCTTCAGGCTCTCTTGTTGTTGTCACTTTTTGCTTGTCACTATCATGGTTACGGTTTACCTTGACGGTTACGGTTAACCTTGACGGTTTAGGTTATTTTTCAACAAATCCTGCCAGATTTGATTAAAAAGTCTCTAAGCTTATTTCACTTCAAAAAAAGAAAAACCAGCTTCCAGAAAACTATAAACAATTCTCAAAATTACAGTTCAGATTACCTCAAATATATGGAATAGTCAAACTGCATAAAGAACACCAACCAATTAGACCAATAATAGACTCAAAAAACTCTATTCTTTCAAATCTAAACTATTTTTTAAAGTCATGCCTTCAGAATCTTTTAAAAGAGCCACCTAACTTGATTAAAAACTCAATGCAGCTAAAAGAAAAACTAGAACTTCTTCCTAAATTAGATTCTCCTATTATGGGTAGTTTAGATATAGTGTCTATGTATACTCACATTAATATAGATCAACTTATAGACTTTATAGCAGAAGACTTGGCAGACCTAATAGTTTTTCACAACAAGGAAAAAAACATATTAGTAGGAATTTTTGAAATGCTTACTTTCTCTTTGCAGAACAACTACTTTCAATTTGGGAAAACTTTTTTCATTCAAAAATCGGGGCTAGCTATGGGCTCCCCACTCTCCCCACTCTTAGCTAACTATTATGTGGGAAAACTAGAAGAAAAGATACTAGTACAACCCACATACTTCTGCTTATATAGCAGATACATGGATGACATCTTATTTATAATAGATAGCTCAGAAATTGTTCCAGAAAGAATTCTAGACTCATTCAATGAATTAGATGATTCCCTTAAGTTCACTATTGAACTTCAAAAAGAAAGAAGAATAAACTTCTTAGATATTACTATCTATTATGAAGATGAAAAATTCCTCACTAGTTGGTATAAAAAACCAATGAATACTAAAAGACTACTGGATTTCAATTCGTATCATCCAGTTTCTATTAAGAAAAATGTAGCAAGTCAGTTTTTAGAAAAAATTAATAAAATAGTTTCTACTGCAGATAAAAAAGAAGCCCATAAAGAAGAGCTTAAAGTCATACTTGCAGAAAATAACTATCCTAAAGAAGAAATTGAGAAGCTTCTGAATTTTAATGGTACGAAGAACCCACAAAAGCAAGAAGTAAAATTCACTAGAAAAATTTCTTATCACAAAGGTTTATTTGAGGCTTTAAAGAGAATTAGTAAAAAATACAATATTAGGCTAGCTCCAAGTTTAGAGAACAAAGTTAAAAAATTTTTCCCTAAAATAGTTCAAAGAGAAGAAGATATTTTAAAAATGCAAGGAGTAGTTTATGAAGTAAATTGTAGTTGTGGACTATCTTACATAGGTGAAACAGGTCGCAGACTAGAAACTCGTATAGCTGAGCATAAAGCAGCTATAAAAAATTGCTCCAACAAGACTGGATTAGATAGGCATGTTAGAGAAACTGGGCACAGCATGGATTGGAATTCCCTTAAAGTAATCAGTTTCAAAAGCAATTTCCAAAAAAGAAAACTGAAAGAAGGAATAGAGATTGAGAAAAATCAAAATTCCATCATCAATGACTGCAAAGGATTTTCCCTGCCTAACATCTGGCAGGATTTGTTGAAAAATAACCTAAACCGTCAAGGTTAACCGTAACCGTCAAGGTAAACCATAACCATGATAGTGACAAGCAAAAAGTGACAACAACAAGAGAGCCTGAAGAAGGAGAAGAGTTTTCTCCGAAAATTTGCTATAAATGAAAAAATTTCCTAGTAAATTCCCATAAGTTGCTTTAGATTATTAATTCAATTAAACTAGGAAGCCATTTCTCAATATGAGCTTTATTCAAAGAATTAGAACAGAGTATGGGTCAGATACTTGGCAAACAATAAAGAAAGTTCAACATGCTACATTGAAGATGGAAAGATCCATAGCTCAAATCAAGTTCCTGAAAAATTGCAAGGTAAATAACTTTATTCCAAATTCATTTAGACTTAGAAAACCATTTAAAGATTTACTTTCAGCCAACTTCATAAGAAAAATAGAGCAAAAAACGTTAAAAAGAAGTATTGAAGCAAAATATAAAAATGTTGCTTATTATAAAAAAGTAAAAGTAGAAAATGAAAAGAAAATTTCTGGAATCTTAAGGGATACAGTAAAAGCAGAATTGGATGACTGGCTAAAAATTGGAGTAAGAAACAAAAATAAGAAATTTGTTAAAAAAGCTGAACCTTAAAGAAGAAAAATTTTTGAAGAAAAACTATTCAAGTAAAAACAAAAAAACTGCAGTTCTTAGTCATGTGAAGGACAACACTGCTACTGGAGTTAGCCAAGAATTATTACAAGTGATAAATAAAGGAAGTAATTTCAATCTATCCAAAGAAAAATAAATCCAGAAAAATTGGTAATTGAATTGGAAAGCATCTGCAGCACTTTAGAAAAAGAGGACCAAATTAAAGCAGACCTCCTCAGAAAAGATTACTACAATAGCCTTACAAAATTCCAGAAGCAAGTAAGGAAACCTCAAAAAAATTTTGATAATAGTCAATTAAAAGCTCTTAAAGATTTCAGAAAAAATGAAAATATAGTTGCTGTGAAAACAGACAAAAGTAAGTTGATTACTATTATGGATAAGAAAGATTATCTAGAAAAGATGGAAGAAGAACTAAAAATACCTATGTATGAAGAAGTAAAAGAAAACCCACTACCAGATTTGATTAAAAAAGTCTCTAAGCTTATTTCACTTCAAAAAAGAAAAACCAGCTTCCAGAAAACTATAAACAATTCTCAAAATTACAGTTCAGATTACCTCAAATATATGGAATAGTCAAACTGCATAAAGAACACCAACCAATTAGACCAATAATAGACTCAAAAAACTCTATTCTTTCAAATCTAAACTATTTTTTAAAGTCACACCTTCAGAATCTTTTAAAAGAGCCACCTAACTTGATTAAAAACTCAATGCAGCTAAAAGAAAAACTAGAACTTCTTCCTAAATTAGATTCTCCTATTATGGGTAGTTTAGATATAGTGTCTATGTATACTCACATTAATATAGATCAACTTATAGACTTTATAGCAGAAGACTTGGCAGACCTAATAGTTTTTCACAACAAGGAAAAAAACATATTAGTAGGAATTTTTGAAATGCTTACTTTCTCTTTGCAGAACAACTACTTTCAATTTGGGAAAACTTTTTTCATTCAAAAATCGGGGCTAGCTATGGGCTCCCCACTCTCCCCACTCTTAGCTAACTATTATGTGGGAAAACTAGAAGAAAAGATACTAGTACAACCCACATCATCATCATCATCATTGTCAACCATTATCAATCCACTGCTGGACGAAGGTCTCCCCAAGTTTCCTCCACAACGGTCTGTCTTGTGCCAGTCTCCTCCATGTCACTCCCGCATATTCACGAATTTCATCCACCCATCTCCCATGTGGTCTTTTTCTGGGTCTTTTCCTGTCCCTTGGAATCCAATCTAAAATTTCGGCTGTCCATCTATGGTCTGTCCTTCTGGCAGTATGTCCAGCCCATTGCCATTTCAGGGATTTAACTCTGATCATGATGTCTTCCACTCGTCATTTTTCGGATCCACGAGTTCCTCTTCTTATCTCTCCTGGTTATACCAAGCATGCACCTCTCCATGCTTCTTTGAGTTGTCTGCAGCCTTTGTATGTCTCTTTTAGTTAAGGTCCACGTCTCTGCACCATACGTAAGCACTGGAAGGATGCATTGATCAAACACTTTTCTTTTAAGACATAATGGCATATTGCTCTTGAAAATTATGCTGTTTCTTCCAAAAGCTCTCCAGGCAAGTTTTGTACGCCGATTAATTTCTTCATCAATGTGACCCCTCACTTGATATCTGCTGTCCAAGATAAACATACGTATCTGTTATCTCCAGTTTTTCTCCATCAATCGATAAATCTTCATTTCTTGTAAAAGCATCGAACATCACTTTTGTCTTCTGAAAGTTCATTTTTAATCCCACTTCTTTACTCTTGTCAGCAAGTTCCTGGATCATACTCTGCAGCTCTGATGGGGTAGTTGCAAAAATGACTACGTCATCAGCAAAACGAAGGTGGGTTAGATAATCTCCATTAATCTTTATCCCTTTGTTTTCCCAGTTCAGTGATTGAAAGACATTTTCCAATGTGGCATTAAAGAGCTTCGGAGATATGGTGTCACCTTGTCTCACTCCCTTTCCAATTTTTATGTGTGTTGTATTTTCAAACAGCCGAATCTTTGCACTTGCATTTTCATAGATGTTATTAATAATATTAATGTATGCATCTTCAATACCGCAGGATTTCAGAGCCGTGGTAACTGCTGATGGTTTCACCGAATCAAAGGCCTTTTCATAATCGATAAAAGCCATGCACAATGGAAGTTCATATTCCCTCGCTCTTTCAATTAGTTCTCTCAGTACGTGGATATGATCTATTGTGCTGTAGCCACTCCTGAATCCAGCTTGTTCTCTCGGTTGAGCCATGTCCAGTGTTACCTTCAAGCGGTGTGAAAGAACTTTAGTGAAGATTTTATAAACCACTGATAGGAGGCTGATAGGTCTGTAGTTCCTGAGATCCTCAATGTCACCTTTTTTATGTAGCAGGATCATTGTAGCATTGTTCCAATCCTCAGAATCTTCCCTTCATTAAGGCATCGAGTGAAAATTTGGGCGAGTACTGTTTCAATTTCTCCACTTGCTTCTTGTATGATGTCTATAGTAATTCCATCTTCTCCTGGAGCTTTCCCCCGCTTCATGTTCTTGATTGCATGAGCAACTTCTGCTGGGAGGACTGGAAGAACTCTGGTACCTTTCATGATGTCTGGAGTACATGTATCATCCCTTTCATATAGTTTGGAGTAGAAATCTTTCACTCTTGTCAAAATTTCACGCTCTATTTCTTGTTATAGAACCATCTTCTTTTCTCAGAGCCATAATCTGTTTTCTTCCCTTACTGAGATGTCCCTTTGCTATCTTTAGGCTTTGGTTGTTTTCAATTGCTTTCCTCACTAGCTCACAGTTGAATTTCCTTACGTCTTCAGTGATACTTTTTCGTGCTGTCTTGCATAGCTCTATATATTCCACTTTGGAAGTCACATCTTCTTTAGTTGTCCTCATCTCTCTCTTCTTTTTTTGCATCAACATTTTGGTTTTTCCTGATAATTTGTGTACATGCAACTTGTTCTTAGACCCAGCTAATTTTGTTGCTGTTTCCATTAGAGCTTTGGTTACTTTTCTGTTAACTTCAGAAATATCCACTTCTTCCGATGTTAGGCCTTCTAAAGCAGAGAATCTGTTCTTCAGTTCCAACTTGAAAGTATTATGGTGTTTTTTAAGGTTGGTTATGTCAATACATTTTGTTTGTCTTATGAGCTTGCCACGTTCCAGTTTAGTGTTGAGGTGCATCTTACATCTCACCAATCTATGGTCACTACCTGTGTTGAACTTGTTTAGCACACTGCAGTCTTCGATGACGAATTTTTTGTTACACATAATAAAATCAATTTCACTTGTCGTCCCAATTGGATGTCTCCATGTCCATTTCCTGTGTGGCTTTTTCTTGAAAAAGGAATTCAAGATGAAAAATCCTTCTGCCTCTGCAAACTCAACGAGAGTATTTCCACGCTGGTTTCTGTTGCCGTGACCGAATTTACCTACTGAAGTTTCATTCTGTTGCCGGTGCCCTATTTTTGCATTGAAATCTCCCATAATTATCTTCAAGTGCTGCTTACCTTTATTATTTAGATGACGAATTTCCTCATAAAATTCTTCAATTTCTTCTTCAGGATGACTTGTGGTGGGTGCATAAGTTTGAATAATCTGAGCCTGGTATCTTCTCGATAGTTGGATAACGAGTCGTGCAGCTCTGTCAGAGGAACTTTCAACTTCTACCACTTTATCCTTCAGTTTCTTGTTTATTATAAATCCAACACCACTAGTTCTGCCAGTATCTGTCCCACGATAATAGAAGAGATGTCCACTTTTCAGTTCAATGAGATCTTCTCCTTTTCTCCTTACCTCACCCAGCCCGACGATGTCCCACTTGATCCTTGTAGTTCCTCTTCCAATTCAAGAAGCCTTGAATCAGAAGATAGGAGCGTCCGTTGTAGGTAGCCAAGGTCAGCATCAAATGGCAGCCTAGTCCGGTCCTCCGGGGATTCTTAGCACCCTCTGCCTTCATGTCGCACTGGCCGCTGCCTTGGCCAGGTACATTCCAGCTGCCGGAGACTGAGGGCCAAGATTTAAGTTGTAGAGTCATTTTGGAGGTGTTTGGCCATAACTCACCACGCTGGCCAAGCGGGTTGGTGAGTGTGGGATAGCATTTCCTCTAATCCCGATGGTATAGTTATACCGCTATTTGCGGTCGTCAGAGCTCCTTTAGTGGGAACAGGATGCACCACGAGAAGGCGGGGTTGACATTTGTCAAGGAGAGGCTGTGATGTTACGCATCACCTGACCTTACAACCCACATACTTCTGCTTATATAGCAGATACATGGATGACATCTTATTTATAATAGATAGCTCAGAAATTGTTCCAGAAAGAATTCTAGACTCATTCAATGAATTAGATGATTCCCTTAAGTTCACTATTGAACTTCAAAAAGAAAGAAGAATAAACTTCTTAGATATTACTATCTATTATGAAGATGAAAAATTCCTCACTAGTTGGTATAAAAAACCAATGAATACTAAAAGACTACTGGATTTCAATTCGTATCATCCAGTTTCTATTAAGAAAAATGTAGCAAGTCAGTTTTTAGAAAAAATTAATAAAATAGTTTCTACTGCAGATAAAAAAGAAGCCCATAAAGAAGAGCTTAAAGTCATACTTGCAGAAAATAACTATCCTAAAGAAGAAATTGAGAAGTTTCTGAATTTTAATGGTACGAAGAACCCACAAAAGCAAGAAGTAAAATTCACTAGAAAAAAATTTCTTATCACAAAGGTTTATTTGAGGCTTTAAAGAGAATTAGTAAAAAATACAATATTAGGCTAGCTCCAAGTTTAGAGAACAAAGTTAAAAAATTTTTCCCTAAAATAGTTCAAAGAGAAGAAGATATTTTAAAAATGCAAGGAGTAGTTTATGAAGTAAATTGTAGTTGTGGACTATCTTACATAGGTGAAACAGGTCTCAGACTAGAAACTCGTATAGCTGAGCATAAAGCAGCTATAAAAAATTGCTCCAACAAGACTGGATTAGATAGGCATGTTAGAGAAACTGGGCACAGCATGGATTGGAATTCCCTTAAAGTAATCAGTTTCAAAAGCAATTTCCAAAAAAGAAAACTGAAAGAAGGAATAGAGATTGAGAAAAATCAAAATTCCATCATCAATGACTGCAAAGGATTTTCCCTGCCTAACATCTGGCAGGATTTGTTGAAAAATAACCTAAACCGTCAAGGTTAACCGTAACCGTCAAGGTAAACCGTAACCATGATAGTGACAAGCAAAAAGTGACAACAACAAGAGAGCCTGAAGAAGGAGAAGAGTTTTCTCCGAAAATTTGCTATAAATGAAAAAAATTCCTAGTAAATTCCCATAAGTTGCTTTAGATTATTAAATCTTATCTTCTTCAATAGTTATCATTTCTAAGGCATTTTCATGGGCAATATCGAACAGATCATCCAACTTTGACACAAATAACTCTTCCCTTTTTTTTAAATTTTACTAGATCTCTGCATTTTTCTGCAATGATCTCCAATTCTCGTAAACAGTTTCTAGTTTTTGAATGCAATGATATTGTTGTCGTGTTGGAATACGTGCTTTATTCCAGAAAATTAGCACCTCTTGGATTGTCAGCGTTGCACTTTCTCGAAGAGTTAATTGTACCTCACGCAGGTTAAAAAACATTACTTCCAGCACTTGTCTGTTGGATGGGAGCTTGCTTCCAACAATCTGGTGCATGTAAAGTCCAATCAAATAAACCGAAGTGTCTTTCCTTAGGGAGTGCTTTGAAAACATTATGTAGCAGAGAAAACTTAACAAGTAGCACGGTGACAATATGTCTCAAAAAAGAATAAAAATTTTTACTTGCCTCAGTAAATGCAAAATATAACGATGTATCGATGTATCTCAAACTGTCAAACTTTTTTTCGCATTGCAATGACCATATGGCATTGAAGACGTAGTCTATAACAAACCAGTTACATTTAAGCTTTAATCAACTGGAATTTCCGAAACACAACTGAGATAACAATGCGTAGTACAACGCTTACAGCTTGTTTTTTGGCATCTGGCCGAGAAAGTTCCATTTTGTCTTCGCGGGAAGCTAATGCACGCAGGAGACTCGGTGGATGGGAACAGAAGCTTGCACTTTAATAGGCCCTCTGGAGGCACGTGTTTTTATTTTTCGAATGCAATGAAATTTTACAGGAATTACTTTTTCATGCAATGGAACAAGTTTAGAGGGTGAGACAAATGATAATTAATAAAAAAAAATTCCTATGCAAAGATGGGCCACCCTAATAGGAGTCATTAATAACAGAATGAATCAACTATATCAAGAATCAGTTTTCCACATGTTATATTTTTTAAATGAATGTAAGTTTAATTGATTTTAATTTTTTGGCAAATATTAAAATTTTCTGAAGACATATATTATATTCCTTTTCTTTTTAAACAGATTTAGTGTTACCAAAGTTCTCTTCATACCGTATGCAATTAAAGACCATGATGGATATGCAGCCAAAGTCAGAACTGCTTTTGAGTGCATGGGTATGTAATGTAACTGCTGAGAATTTGATGAGTACTAATTTTTTTTTTCTTTCCTGTGAAAAATTGCTTTAAACACTAATGATATACTTTTATTTGATTTAATATCAGTATTATTAATTGTCTTGTGTTATTTAGTGTCTTTGCAGACTTAATAAAATTGTGTATAGTATAATGTATACATTTTGCTGTTTTGCATAATGCCTAGAGGTACATAACCAGGGTTTGACAAATATGTTCCAGATCTAGGACTAAGGAGCGATCTCCCAAAATTTAGGAGCCAAGTGAAACAGAGTCAAATTTGAAAGAATAATGCACAAACAAAAATGTTTTTACCCAAACCACTTATTGCAAAATAAAGTTCTAATTTGCTTCATAATTTTCTTTTCCCATTATTCCAGTTATTGCTCTCAAAAAATTAAAATTGTAGATTTTGATTTTATTAAAACACTATTTGCAGAAGTCATATTTTGTACATACTACATATTAATTCAAAGTACCATATTTTCCTTCATATAATCTACATCTACCAACCATAAAATTCACAAAAAAAAATTTCTTCCTAAGATCCACAGTGGAGTATACAATCCATGGGCCCTAGAAAGGGAAAAAAATCCGACATGTAATCCATAGGTCGTAAAATTCTGAGAAAAACATTTTTTTTAAGTGCTTTTGTGTTAATACAGGGCTTTTACAACATTACCATAGTTCATTAGTTAGACCTAAAAAATCCATACGAATTACAGACAATCCATAGTATTTGTGGCTTTTCTGAATGTTTCAATTGAATAACGAAAAAAAAAAAAAAAAGACATAATACGATTAGTGCAGCAAAACTAACAAATGCAAATCATAATGGAATACGGGAATACACCAAACAATACAAATTTTGAAGATGTGAATCTGTTTTTTGGTGTAAATACAACATGGACAGTAAGTCAGATAATATCTGAAAATTTCGTCGTCCTGGAACGGGAACCGAGCTCATGCGTCTCCCGGATAGTGCCCGAGCATCTATCCATGTCATATTTACACCGAAAAACATCTTCAAAGTTTCGAACAAATGCAATTTGTGAAATGCTTATGCGCCATGGAGTAGCTGTGCGGCCTTCTCACAGCGTGTAGACTTCTGCAAGCGCAAATAGTACCGCCTTCGTTACATCGTATTTTCTGTCAGAATACTCAAGTACAAAAAAAATATTCTTACTATCTCTTTGCGGTCCCTTATCTCTGTGTTGTGTTACATTTTTCTGTTACCACATTTTCGGTACTTTTCCAATAACTCACCTCTCGAGCAGAATCTTTTTCAGAAGTCTGCAATGCAGAATAGAAAGCGTAAAAACTCTCTGCAAAGTAAAGGGATACCTAAATGTTAATTTTGCCATGAAATTCATGTTTCTGCATTACGACAAAGCAAAGTTTTGAAAAGTGAGTCAATTTAAGATTTTGATAATAGTGCAAATTAGTATTTAGTTGCAATAGTCAAACTAGCTTTTCACTGATAAAAAAAGCAGAAGCAACTAGAATTATTTTATTTAATTCAGAACTTAAACATCATTTTTTTAAATTCTTTTGGATTTTTAAAAATAATATTCAGAAACTGTATAAGGTATAATAAATATTTGAAATCCATATTTTTTTATTTTGCACTTAGTTAATTAATTAAACTTTAACTCCCTCCTTCGAAGGATGTTTTGCCTGATAGACTTTCTGCTCTTATTATTTCCTGTTGTACTGGTCACCTCACCAAGCAAAAGCAATTATTTAGGTGACTGCAACTGTGTGTGTGTGTAAGGGGGGGGGGGGTCATGCCAACTTTGGAAACAACATTAATTTTGCCACATTTAACTTGATTTGTGAAACATGAGTCCATACAAGATTTCTGTTTGAAATACAATTTGTGAATTGACCACAGCTTTAAAAAAAAATTTAGTAAATTTGTGAAAATGTGATGGGAACATTTTCATGATATAAGTAAAACCCCATAAAATTAAAGTGAGAAAAACAGCAATGGTTCTTGGAGAGCAAAAAAAAAAACTTTTTACCTCATCAATCTGAGGTAAAACTATCTGGAAGAAACTAATAGTTAAAAAAATATCCGATCATCAGCTTCTGGAATAGGTTTACTGTGTAATACAGCCTTGAAGAGGGTGCTAAAAATGTGTGAAATTATGGTTTTAATACAAAGAAAAGCTATCTAAAATTAAAAACATAAAGAAATGAAATGCGACTGTCAACTTCCGAAATGCCCTGTGGCCGCGGAAATGGAAGAGAATTTAACAAATGCTTAACAAATATGGAATAAAACTAAAATCAGCATTAATCTAATTAAACTGAAGCTACCAGGAATCCAAAAAAAAAAAAAAAAAAAAAAAAGAAAGGGGGGGGGCAAATATTGCGACCATTTGCTTGCGAAATGCCATACTGAAGGTGCGTGGTGTGTCAAAAGTTCACAAAGATATTGCTTCCTAAATTTAAAGCTGAAAAAAAGCAATTATATCTCATCAAGTTGAAGTTACCTGTTTGAAAAATATGAAAGAATTATATTAAAATGGAGCGTGGGGTGGGGGAGAGACAGTTGCCTGCATGATTTATCAATTACAGCTTACAGGTTTGTCTGGAATGGGAGCCAACATTTGAAATACATGCTTCCTTTGTTTTAAAATTCAAAGAAATCTTAAAAACAATTAATGTGAAAAAAATAAGAAAAATATTCTGCAGACTTTACCGAGAATCTGCGACGGGCGTCGCCGTATCGTGCTGTTTCTGCTCCCGGGCTGACAATTACCTTGCAGATTCTTTAAAATACCACGCCAATATTTATTTACTTACTTGTTTTTCCTTTACCAGTGTGTTACCTGCAGTACCTAAATTTATAATTTTTAAACAGATAATCTGCAGATTGCACAACAAAAATTACGGTATTTACTAGAAATTACAAAATTTAAAGTAAAAGGAATTGGGCGCCAGGGCCAGATTTCTAGGCACCGAGATTCATTGAGCCTTGTACATAACATATTCAACATTTAAAAATAAAGTATTAATAACTTGGATTGTTTTATATGGTTTCTCGCAGTATATATCAGTTGTCTTTATAGTTGCATTGAAATCCTCAGTCAGAGCTGTGGCTCCAATTTTTCAAAGGAAGAAAGCATGGTCCATTACCATAAAGTGGAAGAAATCTCAGTTTTCGAAGTCAGAGAACCCCAGCTTTTTCAATGGTACAAGGTCCAGTCTGATATCATTGTTAATTATATTGGGAAGGAGCTTATTCTTCCAATGTCAAAATATTTGTAGTTGAAAACACTTAAAAATAAGTTGCAACCAGTGTTTAAGCTGTCACTCGCATTTTCGCCAAATCGCAATAAAGACTGTAGTTTTGCAACAAAAAGTCCCACTGAATCGCCAAAAAGTGAATGTTTCCCTTTATTTTTTCTATTGTCATCCTGCCCAACACTATTTTGCTCTCGCATTATTTTTTACCCCTGTCATTTTTCGTTCCATCATCGCTATTTCGTACTATCAACTTGGTTTCTTTCCCCATCATCCCACTCACCCCTGCATTGTTTTTCATCCCCATCAGTTTTCCATTCTGTATTCACTACTTTGCCCCACTGACCTAGTTTTCTTCCCTGTCATTTTTTCTTTCCTTCATCGCACCCACACCTGCGTTGTTTTTCATCCACATATTTTTTTTTTTTTTTTGTTCTGTCATCCTTGCTTCGCCCCACCAACCTGGTTTCCTTCCAGGCCATTATTTTTTCCTTCTGTCATTGTGTCCACCCCTGTTTCACTCTCGTGTTGCGTTTTTCATCCCTGTCGTACTTTTCCCCCCATCATCGCGCCCACCCATTTTGCCCTTGCATTTTGTTTTTCATCCCCGTCAATTTTTTCTTCCATCATTCCTGCTTCGCCCTGCCGACCTGGTATCCTTCCCCATCTTTTTTTCTTTCTGTCATCGCTGTCACATGTTGCTTCGACCTGCCGTCATTTTTCCAACCCTGTTGTCCTTCTTCCTATTGCAGAAAAGCACCAGTGAACCCCGAGGCCACTTTTTGCAAGGGCTTTGCTGTGATGGATGAGGAAAAAGGCGTTTCGTTCATTTCTTTGGCAGTTCACTGCCGCAGCAGCAACCATGGGAGCGGCACACACTGTTGTGGTTCAGGTTGGCTGGTGTGTCATCGGTTGTGGCTTTGCTCAGTCCTGTCTTTGTATATATTTTCACAAACTGCGTGCATCAGCAAATGTATTTTTAGTAAAATTAGAAGTGTAAAAGCCTATTTGTTTTTGTTCTTAAATTCTATTTAAAGTACAGAATGTTATTTAGCCAATGCATTGTGCTTGTATTTTCATACGTAAATACGGTACAGCAGAAAATAGAACTGTAAATCTGCAGAGCATTTTGCTACAACTTTTGCTGACAAAAAAGCAAAATAACTACAAGACAAAAAGTTCCAACTTAAACACTGGTTGCAACTGTTTGATGTAAAAGACATCAAAAGCAGATGAAGTGAATTTATATATACATCTGCATTGGCGGTCATCCGCCACAGTGGGCAGTTTTTTGTGACAAGGATGTTGTCACCAATAGAAACAATGCATAACAGGCCATTATTCAGTGGTCACGGGCAGCCATTATTGAAATTAAATATTGTGAAGGATAGGATTTTTACTCACCCATCTCAAAAAACATAACATTAAATATTATAGTGTAGGCCTACATTAGTGATGACATTTTTTTTGAGATGGGTGAGTAAAAACACTTATCCTTCATAATATTAAATGTTATAGTGTGCATTAATAATGGAGAAAATACAAGTTTCTTGAATTATTGCCTTTTATTTGCATTTTTGAAATGCATGCAATAATACATCTGCATTTTGCAGTCACCAACATGTGAAACTTACAGAAAAATCTTGTTTAGGAAGTCATAGAAAGATAATAAAAAGGCTGCAACTTTAATAATATGAAACAGCTGTTTCTTTTTCTCGTGTGTGTGTGTGTGTGTCTTTGTGTGTGCATCATACAGTATGGCACATAAGTTCTGAAAAACTCCATTTAAATTTTTATTGATTGCTATTCCAGAAAAACCAAGATAGCCATTTCTCTTTATATCAAGGGAGGCACTTTGGGGCCATAGAACCAGGGGGCTGGTGAACCGGAAAGAGGGTTCGTGTGACATATCGTTGGAAAGATCTCCGAAATTGTAGTAAGATGGTTTTTAAATTTTTGTTTTATGTTTATTAGGTACAAAGTTATTGCCCATAATAGCAACACTAAAGTTCACTATGAGTGGTAGGAAAAATTGCGTTACTTCTGACACATTTGTGTTTTTTCTTTGGTTTGTGTGAATGTACCGTACTTATTATGTTTTATGGCAAGGAACCATGTTTCTGGTCACAAATTGAGGCGTCTGGTGACCCCATTGGGTGTGGGGAACAAGGTCATTCAATAATTGTATATGGAAAGGGGAGGAGGGTAGTGTAATACATCATTCTTACAATGACATATTTTGCAAATTTAATTTATTGCACTTTGTAGTTCAAAAAGCATACAATAGTAGTTATGTTTTATGTCAAAGGAGTTCTGCAACCTTGTGAGGATCCGGGCAGGGAGTTTCACGAAATGTTGCACAGTAAAGTCGGGTCACACCATATCACCGGAAAGATGTCAGAAATGGGAACAATTTCTGATTTTAACATTTGTCACATCTTTATTTTATCAAATGTGTTATGCCAAACTGTTGAGGTTAATGTGTAAATGAGGAATATAAAATACTGCAAAAGATACATCCAGTTTTACATCTCTAAAATGGCACGTTTTCCAAGTCAAATCAAAACCTGCATACATTCTTACATCTCAAGCGACGAACAGTAGAAATTGGTCAAGTATCACAGTATCAGATATTGTTACACGATACCTACCGATTACATATGTTTGAAGTGACCGCCATTGGCAACAATGCTCAGCTCAATCTTTTTACACCATGCACCTTGTAAAGCACAAAGTGTATCCCAGGATATTTCAGTGACATTCTGGCATATTTCCTCTTGGAGTTCTGCAACAGAATTTGCAGAATAAATGCAGTTTTTAAGATATCCCCAAAAGAAAAAAAGTCACACAGTAAGATCTGGAGATCAAGCAGGCCATTGGACATGTCCGTTATTTCCAATCCATCTATTTGGAAACTTCTCATTCAGCTATTCTGTTGCTAGATGGAAATGATGAGCCAGTGCTCCATCTTGCATGAAGTACGGCTGTAAGTCTGCATTTGCATCCACAGATGGCTCCAGGCAGGGCCATATTCCACTTTCCAACAAGTTCTGATAGGACTCACCATTTAAATTTCCTTGAATAAAAAATGAACCTATAATTACATCGTCCCAGGTACCACACCATACATTAAGTTTTTCTATGCACTGTGAATGCCTCTCAGAAAAAAACGTGGATTTATGGATGACCAGTGGTAAGCCCAATTTCAACTGACTTGCCCATGCCTGATGAATGTTTCTTCATCCGTTAGGATGAGGCTTCGCTTAAAATTTCCATTGCTTTGTATTTGTTGCCATGCCCATAGACAGAACTGTAACTGCCTATTATAGTCAGTTGTCAGCAGCTGCTGTGCGAATTTAGTCTTGTAAAGACATCTGTTTGCCTTCAGTATTCTGTAAACGGAAGTATGAAACATACCAGCCCATGAGCATGATGTCTTAGTGATGATGTCAGGTTTGTTTCGACACTAGCTAAAACATCGATTTTCTTGCCCACATTGGTAATGGATTTTGGATCTTCCTATTCTGTTTTGCTGTATGATGCTTCCAGTTTCCATGAAACGGTGTAATAAAAAATGTAATAACCATGTTACGTCAAATGCAAAGATCTTTCCAGTGATGTATTACACTACTCCCCCACCCTGTTCCATCTGCAATTATTAAGTGATCCTGATCCCCACCTCCAATATGGTCACTGGACCCCTTGATTCATGGCCAGAAATGTGGTTCCTTGCCATAAAACACAATGAATAAGTACAGTACATTGACACAAACCAAAGAAAGAACACAAATGTGTCAGAAGTAACTAAATTTTTCCTACCACTTATAGTGCACTTTGTTGTCACTATTGTGGGCAATAACTTTGTACCTAATAAGGATGAAACAAAAATTTAAAAACCAACTTACTACATTTTTGGAGATCTTTCCAACAATATGTCACACAACCCATGTTTCCATTTAAAAATTTAAAGTAACCCCCAGCCCCGCCCCTTATGGAGTCACCAGATCCCCTGGTTCTATGCCTCAAAAGTGTCCTCCTTGCCATAAAAGATAAATAGCTATCTTGGTTTTTCTGAAAAAGCAACCAATAAAATTTAAATGGAGTTTTTTGGGACTTCTATGCTATACTGTATATTAGTATGATGTGTCCACAAGAAACAAAAAAACAGCCTGCATCCATATGCATTTTGCTTAAATTTAGTTTAGAGTCAGTCATTGTTGTCACCTTTTTCAGTTTTCAATAATGTCAGGTGAAGAATTTTTACAGATTAAGGTAAAAACACTTACTCTGTATTTCTTGTTTTTCATTTGAGTGAGGATTGATTGTATTGGGAAGGAGTAGCCGGCACATATTCAGGATTTTTATTTGAGGGAGGGGGAGGGGGTGTCCAGAAAAATTGCATATGTGTGTGTGGGGTGTATTGTTTTTCTAATTCCATGAACACATGGGAAAAGAGCTATTTCTTCATACCTTTTAAGAGCCATTTAAAATTTTACCAATCATTATGTATAAAATTTGTGCACTGCTTATTTATTTTTTTGGTGTGCTGTCCTGTGGAGCAACTGATAAAGCACTATGATTAGAAATTTTATGAGGGAAGTGTCAGCTGTCAGGAGTTGGCTGGACAATAGGGTCCCTTGGACACTAAAACAGGTGTTTTGTAAGGCATTCCCTCACTAAACATGTCTTGCCTCCCCATGTATATCTCACCATGAAGATTCTGTAAAGAAATCTCCCTCTTCCTGGGTGTTCTTCACCTGTCATAAAATATAGAACAAGGAACCAGAAATGCACCTCTAATTGCTCACACAAAGCATCTTCCAACCCAGTTCCATTATGCTTCACTTTCTTCTTCATACCTGAACAGTGTACACTTCTGCATCAAACCATAAATATTTACATCAATTTAATAATTTGCAAAAACTCGTGTTTTAAATGCATTGGTTTTTGCAATTATTCAAGAATAATATTTGTGCTACTGCAAAGAGTTATCTATCTATAACATGCATATTTAAACATTTGTGGGGAGGGCAGGTCCCATCCAGGCCTTAACTTTGTTTTTTTTTAGCAGTAGCAACACTTACTAGTGGCCTTATTTTGTACTAGCAAATTGCATTATCTGCTAGCGAAAGTTTATTAACATTATACAAAAGAAACTTTAACATGTCCCCTTCATTAGCCAATCATGAATTTTTTTATTTCATCCCTGTAACTGTCACATTTTAATGCTGAAAGGATTACAAATATTTAGATATAACTCACCTTTTCATGACCTGACAGATTAATTCTAACAATTTAATTTGAACGCAAATATTTAAAAAACCTTTTTTTATTTAACTTTATTCACAAAATTCAAGAACACTATTCAAAATCTTAAGTTATTTTCCATATAGTTTATGATCTGTGTTTCGGGTCTTTTCATCATGCCACATTAAAACAGCAGGCCTAGCGTCAAACTTGTCTTTGAACGGACCTTCAACCTTAATACTCATGAGAGCATTCAATGTTTGTAAGTTAAAACTGCCCCTCCAATCACACTGGATTCTCTTCATGAAACCAAACCCAACCTCACCTGCAGAAGTAGATAAGGGAAATATACTGGATATTTCTAGTTGTGCAAAAATGTTTTTTATAACGTTTGTACTTTTCAAGAAACATTCGTTTCCAGAAAACAGTTGTTCCTTTTTTGTATGTGTCTAAAATATTCCACACGTGCAATGTAGTGGCGCTTTTCACACTAAAACATTCAAAAATTTTCCACTAGCAACTTTTGCTAGAACCACTTTTTATCACTAGCAAAATGCATTTGCTTGCTAGCAATTTGCTGCTAACTACCTGTCGAAATCGAGCCTTGGTCCCCCACCCCTTGGATATGTGTCTGATTAGTAGCATTATGTTAGCAGTTGTTCACAGCAGAAAGTAGTATTGGGGTAACCAAACCATTTCAGTGGTGTATCAAATATGTGATTAGTTGATCTTGTCAGAGTATTATTTGGGCAGCAGCTGCTAATCAAACAAGTTAGAAAAGTCATGCAATGCATTGATTATAATACGCTTTCCAACATACCAGAAATCATTACTCAAGTTATGAGGATAATGGCTGTGGAATAAATATCGGTCTTGTGCCCTAACGTTTGATCCCATTTCGATTATATTTAACAGAACCGGTTCAGTATACCTCCGAAATAATATGATAAAGTTTTGTCGCAATGGAAGCATTTTTATGTAAGTTATGATGCATAAGGGCTATGCAATAGATTCCGCTCCTGTGTCCTAACCTTCGACCCCATTTTGCCTGTTTTCAATAGGATTCATCCCCAGGCAGGCCCCTACAACATACTAACATTTCATCCAAATCGAAGAATTTTTACGTAAGTTATAATGCATAATGACGATGGAAGTGATTCCGCTCCTATGTCCTGACCTTCGACCCCATTTTGCCCATTTTCAATAGGGTTTGTCTCCAGGTGGTCCCCTACCACATACTAAAATTTCATCGAAATCGAACCTTTTTACGTTAGTTATGACGCATAAGAGCAGTGGAATGGATCCCGCTCCTATGTCCTAACCTTTGACCCCATTTTGCTCACTTTCATTAGGGTTCCTTCCCAGGTGATCCCCTTCCACATATTAAAAGTTCATCAAAATCGAACGATTTTTACACGAGTTATCGTGCGGACGGACATACGCACACAACACGTGACGTAATAAGGCAGATGGGAATCACGACCATCTGCTCGCAAGAGTGTGACGTCATAAAACTTGAATAGTATCCACACACAATGCGTTATGTAATGATACAGATGGCATGACCGCGCGCCAACATCTCAAGTGCGAGATTGTGACGTCATAAGATCGTTCCCGGGTGGTCCTCTACCACATAATAAAATTTCATCGAAATCGAACCATTTTTACGCACCTTATGATGCATAAAGGCAATGGAATGCATTCTGCTCGTATGTCCTGACCTTTGACCCCACTTCACCCATTTTCAATAGGGTTCGTTCTTAGGTGGTCCCCTGCAATATACTAAAATTTCATCGACATGGAACCATATTTACGCAAGTTATGACGCATAAAGGCAATGGAATGGATCCCTCTCCTATGCCGTGACCTTTGACCCCACTTCACCCATTTTCAATAGGGTTCATCCCCAGGTGGTCCCTTACAATATGCTAAAATTTCATCGACATCGAACCATATTTACGCAAGTTATGATGCATAAGGGCAATGGAATGGATCCCGCTCCTATGCCATGAACTTTGACCCCATTTCGTCCATTTTCAATAGGGCTCGTCCCCAGGTGGTTCCCTACCTCATACTAAAATTTCATCGAAATCGAACCATTTTTACGCAAGTTATCGTGCTGATAGACAGACAGACGGACAAAGCTGGAGCATATACGCTTCTTCAACCTACGGTTGGAAAGCGTAAAAAGCGTATGTAAGACATTATAGCCATAAGTATTGTGCAGTTACAAGTAGAATTTTCTTTTCATTAAAGTTGGTGCTGGATTTCAAAACTGAAATTGTACTATACTAATCTCACTTCACATCTCAAGAGTAACATATTGACATAATTTTTAGTTATTCAGTTAAATTAAAAGATTTGCTTGGGAGATCAAAGTTTTAAGGATGTTTCATTTGTACATGGTTTTTATTGGATGAATATCCATAGAAATTGTTATGCAGGCTTGCATCCAAGTTTCCAGTTTAAAATAATAAGTTTCAGTTACATATTTGACTCAGGTAAAGGTGATGTTGAGGGAATGAAAATACTAAAGGTTTCACTAGCTTGTGTTGGTTGTAATTCTTGAAAACGGCATATGGATTCCTGTGTGCGTGTGTGTTCATATTTTAAAATCAAAATAATGTACTACTGGTATTTACAGAGGAATTATGGGTAGCCACCTGTACCATAATACATTATTCCATTCCCACTGAATGGATTTTTACTCAGAGATTAATCAAAGCTTTTTTTTTATATACTCTTGAGTTCCAGCCTGTACCATGATGCCTCCCATCCCTTCTGGATCTAGTTTTACTCAAGAGATTTATTTTAAACTTAATTCTTTAACCAAAGTAGGTACTTCAGTCCGTATAAGTTTTCACACTACCAATTTGAAAATGGTGAAAAATTCATTGGAATCTTCTTGAAAACAGAGAAAAGTCCATTGTGTGTGTGAAATTGGTAGTGTTTTGTACTAAAAATGAACTTTGTTAAATGTTGAGAGGCCTGAAATACCTGTTTTAATGAAGTATTTCAGATTAAAGAGAAACTGCTTAGTGTCTTGTTTCAGTTTTGGAGCACCAATTTTAGATAAGTAAAGCTTTTCCGTATATAACATTTATTTTTTCATATAAGGAACAAAGAAAAAAAAATACTGTTGAATTATTGCTCAGTAAAATAAAAACAACAAGAAGCTAAGACCTTACTTTCATTTACCAAAACCAACTGTTGAGAAATTTTAGTAGATGTACTGTGCAACACGATTATTAATTTAATTTTATTTAAGTAATTAGTGAGGAACCAACCTTCAATTGGACCTTGGTCAGCCCCACCCAGTGACTGCACAGGACTGTTATATATGGCCAATCTATAATTTTCTGTAGCATAAATTATGTTTAAAAAGTAACTGCTAAAGATATGAACATTAAAAGAAGTTGCACTTTTATGGAAAAGATGTGCATTCATCCAAGGATTAACTCTAAAGAGTAACAGAAGTCATCGCTCTTTCCACGTTTATAAGTGAGTCATGGAAAAATTCTCATGGGCCGCCACCGGGAATCGAACCCAGGTCTTCCAGTTACACACCGGACATGCTGAGATAGTCTGAAGTCTTATCTTTTCTGAGCAAACCATTGTGCAAAGCAATGCTAGCAGCCATTCCTATCAAAGACTGGGTTCGATTCCCAGTGGCGGCCCATGAGAATTTTTCCATGGCTCACTTATAAACGTGGAAAGAACGATGACTTCTGTTTGATGTTCCTAATCCACGTTTGTTGTGTGTCTAAAGAGTAATTTATGTATAATTTCCTTTTCAAAAAGTGCATATGTATATCATATATATTTTGTTTCTTTGTAAAACACTAGGACATTTATGAATTCACCTGCAAAAGAAAATCTATTTATTAATTCTATAAGGTTTTTTACTCTGATTCCTATTTTGAGAGAACGGCTGAACGTAAAGATATGGTTGAGGTATCAAAATAAAGGTCTTACCATGTAGATGTGCCAGTTGAAGAGAAAAATGAGATTGGAGTAACGGTTTGGGTGTTGTGGGGTGGCAAAGTTCCCATGTAAAGTCTATGGGAGAAGCATGCGGTTGATTCTCGCACTGTTGAAGGCGGATGCATGGAGGGACTGAGATAGTCCGAAGTCTTATCTTTTCTGAGCAAACCGTTGTGCAAAGCAACATTAGCAGGCATTCGTATCAAAGTTCTTCTCATTGGAACAGTGAACACTCTTGAAGACCTGATTGCATTATGCCGTTGGATTGTGTGATGTATATACACAATTTAATATTCATTCGATCCAGTTTATTCATGTAGGTAAGATGTTTCCCTTATGTAAAGATGTAAATAAACATTATGCTGGCCATTATTAGTGAAAATATTACGGGCAACTGCTTATAGCCCATTGAGTTGCTCACAGTGGTCGTTAAACCTTCAGTCAAAAAAAAAAAAATAACTTACCTGGACTATTGTCTTTACTGAAGTGGTTGAATAAATTTGTCAATCAAATAAAGTTCACATTTGTTGTTTCATATGAGTTTATTCTTTAAAAAAAAAAAAAACTAACCGTCGGTTTCCACGGGTGAAGAGTATTTGCAACGCGAATCTCATTCCAACATTTACAAACACTGTTGTGACTGAAAATGAGAGTGAAAGAGTGTGCTATCCAATTGAATTTTTGCACACGATCGAGATGAGTGGCCTTCCGCCTCACATTTTATGACTGAAAAAAGGTGCAGTCATGATGCTCATCATGAACCTGGCCGCCCCGATGGCGCAGTGGTCTAAGCACTGGCTTATGATGATTCGTTCGTGAAGGGTCCGGGTTTGAATCCGGGTGAGGCAAGGATGTTGTGTTTGTCTTACGGCACTGGCTCTCTCCCTTCCCTGGAACCACTGACCCTAAATTTTTAACGGGTGACTGCTTATAGCCCATTAAGTTGCTCACGGTGGTCGTTTAACCTCCAGTCAAAAAAAATAAAATACAAAAATTCACGAACCTGGACTATTGTCTTTACTGAAGTGCTTGAATGAATTTGTCAATCAAATAAAGTTCACATTTGTTGTTTCATATGAGTTTATTCTTTTCAAAAAACAAAACAAAAAGACTAACCATTGATCCGACGTAATAATTTAGTTAAACTGTGTGCTGTGCTGAATGAGTTATATGCTTAGTTCAAACAGTGATTTCTGGTATTATTTGCCACTTTCTAATTTTTGTGGTCTGAGTGAGACTAAGAATGAAATGTAGGAGCTATAAATTTGTTAAGTGCATTCTTTCATCTTGTTTTATTTTATTAAGCATATTCCATTTAAATAGGCATGGAATTGGAAAGTATACATGAGAAACCAGATGCTGTTAAAGCTGTGCAAGAATCCCAGGGCATTTTCATTGGTAAGCAGTTTTCATGCTGAGCACACATATATAAAAAGAAAATCAATTTTGAAAAATGCATTTTCATTTTGATTGTTATCTGTATGTCAGCTCTAGTTAAGTTAATTTTTATTTTAAAATAATAATTAAATGTTGCTACTGGGATCAATCACGTTTAATTACTGTATGATATGTGATGTTATGTACCTCTACTATCAGTTCTTAATATTATTAATGAATAATTTTTTCAAATATGTGTAAAGCTTCCTTTTGTGTGTAATAATCTTGTTTAAAGCTTTTTTTAATGTCTGTTCAGGTGATTTCTTTTTCTTCTTCCTCGTTATTTTTTTTTTTTTTTTTTAACTCCTTATCCAGAGTAATGCTAAGGAGTTTGCTATCATAATAATTTTCATTGGACACCTATCACACTGATTAGGTATTGCCTTTAATCAGAGTCAGGTTTACTGGCTATATAATCTTTTAGCTATCTGTAAAGTCACTAAATGAAAACTGACATTCTATCTTTGTTAAATAATAGAGATACTGGAATAAATAAATATGTAAATATGATATTTAATTTATATATAGATATTTTATATAAAAAAAGTATTTTTCAAGAACAATTATGTAGAATTTTTAGCACATACTATTTAAAACTGGGCATTGAAATAAAAATTTTAAGCATTGTTTTCTTGCAAGTTTAATTTATAGTGTTTTGAAACTTTAGTTTACTGTCAATCTTTATATTTATACAAATGAAATTGTTTGATTTTAAAGTATGTGGAAACATACTATTTTCAGGATTTAAAAAAATATATATATAATGCTGCTACCAATGCTCATTGTAAATCAATTGAATGACTGAGAGAAAGAAGAAACAGGTAAATATAAGTTAATAAAATTGCAACAAAATAATTTTTTTCCCTTGATTTCTTTGTGGCAAATTCTTCTACTATATATCATCAAATGTGAATGTTTCCACAATGCTTAAATTAAGTGACAAAGCTACAGATGTAATAGTTCTTTTCCTGAGAACTAGATGTTCTCAAATAATTAAGGATGGTTTTTAAAAGAGAAAAACTTTGAAAGTTGTTGCAAATGAGTATGCATGAGTAAATCCTTGAGATAAATCAATGCTCAAAAAAGTTGAAGTGATTCTTTTTTCCCTGATAATATTGAAACATATCCTCAACAGAAACACCTGAATCTGTCACTGGCCTTTCTCAGTTATGCTAAAATTTCTGAAAATGCAGACATTCTTGTTTGAATTCAGATAAATAATCCAGTTTGGGCTGCACATTGTGCAATGCATTGTGTAAGCAGTTCGTTCTTCTCTCCTATTACCCACACTACCCATGATCATCTTGAAGAAATGTGTTTCATTGAGTAGAAAATTTGGGTCTTGTGCTTCCTATTGTCTCCCTCAAATTTGTTAAATTGTTTTTACAAGGCATTGCCTTGTAAAAACATGTAAAAACACAAAATGCCTTGTAAAAACTATCTTCACTATCCTTCCATGCATCCCTGGCTGTCAGTGAGCTCTTCTTAAAGACCCCCCTCTCTCATTCATTCATTCATTCATTCATTCATTCATTCATTCATTCATTCGTTTTTAGTTCTGAATTTGGCCTTTGCCAGGAAGAAGTAACTTTTCTGGCTTACTGAACTCACCTTATCCTGTGATTCTGTTTGCCCTTGTTTAAAAATGAAGTGATATTTTTAATAATCAAATAAATTGACAGAGTACTAATACAATACAGGTATAATATTAAATATTAACTGTATTGTGTTATTCAGTTGTATTTGTGGAAATACAAAATGCTATTTTATTGTCATTTTTTTTTTTTTTTGCACTATGAGGTAAAACAGCTGTTGTGACCTATTCCCCAAATTTTGGCACCCCTCAATATGCAGTGCCTTAGGCCATGGCCCAGATTTACCCTATGATAAACCCACCCCTGTCAGTGAGAAATCAAGTGAACTGTTAAGTACCTTGAGTTCGGAAAAGCAAATTGCTTTGTGCAGTAGCCCCTTTGTAACTCCTAAAATATGATAAAATACAAGCCCCTCCTCCCCCGTCTCCAAAAGTGTTTATTCTATAATAAATGAGTACCGTACATACTCGCGTATAAGTCGAGAAATTTGGGACAAAATGAGAGCTTCAAAGTAATGGGGTCGACTTATACGCGGGGTCTAAAAAAATCGTAAGTCCAAAAGTTCTTCCCGTGAGGCAAAAGGCAATCCATCCCAAAAGAAATAAAAATGCCGATGCGGTATTAATTACGAAATCACAACCCTCCGAAAGAAAAAAAAAAAGAAAGAAAGAAAGAAAAAACACTGATGTGGTAGAATTGCGAAATCGCGACCCTCTGAATTTCTCCGCACTTTGAAAAGTCTCCTCTCTCCTGGCTTTGCGTATCCACAGCGCAGAGGAAATAAAATACCAGTTGATTGCGCTGACCTTTGACGTAACGGTGCCGTGCGTCAGCCAGTGTTAGGTGTTGCTTGTTCTTAATCGCACGTGTTTTTCTTGTTCTTAATCGCACGTGTCTCGCTTCTCCTATTATGGTTGACACGGATTGTGTAAAGAAACAGATGTCCTATAACGCAGGATTCAAGTTGAAAGTGGTTTCTTTTGCAGAAAATACTAACAACTGTGCTGCTTCACGTCAATTTGGCATTAACGAAAAACTGATTCGAGATAGGCGTAAAAAAAAAAAACGGACTTGGTGAAAATCCCAAAATCGCAAAAGGCGCTGCATCGTGGTACGACATCTTTCCCAGAGCTGGAAAGTGTCTTGAATGATTGGATTGTGGGCTGCAGACAAAATGGTTGCATTGTAACGCGAACTGGTATATGTTTGCGAGCAATGAAGCTCTCAAAAGATGAAAAGTTTGCAGCCGCAAATAACACTTTTCGTGTCTCACCAGGTTGGTGGACAAGGTTCATGAACCGCTATGGGTTGTGTCTACGCCAGCGCACCAAAATTGCACAAAAGTTACCTCGTGACCTCCAAGCAAAGATAATGGAATTTCAAAAGTATGTAATTCAAAAGAGAAAAGAGACTGCTTTTGAACTTTCCCAAATAAGGAACATGGATGAAACTGCCATGTGTTTCGACCTTCCTGGAAATAAGACGGTGAACCAAAAGGGCGAAAAAAATATCTTGATCAAAACGACTGGCCACGAAAAATCCAGTTTCACGGTTGTTCTTTCCTGTTTGGTCGACGGCAGTAAGCCACCTCCGGTAATTATTTTCAAACGCAAAACTCTGCCGAAAAGCATTGTCTTTCCGTCTGGTGTGCTCGTTCGTGCCCATGAAAAAGGATGGATGAACAAATCCGGAACAATTGACTGGTTAAAGAATGTGTGGAACAAAAGGCCAGGTGCACTTTTGAGGAAACCTTCTCTTTTGGTGTGGGATATGTTTGTTGCACACCATTGTGCAGAAGTGAAAAAAACTGCAGGAAATTCAAAAACAACTCTTGCTGTCATCCCAGGTGGGTTGACATCTGTTCTTCAACCACTAGATGTCTGCCTTAATAAGCCCTTCAAGGACAATGTGCGGAGGTATTGGGCAGATTGGATAAGTTCCGATTTGCCGACTGAAACCAAGGGCGGAAATCTAAAGAAGCCGGATATCGTTTTGATTGTGCGATGGGTCAAGGATGCTTGGGATTCGATACCTGCGGAAATAGTCGTGAAATCATTCAAGAAATGTTGCATTAGTAATATACTTGATGGCACAGAGGATGATGAGATTTTTATGAGTGATGATGACAGTGATTCTGATGACACAGGCATAGATGGGAATACTGATGTTTATGATGACGCGCCAATGACGGAGAAAGACTTTTTGAACTGTTTGGCGAGTCTGACTCAGAATCAGATTTTGAAGGGTTCCGATGAAATATTTGGGTATGCAAATTAAATTTAGTATTATGTATATAATTTTTTTCGTTTTTGAATAAATTCATTGAATTTTTTTTTCTCATTCCGGGATCGACTTATACGCGAGTTTCCGATTTCTTACGATTTTTTCCTCTGAAGGTGGGGGGGGGTGTCCACTTATACGCGAGTATATACGGTACTAGTTGCCATCTGGCTGATAACTAGTTAGATGTCTAGTGATGACTCATTTCACTCCTATTGCAACTAATACAGTATACTGTAAAAAAAGAAAAAAAAATTATCAGCACAAAAGGTGCCATATTTTCACTACTTCCCACATGTAGCCATGTCTTAAGAAAACTTAAAAATAGCATAGCCCTGATGTGGGAGTCTGCCCCTTATCTCCCAATTTCCACTCAAGTATACTGCCATTGCATCACACAGGAGAATGAAGTTCCCAGCAACTGAAGCTAAGCAGATGTAGCCTATAATCTGAATGCTCAATATTTGTGAAGAATTATTTCTTCAGGAGGGATTTGCTTCCCATTGATATCTATGATGAAATTAATATGATTTCCAGCCTTTCAGTCCATGACATAGCCAGACTTAGATATCTAGTTGGCAGTAAGGGTGATTTAGAAGAAAAGTAGAGGAAGATAGAGTGGGCAGACAGAAATAGCTTTGTCTCATTAGGAGTCAAAGTTTCAAAATTCATAAACACCCAATACAATTTTTATAAGCTAAATCTTCATTTTATTTCCCAGAACATAGCTACAGAAAAATAAAATCAAAATGGTTTCCTAAATTTTAATTGTAGAAACATACCCTTAAAAACTCAGAATCCTGGGGCGGCAATGGGTCATTGGGAGGGGCTGCTGGCATCACTGCTTCCGGTGAGGTACAGATCTAGATTTTTTTTTTTTTTTTTTTTTTTTGTACTACTCTGGGAGTTTTGTATGAAAAAATTGTAAGTGCATTTGGAAAATTGGTAAAGATCATTCAATTGCTATTTCTTAGAATCATTTTCATTATTCTAATTCCTAAGTTTCAGTAGAGTAAAAACATCCCTGGCCCAATAGTTGATGTTTTAGATGTCTGGAACAAGTTAGGAACCTGAAAGAGCTTATCTTTCTAAATTCATCACAACTTTTTTTCGAGAAACATTGTTCTTGCATCTGGAATAGTGCATTCAAGTGATTTCTTCTGTGGATGCTCCAAGGAATAATATTAAGTTTTCACCTTCTAGATCTTCTTGTAACTCATCCTTCTTTTGTTGTAGAAAATATTTCTTTTGCATCTTTGAGTTACAAGAGTTGTCAAATGTATCAACCTTCTTCTTTTCAGTTTCATTTGAGCTCAATTTTTTCCACTGATAATTAGAATCATGTGAAAATTTCATCTGTAATCATTAGTTTTGTTTGATGTTAAGGTGATTAAGTTAAGCTAGGGAGCTGTGCTTAACTAAATTAACAAGTGTTTTTGCAAATGTTTTGCTCTTCTGCATACCAGCATAGCAACTTTAGCTTTTTCTGGTTTCATATGATAAATAACTAAAATTTCTCTAATTCCATCAACCATCTCACCTATTAACAAAGCTTTGATCTTACAGAAATTTAGAAAAAAGCCTTTCTTTTCACTTCCCACACCTGGGTTTTTTTCCTGACCCCTTCCCCCCCTCCTTGCAGTTCAGCAAACAAATATTGTGTTGTTGGTTTACATAGTGTGCTTGTAATGCTCATGGGCTGCAGCAGTTGCAACTCCACAGTGCCAATTTTTAGCACACCTTTTGTAAAAAAAAGATTGTGCTTATATTATCGGTTTGTCCGTCCGTTCGTCTGTACCCACGATCTCTCTGGAACTATTAGTCCGATTTAAAAAATCTTTTTGCATTGGGAAGCTTGAAATATGAGAACGACAATCCTTTATTTAATTTTTTTTTTTTTACGATGTACAATTTAGCCGTTAGAGGGCGTAAATGCTGATGATGTCAAATTCAAAAATACGTTTTTATTCCACATATTTGCTTCCAAACATCCGATTGAAAAAATTCTTTTGTCTTTCAATTCCATTTATGTCGAAGAGTATTTTAGATATAGTTACTTTTTCAAATTATGCATAGATCTTCCGCTAGGGGGCATAAAAGTAAATTACATTCCCCCGATAACTCTTCTTCTAAAGCTCCGATTTGAAAAAAAATTTCTTCAGTGAATACACCTCTTGATGGAAAATCTTTTGCATATAATTTCTAATTTTTGGTAATAAATACTTTGGCCACCAGGGGGCATAAGTGTTAATTTTTGCTTCTGATGTATTTGCCATAAAATCTGAGCTTCTAAAATATCGATTAAAAAAATTCTTTCGTGGACTGATACCACTCTCATCGATAAAACTTTTCGGAATATTTTCTTCTTAAAATATTCTACAGTTCCTCCGCCAGGGGCGTAGATGTATATCTTATTTTTGTCAATATCTCTACTTCTAGGACTCCGATTTGAAAAATTCCTTCTTTGTTGGACAGTATTTTCAGTGTGACATGTTTTTCATATAATTTCAAAATTTTCAAGTAATTCATAGACTTTCCGCTAGGGGGCGTACAGGTAAATTGTGTTTCCCCCTATATCTCTGCTTCTAAATCTCCGATTTGAAAAATTCTTTCTGCACCGGATACAGCTCCTGATGGGAAATTGTTTGCACATAATTTCTATTTTTTGTAAAAAAAATGGTTTGGCCACCAGGGGGCATAAATCTCAATTTTCGCTTTTGATGTATTTGCAGCAAAATACGAGCTTCTAAATTCTCGATTGAAAAAAATGTCGTTTGTAGACCGATACTACTCGTGTCGACAACCTTTTAGGAACATTTTCTTCTTGAAATAATGCATGGTTTATACGCCAGGGGACGTAGATGTATATTTTATATTTGTCAATATCTCTACTTTTAAGAGTCCGATTTGAAAAATTCCTTCTTTGTTGGATAGTGTTTCCGATGTGAAATGTTTTTCCTATAAATTCAAAATTTTCAAGTAAATCATAGACTTTCCGCTAGTTAGACACAAAGGTAAATTGCGTTTCCTGCGTTATTTCTGCTTCATATATCGCATACAGGACCTGATGGAAAATATTTTTCACATAATTTCTAATGTTTGGTAAGGAATGGTTTGGCCACCAGGGGGCATAAGCGTTAATATCTGCTTCTGTTGTATTTGTAGCAAAATCTGAGATCCTGAAAACTCGACTAAATTTTTTGTTTCTTGGACCGATACCACTCATATGGAAAAACCTTTTGAGAATACTTTCTTCTTAAAATAATGCATGGTTTTCCCACCAGGGGACGTAAAGTCATATCTTATTTTTGTCGATATCTCTGTTTCTAAGATTCCAATTTAAAAAAAATTATTTCTGTGTTGGAGAGCATTTCCGGTGCAAAATGTTTCTCATATAAATTCATGTTTTTCTTTACGCACAAGTGTGCAACCAGAGGGCGTAAGCTCACGATTCCATGTACAGCAATATCTGAGAGATTAAAAACCCGATTGAAAAACTTCTTTCTTCCGTCAGATACTATTGTTTTCCATACCGGTTCCATTGCCTTTGAATAGCTTTGATAAATTTAATTTGCCTCAGAACGGATTCAAAAGACGTGCTTATTACACCCGAAAATTTGGTGTCATCTTTCTTGTTGTAATTGGAATTGTTTCTTCAGTATTCCCATCTAATTGAGGTGCACTTGTGGTACTTAATTAACTACATTTGTTTTCATTGTAATATCTGAAAGGCATCTCGTCATAATTGTGAGGGTATTAAACACTAAAAATCGCAGTGAAACCTTTTAGATATTTCAGGGAAATTAAATTGATGATCATGAAAGTTTATGCTTGTTCTTTGCTTCTGATGGAGCTTCATACAAAGGCCATAGTTTGTTTACTATTACATGTATACCTCAACTTTGTGGAAAACTGATTTCATTCCCATTTCATGCATTCTAGAAGATTATGGGAACAATTTCAGATACTTTTGCCACTACCTGATTTCCACAGTGATGTTGAGTTACTTCAGTTTATGAATGTTTTAATCATAAGGTAATGACTTGTTGATTCATCTTGCATTTATTTTGTCACCACTGTTAACATTTTCCAATACCAGATGCATGACATTCTTAGCATAGAAATTGAAGAGATACTGTATAATGACAGTATAAAAGCTCATCTTAACTCCTTTTCTAATTGTTTCATTTGTGCGAATATCATTTTGCATAACTGCCTCCTGATCACGGTACAGCATAAAAAGGTATCGCCTATTTTTAAATTCCTATTCAAGTGTGCTAGGGTATAGTTTTTTGTATCAATAATAAATACTAGAGGTGGGATAAATCCTAAATTTTCTTGAATCGGAATAGGTTCACGAATCCTTCATATAAGAATAATTATAAGAAAAAAAAAAAAGGAAAAAAAAGACTTCCACTTAAAATTAAAATATTTTAATTGAAGCAAAATTTTAAATCTGTGTTTAATGAAAAACAAATTAAAGAATACAGTTTTCAAAAAATGTACCCATACTTATTAAGAAGATACAAATGAAATTTATACCTTACATTTACTAAATGAAGTACACAACTCTTGAGTATTGAGGTTCATTTCCATTTTCTGAACATAATTTGACAAAAAAATAAAAACAATTCACATTTTTGACATTTTTCTTTAATAACAAAAGTTCCAAAACCTTTTTAAATCAAAGCAAGTGTAGAGGTGGGCAGGATTATTTCAAGAGTTAATGTAGATAAACACTAAACATGGAACACTAAATTGAGTAAATTGTTTCCAGAAAATTAAGAAAAATCAAAAACATGTTTGTTTTAAGAGTTAATAAAAACACTAAACTCTTTCAGGGCAATGTAAAAAAAAAAATCAGAAACCTTTAATGGAGATTTTTATTTAAAAATACTAGCATTCGAATTTGCTCTGGGTCTGGCCTACTTCGTTTTTTATCAGCTGTGACACCTGATGTGCTGAATAGTTTTTCTGACATTACTGTTGATGGTGGTGTGTGATTAAGAACTTTTTAGAGAGTTTCCTCAAATTTTGATATTTTTTGTTTTCTTTCCAGTATTTAAAGATGCCCACAGATTGTGGAAGCAGTGTTTATGCTAAGAGGCATTTATTTCTTCTTCAGGAGACAAACTGTAACTCTGCTCACTGCTGGTATATGGTGTCATCAATTGAGAATATTAACTCCACATGCTGTGAACTCCTTGTTGTTGAGTTAACACTTTTTGAGTGGTATCTCTTTGACTTTGTTCTGATGACTGCATATCACTGTCATCTGCTTGCAAAATAACTAATATCAGAAATTTCAATGGCTAGTATTGATTTAACTTGCTCAAGGTTTTCTTTACTCAAAAATACACTTCCTTTGAATCGGAGATCCAGTATAGTTCCAAGAGCATACAATTTTTCGTTCTGAACAGTCTGATAGCGCCTTTTTACAGATGTACGCAAGACATTTCAAAAACCTGTACAGAACCTACAGTTGATTTGAAGTTTTGTAGAATACTAATTATGCTATTCACTAAAGGAATTATTTCTGAGATTGTTACTTTGCTGGAACTGGCCACAAATGCAACTCTGTTGAGCACATCTAGGATTCGTATCACTTCTTCTATAGTTGTACACTGTTGAGCACTGAGATCTACCTGAAAATTTAACTCTGAAGCAGATAATAAAACAGCTTGCTTTTGTTCCATGAGACGAATGAGCACGTGAAGCTGAAAATTCCATCTAGTCGGTTCGTCTTGTATCAAACGATGGGGTTTAAGAATTAGCTTAGCGTGAGAAAGTCGTAAGACTTTCATGGCTTTAGAAAAGTGCTTGAAATGTCCCACAATACTTCGGCAGGTTGACATTATTTCCTTAATTTCACTCTTGTTCAGTAAACCATCTTTGAGAACTAATTGAAATGTATGATCAAGGCATGGCAAGTGGTCAAAGGTAAAGGTACTGTGTTCTAAAGGTGCAACCATATCAGGCCCATTGTCTCACATGAAACACACAACTTTTTCTAAGAGATTCCATTCTTTCCTAGTGTTGATAGTGAAAGTTTCTATTGCAGGTGCTGTATGTGAAACTTCTGCAAAGGGAATACGTTCTAAGCGCATGTGATGATACTCAAAGATTCCATCTATAAAGTGAACTGTGAAACTGAGATAATCGTCAGAAGATGTTCATGTCCACATATCTGTTGTGACTGCAATAAACTCAGTTTTATCTAAAAGATTCTCAACTTTTATTTTTTCTTCTTCATATATCTCTGGAATTACCTTTTGGGCAAAGTGTTTCCTGCTTGGGATTATACTGTATATCTTGGCTCAAGGTGGTTTATCAACTTTTTAAAACCTTTATCTTCTACTATGGATAATGATTGGTTACCTTTGCAGACCATTCGGCGACTAATCTGGTAATTGTTTTAGCTTTTTTGTCTTCAGGCTTAAAACTTTGCATTTTATCAATAAATGCTTTCAGAGTCAGTTGGTCAGAAGATACTACTTTGCATTTTACTGGGGATGCTTCGAAAGGGCTGTGTTCTCCATAAGAAGAAGCTGCTGAACCTGGACTGGGAGTTGAACTAACTGATGCAAGTCTCCCAACAACAATTGGATAATCTGAGTCATTATTGTCTTCCGAGCTGGAGTCAACTCTGACAGTCAAAGGGCTTAAGGGTAAAGCTGGAGTCAGTAATGGGGATGGTGAACTTCTATCTTTCAGTTCTTGAAATTTGGATGAATGTTTGTCTTTCAAATGTTTCCACATTGCTGAAGTAGTATGTGAACCTTTTCCTCTGGATATTTTTGCAGAACACAGACGGCAATTTGCATAATTTTCATTATCCGAAATTTGGAAATAGTTCTAGATATTAGAAGATGCTTGAGATGATGTCATCTCATAGGTTGACATTTGTTGCAGGTTATAGGAGATGCTATGGCTGTGTTACAGGCACAAGATAAATCGCTCCTAAGTGTGCGTAAATGTTGTGGTTAGTGATGGAAACTATGTACGAATAAAAACAATAAAGCATGAGAAACACTGAGATTGAGACAAAAAATACAGACTGGATAACACCGAGCGCATGCTGATAGCGTGTGCAAGTGAGACGCTGCAGAAAGTTGAGTAGAACTAGAAATGCTGATCTGTAGACAGAGTAACTTGAGTCATGTGCGCGACACTGCTAAAGGTCACACTCTCCCTCCATTCTCACTCGTTATTGTGGTAACAGCTTCCGGAAAAGAGATAAAATAGGGCTAAGTCACTTTTCCCACTATACTTGAGGTATAGTGGCTAAGGCACTGTCTGATGGAAGATGCCAGTCGCTTTGGCGGTTGCTCATTGTTTGGCTGAACAATTCCTTCACTGTTGCATCCGGTTTGGAAGTAACGAGCTATTTCAAATAGCTGTGTACACACTGTAGGCAATCTTCTTCGATTGTTTTCTAATGTCAGAACTTGTCATGCTGACAAAAATTCGAACAAATATCGCTCAAGAATAAGCACCAAATGCCAAGTTTTTAGGTTAAGATTCAAAAGATTCGAATGACAAAAAAAGCTTGAAGATTCTGGTTTTCGAATCTCGAATCGTTTTCAAGATTTGCGGGATTCGAGGATTCGAATGTCCTATCTCTAGTAAATACTATACTGTGAGATTCTGTGCATCAGCAGTATTGTTGGTGGTTTATTGTGAGTACATCTTTATTCAGTTACATTATTACATTATATTTCTGTTGCTTCTTAAAGCTTGCCAGCAGTGGCATTTACTGAGTAAGGAGTTGTTTCTCAATTAATACATGTTTTCCAAAACCTTGAAATTTAGTGTTAGCTTATATGTAGGTCAAGGTTTTTCACCAATTTTTAGCTGTTAAAGTAAAGAAGTAGGCTTGTATGTGAGAATATATGGTAAATCAGTGTACCATCTTTGCATGCTTTATGTAGAAGACACCTGTTCTCTGTGCATTTGTAGTTTTGATCCACCATCTTAGTTTCATCGTCACTAACATTTTTTGAACTTGCTTTTTGTGGCACTCCAACTTCAGTACTGCATTAATGAACAGTAATGCAGCTATAACTTAAGTGGAAAACAATATTTTAAACAATAATACATCAAGTCTTGCAATAAAAATATTGCAGATTGAAAAATACAACCACATACCGTATTAGCATCAGCGATTTTCACATTATTTGAAGGTGTGGCATCAAAGGGCATTCCAGCAAATGCAGCATGCTATTTTTATTATTATAAATACCTATTGTAATCTATTATTAAAATTACTAATTCTAATTATTTACCCTTAATTCAAACACATTTTAAAATATTTACGTTAAAAATTAATACCTCATTACCAATTAAAACTTGATTAAAAAACTAATTATATTAGAACAACCCACATATGACAACCCTAAATTATAAATAACTACATACATCGCTAAAAACATGCGGAATGCTCTCTCAAAATTCAATATGAACTGAAGCTTTTCACACGTTGTACATGCATCATCAGTGTTTTAGCTCCCACCCTGTTTCTGTTGATGAACTCTAGTGATGCGTGTAAAGCCTCAGTGCGTATTAAGTTTTGATGGAGCCTTTGTCATGTTTTTAGCGATGTATATAGTTATGTCACATGTGGGTTGTTCTTACATAATTAGTTAGTTTTTTAATCAGGTTTTAATTGGTAGGAAGGTGTTAGTTTTTAATGTAAATAGTTTTAGAATGTGTTTGAGTTAAGTTAAATAATTAGAGTAGTAATTTTAATAATAGATTCCAATAGATATCTCTCTATTCTAAAAAAGTAACTGCCACCGCTGTTCTAGAAATTTCACGACACTCTTGCTTTCCTAGCTCACAGCGCAAAACGTATTGAACACAAAAATATGAAATTTACATTGTTTGTAGAGAATTGTATGGAAAACACGCTGAAATAAACCGTTTTTCGATTCTGGTGATACTTCAAGAGCTATTGTATTTAAACTTGAGGTAAGCAAAAAAGTACTATCAGGTCACGTTCCAGACACACTAACAGCAACAGAACCACGAAACTTTGTAGGCATGTAGTGCCATGACCTAATTTTTGCACCTCGTCGCCCGTTTTTGAATTTCGATTTAGTTTACGAGAAATTAAATTTTTAAATTTCACAAAATTCTCTATTTCATGATGGGATCCATTTTAAAAAATGGATATATGGCAAATTATAAATCATAATGCATTGCAATTTTTACAGCATAAACTTACAACTATCGTCCCTTTTTTACAAAAAAAAAAAAATTAAGAAAAAGTCATTTTCTGATTTTTAAGCATTTTTTAAAGACACAAAGGAAAGAAACGAACGGCTTGTCTGTCTTCACGATACCCACAGAGGAACGTTCTGGTGCCGTGGCCTGCTGCCATGGTGAAGCAGCTATTTTTAGCATTCTCTTCTCATTGAGTGAAAGGACAGGCAACAATATCAAACTGGTAATTACGCAATGCTTAATGACGTAGCGACGCTTTTATTAAAGTTTGGCGTTTTCCGTCTGCATACGTGAATACCTATGTAAATATCGGCTTTCGCCTCGTTTATAAAAAGCAAAGAGTTCGAGTGTGTTTGTCCATTAATTGTTGACCGACCACTTCGAAATGAGCTAGAGATCTGAAAATTGACATAACCATAGGGGTATACCTAGAAAAGTATGAAACCAAAAAAAAAAATCAAAATGGCGGCTTTGGAACATTGTTGTCTACTTGAACTTTTCACGAATTGTTAGACCACTTCTAAATAACCTTGAAATCTAAAAATTGGCATGCTGGTAGTTCTTAAATTCCAGGTGCCTGCAAATGCATGAAATCCAAAAAAAAAAAAAAAAAAAAAAAAAAAAAGTGCATTAAAACATTTTCTGCTTGAATTTTGCTACCACTTCTACACATAGAAAAATGTCTGAAAACCAAAAAATTCAAAAGGGTGGCTTAGCTTTACTGTTTCAAAATGCTGATAGGTTTAAAGGTAATTTTGTCAATCACTAAAATGCTTTGAAAATTTCAAATTTTGATTTAAAATTAAGGAGCACCAAAGGCTGCTCTGTTTTACATCAAACCGTATGCTGCCGTCACGACGCTGTTCTAAATCGTAAAACAGTTACGGATTTTAAATTACTTTTCTTTCCCTTAATTACTTTTCCCTTTCTTTAATTTTATTTTCAAAAAATGATTTCATAGATTCACCCTTCAGAGAATGGGCATGATTGCTAGTCTATAGTAATAAAAACAGCATGCTACATTTGCTGGAATGCCCTTTGGTGCCACACCCACCTTTAAATAATGTGAAAGTCACTGATACTAATAAGGTACATGGTTATATTTTTCAATCTGCAATACCTTTATTGCATGACTTGATGATATTAAATAATATGGTGTGTTAATGGATATATAATGAGTTTTTGGATTAACTTTATATCAAATTAAGAAGTATTTTAATAATTAACTGTCTCCCAATAACTTCACTATCATGTAATGTATGTACAGGTAACAACTCCATGTTGCTGTTTGCATAATTAACTAACATTTTCACTCTAATTTGCTTCTTTATTTTGTGTTCTATATGATATGTGTAAGCTATTACATACTGCTATAGAAGTTCCTTCTTACCTAGTTGTTTATGCAACCATATGTATTGTTTTTATATCCTTAAATGAATGTGCACTTTTTTTATAGGTGGAGGTAACACTTTCAGGTTGCTGAAATCACTGTATGAGCAGAGCTTAATTGAACCAATACGCCATCAGGTTTTGGCTGTATGTACATTGCTTTGAATTTTTTCCCATTTTGAAAATGTGAGACACATTTAAATATCCTTAACTTGTCTGTAATGTAGTTTAATTCTGGGAAGTTTACTCTTTGAATTTCTAAAGTAAGTAACAGTTCATTATCCATGGCTCAACACATTCTGTTGCATTATTTTCAGCAATCAGATTGTACCGAATTGCTTTTAGTTCACCATGTAACATCTCAGAAAACTGGAAAATTACATTTCTCTGGAGCAGGAATTGTACCCAAATCTCTATTTCTTCTAGAGTGTGATTTTCATTTTTTGAATTTTCTCCCTGGAACTTCATTGTCCTGAATGGTGTAACAGAAGTATACTTGAACAGAAATTGGGAAATACGGGTCCAATTCCTGCTCCAGGATGGTGTAATTTTATAATTTTCTGAGGAGATGTTAGATGGCAAACAGTGAAGTAAAAGCAATTCAGTACATTCTGATTGCTAAAGATAAACATACTTGTAAATTCCCCATGTATTGGGTTGATGCATAAATTCATGCCGTTTTATGTCGCAAGTGTTTCCCAGGTCAGTAGTGGTGGTGCAGATGGCCAGTTGTATATCAAAATGTAGCCAGTAATATCGTGTATCTAAATCATATTGTGTTGTGTGATTGAGGCTAATGGTTTTTTGGTTCTCAGGTCCGGAATTATGGAGTGTCAAGTGGAGAGGAATGAACATTTCCGACATCTGCTCCTCTACGAGTTTAACAAGCGATCCACAGCCGCCAAGGCCACTCAGCAAATTTGTGCTGTGTATGAAAAGGGTGCTATTGCTCCGAGGACAGACCACAAATGGTTTGAGCAGCTTCGAAGTGGCCATTTTGACCTCAACAACTCTCCACGCCCAGGTTGTCCATCTCACTTTGATGAGGATTGTTTGAACCATCTCATCCACTTGGATCCGTGTCGAACCACACGCAAATTGGCCACTGAGATGGACTGTGATCAGACCACAGTGGTGCGACACCTGGAGCATATGGGAAAGGTCCACAAATATGGGGTCTTGGGTGTTTTACACTCTCACCGAGGACAACAAAAATCAGCGTGTTGCCATACGTGGTTCCTTGCTTGCCCTTTATCGTGAATGCTATCAGCAACACAAACCCAGGCATCGAAGGGAATGGTTAAACGAAAACAAGACTCCCACACCACATCCAAAACATGACCTTCATCCTGTGAAGATCATATTGTATTGTGTGTCTGGTGGGACACGGAAGCATTATTCACTGAGAAATGATGCTGAGGAATGGGATCATCAGTGCTGCACTCTATTGTGAGCAACTCCATCATGTGGAGGGAGCAATTAAGCAGAAACAGCCACAACGGCACCATGGTGTCCTTCTCCAACATGATAATGCACGCCCTCACAGTGCAAACACGACCAAAGTGGCCATTCTGGACATGAAATGGGAGATTCTTCCACATCCGGCCTATTCCCCAGATGTCGCCTCTTCAGACTATTATTGCCTGTTCCGATCTCTGTCGGAAGCACTCCATGGCAGAACGTTCAACAATGATGTTGATCTCCAGAATTTCCTTGATGATTTCTTCATAACAAAACAGGCACATTTTTTCAAGAATGGCATTGCAGACATCCAGACTTTGGGATACCATCATAAACAATGTGTGTGTGTGTGTGGGGGGGGGGGGGAACATAGTTAATTAATTCTGTTTTCCCTTCTGTTATAATACATTCCTGTAGTGCGATGAAAAAAATGGCATGAACCTTATGCATCAACCCAATATTTATGAAGAATATTCCTTCCTTAATTTCTGTAATGACATTGTGGTGTGTGAGCACAACATGGACTATAATGATTAAAATTTTCTATAAAATATTGAGCTTAAATTGTAATGCAAAATTAATTTTGTATTGCGCCCCACTTAATTTTTTTAGTCTAGTACCTTGTATTGTTCCTTGAATCAGCATACAAGAAATGTGGGCATTTGATATTCTGTTGGATAACTTCTGCAAGTTGTTTCCAGTTTCTGGAACATGGTTTTTTTTTGTTAGTTCTCAGTATCATGTTAGAGCATAATTGAGTGCAGAACACCAAATGCTGTAAGATCTTTGTGATTACCAAAGCCTAGCAGAGATGTAATGCATGACCAAAGGGAAAAGAAATCAAGTTGCTGAATAGTATTCTGTTGCTTTATAATATAAAAAAATAGGTATAATTGTTGAGGAAGTTCAATTATTGTCATGTAAATTGTATACTTACATTTTCAGCAACAACTTTCACCAAGTGATTAGGTCTGTTCCTTGATTCTGTTATCTTCCCAGAATTCTTCCTCAAATATGTTATATGGGTGCTGCGTTTCTTTAGATGTGAGTACAAGTAAATGTGATTCTAAAATGTGGTAATGAGATACATCAGTGGTAATGTGAAAGTCCTAGTTTTGAAGGCTTTTTGTGTATTAATGATATTTCAATTCATTAACAAGTAGCATTTGCCTGGTCACAATAAGGTGGATAAGTATATGCAGAATAATGTAATAAACAGAACGGCAGATGGTAACTAGCGTGAAATGTATTGTTCAAAACTTATGGGGCATAACATTCAAAGTGACCAATGATGATCTAATCACCAATGAACACTTTTAGAGAAATGATTGGGTGTCCCATCCTGTTGAAAATAAGGGTTAGCAAGGGACAGAAAGGGGAACTCAGTGAGTTGGGGTGAAAAGACATTTTAAAAATAATAACAGGTCTGATAGTCACTGAAAGGCCAGAAACATCTGCTAGAAAATAAAACAGTCAGAGGAAGAAGTGAAGGAAGAGTAAGTGAAGTCTTCAATTATTGAAAACTTTCAAATGTATCTGTGTAAAGCTAATAAATTTAACTTTTTTGATTTTTGGAATATCCAGGTAGATCCATGAATTCATATTTCCACCAAATAAGTAGCCCCAGTGATTTGATTTATGCAAATACCCCACCACACCATCACTTGCAACCCATTAAGGGGTTGTCTTTGTATTTAGTGGGGATGTTCATTAGTTTAGTATCTAAATCTGTAGTGGTTAACATGGCCAGACTGATGAAAAATTGCCTTATTTGAGAAATGCGCATTTCACCTACATTGTCTGTATGATGATACATTCACTGAATTCCTTCATGTCGTTGTAATTATTAGGGAGGAATTGTAGTATAAATCTATTCTTGTACAGGTGAAGCTTGTGTGCTTTGCTCCTTGTTGATTTTTTGCAATTCGCTTCTATGGCATTAAGACATGACACATTAATAGCCTTATCTGTTACAGAAATAGGTCTTCCAGATCATTGACAATGATTTGCATTTTTTGTCTCTTCAGCATTGTGTTCGAATTTTTTTAATAGGTTCTTACATACTCTGTTTACATTTCTGAAGGAACTTTTTTCTGTTCTTTTTTGCAGCATCTTATGTAGCAGCAGAATTACAATGATGTTGAGATTACAGATAAATAGTGTAAGCATGAATTGAATATCTTTTGAAGTAAAGCATTGTGCTGCTAACTAAGTGAAGCTATGATTATTAGCATCAGACTAGCCACAAGGCATTGTTGGATTGTCATTCAAAATGCTCAATTGAGCTTCTTTCTGCAGTTAATTTGCATAAAATTACGTTGATTTTTAAAAACACTGTTTTGCATAGTGAAACTCCATACTTTTGCATACTACACAGAGGTATACTGACAGCCCTTGCGACCCACGCATTGCAGAGGTGCCTCACCTGTATGAGGGTCTCTAGCCTCAGCAAAAAGATTTTACAAAATTTTCAGTGGGAATTTCATATGAAGCTGGTTAAGGAAATATCGGGAATTTTGACGGTAGCTTTGAATGAAGTATTAAAAAAGAACGCTTTTTTTTTTCAATAAACAAGTAAAATATTGAGAAATAATTTTCACGGTTTTATTTTGTAAAAACTCAATGTTGGGAGAGCAACTATTCGAGAGAACTTGAGGCCCGTTCTCACAGTCATAAAGTAGTTCCTCTACATGTATATTGAATAAATAATGCAAAAGAAACATCAGTTCAGTGAATGTAATTTTTATACCAGTGAGGATAAGGAGTTATGTATTACATTCGTTTGCACATAACTACACATCCTTCTGAATATAATGAACTGAAAGTTGTTCTTTGCAGGGACTTTTAACTACGTGCAAAAAATTGTGGTATGGTGTTAAATGTGTTTTGTTTTGTTTTGTTTTATATTGGAGAGTAAATAATTTAAGAAGTTTTGCTTCTTTTGTGCCACAGTTCTTAATTTTTACTTATGTACTTACTTATGTTCTGTATTTTCATAAAAATTAGAAAATGTCCTTAGACATTTTCACACGGCAGTTACGTATGTGATCATGAGGCATTTCAAAGAGAATGGCCTTAGTTCCCTAAAGAAATAGAATTTGCATATGATTAACTTTGGCATAAGTATTTTGTAATACCATTATATCTCATGTGATTCTATCATATAGTTCACATACAATTACGTGACCACAAGGTTCTTCAGGAAGACGCTTTAACGTCTGTAAATTCTGTTTTATACGTTCTGTAAAAACGTGAAAAACAGAATTTACAGACGTTAAAGCATCTTCCTGAAGAATTTTGTAATACTTTGTGTTGCTATAAAACTAGGGCAGTCATTGTAATTACTATGTGCACATTTGTGTTACATGCAGTAAAGTCAACAACTTTAACTTTATAAAAAATACTTGTAGGTTCCAAAGTATTTGAATTATTAAGATGTCCATAAAACCTAGATGATAATATGGAATTTAAAATTTTCAGTAATTGAAAGTTAATAGATTTTGCAAAATGTCCTGGAAGATATTTTTTGCGAATAGATTTTTGCAAAAGGTCCTCGAAAATATTTTTTGCAGGGGGGCCTTGAGTTTTTCCAGTACACCACTGATTCTACATATAAAATTTTATGTGTACATAAATCTTATTAACTGCAGTGTCACTACCAGACTTACATACATATCAGTAAGCTAGTCTCAGATTCAGAGGTTAGCTCTTCAAAGAAAGCGTACCTGCCAGAAATTGAGAGAAGCAATAAATTTCTCATATCATGCATTGGTTGTGTTACAAGAAAGTAAATGATGGGACGTTTTGGTAGTTGACTTCTACCTTTCTCAGCCATGGAATGAGACATGCAGTATCTATCATTTGAAAGCTATTTTGAAATGTGGCAACAACTGTCCATCAGTTGCTTTCTTGTAACGTAACCAGGGCGTGACATGAGAAATTAATTGATTCTCTCAATTTTTATTGTGTTATGCACATTACTGTCATTCCTTCTCATTATGATTATCTGACAGATAAAAATTTAAAACTGACTGTTGGATTTTAATTACTGTTGATGTATGAAACATCTCCATTCACAGTGATCTCATCACACAACTTAAGCTTCACTGACATCCATCACACAATACCTTTTGTACTTCATTCTCATTATCTCTTGCAGGCATTCCTGAATATGGTTCTCCCATAACTTCCTTGGCCTTCCTCTACCTTTCTTTCCTGCCACTTGGGCTGAATACATTTCTTTAGCAGGCATCTCACCACTCTTTCTTTCAACATAGCCAAACCACCTCAGAATATTTGTCTTCACCTGACAAACAGCATTTTACTTCACCATTACACATCTAAAACATGTCTTTGTTTCTCATGTGATCATAACGTGCCTTACCATAAACCCCATGTAAGTAAGACATTTCTTCAGCACATAAATGACTCCTGTGTCTCATCTGTAGTACCCGGGTTTCACTGGTGTGCATCAGGGGAAGAACACTTTCACACTTTGATACACAGCCATTAGGGACCTTTTAGAGAACCCAGTAATCATGTGAAATCCACAAGAGGCAGCTATGACTTTCAAACATTAATTCGCTCACCTATTAATTTTATCTAATTTGCTTTCTCTGTCAGACATGCTTCCTAAATATACAAATTCATTGCCAGACTTGATCACACATATTGTACTTGTACGAGCGCACGTGTGTGGTACCTTTCTTACAGTAACACCCACACATATGAACAATGTTTAATCATCAGCAGTTATAAGGTCTTTGAAATCCTGCAGTATTGAAGACGACGCAGTCATAAATATTATTAATAACATCTATGAAAATGCAATTGCAAAGGCTCGACTGTTCAGGGACATGGCACTTATGTAAAAATTGGAAAGGGAGCCAGGCAAGGTGACACCATATCTCCCAAGATCTTCAATGCCACATTGCAGAATGTTTCTCAACCATTGAACTGGGAAAACAAGTGGATAAAAATTAATGAAAATTATTTAACACACCTTCATTTTGCTGATGATGTAGAGCTTTTTGCAAGGACCCCTCAGAGCAGTGGAGTTTGGTACAGGATCTTGCTGACAAGAGTAAAGAAGCGGGCTTAAAATTAACTTGCAGAAAACTAAATTTATATGTAATATTTTTTAAGACAACTCAAAGAAGCATGGAGAGGTGCATGCTTGGTGTAACCAGGAGAGATAAGAAGAGGAACTCCTGGATCCGAAAAATGACAAGAGTGGAAGACATCATGGTCAGAGTTAAATCCCTGAAATGGCAATGGGCTGGACATACTGCCAGAAGGACAGACCATCGATGGACAGCCGAAATTTTAGATTGGATTCCAAGGGACAGGAAAAGACCCAGAAGAAGACCACATGGGAGATGGGTGGATGAAATTCGAAAGTATGCAGGGGTGACATGGAGGAGACTGGCACAAGACAGACCGTTGTGGAGGAAACTTGGGGAGACCTTCGTCCAGCAGTGGATTGATAATGGTTGACAATGATGATCATCATTGACAGACCGTTGTGGAGGAAACTTGGGGAGACCTTCGTCCAGCAGTGGATTGATAATGGTTGACAATGATGATCATCATTGATGGTCTGTCTTGTGCCAGTCTCCTCCATGTCACCCCTGCATACTTTCGAATTTCATCCACCCATCTCCCATGTGGTCTTCTTCTGGGTCTTTTCCTGTCTCTTGGAATCCAATCTAAAATTTCGGCTGTCCATCGATGATCTGTCCTTCTGGCAGTATGTCCAGCCCATTGCCATTTCAGGGATTTAACTCTGATCATGATGTCTTCCACTCTTGTCATTTTTCGGATCCACGAATTCCTCTTCTTATCTCTCCTGGGTACACCAAGCATGCACCTCTCCATGCTGCTTTGAGTTGTCTGCAGCCTTTGTATGTCTCTTTTAGTTAAGGTCCACGTCTCTGCACCATACGTAAGCACTGGAAGGATGCATTGATCAAACACTTTTCTTTTAAGACATAATGGCATATTGCTCTTGAAAATTATGCTGTTTCTTCCAAAAGCTCTCCAGGCAAGTTTTGTACGCCGATTAATTTCTTCATCAATGTGACCCTCACTTGATATCTGCTGTCCAAGATAAACGTACGTGTCTGTTATCTCCAGCTTTTCTCCATCAATCGATAAATCTTCATTTCTTGTAAAAGCATTGAACATCACTTTTGTCTTCTGAAAGTTCATTTTTAATCCCACTTCTTTACTCTTGTCAGCAAGTTCCTGGACCATACTCTTCAGCTCTGATGGGGTAGTTGCAAAAATGACTACGTCATCAGCAAAGCGAAGGTGGGTTAGATAATCTCCATTAATCTTTATCCCCTTGTTTTCCCAGCTCAGCGACTGAAAAACACCCTCCAATGTGGCATTAAAGAGCTTCGGAGATATGGTGTCACCTTGTCTCACTCCCTTTCCAATTTTTACGTGTGTTGTATTTTCAAACAGCCTAATCTTTGCACTTGCATTTTCATAGATGTTATTAATAATATTAATGTATGCATCTTCAATACCGCAGGTTTTCAGAGCCATTGTAACTGCTGATGGTTTCACCGAATCAAAGGCTTTTTCCTAATCGATAAAAGCCATGCACAATGGAAGTTCATATTCCCTCGCTCTTTCAATTAGTTCTCTCAGCACGTGGATATGATCTATTGTGCTGTAGCCACTCCTGAATCCAGCTTGTTCTCTCGGTTGAGCCATGTCCAGTGTTACCTTCAAGCGGTGTGAAAGAACTTTAGTGAAGATTTTATAAACTACTGATAGGAATCTGATAGGTCTGTAGTTTCCGAGATCCTCAATGTCACCTTTCTTGTGTAGCAGGATCATTGTAGCGGTGTTCCAATCCTCAGGAATCTTTCCTTCATTAAGGCATCGAGTGAAAATTTGGGCGAGTACTGTTTCGATTTCTCCACTTGCTTCTTGTATGATGTCTACAGTAATTCCATCTTCTCCTGGAGCTTTTCCTCGCTTCATGTTCTTGATTCCATGTGCAACTTCTGCTGGAAGGACTGGAGGAACTCTGGTACTGGTATCTTTCATGATGTCTGGAGTGCATATATCATCCCTTTCATATAATTTGGAGTAGAAATCTTTCACTCTTGTCAAAATTTCTGCCTCTATTTCTTGTTACAGAACCATCTTCTTTTCTCAGTGCCATAATCTGTTTTCTTCCCTTACTGAGATGTCCCTTTGCTATCTTTAGGCTTTGGTTGTTTTCAATTGCTTTCCTCACTAGTTCACAGTTGAATTTCCTTACGTCTTCAGTGATACTTTTTCTTACTGTCTTGCATAGCTCTATATATTCCACTTTGGAAGTCACATCTTCTTTAGTTGTCCTCATCTCTCTTCTTTTTTGCATCAACATTTTGGTTTTTCCTGATAATTTGTTCACATGCTACTTGTTCTTAGACCCAGCTAATTTTGTCGCTGTTTCCATAAGAGCTTTGGTTACTTTTCTGTTAACTTCAGAGATGTCCACTTCTTCCGATGTTAGGCCTTCTAAAGCAGAGAACCTGTTCTTCAGTTCTAACTTGAAGGTATTATGGTGTTTTTTAAGGTTGGTTATGTCAATAGATTTTGTTTGTCTTATGAGCTTGCCACGTTCAAGTTTAGTGTTGAGGTGCATCTTACATCTCCCCAATCTATGGTCACTACCTGTGTTGAACTTGTTTAGCACACTGCAGTCTTCTATGACGAATTTTTTGTTACACATAATAAAATCAATTTCACTTGTCGTCCCATTTGGATGTCTCCATGTCCATTTCCTGTGTGGCTTTTTCTTGAAGAAGGAGTTCAAGATGAAAAATCCTTCTGCCTCTGCAAACTCAACGAGAGTATTTCCACGCTGGTTTCTGTTGCCATGACCGAATTTACCTACTGAAGTTTCATTCTGTTGCCGTTGCCCTATCTTTGCATTGAAATCTCCCTAATTATCTTCAAGTGCTGCTTACCTTTATTATTTAGATCACGAATTTCCTCATAAAATTCTTCAATTTCTTCTTCAGGATGACTTGTGGTGGGTGCATAAGTTTGAATAATCTGAGCCTGGTATCTTCTCGAGAGTTGGATAACGAGTCGTGCAGCTCTGTCAGAGGAACTTTCAACTTCTACAACTTTATCCTTCAGTTTCTTGTTTATTATAAATCCAACACCACTAGTTCTACCAGTATCTGTCCCACGATAGTAGAAGAGATGTCCACTTTTCAGTTCAATGAGATCTTCTCCTTTTCTCCTTACTTCACTTAGCCCCACGATGTCCCACTTGATCCTTTGTAGTTCCTCTTCCAATTCAAGAAGCCTTGAATCAGAAGATAGAGAGCGTCCATTGTAAGTAGCCAAGGTCAGCATCAGATGGCAGCCTAGTCCGGTTCTCCGGGGATTCTTAGCACCCTCTGCCTTCATGTCGCACTGGCCGCTGCCTTGGCCAGGTACATTCCAGCTGCCGGAGACTGAGGGCCAAGATTTAAGTTGTGGAATCATTTTGGAGGGGTTTGGCCATAACTCACCACGCTGGCCAAGCGGGTTGGTGAGTGTGGGATAGAATTTCCTCTAATCCCGATGGTATAGTTATACCGCTATGGGCGGTCGTCAGAGCCCCTTTAGTGGGAACAGGATGCACCATGAGAAGGCGGGGTTGACATTTTTCAAGGAGAGGCTGTGATGTTACGCATCACCTGACCTTACATCCCGATATATATATATATATGCAGGGGTGACATGGAGGAGACTGGCACAAGACAGACCGTTGTGGAGGAAACTTGGGGAGACCTTCGTCCAGCAGTGGATTGATAATGGTTGACAATGATGATGATGATGATATAAAGATTAATGGAGATTATCTAACCCACCTTCGTTTTGCTGATGACATAGTCATTTTTGCAACTACCCCATCAGAGCTACAGAGTATGATCCAGGAACTTGCTGACAAGAGTAAAGAAGTGGGATTAAAAATGAACTTTCAGAAGACAAAAGTGATGTACAATGCTTTTACAAGAAATGAAGATTTATCAATTGATGGAGAAAAGCTGGAGATAACAGACACGTACGTTTATCTTGGACAGCAGATATCAAGTGAGGGTCACATTGGTGAAGAAATTAATCGGCGTACAAAACTTGCCTGGAGAGCTTTTGGAAGAAACAGCATAATTTTCAAGAGCAATATGCCATTATGTCTTAAAAGAAAAGTGTTTGATCAATGCATCCTTCCAGTGCTTACGTATGGTGCAGAGACGTGGACCTTAGCTAAAAGAGACATACAAAGGCTGCAGACAACTCAAAGAAGCATGGAGAGGTGCATGCTTGGTGTAACCAGGAGAGATAAGAAGAGGAACTCGTGGATCCGAAAAATGACAAGAGTGGAAGACATCATGATCAGAGTTAAATCCCTGAAATGGCAATGGGCTGGACATACTGCCAGAAGGACAGATCATCGATGGACAGCCGAAATTTTAGATTGGATTCCAAGGCACAGGAAAAGACCCAGAAGAAGACCACATGGGAGATGGGTGGATGAAATTCGAAAGTATGCGGGAGTGACATGGAGGAGACTGGCACAAGACAGACCGTTGTGGAGGAAACTTGGGGAGACCTTCGTCCAGCAGTGGATTGATAATGGTTGACAATGATGATGATGATGATGATATATATATCATCATTGTCAACCATTATCAATCCACTCTTGTCTCTATATATATATATATATATCACCATCGTCATCATTGTCAACCATTATCAATCCACTGCTGGACTAAGGTCTCCCCAAGTTTCCTCCACAACGGTCTGTCTTGTGCCAGTCTCCTCCATGTCACTCCCGCATACTTTCGAATTTCATCCACCCAACTTCCATGTGGTCTTCTTCTGGGTCTTTTCCTGTCCCTTGGAATCCAATCTAAAATTCCGGCTGTCCATCGATGGTCTGTTCTTCTGGCAGTATGTCCAGCCCATTGCCATTTCAGGGATTTAACTCTGATCATGATGTCTTCCACTCTTGTCATTTTTCGGATCCACGTGTTCCTCTTCTTATCTCTCCTGGTTACACCAAGCATGCACCTCTCCATGCTGTTTTGAGTTGTCTGCAGCCTTTGTATGTCTCTTTTAGCTAAGGTCCACGTCTCTGCACCATACGTAAGCACTGGAAGGATGCATTGATCAAACACTTTTCTTTTAAGACATAATGGCATATTGCTCTTGAAAATTATGCTGTTTCTTCCAAAAGCTCTCCAGGCAAAGTTTTGTACGCCGATTAATTTCTTCACCAATGTGACCCTCACTTGATATCTGCTGTCCAAGATAAACGTATGTGTCTGTTATCTCCAGCTTTTCTCCATCAATCGATAAATCTTCATTTCTTGTAAAAGCATTGAACATCAGTTTTGTCTTCTGAAATTTTATTTTTAATCCCACTTCTTTACTCTTGTCAGCAAGTTCCTGTATCATACTCTGTAGCTCTGATGGGGTAGTTGCAAAAATGACTATGTCATCAGCAAAACGAAGGTGGGTTAGATAATCTCCATTAGTCTTTATCCCTTTGTTTTCCCAGTTCAGTGATTGAAAGACATTTTCCAATGTGGCATTATAGAGCTTGGGAGATATGGTGTCACCTTGTCTCACTCCCTTTCCAATTTTTATGTGTGTTGTATTTTCAAACAGCCGAATCTTTGCGCTTGCATTTTCATAGATGTTATTAATAATATTAATGTATGCATCTTCAATACCGCAGGATTTCAGAGCCATTGCAACTGCTGATGGTTTCACCGAATCAAAGGCTTTTTCATAATCGATAAAAGCCATGCACAATGGAAGTTCATATTCCCTCGCCCTTTTAATTAGTTCTCTCAGTACGTGGATATGATCTATTGTGCTGTAGCCACTCCTGAATCCAGCTTGTTCTCTCGGTTGAGCCATGTCCAGTGTCACCTTCAAGCAGTGTGAAAGAACTTTAGTGAAGATTTTATAAACCACTGATAGGAGGCTGATAGGTCTGTAGTTCCTGAGATCCTCAATGTCACCTTTTTTATGTAGCAAGATCATTGTAGCGTTGTTCCAATCCTAAGGAATTTTCCCTTCATTAAGGCATCGAGTGAAAATTTGGGCGAGTACTGTTTCGATTTCTCCACTTGCTTCTTGTATGATGTCTACAGTAATTCCATCTTCTCCTGGAGCTTTTCCCCGCTTCATGTTCTTGATTGCATGTGCAACTTCTGCTGGAAGGACTGGAAGAACTCTGGTACTGGTACCTTTCATGATGTCTGTAGTACATGTATCATCCCTTTCATATAATTTGGAGTAGAAATCTTTCACTCTTGTCAAAATTTCGCCTCTATTTCTTGTTACAGAACCATCTTCTTTTCTCAGTGCCATAATCTGTTTTTTTCCCTTACTGAGATATCCCTTTGCTATCTTTAGGCTTTGGTTGTTTTCAATTGCCTTCCTTACTAGTTCACAGTTGAATTTCCTTACGTCTTCAGTGATATTTTTTCGTACTGTCTTGCATAGCTGTATATATTCCACTTTGGAAGTCACATCTTGTTTAGTTGTCCTCATCTCTCTTCTTCTTTTTGCATCAACATTTTGGTTTTTCCTGATAATTTGTTCACATACAATTTGTTCTTAGACCCAGCTAATTTTGTTGCTGTTTCCATTTTCTGTTAACTTCAGATATATCCACTTCTTCTGACATTAGGCCTTCTAAAGCAGAGAATCTGTTCTTCAGTTCCAATTTGAAGGTATTATGGTGTTTTTTAAGGTTGGTTATGTCAATACATTTTTTTTGTCTTATGAGCTTGCTACGTTCGAGTCTAGTGTTGAGGTGCATCTTACATCTCACCAATCTATGGTCACTGCCTGTGTTGAACTTGTTTAGCACACTGCATTCTTCTATGACGAATTTTTTGTTACACATAATAAAATCAATTTCACTTGACGTCCCATTTGGATGTCTCCATGTCCATTTCCTGTGTTGCTTTTTCTTGAAAAACCCTTCTGCCTCTGCAAACTCTACGAGAGTATTTCCACGCTGGTTTCTGTTGCCGTGACCGAATTTACCTACTGAAGTTTCATTCTGTTGCCGTTGCCCTATCTTTGCATTGAAATCTCCCCTAATTATCTTCAAGTGCTGCTTACCTTTATTATTTAGATCACGAATTTCCTCATAAAATTCTTCAATTTCTTCTTCAGGATGACTTGTGGTGGGTGCATAAGTTTGAATAATCTGAGCCTGGTATCTTCTCGAGAGTTGGATAACGAGTCGTGCAGCTCTGTCAGAGGAACTTTCAACTTCTACAACTTTATCCTTCAGTTTCTTGTTTATTATAAATCCAACACCACTAGTTCTACCAGTATCTGTCCCACGATAGTAGAAGAGATGTCCACTTTTCAGTTCAATGAGATCTTCTCCTTTTCTCCTTACTTCACTTAGCCCCACGATGTCCCACTTGATCCTTTGTAGTTCCTCTTCCAATTCAAGAAGCCTTGAATCAGAAGATAGAGAGCGTCCATTGTAAGTAGCCAAGGTCAGCATCAGATGGCAGCCTAGTCCGGTTCTCCGGGGATTCTTAGCACCCTCTGCCTTCATGTCGCACTGGCCGCTGCCTTGGCCAGGTACATTCCAGCTGCCGGAGACTGAGGGCCAAGATTTAAGTTGTGGAATCATTTTGGAGGGGTTTGGCCATAACTCACCACGCTGGCCAAGCGGGTTGGTGAGTGTGGGATAGAATTTCCTCTAATCCCGATGGTATAGTTATACCGCTATGGGCGGTCGTCAGAGCCCCTTTAGTGGGAACAGGATGCACCATGAGAAGGCGGGGTTGACATTTTTCAAGGAGAGGCTGTGATGTTACGCATCACCTGACCTTACATCCCGATATATATATATATATGCAGGGGTGACATGGAGGAGACTGGCACAAGACAGACCGTTGTGGAGGAAACTTGGGGAGACCTTCGTCCAGCAGTGGATTGATAATGGTTGACAATGATGATGATGATGATATAAAGATTAATGGAGATTATCTAACCCACCTTCGTTTTGCTGATGACATAGTCATTTTTGCAACTACCCCATCAGAGCTACAGAGTATGATCCAGGAACTTGCTGACAAGAGTAAAGAAGTGGGATTAAAAATGAACTTTCAGAAGACAAAAGTGATGTACAATGCTTTTACAAGAAATGAAGATTTATCAATTGATGGAGAAAAGCTGGAGATAACAGACACGTACGTTTATCTTGGACAGCAGATATCAAGTGAGGGTCACATTGGTGAAGAAATTAATCGGCGTACAAAACTTGCCTGGAGAGCTTTTGGAAGAAACAGCATAATTTTCAAGAGCAATATGCCATTATGTCTTAAAAGAAAAGTGTTTGATCAATGCATCCTTCCAGTGCTTACGTATGGTGCAGAGACGTGGACCTTAGCTAAAAGAGACATACAAAGGCTGCAGACAACTCAAAGAAGCATGGAGAGGTGCATGCTTGGTGTAACCAGGAGAGATAAGAAGAGGAACTCGTGGATCCGAAAAATGACAAGAGTGGAAGACATCATGATCAGAGTTAAATCCCTGAAATGGCAATGGGCTGGACATACTGCCAGAAGGACAGATCATCGATGGACAGCCGAAATTTTAGATTGGATTCCAAGGCACAGGAAAAGACCCAGAAGAAGACCACATGGGAGATGGGTGGATGAAATTCGAAAGTATGCGGGAGTGACATGGAGGAGACTGGCACAAGACAGACCGTTGTGGAGGAAACTTGGGGAGACCTTCGTCCAGCAGTGGATTGATAATGGTTGACAATGATGATGATGATGATGATATATATATCATCATTGTCAACCATTATCAATCCACTCTTGTCTCTATATATATATATATATATCACCATCGTCATCATTGTCAACCATTATCAATCCACTGCTGGACAAAGGTCTCCCCAAGTTTCCTCCACAACGGTCTGTCTTGTGCCAGTCTCCTCCATGTCACTCCCGCATACTTTCGAATTTCATCCACCCAACTTCCATGTGGTCTTCTTCTGGGTCTTTTCCTGTCCCTTGGAATCCAATCTAAAATTCCGGCTGTCCATCGATGGTCTGTTCTTCTGGCAGTATGTCCAGCCCATTGCCATTTCAGGGATTTAACTCTGATCATGATGTCTTCCACTCTTGTCATTTTTCGGATCCACGTGTTCCTCTTCTTATCTCTCCTGGTTACACCAAGCATGCACCTCTCCATGCTGTTTTGAGTTGTCTGCAGCCTTTGTATGTCTCTTTTAGCTAAGGTCCACGTCTCTGCACCATACGTAAGCACTGGAAGGATGCATTGATCAAACACTTTTCTTTTAAGACATAATGGCATATTGCTCTTGAAAATTATGCTGTTTCTTCCAAAAGCTCTCCAGGCAAAGTTTTGTACGCCGATTAATTTCTTCACCAATGTGACCCTCACTTGATATCTGCTGTCCAAGATAAACGTATGTGTCTGTTATCTCCAGCTTTTCTCCATCAATCGATAAATCTTCATTTCTTGTAAAAGCATTGAACATCAGTTTTGTCTTCTGAAATTTTATTTTTAATCCCACTTCTTTACTCTTGTCAGCAAGTTCCTGTATCATACTCTGTAGCTCTGATGGGGTAGTTGCAAAAATGACTATGTCATCAGCAAAACGAAGGTGGGTTAGATAATCTCCATTAGTCTTTATCCCTTTGTTTTCCCAGTTCAGTGATTGAAAGACATTTTCCAATGTGGCATTATAGAGCTTGGGAGATATGGTGTCACCTTGTCTCACTCCCTTTCCAATTTTTATGTGTGTTGTATTTTCAAACAGCCGAATCTTTGCGCTTGCATTTTCATAGATGTTATTAATAATATTAATGTATGCATCTTCAATACCGCAGGATTTCAGAGCCATTGCAACTGCTGATGGTTTCACCGAATCAAAGGCTTTTTCATAATCGATAAAAGCCATGCACAATGGAAGTTCATATTCCCTCGCCCTTTTAATTAGTTCTCTCAGTACGTGGATATGATCTATTGTGCTGTAGCCACTCCTGAATCCAGCTTGTTCTCTCGGTTGAGCCATGTCCAGTGTCACCTTCAAGCAGTGTGAAAGAACTTTAGTGAAGATTTTATAAACCACTGATAGGAGGCTGATAGGTCTGTAGTTCCTGAGATCCTCAATGTCACCTTTTTTATGTAGCAAGATCATTGTAGCGTTGTTCCAATCCTAAGGAATTTTCCCTTCATTAAGGCATCGAGTGAAAATTTGGGCGAGTACTGTTTCGATTTCTCCACTTGCTTCTTGTATGATGTCTACAGTAATTCCATCTTCTCCTGGAGCTTTTCCCCGCTTCATGTTCTTGATTGCATGTGCAACTTCTGCTGGAAGGACTGGAAGAACTCTGGTACTGGTACCTTTCATGATGTCTGTAGTACATGTATCATCCCTTTCATATAATTTGGAGTAGAAATCTTTCACTCTTGTCAAAATTTCGCCTCTATTTCTTGTTACAGAACCATCTTCTTTTCTCAGTGCCATAATCTGTTTTTTTCCCTTACTGAGATGTCCCTTTGCTATCTTTAGGCTTTGGTTGTTTTCAATTGCCTTCCTTACTAGTTCACAGTTGAATTTCCTTACGTCTTCAGTGATATTTTTTCGTACTGTCTTGCATAGCTGTATATATTCCACTTTGGAAGTCACATCTTGTTTAGTTGTCCTCATCTCTCTTCTTTTTTGCATCAACATTTTGGTTTTTCCTGATAATTTGTTCACATACAATTTGTTCTTAGACCCAGCTAATTTTGTTGCTGTTTCCATTTTCTGTTAACTTCAGATATATCCACTTCTTCTGACATTAGGCCTTCTAAAGCAGAGAATCTGTTCTTCAGTTCCAATTTGAAGGTATTATGGTGTTTTTTAAGGTTGGTTATGTCAATACATTTTTTTTGTCTTATGAGCTTGCTACGTTCGAGTCTAGTGTTGAGGTGCATCTTACATCTCACCAATCTATGGTCACTGCCTGTGTTGAACTTGTTTAGCACACTGCATTCTTCTATGACGAATTTTTTGTTACACATAATAAAATCAATTTCACTTGACGTCCCATTTGGATGTCTCCATGTCCATTTCCTGTGTTGCTTTTTCTTGAAAAACCCTTCTGCCTCTGCAAACTCTACGAGAGTATTTCCACGCTGGTTTCTGTTGCCGTGACCGAATTTACCTACTGAAGTTTCATTCTGTTGCCGTTGCCCTATCTTTGCATTGAAATCTCCCCTAATTATCTTCAAGTGCTGCTTACCTTTATTATTTAGATCACGAATTTCCTCATAAAATTCTTCAATTTCTTCTTCAGGATGACTTGTGGTGGGTGCATAAGTTTGAATAATCTGAGCCTGGTATCTTCTCGAGAGTTGGATAACGAGTCGTGCAGCTCTGTCAGAGGAACTTTCAACTTCTACAACTTTATCCTTCAGTTTCTTGTTTATTATAAATCCAACACCACTAGTTCTACCAGTATCTGTCCCACGATAGTAGAAGAGATGTCCACTTTTCAGTTCAATGAAATCTTCTCCTTTTCTCCTTACCTCACTTAACCCGTTGATGTCCCACTTGATCCTTTGTAGTTCCTCTTCCAATTCAAGAAGCCTTGAATCAGAAGATAGGGAGCGTCCATTATACGTAGCCAAGGTCAGCATCAGATGGCAGCCTAGTCCGGTCCTCCGGTGATTCTTAGCACCCTCTGCCTTCATGTCGCACTGGCCGCTGCCTTGGCCAGGTTAATTCCAGCTGCCTGAGACTGAAGGCCAAGATTTAAGTTGTGGAGTCATTTTGGAGGGGTTTGGCCATAACTCACAATGCTGGCCAAGCGGGTTGGTGAGTGTGGGATAGCATTTCCTCTAATCCCGATGGTATAGTTATATATCGCTATTGGCGGTCGTCAGAGCCCCTTTAGTGGGAACAGGATGTACCACGAGAAGGCGGGGTTCACATTTGTCAAGGAGAGGCTGTGATGTTACGCATCACCTGACCTTACATCCCTATATATATATATATATATATAGGGAGAGAGAGAGAGAAGAAATCTATGAATGTGCAAGTGTTTCTTGAGGAAAATAAGTGTGCTTTTTTAGGCAGTTTTTTTGATATCTTGAATTTGATCACGTATTTTGTAATTAGTTTTCTGTATATGTGTTAAATAATAGTACAAAATAAGATTCTGTAATAATTTCATCATTTATTTTTCTTCTTTCATTTTTTATTGTTAGAAACATGTGCCTTACATGGGAGCTAGTGCTGGAACTAATGTTGCAACTCTCAGTATATGCACGACAAATGACATGCCAATATGTTATCCTCCTTCATTTGATGCCTTAAAGTTGGTTCCATTTAACATCAATCCTCATTATGTTGATCCTGATTCTAACAGTACTCACATGGGTGTAAGTTTTGTCATACGAAATGTATTTTTATATATTGTGATATTTATGATATTTACTATATTTTTTTTTAGCTTTTAAGGCGATATGGAGTATACACCGATGAACCATTACATTATAACCACCTCTGCCCTAGAGAAATGAGTGCACCTAGAGACCAAATGGTGGCTCAGGTGAAATTCATAGAGCAGTATATATACAGTATGGGACCCCAAATCCAGAAAGCTTGGGACCAAACGATTTCGGGATTTTCTGGATTTTGGGTCCACATGCATCAAAGTACTGAATGTACATATGTATATGTTGTAGTTACTGCCCTTTTTGTGTGTGAAAATTTGAATAAACAACCAAGGTTAAAACGATCATTAAGACACTAACCACCTTATGAAGCTAACAAGCCATTGCCAGCTTTCAGAAGTAAAGTTGGAAGTGATAACAAACAGGACTTTTTGTTTTCCCTGCTCAGGGACCAAGTTCATTGGGGGTGCGTGTGTGTGTGTGTGTGGGGGGGGGGGCTAGGTATGTATGTTACTGTGATTCGATTTGAGGCATCTTAATGGTGGAAGGAGAAACAAGTTGGAAAGGAGAAAAGAGGAAGAGGTTTTGCTGTGAGGCACCCCGTCCCCCTAGTAGAGGCAGGGAATTTAAGAAAGATAGGGAGGTAACACAGCAGGGGTCCCCCTTTTCCCTCCCTGAGATTGATCCAGTCTTTGCTGCTGACTACAAAAAGACACACATGTTATAAGTGGGAGGGAGATTCTCTCCTTTTAAGCTCATTTTCTTCCTTTCAAGTAAACATTTAAGTAAACTTTGGAGTTCCTTTACAGCTGGAAGCTAGGAGGACTTTTAACACTGGCACCAGTCTTCAGAAAGAATGCCCTTGCTAACCTCCCGTATTAAGGGAACAATACCTTATTTACAGAAATTTTATTTAAAGCATTTCACTTCTAGAATACAGTAGGTATTCCAATGTCAAGGTAATCGGTGAACAGACTTGGGATGCATTTTTTTTTTTTTCATCTTTTTTTTTTTTTTTTTTTTTTTTGTTGTTGTTGTTGTTGTTGTTAAAACAGTGAATTTAAATAAACAAAAACGCTGAAAACCGTAAAATATGTGTCTAAAAATACAGTATTAAAAAATTTCCCGAAAAAAAAAAAAATTTGAAAAAAATTACGGATTTTGCGTCCTTCCGGATTTCGGGATTCCGCATTGCGGGTCCGGTACTGCACAATCCGAGAACCGGCTTTCAGTAAGTAGAGTGTTCAGAGTCAGAATGGGAAAAGCTGCCGATTTATCGGAGTTTGATAAAGGACAAATTGTGATGGCATGGCGCCTCGGAACTACAATCACGGAAAATGCACTGCTTGTGGGTTGTTGGTTGGTTGGTGTATTTTAATGGTGCAAGGGCCAAGTCTGGCCAAAGAGCTCCAATCTTGTGGGTTGTTCACTTGCTCCTGTAGTGAGTACCTATCAAAAGTGGGGCACAGATGGCCAAATGACGAATCGTCGCCTGCAGCTCATTGATGCAAAAGGGGAGCAGAGACTGTCGTGCATTGTTCACAACGACCGCAGGGTCATGGTACAACAAATCACCCACAGCTACAACAGTGGTAATCAGGGCAATGTGTCATAGCACACAGTTTGTCGCAGCCTTCTGCGCATGGGCCTGCACAGCCAAAGACCCAGCCGGGTCCCCACGCACACTGCATGTCATCACCAACAATGCATGAAACGGGCCCCAGATCATCGAGATTGGATCGTAAATGATTGGAAGGAAGTGGTCTGGTCTGATGAATCAAGGTTCCTGGTGCATCACGTAGACTGCTGAGCACGGATACGCCAATTACCAACGGAGGCTATGGCACCTGGATGCACTGTTCGGCAGAAATAGGCCGACGGTGGTGTTATGTTGTGGGCGATATTTTCTTGGAAAACTTTAGGCCCCATTATCCCGATAGCACAATCCCTGACAGCTATCAGGTATCTGAACGTCATTGCAGACCAGGTTCACCCATTCATGGCAACTGTGTTCCCTGCTGGTGGTGGCCATTACCAACAGTGTAATGTGCCATGCCACACTGCCAAAGTCGTCAAGGAATGGTTTGAGGAACATGCTGGTGACTTTCTATTAATGCCCTGGCCTCGAAATTCACCTGACATGAACCCAATCCAGCTCCCCTTGGTAATGTAGTAGTCTGAACCCTGGCTTATGACCATCCACGAAGGGTCAGGGTTCGAATCCCGGTGAGGCATGAATGTTGTGTTTGTCTTACAGCACTGGCTCCCTCCCTTCCCTGGAACCAGTGACCCTAAATTAGGAACGGGGGACTGCTCATAGCCCATTGAGTTGCTCACAGTGGTCGTTAAACCTTCAATAAAAAAAACAAAATAAAAATCAATCGAACATTTGTGGTTTGACTTGGAAAAGGTGGTTCGTGCTTAATACCACCACCCCAAAAATACGGGAACCGGAGGGCCTGCTGTTGGCATTATGGTACCAGATACCTCAGGGTACCTATCTCCACCTCACTGAATCGATGCCTTGTTGAGTGGCCACTGTTTTGTGTTTTAAAGAGGGTCCTACAGCTTATTAGGTAGGTGGTCATAATGCAATGGCTCATCGGTGTTTCAAGTCAAATGGGTTAAATTTCTCAATTTCCTTATTTTCATTCATAGATAAAATAAGGAAATTGAGAAATTTAACCCATATGCATTTGTTCTAGTCAAACCTGAGTATAAAACAAGGCTAGAACAAATATATTTAGTTTTCTGAAATCCTGTTACTCTATTTTTAACATTTCAGTAATATTGAAAGAAAGAGAAAATGAAGTATTCAGCATTTTTCTTTTCAGCATAAAGTTAAATTTTATAAGCTTATTTTTCTTGTGAACTGGCATTACCCATATTCCATACCTCCAACCAAACACTCAGAGAATCTGCCAAATGAAGTTCAACAAAAAAAAAAAAAATTCTGTAACAATATTTTTAATGCTTCAGTAAGTACGTTATTAAAAGCAACAGAAAATGAGGTAAGGTAACTTGTGTATTTTTCTTTTCAGAAAAACGTTGAATTTCGTGTGTTTATTTTTTTCTTACGAACTGATGCTACCCGTATTCCATCCTTCCAACTGACCAATTGCAGAATCCGCCATGAAAAAGTGGGGGGAGGGGGGCAAACCAAACACAAGTGTGCCAAATCATACTGATGTTTGAGGTGTGAGTTATCGTTCATTGCTTTTTCTCAGAGTCCAGTGTTTAAATCAGAAACCAAAAGAGCTCTTGATTTTAATTGGAAGCACGAAATAAATTAAGTGTAATAATTGGCAGCAATTGTTGATTTTAATTCAGTTGAACTATACAACTGAGAGATTGACAAAGCAAAAAAAAAAAAAAAAAAAAAAATGCCTTCACTAGCCGCTGGTCATTGCTGTCCTTAAAACACACTCGCCCTAGGCTGCCAACTGCATCACAGTGACTTGTCTCAGAGGTTTAATCAATGTGAGATAAATGCAGTGCACCCATTGTAGTTATGGTGGCTTTGCAAAACCAGTGGTTAATGCTGCACACAGGGTCTTGAAGAGATCACCAATATATATATAGGCCAATCAATGCTGTAGGTAAGTCAGTGTGGCATATTAAGTCAAGGCCTGGTCTTTTGAAGAAAAAAAAACCGTCTGGTTTTACATGCCGAAAAATATGGTAATAAATATGAGTATACTTTCTTGTTTCTACAAACTGAATACTTTGATCTAAAAGTCATGATGCTCTTCAGATGGTAATGTTTTCTTTCCTGTATATATTTCATTTATCAGCTTACTCTACCCATCTTCTTGTGTAATGACATTATTTTAATTATCCTGTATTTGTGGTGTATTCTTACTCAAGGTTTTGTCTTTTGGACCTTTATGCATTGCCATTTTCTTGCTGAGGTCACTGTTTTAAAGAATAAAATGGGGAAACAATACAATTCACAAAATTGATTTTGTCATTTGATGCAAGTTATAAAAACTCAAAAAAATTGTAATTGATATTGTGCTTAAATGGTTCAAAGGCATGCCTTTCACATTGTGTTTAAAAGCTCATATGCTAAAGTAATTTTTGGCTTTGCAAAACAGCATTAGTTGAATTCTGGGTTTTTAAGAATTAAAGTTCTTACTGAAGGGCTTTGGATGTGATAGTGATGTAGAGAAGGAATCTTCCTATGAAAAAATTTCTCACACACAAAAACCTAATTGAAGATGTACAATGATTCAAGTGTTACATTACTCTTAATTTAAAAATATGTAAATTTGTGGCAGAAAATTAGAAATTTTTTGTCAGCACCGTTTGTGCCACTTGAACAACTTGATGACTGGCAAGTAATGGGTTGCATAGTGAGTGAGCAGCATATAAATTTTCCAGAACTGGCAAGCATTCATTTTATTGAGAATTATTTTTCATTGCAGTCCTATGCAAGGGTGGGCAAAAACATTTCTTCAAATATATTCTCTTGGTCCTCTCCTAAATAACAAAGTAATTTCAGTTGTTTCGGTCGTAGTGAGCGATGGGTTTGCCTCCTCGAGGCGCTCCGTGGTAACAATGGCACACTCAACAGCAACTAAGGCCGCTGTGAATCTTAGAGAGGCGCCAGCTAGTTCTGTGGGACATTGGTGAAAAGACCCCAACTCACTGGGTTTTGTTCCAGAATTCTTAGGTTGAATGACCAACTGGAACCCTCAGCTGTGGGCTAATCCTCCACACTGATGTACTTACCTGATTAAAAAGACAAAAAGAAATATTAAGAATGACTGAAATGTGGGATATGGTAGACCTACCACACTTGAGAAGGACGGTCCACCACTGAATCGACCTGGACTTTCTAAACGGTGTATGAGAAAGAGATCTCGGCTGAGTGAATGTAAGATTGGTGTATGGAATACTAGAGGTATATATGGCAAGATGAGTGAGGTGATTGAGGAGATGAATAAGTATAGACTGGATATGCTGTGTGTAAGTGAAACCAAAAAGAAGGAAATTTGGGTAGAAGAAGTGAATGGCATGGTGAGTGCGTGGTCTGGAGTATTGGATAATATGAGAGGACAGGCTGGTGTAGGTGTGATTTTAAGTGAAAAGATGAAGAACAACTTTATTCACTATAGTTGCATAAGTGAGAGAATTCTCTGGATTCGTTTGAAAGTGAGTGAAACTTCAGAGAATTGTAATTGTTGTAGTGTATGCTCCTTGTGACTCGGAACCTTCTGATAAGAAGGAAGATTTCTGGAATGAGCTAAAAGCTGTTTTGAGCCAGTTTGGTGCTAAAGAAAAAGTTATAATATCAGGGGATTTCAATGCTAGAGTAGGTGTACAGAATGCAATTTCTGACAATGTTCTGTGTAAGTTTAATGATCCTTGTGTGAATGATAATGGTGAAAGATTAATTGAACTCTGCATTGAGAATGGTTTGTGTGTATCTAATACATTTTTCAACCACAAGTGTATCCATACATATACTTGGGAAAATCGTACTCTTGGTCAAAAGAGTGTGATAGATTTTGTTGTCTACGATCAGCGTCTGAAACACTTAGTTGCTGACACCCGTGAGATGAGAGGTGCAGATGTTGGTTCTGATCATTACTTGGTAGTGTCACGAGTGAAACTTAATGTTGGTTGGAGGAAAAGGAATAGGAAGAGACCCAGGATAGAAAGAATAAAGGTTGATAGGCTCCTTGAAGATCTTCAGTGTTATTCCGACTTACTCAGAGAACGACTGAAGGAGCTGAAGTCTGGTGAGAGAGATGTAGAAAAGAAGTGGGAATGTTTTAAGAGCTGTGTTGTCACTGCTGCTAAAGAGGTCTGTGGCACCACAATAGTGGGTAACAATAGAGGTGATGCTTGGTGGAATAGTGAGATTGAAGAGGCAGTAAAGAGAAAGAAGGAAACCTATTTGGGGATGTTGCGAGGTAGAGTCTCTGTGGATGAATATTGCTGTAAGAAGCGTGAAGCTGCTAAGCTGATTCTCCAGAGTATGGCAAAAGATAGGAAGGAGAAAGTGGAAAGGCATGAATTGGCTTTTTGGAAAGATAGGAAGTCCTTCTGGAAGTACATGAGACTCAGGAAAAATAGGAGAAACAAAGTTGTAAGTTGTGTGAAGAATAGGATCGGGGAAATGATATGAGAGCCCAATGAGTTAAGTGAAAGATGGGGTGAATGCTTCTGTGAGTTATTAGATCAGGAGAGCAAAAATGATTCTGAGACAGACGCAGATGATGTCACAATGAGGGATGGAAGCACAGGAGGGATCTCAAGAGAAGAAGTGTGTAAAGCTCTAAAATCTCTTCAGAATGGTAAGGCTCCAGGAGTTGATGGCATAACTGCAGAGATGTTGAAATATGGTGGTAACTCTGTAATTGACTGGTTAACTGAAATTTGCCAGTTGTGCTGGGATTTGGGAATGGTCCCTCGGGATTGGAAGGATGCTATTATTGTTCCCTTGTATAAGAGAAAAGTTGATCAGACTGAATGCAAGAACTATCGTGGTATTAGCCTACTAAGTGTGCCAGGGAAAGCGTTTGGTTAGGTTGTTATTGAAAAAGTATGGGTCTTACATCAGAGAAAGTGTGAGATGTTCAGAGTGGTTTTATGCCTGGTAAAGGCTGCACTAACCAGATTTTTGCATTACGCTCGATGATTGAAAAGTATCTGGCTGTAGGGAAGAAAGTTTTTACTGCCTTCATAGATTTAGAGAAAGCTTACGACCAAGTGAATAGTACACTTTTTTGGAAGGTATTGAATGAATATGGTGTTACTGGGAATCTACTTAATAGTGTAAAAGCCATGTATACGAGTAGTAGAGCTTGTGTACGAGTGAATGGTGTTTTATCAAAATGGTTTTCTATTGGTGCAGGAGTTAGACAAGGTTGTGTAATGTCACCATGGCTGTTTAATATATTTATGGACGCATGCATGTGTGATGCCAAAATAGATAATAGTGGTTTATGTCTTGGTGATATCCGTGTGTGCAGATTGCTGTATGCGGATGACACTGTCCTGTTGGCAGAGAGCAAAAGTGAGTTGCAGAGTATGTTGACTCAGATGCACGAAGTTTGCATGAAATTCAAACTGAGTATAAATAAGGGAAAAACTAAAGTTATGGTGTTTGAGAGAGGAACGGGTAGCACTGAATGTAATGTAAGTATAAATGGCACTGTGATTGACCAGGTGAGTGAGTTTGTGTATTTAGGAAGCATGTTTGACAGAGAGAACAAATTGGATGGTGAAATCAGTAGGTGAGTGAATTCTTCTTTGAAATTCATAGATGCTCTGGGTAGTTTTCACAGGAATGATGGGTTCTCTAGAGAGTCCCTCAAGGCTGTGTATGAAACTGTAATTGTTCCTACTCTGATGTGTGGCAGTGAAACCTGGGTACTGCAGAAGAAACATAGGAGTCGTTTGTGTGCTGTAGATATGCATTACTTATGTGGGGTTTGTGGCAAGACATGGTCTGATTGTGTGAGGAATGAAGATGTGTTGCAGTTGTGTGATGTGAAGCAAAATGTTGTTAGCAAGGTGGAGACCAATATGTTTCAGTGGTTTGGCCATGTTGAAAGAATGAGTGATGAAATGCTTACTAAGAAAATATTTTCAACCCAAGTGGCAGGAAGGAAAGGCAGAGGAAGGCCAAGGAAGACATGGGTGGATCAGATTCAGGAGTATATGCATGAGAAAAAGATTATGAGTATGAAGTATAAAAGATCTTGTATGGCGTGTAATGGATATCAGTGAAGCACGAGTTATATGTTAAGATCGCTGTAAATGGTGAAGTTGATATGATAACAGTAAGGAAAAATATCTGGTAGTTTGTATTTCTTTGTGGAGCTAACCTGAATCTCAGAGAACAGCTTAGTGATATGTATGTATGTATGTAGAAAGTGGAAAAATGCTTTTACTTGCTACTGATGATGCTAGATGATATCATATCCATTCTCTCCTTTGTCATCCTACTAAGACTTTATCTGTGATCACCCTCTGTGTTGCTGTGTCATTGGCTGCTGCAGCTAAAGCTCTTCACATAATCACTGGCTACTGCGAGCAATCGGTTACTTTTTTGTGATTCAACCAAATGGTCTGTAGATTGTTATCAGATATTCAACAAGGCTGAGAGTTGTGGGTGTATTCATTGTGTTTGCCCATATTATGAGATTTAGTATGTGTCACCCTTGATACATCATATTTTCTGTTTTTTTTTTTTTTTAAGGTGGGGTTCCAAGTGTTTATGAAATAAGCTTTGTGAGGACAAGGCTTTTTGCATTGCATGGTGCAGACAAAGTAGATTACTTCCTGCTTCCAGGAGATATTTGGTAGGCCTTGAAATGATGCTGTAGACAGAGCCCAACAGAGGTTAGAGCAGGGGTAAACAAATCCAAGTCATCATCATGGCACTTGAAAATTTTTACTTTGCACCTGACTTTTTAAATTCTATTTTGAAAATTTTATTTTTCCAAATTTGGATTTCTATTATGAAGCTTCCATCTTTTTAAAAATGCACCAAATATAATATGTGGATGTTTTTTTCTGTTTGTGTCTTTGTTGTAGACTACTTTTGATATAATCAGAAAAAGGAAGATACCAATATCAATTTTTGGTACTATTGCAAACAGAATTGCACATTCTGCAGCAGTATTGGTAGTAGTAATTCAGGTTTTGAAGTTCTGTAATGCAACCCAAGAGAGGTGCATGTGCATATGTGGACTGAGCATCATGGATGTTCATAGTCATGGCACTGATTTCACATTGGGTGCTTTATGTGCATTTATTCATTAGTAATTTTATTGGAAGTCATACACCAGAAGACAAAGCTTAACTTTCTGAATTGAAAACCTATTTTGAAATGCAACTATTAATACAAATGTATATGTTCCCTAGTTTTTAATTGTAGATTTTGTGCTAAGTAATTGAACAGTATCTAAGGGATAATTCAATTCATTCATTTTGACAGTTGAAGGTCACAATTCCATATGTGTAGTTTTTGCTTAGACCAATCTTAGTTTTCTCCTCATATCTCCTGAAAAAGTGTGCTGGCTCTTGAAAAAAAAAAGGAGCTGGCACCTAAAAATTTTGGGGTTCTATCTACTTCTGGATTAGAGTGATTCAGATGTAAGAAAACTCATGTGCCAGGGAAAAAGCAACAGTCTGCCTGAAGGTAAGGGATGTGGTTTGAAAAAAATATATATTCCTGTCGATACTGTGATGGCTCTTACATTTTATTTCACCAAAAATAGCTCAAATGTGACTTTGCTATTTGAGAAAGTTCTGGTAATACTATTACCATGTCTTCTGAGACACTTTCTGAATGGTTTCAGGACTACAGGGAACTAATCAAACTGATCACAGACTTACATGGACACTGAAGGGAAGCTAACTAATCCCATTCCTGGGACACTAAAGGGCAGCAGCTAACTAATTGAACTCTGAAGGACAGGTAGGAGGGTAAGGTGTTGCTGTCAATATGGAATGGATAAAGTAAGAGGTAAAACAGAAAAAACAACTGCACAAAGCCTGTAAGTCCTGTTTAAAAAATTCTTTTTTCATCCAGTAGCTGTAAGATCAACCATAATTCTTTTATTTTTCCCAGAAAGGGTGTTGCTAGACCATTTCAGGAGGATTATTAGGAGGTGAAGCCCCCTAAATCTTATAATAATCACCAAGTAAAATTTTTAAATCCAAAATTAAATTTCTTATCTTTAAGTTCAAAATATTATTATTTTAAATCAATGATCAAAAAATATATAAAGAAAAGAAAAAAGACAAAAAAAAGTCAATGACAAATTTATATTAGACTATTATGTGCATTCGAAGGATGCATAAGGAAACGCCCCTTGCTGATACATCCAGCGGATCGTGAGGTGTGTAGTTTGTATGTATCTTTTTACTTTTTAGCCATAGGTTCAAGAGTTGGCAACAATGTATAAGCCTGGTGGATGTTATAAACAGTTTGACACTCAGAGATTTTGGGTCTGGTACACTAAATTTGGTGTTACAGGGCTAGTTTTCTTGGCCTGTTGTGTGCCTCTCTCTTTCTTTAATGCTCTTAATTGCCTTTAACTCCACTGCAACACTACACTATACTCCTCATTGTAGCAAAGAAAATAGGGACAATCTCTTCTCAGAAACCCACTGTATGTGGGGAAAAGATCAACACTTAAATAATACTAATGCTGCCCTAAAATTAATCTTAAAACTAAAGATCTTGCTGGTTTACATTGGTTGCAAGTGAAAAAAGTGACAGTTGTCAATTTTAAAATTCAATGGTTTTTGTTGTTTTCATTATGGATGAGGGGGATGGGATGAGTACAAGGTAAGTGAAAAAAAAAATTAAACCCTGTTAGCCCCCTCCCCCACGAGTGAAAGAATTAAGCCCAGTTCACTCCGCTTGTTAAAAAATTAAGCCCCCCCCTTCCAACGTTTTTAGTCTAGCAACACCTGTTTCCCAGCTTATCTGTTGTAAAATTTTCTTCCACGCAGTGAAAAACTGATTTTTTTTTTTTTTTTTTACAAAACTATTGATCACATAGTTAAAGTAAAAAAAGTTCATTGAAATGCTCTTTTCATACTAGGTTTAAATCTTTTGTTAAAACCTGAAATATTATATACCTGAAAATTTTGTTTCAGCCTATTTGTGTGAGTACTAATCTGTTAGGTCTTGCTGTTGATGTCCTCCAGCCTTTGAGACTTGTTCCCCAAAACCTATCATGTTTTCAAAACTTCTTGGTTAGGTTTAACTTTTATGTGTTGCATGATCTAACTTTGATGCTGACCTTTAACCATGAATGGCATATTGTCCAAATTTTCTGGGCTTTCAGTTGCTTAAATGCAGTCTTCAGTGATGAATATGAGACTGGCACAAGACAGACCGTTGTGGAGGAAACTTGGGGAGACCTTCGTCCAGCAGTGGATTGATAATGGTTGACAATGATGATGATGATGATATTACTCCAGATTAAACCTTTTTGTATATACCCTTATGTTCAGACCTGTTTATCCTCTGGGTGTAACTCATGTTTCTAAGTTTTTGTCCTGTTCTGAACCTGGAAGCCTGGTTTTTGAGTTTTGCAAGAATTGAAATTGTTAATCATGAGACATGTTTGAAAATGCAGTAAAATGGTAATTAATTAAAAGTGCTTTTCCAGTTTCACAGTAGTCATGTACACTGAAGTGCCAGAAAAACTGGTACAGACGAGCTTATGCAAAATACATAGCAACGTTACCTATGCACATACTCGGTTGCGTCCGCCAGTGTGTATATAAAGCGATAGACATCCTTGCCAGCTGTCAGAGCTGTTTTCGACATGACAATGACAAGTTAACGATTTAAGCAATTTTCAACGTGGTGTCTTAGTTGGCGCTTGTGAGATGGGCCATAGTATTTCGGAGGTAAAAACAAAGTTTGGATTTTCACAGATGACCATTGCAAGGGTGTACCGTGACTACAAGAATTCCGGCAAAACCTCCAACCTATGATACCAGTGTGGCCATAAAAAGACATTGGGTGAACGTGACCATCGTCGGCTGTCAAGAATATTTTCACGCGGTAGACGTGCAACACTCTCGCAGGTATCATCGGAATTCAATGCTGGAGCCTCAACAAGCATCAGGCGTCCGGACTGTGCAACATACCCTGCACGATATGGGCTTTGGGATCCGACGCCCAACTGGAGTCCCCTTGATGGGTGCACGACACAAAGCTATGCACCTCGCTTGGGCACGGCAACACTGCCACTGGACGCTTGATGACTGGAAACAAGTAGCCTGGTCTGACGAGTCACGTTTCCAACTGTATCAGGCAGATGGAAGGATTGGTGTATGGCACAAACCCCATGAAGCCATGGATCCCGCCTGTCAACAGGGAACTGTACCGGCTGGTGTAGGGGTCTGTAATGGTATGGGGTGTGTTTAGCTGGACTTCACTGGGACCCCTGGTACGTCTACAAATGTCTGTGACAGGCCAACGCTATGGTCACACCCTTTCTGACGAGGTACACCCATTCATGTCCTGCACTCATGCTGATGAGTTGGGCCTGTTCCAACAGGACAATGCGCCTCCACACAAGTGTTGGGATGCCACATTATGGTTAGAGGAGCATTCATCTGAGTTTGGGGTGTTGCCATTCCCACCCAAGTCCTCAGATCTGAACGTGATAGAACACATTTGGGATGTCATGCAACGCGCAATCGAACACAGGATTCCGAGACCTCGGAATACACCCGAATTGTGGAACGCTCTGCAGGAAGATTGGTGTGTATTGCCTACAGCATACTTGCAGAAGCTAGTGGAGTCCATGCCCCGTCGTACTTCTGCAGTCCTGCGCTCCCGTGGGGAACCTACCAAGTATTAGACTGGTGTACCAGTTTTTCTGGCACTTCAGTGTATACTGAAAGCAAGGTTATTTTTCATCATTTTGGCAGTTGTATTTATATCAACTAATTTGGTTGTGTAAGATTTTTGAATTTAATAAGCTGATTTTAGAACTGAATGGAAACCACTATTGGAGGTCATATTTGCAGTACCTTGGCTTCCACAGCTAAATGTGATGATCTCCATAGTCTGCGTAAATGATGGAAAGCTAAATAATCTGAAGTGCGAAATTGCATTTCAGAAATGCAATTTTTGAAGAATGTCTAACATACTGGGAGAAAAATTTAGTCCAAAAAATGGTTTGAAGTGAAACTGTACTTAATTATTGTGTAGCTAGTTAATATACATATATATATATGTGTAGTCATTTTTGCAACTACCCCATCAGAGCTGCAGAGTATGATCCAAGAACTTGCTGACAAGAGTAAAGAAGTGGGATTAAAAATGAACTTTCAGAAGACAAAGTGATGTTCAATGCTTTTACACGAAATGAAGATTTATCGATTGATGGAGAAAAGCTGGAGATAACAGACACGTACGTTTATCTTGGACAGCAGATATCAAGTGAGGGTCACATTGATGAAGAAATTAATCGGCGTACAAAACTTGCCTGGAGAGCTTTTGGAAGAAACAGCATAATTTTCAAGAGCAATATGCCATTATGTCTTAAAAGAAAAGTGTTTGATCAATGCATCCTTCCAGTGCTTACGTATGGTGCAGAGACGTGGACCTTAACTAAAAGAGACATACAAAGGCTGCAGACAACTCAAAGAAGCATGGAGAGGTGCATACTTGGTGTAACCAGGAGAGATAAGAAGAGGAACTCGTGGATCCGAAAAATGACAAGAGTGGAAGACATCATGATCAGAGTTAAATCCCTGAAATGGCAATGGGCTGGGCATACTGCCAGAAGGACAGACCATCGATGGACAGTCGAAATTTTAGATTGTATTCCAAGGGACAGGAAAAGACCCAGAAGAAGACCACATGGGAGATGGGTGGATGAAATTCGAAAGTATGCAGGGGTGACGTGGAGGAGACAGGCACAAGACAGACCGTTGTTTAGAAAATTTGGGAGACCTTCGTCCAGCAGTGGATTGATAATGGTTGACAATGATGA